>OY723387.1:37759171-38391671 GCA_963210295.1 Ophion ellenae | reverse complement strand
TACAGCCAGTCATTTCAAACGATCGATCTCTTTTTATTGTTGATTATTATGCTCGATATTTTCGCAGGTCTTTGAAAATGTTTTTTTTTCCTCGAAATATCGATACAAGACCGAGTTGCAAGGATAAACGTTGCCGCGCGTGCGGAAGGCTGGCTTAAGCTCACGTAGATCTGAACGCGTTTTGTTCGAAACTTAACCGTCTACACGGTAACTGGAACTTTTCTTAATATTTATCAATGCACTTTCTTGCACTCTTTCCGGAAGTAGATTCTACAGATGCAAACGAAATTTCGTCTAGTTAATGGTCAGTCGCGCCAATAGCAGGAACTGCTGCCATTGCCGAGTCTATCGGTTATTTGTTCTTAAATAAAATTGCAACATATGCATGTTTAATTGCAAAAATGATAACTATCAATATAATTCCCGGCTGGGACATTTTTTTTCAACAATATTATAAGTTGGATGTTGCCCAATAATAATCAATTTTGACATGAAATTTTATTCGCAAGAAGTTGGCAGCCCGCCGGAAACCCATTGTATTTTCAGCCTCACTCTTGTAGCCAAGGAACGGTATTGAAGCTCCTTAAGGTAATCCTATTGCTTGATCATACTTCAGACTTGTACAATTGATATTTTTAACATAAGCAAAAAAAATGTATAACTAAAATTTTCCATGTGTAAACTGTTTAATGAATGTTCACATTTAATTCGAAAAATGAAAAAATAGTTATTAAAACGATTCGCGCAGTATTTCTAGGTTTCATATTTGGCAACATTGGCTCTGCCTCCGTCGCTTTTCATTCAACCAGGCGAGTTTAACCTCCATGCCTTTCAACGTCGATCTGTGAAAACAATGTCAGGCGCGGGAAATATAAAGCATTATTTTCGGACCACGACTGGCAAAACGGTGGAAAAATTGTGTCGGCGAAATATGTCGGTGAAAAATGAAATATGTGTGGAAATTCGAATGAGTGAGATGAGGTTAGGATTACAGTCAGCTGTTGCCTTGCTGTCGCGTCTTTTTATCGTAGTAAGTGGTACTAAATCCAATACCGGAAGTTCAAATTAATTGATATTACATAAAAATTAGGTCAATAAGCGTATTTTTTTTCTGTGAGCATTGGATTACTACAAGTGTTAAGTATGTGAATCTGATTATTTTTTAAGAATCTGACGGATTCCCACTATTATATACACTTCTGTAGCGACCGGAAATTGGGTTTTTGTATGTCGTCTCGGAATTCCTTTAAAAAATACGCAATTTTATTTATTTTTTCTCAGCAATTAGGTCGATAACCGACCCTGAAATTTTACAGAGACGATTATTAATATATTAAGTGACGCAAAAAAAAGAAATATGAAAATCCTATGGATTTAGCGATAGGATTACCTTAAGCTGCGCAATTTGTTGAAATTTATATAATTATCAGGGAAGTCGGAAAAAGGAACGCTATTTCACGGAAATAGATGAAGATATTCTTTTCGCGCAGAGCCCTATTTTGTGGGAGAATAACCAGGGCCCTTCGGAATCATCGGCAAATTACAATGGTGCACGATGAAAATAAGTCACAATCAATTATTATACCCAACGATAAAGTGGAATAAAACGTTTCGGCAAATTTAGTAGATTTAGACATTTTTATATTTTCTTCTGCTAGTCACATTTTTCTAAGTTTTATCATTAATATTTTCTTTAAACATTCGGTGACCCTCCCTTTTTATTTTCGTTGGGGAATCTTTAAAAAAATGTATAATTTAATAATGTGGCCAGCGTGTCACCTCCATAAAGTGCCGTATAAACGGGACGATTTTTGGAGTAATTTTTCGTTAAAAGTTCGATAGCTTGGCTTGAAATTTTTCGAGTATACTGGGATGCATTTTCACTTGATTATAGACGAAAATTAGTTAATTGTTACATATTCGGGTTCGTAAAATACCTTGAGTTCTATCATATTGATGAATTAGACAAACAATAAAATAGAAACCTCGATCTTTTTCGAGGAAAATTGTAACTGTGTCAAATGCAATTCGATGAATCTGATCTTGTTCCATTTTAAAATCGGCGGTAATAAAAGTTAAAAAAATGGCTGATCGTTGATTACAATAAATCATTTGGCGCAAACTCGCGGTCGCGAATGAATTAATGGATCATGCAACTACCGCGCATTTACGACAAGTGCCCGAGCAACATATATGTATGCGTAAGTGTGACTGTGTGCGCATGAGTGCATTATGATTTTCTAATGAGCCTCTTTGCGTAACTTAGTTTTAGAGCGAGGAAACAAAAGATGGTTTGCGTCGCATGTGTGTATGCATAAAACAGAGCTAATGGTACTTTGGGCTTGTTTTCACTAAGAGAACACACAGCACTAGAATAGAAATTAAGGCAGGTCGATAGACGCCTGAGAACCGTCGACAAAATAATGTCTTGTATCGGCATGAGGACATTATATTCCCCGGCCATTTTATCTTAAGTCCTCTTTAATCATAAACACGTGAAATCTGCAAAATATTTGTAGAAACCGGATGAAATTTACGAGTGGAGCAAGCGTAAAACGGCTGAACAAATTTTACAGGTACATTTTGTAAGATGCGGGGGTGGGACGATAAGTAACATGGTTCGATATGAAAGCCAACAATCTGAGTTTTGGATCTTACTTAAGTTTTCGACATAATCCCTTCGAAGTTAGAACGCTTTGCAACTATAGAGACTTCATTCATAGGAAGAAAGCATCAAAACGACATATGCAGATGTCGAAGAAGAAGTTGCTTAGCGAACCCTCGCGTTTCGTATTTCTTTAATATTGGAAGAAAACGGGTAAATAATATATGCAGTCAAATTGAAAATGCTGCATATTTATATTATTCGATGAATTACGTAGAAATATTTTCTTTTCATTTCGGCGGGCATGTATCACTTGCTCGATAATTCATTATGTCTCGCCAATAATCTTAAAACGGCGACAAGTTTTGTTTCAAACGTGACTTGTCTTTGGAAGACTCGTCAATTTGTATTCGTCATTTAATTGAGTACCCTCACCCGAATAGGTCAAAGTAGAACGATGAAATTATCCGTCACTCACGCTCTAACGGAAATTGACGAATCAACAGGTAAAATTTAATGAAAAGTTAGAAGCCTTTTTTCAGTTTACAGTTTGTAGATGATTTCAATAAAATATTAATTTTATTCATTTTACAAATGTGAGTTCGGAGATGATTTTTCAATTCAAATTTTGCCTCCGTAATAAGGGAGAGTTGCATTTATAAAAAGAACTAGGATACTATAGGGGACCTATAGTAATTATAGAAGACCATAACTATAGGAGATGATTTATTAATTCAAATTTTGTCTTCGTAATAAGGGAGAGTTGCATTTATAAAAAGAACGTTCGTGATACAATTGCTCTTCCTACTATAGGGTCTCTCAATTTGACCTGACATTTTTATTTATTAAAAAACGTATTATTTATTTGAAAATTACGAATATTTTTATTTTAATATAAGGTACAAACATGGAGGTTATGTGTGGAATACAATCTCCGATAAATGGCCGCCTCGGCCCTGTTTGCAAACGTTCACTGTTTTAAAGAAATTTTCAATAACATTTTGGCATAATTGTGGAAAAATTTCTTTAAGACCTTAGGCCACCCTAGAGGCCGAAAAAATAGGCTTCTTGGTGATTTTTTTTTCAGAAAAACTACAAAATAAATCGAGATTACAAAAAAGGGTGTTTATCATACATATCGGTGACTGTATACAATAATTTTTTTGAAGTGATTAATTTCGGAATCGCGCCTCTGCAGCGTTTTTCTCAAAACTGCATTTTTTAAGTTGGCCGGAAACATAACTCAGACAATTTTAAACCGATTCACTTGAATTGTTGAATATATCTTGAAAAATACATTGTCTGTGGAAGTACGTAGGATTTTTTTTATATTGCATGGTTTATTTGTTATTAAAAATTATCTGACGATTTTTTAGGCAAATTTTTGGAAAGTGAAAAATGTCGTCAGTTAATTGTTAATAACAAATGAACTGTGCGATATAAAAAAAAATCCTACGTACTTCCACAATGTATTTTTCAAGATGTATTCAACATTTCAAGTGAATGGGTTGAAAATTGACTGGGTTATGTTTCCGGCCAACTTAAAAAATGCAGTTTTGAGATAAACTCTGCACAGCCGCCATTTTGAAATTAATCGCTTCAAAAAAATTATTGTATACAGTCACTGATATGTATGATAAACAACTTTTTTGTAATCTCGATTTATTTTTTCGTTTTTCCTGAAGAAAAAATCCCCAAGAAGCCTATTTTTTCGGCCTCTAGAGTGACCTAACCTAAAAATGGTGCGGCCAATTGCTTCCTCGAACTCCGGAATGGTCTGTGAATCATTGGCATACACTTTTCCTTTCAGAAAACTCCAAAGAAAGAAATCCAATCGCGTCAAATAGCACGATCTTGGTGGCCAATTCACATCGCCGCGGCGCGAGATAACATGACCATGAAACATCGTCTGCGATAACTATGCAGTAACAATGCAGCAAACAACAATTTCTATGCGTTGCTCGATCGTGTAATTCTCCATGACTAAACCTCAATACTTCCTGATGCCAGTTGTCAAATATTAGTACTCTATGTTCGCCACGAAAAAAAATGATGCGCAATTGAAAATGTCAGGACATTTTGAGACGCTGTTTATACGGTATTATTTTCCATACCGCATGTTTTTTATTCTCTTTTTTTTCAGTGTGTTTTCGTTTCTATCAGTGAATCAAGACGTATGCATGAATCGAAAAAAAAAACACTGCGTTGGCTTGCCCATGAACAATAATACAATTATTCGCAACGGTTGAATTTCTATCGGATCGGAACGAAAACATTGTCGAAGAGCAGCAAAGGTTGGCCTTCGTTGATCTGTTCGTCACGTGTCTCGTCGTAAAACTGACTGATGTGCGTTCCTGCATACTTGTCACATATGTCTCTTTCTCCAACTGGATCGTTCGATCCAGCTGTGAATCATTTCCACTTGGATTTACATTTCAATGGATCAACCTAAAGCGTTTTCATTCGATCTGCAAATGCTACTTTGCCTACGAACAATCGAGCGATTACGAAATGTTGAACTTTTTTTTGGCAAGTGTGCACGCCCGACTGGGGAAACTCATTCGACTAATAAATATCGTATGAATTTGGAAAGAATTCATTAACGGCAATAGAACGATCCAAGATCCAAATGCGTTTAATACGAATGAGATTTTTTCCACTGCAACCCCATCGTTTCTTGTGATGACAATCGGAGCCAACAAGAAAATTCTTATCAGGCACAGATGTGGGCCTCATCTGTTCGGCTTGGAGAAGTTTTTGTCGCCGCGAACACAGAGTCTCCGCGGCGACGAAATTTCCAATGCAAATGCTGCATTGTCGAATAACCCGTAGGTGACATCGTACGATCGCATCGACGAGGTGAGTCGACAAAGAGATCGTGTGTGCCGGCGGTGAACACGTACACCAAATACATATATGCAAACTTCGACCGGTACACGTGACGAAAAAAGTCGATCGAAGAATTTTGTTGCACCGATATACTGACGATACGCATATCGATGGGGGAAAGTTAAGATCGTTTGATAAATTCAAAGTTCGACCGATTTAATCTCATTTAATTCGATAACCAGCCTTCCCGGAATTGAAACAAAAGAGATGTAGAGGAACTTGTCTGATTTAGCTGATCAGGCCCTCCCATCGAACAAACCGGGAAGATCGCAAAATCGTTTTTTTACGGCTTACCCTATCTATTCGGAAATTGCAATCTTCTGACCGGGATAACTTGCGAGCAAGTCCATTTTCACGTAATGTCTACCCGGCCAGAACATTGACATCTTCTGGCCAGAGGCCCGAGGCCGAAAAATAGGCTTTTTGGGAATTTTTTTTCTTCAGAAAAACTACAAAATAAATCGAGATTACAAAAAAGGGTGTTTATTATACATATCAGTGACTGTATACAATCATTTTTTTGAAGCGATTAATTCCAAAATGACGGCTGTGCAGCATTTATCTCAAAACTGCATTTTTTGAGTTGGCCGGAAACATAACTCAGACAATTTTCAACCGATTCCCTGGAAATGTTGAATATATCTTGAAAAATACATTATCCATGGAAGTACGTAGGATTTTTATTTTACATTGCGTAGTTCATTTGTTAGTGTCAATTATGACGAAATTTTTCACTTTCCGAAAATTTGCCTAAAAAATCGTCAGATAATTGTTAATAACAAATGAACGATGCAATGTAAAAAAATCCTACGTACTTCCATAGACAAAGTATTTTTCAAGATATATTCAACATTTCAAGTGAATCGGTTGAAAATTGTCTGAGTTATGTTTCCGGCCAACTTAAAAAATGCAGTTTTGAGATAAACGCTGCACAGCCGCCATTTTGAAATTAATCGCATCAAAAAAATTATTGTATACAGTCACTGATAAGTATGATAAACACCCTTTTTTGTAATGTCGATTTATTTTGTAGTTTTTTTTAGTCCCCAAAAAGCCCATTTTTTCACCTCTAGAGTGGCCTACGGCCTTAAGAACTAAACACAGGCTACTTCGCTTTTCACCTCATCAAAGATATTCATAATCGATTGGGATGAAACTAATACATCTGTTGTAATTCTATTCTTCATTAAAAGCATTTATTTCATCAATGATAATCGACGAGGATAACAATGTGTATCATAAATACCGGGGCTATGATAACTAATGATTTGAGCATGAAGAATAGCCAAATTATTTTATGAGGCAAAAAAGTAGAGCAGCTCATTCGTGGTTTTTGAACGCCTTGTCGCTATGTTAGGAAATATCAATGTTCTGGCCGGGAAGACATTACCTAAATGTATTTCGACAACAATCCGCCAGGTGGCTAAAAGCGAAGAGCTTCGCGTAAGCAAGGTACCATCGTACAAGGATAAAAGTTTGTCCTGTGAGTTGTACCACATACAGAAGTACTATGTTCACAGCGTGCACTTACGCTTATGATTTTGCGGTACTTGTGAAATAGCCCTTTGCACTCTAGGCATTTTTCGCTCGGATAGTGATCTGCGTGTGTTTTTCCGTCTCTTTGCCTATCAGGAAATGCGAGCAAGCGTATGTATACACTCATATACTACCTTAGCAAGAACATGACCAACAAACAATATGTTGTCGAAATACTAAACTGAATACACTCCCCATTTTACCTCCTCAAGAATTCCAAAAACCCTGACACGTCATTTTTTATTTTCTCGTTTGTTCCTGGTTATTTCCCCGATCTATTCCCTACAACTTTCCTGGTCATTTACCGCTTATTCTCCTTAGTTCCTGATCAGGTCCCCAGAAAGGGAACGGCGGATGGGGACCTAGCCTTAGACCCGTTACATTGCGAACCTATTTCAGGGTGGGAGGCCCGACCAGCGCCGGATATTATCTAGGGAAGGCAGATCAGGGGCAGTACTTTTTTCCGACTCAAATTTTTATGCTGGAAGAGGAAGAAAGGGACAGTAAGTGATTTTTTTAAATCGCTATACGAATATTTGATAAGATAATTCATTTGCCCCGGTCCAAAAAGAAATGGAATTTTTTTTACATTCCGTTATGGCAGTATTGTTGTCTAGAAATACGATAACATTTTTTTTTAAGTTCACTTTAATTATCCTAGAGACCTTTCTGAATACGGCTGTCAAAACCGTTTAATGATACAAAATTAGCCGACTTATGAAAATTATGAGTACGTTTGAGGAGCGTGGTCGGGACGCAGCAAACTTTAAACGCGTTTTTCTCGAAACTACGCTTTAAAAATTCGCAACCACGGTATATCGATGACCAATTGGCCGATTGGGCTCAGATTTGGCATGCACCTTCAGTAGGCTGTTCTTTAACGTCGGTAGCAGAATGGAGTCGAAATCATTTTTCTCATATACAGGGTGTCCCAAGTCAACAACCCAATCTCTGAGTTCCGAGTACATGTCATCATTCTGAACAAAAAAGTCCTTTAGCATTTTGGCGTCTGATGAACCGATACCAAATTACAGGATCGTACTTTTAAATTTTTACAAATTTCGGAGGTATCAAAAAACCATTTTTATAAATATCGCTTTGTGTTAATTTCGTCATTCTGGATTGAAACGTCCTTAGCCACTTCGGTGTTCAACGAACGGTTGCTTGTCTATAGTTATAGCGGGCTTGCTGTCAGCGCGAGACGATGGCACTGTATTTTGGTAACGGATTCATCAGACGCCAAAATGCCAAAGGACTTTTTTGTTCGGAATGCTGGCATGTATTCAGAACTTAGAGATCGGGTTGTTGACTTGGGACACCCTGTATATGACTCGTAAAATGGTCGGAAAATAGGAAAAAAAATTGATAATCAAAGTTCAGCATGCCGCTGTTTTGTACATTTTTTTTTTGCTTAATCCTTAATTTGCTTAATTTGGTTAATTAATGAAAGGTTATTCCAACCTGAAAATCACCTTCGAAACAGCACTCTGGACTTCCTGAAGGGGTCTTCTCACTTTAGACGCTAAAAAAGGCTATTTTCGTGAATGTTTTTGATAGGTTTATGTTATAGATACTGGTATAAAAGTTGTTACACTTAATAAATACACTTTCGAAATACATTAAAAAAAAAACAAATTTATGTATTTATGTAACCCAAACATACTTAAAACGCGTTTTTCGACGGCTTGTTGATGAAATCTTCGAAACTACCGAGCCGATCCGTATGAAATTTTAACCACATATTCTTTACAACTATAGCTATAGCGCATATGAAGGATTTTCTTTAATTTTGATATTTACTATGTTTTTTTGCCAAAAGCGGTGGATTTTTTTTAATTTCTTCAAAAAATGTCCGCCATTTTGTTATTTTTGCATATATGAAAAATGGTATGGTATGCGTTATAGCCATTAAAATACTGAATCTAAAACCGTTTGATTTTTTTGTTTCGGATGATCTATCTCCGAGATTTCATCAACAGCGCAGACCTACAATTTTTTGAAGACATTTTTTTACTACCTTTTTCGTCTATAAATAGTAACGTAAATAAATAATTTAAAAAAAAATGTATTTCGAAAGTGTATTTATTAAGTGTAACAACTTTTATATCAATATCTATAATATAAACCTATAAAAAAAATTCATGAAAATAGTCTTTTTTTATCGTCTCAAGTGA
The DNA here is from genome assembly GCA_963210295.1 of Ophion ellenae. Classification (NCBI taxonomy): domain Eukaryota; kingdom Metazoa; phylum Arthropoda; class Insecta; order Hymenoptera; family Ichneumonidae; genus Ophion; species Ophion ellenae. The sequence continues at coordinate 38,382,467 of OY723387.1, read as the reverse complement.
GAAGGCCCCTTAAATGAATTTTTCAAACCATGTCAATAAACGCTGTCCAGCTTTATTCTGTTCAAAATTAACGTTCCAAAAAGCAGTTTAATTGATTCTTGCTTTTTAAATCTTTGTCATACCAAAAAAATAATTAAATTTGTATAGAATCAAACTTTTAATTAGGAACATTTGCACGAAAAATTTTCGAATAAGATCCTATTTTCACGCAATATTCATGTGGCGTAGAAAAAAAAACGAATCGCAGCGACCAAAGTACAGAAAAATAAGTAAGTTTTTGCCACTTATCCGCCGAGCTATACTTTCGACTACGTTTTTCGAGCGTCAAGGCTACATTAGCTCATAATTTGGACGAGTTGCTGCCCATTTTGTTGTAGAGAGATTCCTCATGAATTGCTCACAAATAAACCAAAACAATTCGACGTAGTTAAGTATGAAAAAAGACTCACAAGATAATTGATGCCTTCGGTGTAAAGGTCTCGAATAAAGCAATATTTCGGGTAAATTAATAATCGCTTTTTCTTTGTATTTTGCATACGCAATCTTTGGTTCAGACCTATCGCTAGTAACATGACTCTCCGTCACAACAAAATGAAAAAATAAGTTCAGTTTTTTAATTTATAGTTCTCGACATGTATCATTGTGTTCACTTTAAGGTTGTTATTGGGTTAAGTCAACACATTAGCACCGAGCCGAAATTTTTTCCGGACCTTTATAACCTCTTTGCTGATCATTCTGTGCAGTTTGAATACGATGCACAGTACCGTTTATTAGGGAAAAAAATCGGATAGTCGACGAATTTCGTCGTGGGCGATGTTTTTTATTGCATTTTCGGAATGTACGAATATGTGAGTATATTCCCTGAAAATTTCCAATCGATCCGGCAAATATTATCGGAAATACACACATATTTGTAAGGACGTTCGGAGCGCGTCTCCGAGCGTCCGAGAAACTTCAAACGGGTTTTTCTCAAAACGGTGTTTTCAAAGTCGGTGAGCACGATTTCTCAAAAACGGCTCAACCGATCGGCCTACAATTTCAACACAACCTTGTCAGATATATTCTTCAGGTATTGATCGAAGGAACAAGATTTCCGATAATTATTTCTATTTTTTTTTCAACGGTTTAACGAAAAAAAATTTGGTCGAAAATCGAAATTGTTTCTTTCCGGAGCCACCATTTTGTCAAAAATTAAAATTTCGACTATTCCTTCGATCAATACCTGGATTCACCTATCCCCTAAAAGAATCTTCTTGGTTTCTTCATTTTAGATCATCCAAACCGGAGATACTTTGCTCACCGCCGGACATTTTTTTTTCGGCGACCTCCAGGAGACTTCCTACAGGCGCAATGTTGATGAATATTTTTGAAAATAAAAAATGCCAATCTAAAGCTAAAAGATGCCACTACACTGCCTGATACTTTTCGTTTTGCCCAGATGAAATCCTTTTCCAGAAAAAAATCGTGAAAAATCGACCTTTTTTGGCCTTGCAACTGCGTATAACGCCTTAATGTCACGTTAACGTACTCATTCACGTAGCACACGAGCAAATTGACGTAATTAATCCTGATTATACGGATGTAATTTCTAATTCAATTATATCGAAAAAAAATCGACAACCATTATCAGCTGATAATGATCGTCGGATTTCTTATTGATCAATTGATTATATCAATCATACCGATGAACAAACGGATTCGATTTTATCGGGTTGATGGTGTTGAAGTTTGCATCGTTGGAATGCAACGAAAATTCCTCTTGATTTTTTCATTCCTTTCGTTTTATAATAATCTAATATGTTTTTTGCAATTTTTGGTTATAAAATTTTTAATAACGATTCCCATAAATTTCCGGCGACTTCCGTAGTCTTAATGTGCTAATAAAATATGGGAATGCGAAGAAAAAAAATACACTTTCGTTGCATTCCAACGATGCAAACTTCAATGCCATTCGAGTTGAGCCACTCGTACGAATTCCAATGGTGCGAAGAGTGGGATGACGATGTGCTTTCTAGGCTAGTGAAAATTCATCGCTATTACGCTAATTACGAATAAGGCGGATATTCGCACAGCTATTCTAGTTCTCCAGTCCGTAGATAAGAACGTGAATGATGCCACATTTTCACCCCTCAACCCTGCGTTATCTCGAAACTATGCGGAAAACGCACGTACGCTCATACGGAGGCGCGTTTGCACCAGACATCGCGTCAGCCTAAAAGCAATTATCGTTTCTTCGAGTTCTCTATTCATTATTTTATCACACGACGACGAAACCACGGGGCGATTTGTCAATCCGTTAGGGCTTTGGGAGATAATAGAATTGGCAATTCGCTCGTTTCTGAGAAGCCTGGCGACGAGGAAATATTTCGTGGATAATCGATGATACATTCTTCGCGAATGGACCTGCACGTCATCATTTTCGTTATTTTCATAATTTATTCGATCGGTGCAATGTCGCGGAAAAAAAGAAATTCCCGCCTCAATTTTCGATTCTCTTTTCCAGACTGTCCCGAAGTTTGTATTCGAAGTTGTTGCGTCAAAGTCTCATAAACGATTCGCTTTTTTTCGGAGTAAAAAATCATGTGATTCGTTTTCCTTTTACTCGAACCGTTTCCAATTAAGGGGAAATATACCTTTGTACATTTTATTTGCATTTTTTTCATCGGTTTAAGGTGGTTGGAGCGTTAGCCACGATCCAAGATTAGAGTTAATAAAAAATACATGCTTAGACTATACTGAGTCTTTGCGAATTTTTTGAAATTTTTTTACCACCAAACACCAGAGGTAAGAAATAGTTTAATGTATGTAATTTAACGTGCGGTTAGATGGGCAAGAGTTTCACACTAAAGGTTATGTAATTTTTTTTGTTATTCAGCACCAAGATAAACCATTTCTAACAACGGATTAACGCAAACTGGACCTTTGTAAACATTTAGAAAAAAAAAATCCTCATCTTGCCCATCGTAAACCATGGGCCAATCTCGTGGCGTAAATATGAAGAGGCATTATAAATTACTGAAAATTTCAGTGTGAATTGTATAAAACATTCGTTGTTGTAGTTTTTTCATAATGATCATCCATAATGTTGTACTGTTTAAGGTTGGTGGTAACACAAAAGTTTTTCTACTTTACGTAATAAAAATATTAATATACATAATTTTGCCCTTTAATTGTATATTTAAAAAAATTAGCATATACAGAAGAAATCTGTACCTCGTATGCATTTTTCGAGGTACATTGAAAAAAAATGAATAAACCGTCATTAGACTCAACTGAATCGCTCCAACCTCCCTAAAAGGTCCCTGAACTATCCAAAAATGTTGAATTAGAAGGACAATTGCATGGTCCAGGCATCGCCGCTTAAAGGTAGACACGAAATTTCCGCGATTTCACAGTACTAAAAACTTCAAACGCGTTTTTCTAAAAACGATGTTTTTTTTTAACTGTAGCTCCTTAACAACAATTTCTAGTCAAGTACGCAGGATTTTTTCGATAAGTAGAAATGTAAAAATTTTATGATCGATACTCGATAGCGATTTTTTTTTCTTCGTATTAACGCCATTTTGGTTTAAATCCATATTTTGAAAACGCCTACGTAATGCACTAGTTTATGTCTACTTTCAAAATATTTTTCGTTTTTTGTTCTAGCTTGAAAATTATGACCTGTGCGAATACGCCCGAAAAAAAAGAGTTTTCTTTCATCGACCACGGCGCCGCCATTTTGTTTCAAAATAATTTAAAAAAAAGTTTTCTTTTACTTTAAGACTTGTACTAACATGTATAAAAAACCGAATTTAAAAATATTGTTTTGTTTTCCTTAAATAAATTGTTAAAAATGACCCTTGATTTTGCCCTCACAAAGGTATCTTCCCCCTTAAGATATTTTTTATTCGTTTAACTACCGGATTATTTGATTACCGGAGTATTTTTTAATTTAATTACCGGAATATTTTTTTCCAACGTGGAACACGAAGAAATTTAACTAAAAAAGAAGACTCGAGAATGAATGCTTCCAATGCTTCGCCGTCTTAGCACGCAGAAAACAAGAGATTCGTATGACGAACGTAATCACTTTACGTAACATCATTTACAGTTCAATTGTCCGATTCGTCGAATAGTTTCGTCAATAATCGTTCGGTTTTCCATTTCTCACGATATTCGAATAAAGAGAAATATGACACGATTGCGGAAGCATTTCTGAGACAAGAAACTTGATGCTTTTTCGAATCGAATGATTTGTGTGCTTGTTATCGCAATAATAGTTTTTCGAAGCCAAATTTCAAACGTGGCTTTCGTAAAAGTGTGCCTCCCTTGTCTACGTCCATCTCTGTAGGTGTGTGTGCCTTTCGCGGCACATAGAAGGAGATCGCAAATTGAATTACGCGAAGCGAGCTGCTAAGAGCTCCGAGCGAAAAAAGAAGTGCGCGACAACCGGAGATTGCAGGATGAGAAGACTCGCCGCCTGGGTTCGTTTGCAAGACGAAAACCGCCAATTGATGCCCATTACTTTGTTCACCAACGATCCAACTAGCTACTCGCGAGATACGAATAATTTCATTTTACGACGTCGCTGCACACGACAGATTCACGAAGAACTGATCAAAGTCAATCGTCGAACGCGAAGTAAACGAAATTGTCTCGAGTCACATTCACTTCTAGGCGGGAAAAAATGCCTTTCGTTCAATCCAAACAATCGACACAAAATAGTCTCGCCAAAAGTTCTTTCGCTTCTTTTCGTAGCAAGCCAAAAATCCATTTCGATTAGCCAAAACAAGACGAACATTTTGTTATCGACACGGCACAATTGTGGTCTCCATTACTCGAGACAAATTTCGCAAACGACACTACCAATTCGCGATCAGCACAAACTTAATCTCGTTGAGGTTTGGTAGGCTTTAATGTCCAGAAAGAAACCATTATGTCGGTTAGCCCAAACAACTCTAATTTTCAATCGGCTCGTCATGATTTTTGAGAAAACGTGAAGATTTGAAAACATTGAAGTTTGCATCGTTTGATTGCAACGATTTTTTTCGATAATTTTTTATTTCTTCCTTTTTCTGCTTATCTAGAGCCTTCTTTTTTTACAAATAAAGATCGCAAATCTCTAATAAGAATGCGTAAAAATGTTTCAGTGATTTTCACAGCCAAAAAAAAAAATTGAAAAATCTGAAAAATCTTCGTTGCGTTCCGACGATGCAAACTTCAACATCCCACGTGACGACTGAAGAAGTAGCGATAAATCGACATGTTCCGTTTCATGAACAAGAAAAACCAACTTCACTGACGCAAATTCGAGCTTCGTCGGACCAACGATATTTTTCTCTCGGTTAAATCGAATTAAAGTTCAATTGTTCTTCCTGTTGCCCCGTATTTAAGGTGGTTATTCATTGAATTAAAACGAATTCAAACACTCAATCTACCTATGAAGCGGATTGAGTTCGAATACCTATAAAGTGTTGTTTTTTTTTTCACGTACGAAGTATGGGCGTAAGTGTGTGTGTAGGTACGATAGACGAGGAAAAGTGGATCTATTCGCGAAGCGGCACACGGAGTAACTGAGCACGGAAAAATGTGTATCACCAGAAGAACCGCGTGCTCGACTCCCACTCGGTTAACTTCCCGTTAAAAATTGTGTGTGTATGTGTGTTTATATATATATATATATATATATATATATATATATATATATATATATATATATATATATATATATATATATATATATATATATATATATATATATATATATATATATATATATATCATATATATATATATATATATATATATATATATATATATCGATGCCGAGAGAATCACACGTGTGCAAAAGCACACATGCATTAAACAGAATATGCATACAGGTCGATTCAGAACGTGCGGGACACTCTACATTAGTATTTTTCAAATAATTTATTTATGCGTACCTTTCCGGTTGGAAAAGCCTAGTATTTCTGCTATACTGAGAGGGGAAACGAGTACGATTATTAAGGGGTTAGGCTACTGTGGAAATGGAGAACTCTCGTTCGTGGCTTGAGGCAACTCAAATTGAAGAGGAAGGTCCAACATAGGGTGCAGAAATAGCAGATTAAAGGTAAACTTAAGATTACAACGATAGAATAAATAGTGAAACTTCAAACGCTTTTTTTTTCGAAACTATGTTTTTCAAACCGGCACTGAGAAAAAGAAATCGTTGAATGTGCAAAATGCATTTTGTTGTCTCGAAATTTTGTTGTTTCAACAGTTGCTCAGACATGCTAAATAAGCTACAGTTCACACCACGAAAACTATCAGTTAGATTAACAAAGCGTTTGTTATGCCAATCAAAAATCAAGTTGAACGTATTTAAAGATACATTTTGTTAAACCAACTGAATTTTGGTTGAATGAACGATTTTTTTTTTTTTTCAGTGGGTGTACGCGATTTCTCGACATCTAATGAGCGGATCGAATAACAATTTTGTGCACTTATTCAGTGTAATAGTAGTTTAGTCTTGACCGACTTCTTTCTCGTTAAGGGGTTACGTTTGAAAATTTCAAAAAATCCATTTTTTTAATATATTTTATTATCCAATAGTACAATATGTGTAGAATATTCTCCCAAAGTTTTAAGTCAATCGGAGTAATAGTTTAGGAGAGAGAGCCTTTGGGAATTCCCTCCGTTGGGAACGACTGGCCGGAAGCGACGCTGGTACATCGCATTTTTCTCAAAACACTATTTTTGAAGTCGGTGGACACGATTTCCCAAAAACTAATGCACCGATCTTATTGAAATTTTGCATACTGCAAAATAGCATTGACTAGTGATTGAACTAAGGTTTTTTTTTCGATTACAAGGCTATACGTAGTGTAAATTGTACCAAAAATTGAACAATTTTGCATATAACTTTGCCAAAAAATCAAATTTCAATTTTTTTAAAATCCTTCGTTCAATCACGAGCTATACTTATCTAGTAACAGAAAAAAAATGGTTTTTAAATATCAGATAAAGCTATCATGAGTTATCCTGCCCACCACGAGGACACTTTTTTCAGGGGTCTCCGGAAACCAGGTCCCACTGGTTGAATGTCCCAAATTGTTGGATAATTTTTTTTTAATATTGTTGAAATGTTTCTTTTTTATGTGCTTACAATTTTGAATAAAATAATTTATATATAATTTTTTTTTTAAAGAGAAAATATGTTTTTTTTTTTTTGCTTTGAAACCCACAGAATCCCCTAACGTTTTTGTCATTAATTATCAAAAACAATGTCACTTTTATTCGAAGAATCGAGAAAAAAAATCATTTTTTTAAAATGATTGTAACATGGTAACAGAGAAAGCTCGGTCAAGTCTTAGCGAATATTATCTATATTATCTGAAACAAAAACATCTATTTTTTTTTGTTTCAGATCAACCGAGTGGCCAAAATCAAGTATACCGTTGAGCTTCTCATGTTTAAAGGTATTTCACAAAATTGTTTATAACTTCTATAATTATTAACATTTTTTATGAAATTTGGTACACAACTTTATTACGGCACATACAAATAACTGTTTAAACGATTTTTCAATTATCTCACGCATTCGTTCCGTATTATGATAGCATTAAAAATACTTTTAAAACTGTATATGCTCGTTGAGGTTGGCTGGGAATAGGGGTCTAAGTTAGCTGGATGTCACACGTACCTAACGCTACCCCCACTTCACTGCCACTGTGATGTAGTAGAGTGGGGGGAGCTGCGACATGCTGAATGGTGTGATTGGTTGAAAAAGGCCCTCTCCCCACCCAATTCTAATCTTGTTATTAATTCAAAAATTACATTACAACTTATATTACAAACAAACACAAACGAACCTAAGCAAACCAAATTATGTACCTCAGTGTATCAATATTTTTTGAAAAACAATAAAACGCAACTCATCTTATTTACATGTACCTGTTTTTTGATCACCCGAAAAGTCTGATTACATGTTCAATGCCATGAAATAGTTGCACTTTGTGTGATATCTGTAGATTTTTTTAAATAACCCTAATTCTTGGGTCATCATAGTAGCCTCACCCCTTAAGGATGATTCGCACTCAAATTGCGGAGTGAGAATTTTGAGTGCGTCGCTAAATCTTCGATTAATACAAATGTATAGGTGTATGTCCATGTACAAACATACTGTATGCAGTTTCTCTTCTATACGTTTTAAATTTGTTATTGTGTTTTGTAATTCATTATATATATATATATATATATATTTCCCTGAATGATCCATATGTGGAAAACACTTAAAAAGAGCAAGTTATGTCAGGCACATTAATTTCGAACCCCACTAATATTAAAAGAGTAATACACAAAAGGCTCTAAATACAACGTTTAATAAATACTATAAATGTTTTCGCCTGCTTTGTAGAAAATTAATCGATACTTATACAGAGTGAGGCACATAAAGTGTTACAGAACAATAGCACTCAAACTATCGATCATATCCAAAAATGTTTCAGACAAAAGTTTCAGTGTTCGAGAAGGCCGTAATACTGGACCACCCTATTTTTTTATCGGTGGAGGCGCTGGCGCTACGTCAAGGTCAACGCCACTTTTTTTTTCATGGAATCGTACATTTTTTTCAACCATCTTCTGGAGCACCTCAAGCCGCATAAAAAATATTGTGCGGCCAAAGTCGTTCAAGGTCATTCAAGGTCACATATTAAAATGAAATACAAATCTAAATATGTCGGATCACTACCAAATATTTGGTGGTGATCCGAAATATTTAGATTTGTATCATCGATATTGACCTTGAATGACCTTGAACGACTTTGACCCCCTGATGTTTTTTTTTATGCGGACTGAGGTGCTCCACAAGTTGGTTGAAAAAAAAATGTACTATTCCATTAAAAAAAGCGGAGTTGACCTTGACGTAGCTTCAGCGCCTCCACCGATAAAAAAATAGGGTGGTCCAGTATTATGGCCTTCTCGAACACTGAAACTTTTGTCTGAAACATTTTTGGATATGATCAATAGTTTAAGTGCTATTGCTCTGTAACACTTTATGTGCCTCACCCTGTATATTTTGGGAAGCTTTCATGACTTTTTCCGAATTGTCTAAATATGTTGACACTCGAATTTTAATTTCTTCGTGACCGCATTTACGTAACTGTTCATAATTAGCTCTGTTTGAACCGTTTGATCTTGTGTGCCCTGCAAATTTGTAAAAAGAAAAAAGCATAGCAGATTGGGAAGTTTCTTGAAAAATTCATATAAATTCGGAAAAAGCAACGATATCCCGAGTCAAAAAGTAAATCATTTTATCCTTGAATTTTCATTTCTTAGACGAATACATGTTCGACAAAGTTTAAAAAAAATTTTGACATTAGTGACACCGAAAATTGTTTATTTAAAAATCATAAAGCATGTTCGCTGTGTTTTTGAAATTTTCATCATATCGCGTAGCATCGAAATTGTGATGGAATCAAACTTTATACTAGGATTGTACCTACTACGATGCTCGAATCGAAATTCAATGAAAACGCTTTTGTTGTCACATTATAAAATAATTGCTCAAAGAATTGTGAATCAGCCTTTACGCATATAGGTGAGCGCGAAAGCATAAACACCGAAGAACTCAACTGCGAGAAAGAGAGGGGAGCCAGTAGGAGGATGAGGAGAGCAGTTCGTGTCGTAACGCGATATTATAGCACGTCATTGTAACGTCTCGGCGCACATTAAAGCGGTCGTATGTTTGCACTGAGCCCCGTCCTCGTATTCGTACGTTCACACGGGAAAAAAATTAGAACTCTTTATCGTCTGCCTTGGAACGGAGCAAGTAAACGCGGGGGTCATTCTTGTAAACGTCACTAAAATTTGAAGTTTCTTGATCCTGCTTGTGGAATTATTTCTCCTTTTCGTATTACGCGAGCTATTTGTGATCGTATGCTCTTTATACTCATTTATTTTATTATCTATTTTATTGAATCAAGAACTGTATTATGGTGAATTTTCGTGCGAGGCATTCCCACTCTATGGCGTTAAAGTTTATATCGTTAAAAGATAACAAAAGTTCTTTTTTATATTTTTATTTCCTCATTTTTATCATCAAGCAATATCTTCTTTTGCACATTCTGATTGTAGATCTCTGGAAAAGTATATAAAAAATCGTTGAGGGAGTTTCGTAGGCAAGACCGGCCAAAATAAATTCAAGCAATTAGAAGATAATCATTTTAATTGCATACCAACGAACCAACTTCAGTTTTGGCCCAATCCTAGCCCTAATGTTTTTTGGAAAATCATCCAATGTTCACTCCAACGCAAACAAGAATTTTCACGAAATAATCAAACTACGAACGCTGATGGGATCGTTAAGGGGTTACCCCCATTTGCGATTTTGAAAAAATCGATTTTTTTTATTGCATTTTTTTGAAGTATAAGTATCTGAGAATATGTCCTGAAAATTTCAACTCGATCCGAACAAAATTGACTGAGATATGAGCGTTGAAAGAGAAGAATCCGCGTTGAAAGAGCGTTGAAAGAGAAACTTTAAACGCGTTTTTCTCAACATGGCATTTCTAAAGTCGGTGACCAAGATTACTCGAATACTAATGAACCGATCTTGAAATTCTGCAGGCTTATTTAATACATAAAAACGTAGTCTTTAATCGTTCGATTTTTTTTTTTCGAAAAAAATGGCCGTTTTATAGCCAAAAAACGGCCGTTTTTTTTTCGTTAAAATCGAACCATTAACTTTGACTGTCCGCCATTTTGTGAAAAATGAATATTTTTTAAAATCCTTCGATTGAAGACTAGTTTATACTTATATTTGACTAAATCCATCCGCATTTTTTTTTCAGATGATCCACTTCGCCGCAATGTTGGTCACCGCAAACCGTGTATATAAAAACATTATTTCATTGACGGCCATTTGCCACTAAACAATGTAATATTTTTCAATAAAAAAATTACTGAAAGTTCTTCAAGATGTGTTCTTTAAGATGGTATATTGATCGATTAAAAAAGTTTTGTAGTTTTCTTTAAAAAAATTCATGAAACAGGCCTTTTTTTTGCGTTACAAGTGGGGGTAACGCCTTAATTCCACGGGCAGTGTTTATTGTGTTGCATGTTTTTGTCTGAAAGATTAATGAGACTGTATCATTTATTGGCATTGCTGTGAAATAATATATTATTAGACGTTTTTTATGGCGACGTCACTTTATCCCGTGTAGAAATTTATGCGGGAGTCCTCAGATCCTACCATATCCCTTTAGGGGTTTGATAGGGACGCCGCGCGTAGGGAATCTACATTGGGATCCGAGTGGGTTTCGCGCTACTTCCCGATTGACGTTTGAGAATTTTTTATTTTAAATTCTCAACCGGAAGTTGATGGATATCACAACAACAAAAAATTCTTCCGTGATCCCTGATCCGGTGCACAAATTTGTTGGGGACTCCCAATGTACACCCACATCCCCATAGGGATTTGTTAGGGACACCTTTAATACGAAGTCCTCATTGGGCTCCAATTTGATTTTGCACTCTTCACCGATGAACGCCGATTGAGAACTTTTAGCACCTCCAAGTCGCTAATATGTGAGAAGTCACAAAAAAAGATTCGGCGTGTTCAAACATAACCTGCAGGCTTCGCGAGCGTTCACGTGTGTGGTGATATTATGTCAAAGTGCGGTAAAATAAAAAAAACAAACGATAATTACAGTGGATTTTCAGTGGTGTGATACAAACCGATTTCTAAAATATACTTTTGTAAGTGATTTATACTTTTTTAAGATACGATTTATACTTTTTTTTTCAAAATCCAGTCCCTTTGGATATTTTTATATTTTGTTTAGAAAATTCAACGAGCAGAATGCGATGGTATCCATGAAGAATCGTATCGGATTCTGTTCGTTAATGTATGAATCCTAGAGGATTCAAATTGGATTCGTACGTTGGATTCCAATTGCGAATCGCGATTAGAATCCGACGTATGAGCGTGACGTTTTAGAATATTTAATGCGATGACCCATTGGATCCCTATCAGGAAGTGGGAACAAGTATAGGAATCCATTCGGATCCCTACGGCAACTTCTGCACGGAATTTACGAGTCCTCAGTGCTTATAGATTGACTGATATTTCTTAACTCCTCGACTCGTCCCATTATTGTATTGGGTCGTAACATACATACGTCCGCCTTTTCAGTTTTTTAAAAAACGGCTATTGGGAAATTTAGAAATTAAATGTAATCAACCATGCATGCGCCATTTTGATCGCTTATTTTCTTCTATCTTTCTAATAGCCGAAGGGTTCCTCCCTTATATAATTTATGCGTCTTGTTAGTGAAGGACTGATCTAAGCAATTATGGCAGGAGTTTAAGTCCAGTAAATTGACATCATTGTGAAAGTTTTGCAAAGCTCTACATAACCGGTAGTCGAAAGGTGCAAAATGCGGGCTTACATTCTGGATGTACTAAAAAGTGCCAGCCAAGTTGTGAGTTGTGTCAAGCGCAATAAGTGAATTCTCACCAGGAATCACACCAATTGGGACCACCAGATTTTTATCGCTCAATCAATGCGGCGGGCAAGTATCGGGCTTCTTGACAATCCCGAGGTTTCATAAATATCTCAAAACGGTAGTGGCAATAATGCTTAATGTCTGACCAATGTTTTTTCCGAAATGGTGACACATGTCAGAAAAATTCTTGGTGCAACATTTTTGTGATTTTTGTCAAGTGTCTCCTGGTGAGACTTATACCAACCTATATTTCAAGTTACCACACAGGATTGTCAAATGAATTTTAGTCTCATAGTTAGCAGCTCATTTATGAAATTTTTTTTTCAACCTGTTTGCCGTTACGAGTTAATTCAGTAATATTTTGATGGTAGCAAAGCGAAGATGAGCTCGTTCGATCTATCTTAATACATTTTGTTATATATCCGGAAAGTATGTTTTTAAAAAACTTTGAAAAACGATTATAGATTTCATAAAAAATACTTTTTTATTTGTTATTGCGGGATAGAAATAAAGATTCGGGATAAATTCGCAGAAAGTCTTAGGGATCGTCCATTAATTACGTGAGGCTTTTTGGCCACTTTGTGACCCCCCTCCTCCCCCATAGTGATGTGGGGTCGTCCATAATTTACGTGAGGCTCAAATAGGGGGGAGGAGAGGATTTGGATAACAGAAACCTCACCACATATCACCATGGGGGAGGGGAGGGCTCAAAAAGTGGCCAAAAAACCTCACGTGATTAATGGACGATCCCTTAGCTCCTCCAGGGAAGAGCAAGGAGAACACTTGCACCAAGCCATGAAAATCATGGAAGATACGTATGAGGAAAGATGGAACACACGTAATGGCTGATTACGTTTGGAGTTTAATACACAACTGCCTCGACAAGTCTTAATCAAGAAAATAACGAAAAAGAAGCTTACTTAATGTAAAAATATTCAATAAAACTTACATTTTTCACTAAAACCAGATTTTATAAAACAATAGGATTATTCTGTCTTCTTACGTAGAATATCAATATTCAGTGTTTAAATAAGTTCAGTATAGGGATAAGATTCAGAAAAAATATACAGTTTTGCTGCACCAAATTGGCTGTTGAGCTCGAGTATTATTAGAGGGCGTACGCAAATTACGTAACGCAATTTGGGGGGCTGGGGGTCCGGCCAGGCGTTACGGTCTACGTACGTGGAGGGGGGGGGGGGGGGTGTCAACGTTTGCGTTACGTCACGATTTTAAAACTGCCAGAAATAGGAAAATTTCTGCATGTTCAAATTTTGAATTTGAAACTCACGCGCAATTTATACGAAATGTCAGTTAAAGGGGGGAAATCACTGTGCAAGAACTTGTAACTTTCCCACTTTCCCCAAGTAAAATTTGAAAACATTTTTTTTTGTTTTTTATAATTCTCGAAAGTACATATATTCAAAAATGTGTTGGCAACATTTTTATTCAAAAGTCCGAAAATTGACGGCGTACAGTCACTTCAGTGAGAACAGGTAGCGCGACCGGTTAGTGCCCTCAGTCCCTACAGGTCTGGCAACGTTCAGAATAGATGAAGTGCAGGATCATATTATTTTGTGAAATATAATGATAAAGAACCGTCATATCGCCCGCGACTAGATACTTTAATGTAAGTATCAATAAATTTAAAAAAATATAACTTTATATCATGAAAAGCGGAACGAAAACTCTAAATGCGTTTTTCTCGAAACTACTTTTTTCGATCTTGTCCCAGCGAATACTCAAAAACTTATCGACCGATTTTCAATTTTCTTTGTTGACATTTTTGTAATCGCAGTACCTAAGATTCTACGTAGCCAACTTTTTAAATTTCGATAATTACCATTTTTAAAGACAGAATACAAAAAAGGGCCTTGAAAATAGAAAAAAATCTCCCATCTGTCGGCATTTTGTAAAAAAAAACAAAATAAAAAACGGCCACACATAACGACAGCTACACTTGTATAGATATCGATAAATTGTTGACTTTTTATTTACAGATAACCTTTCATAAAGATATCGATGGGACAATGAAGAGAATTTTTTTTTCGTCTTCAAATCAAGGCATGTATCTCGGTTAATTTAAAAGATTTTTTGGTAAAAATTGGTATAAAACTAGATGAATATATACTTAATAAAATGAGTATAAACCCGATCCTTTCATAATTAGTTATGTCTATGAAAAAATCGCAATCATGACGATAAAGCACCCGTTACGTAACGGAATAGAAGTGGGGGTGGTCAGGCGGAACGGCCCTGGAACTGGTGGGGGGGGGGGGGGGGGCAAAATTAAGGAATTTGGCGTTGCCCACTTTCCGTACGCCCCCTTAGGACGTTGAATAAGTTCTCGCTGTTTTCCAGCAGATGGCGTTACCAGAACTGCGTGCGTGTAGTTTAAGATTGAGAACGCATCTCTATAGAATTACTATAAGCAAGCTTGAAATTCAGTATGTGTTATTTCGCCGAAGGGTAAACAACTTTTTTTTCATAGTGTTAATCATGTCAAATTTCGTGCTAAAAAAAAGTATTTGCGGGGAATTTTGCTGCACTACTTTATTTAAAGCTGAAGCAGACAGAATCCTTGCTGAGACTTACGGCAACCATGCTCTGTCAGAAACAACATGCAGAGATTGGTTTAAACGCTTCAAACATAATGATTTTGATGTGTTGAATTGGAGGCATTTCTTCACGAATACGTGTGTCAGACACTGGCTGAACTTCCAGAATCAGTAGGAGTTGATCACACAACAGTTCGAAATGTTTGAAGGCATTAGGGATCATTTTTTTTAAATAAACCACTAATTTTCACGAAAAACCCAGCGGGAACTTATTTAACATCCCGATATAATATAACGAAAATGTTCTTAATTCTTTGTTCGCTCAACATTTAACAACCGCCAGGGCTCACTGATGATAAAATAAATTTTACTCAAGTTCGAGTTGGAGTGCTACTTTTTCAAAATGTAAAAGGTATTTTCGTACGTGATTTTGGCACCGGTATAAAAAAAACTATGTGACGTTACCTAGCGTCGAAAACGGGACAAATATTTGTCACAACCCAATAACCAGGCCTTTAATCGTGTGTATAATGCGAGAGATATTTTATCGATCGTTGGGAGGCAGCAGCTGCCAGGCGTAAAACACTATTACCGGAAATGCAGTCGACAAATCTCGACAGACTCGACCATCCTTCCTCGGGCTGACAAACGTTATCGCGGAACACAGCGAACCCCCTCGTCATTGATAAAATGCACGATACACAAATACACGTGATTATACTTTCGTATCTACAATTCTCAATATTGGGAAAAAGTTGATGCACGATATATCTAGCGGCGAAAAGTGAGCTGAGCAACGACACTCTACATCGACTCTAGATGCGTTCAATTGATGAAATTTCACATCACCACGAAAAAGTATCGTTTAAAGGCGAAGTTGCAAAAAAAATGGCAACGTCGCGAGAGTCGCGAATCTGAACATTTATGAGGGTGGGTGTCAGGGGTGGACTCGGGGAAACCTTTTGTTTCGGATGCATTGTGTGAAATCTCGACAAGGACTTCACTGAATATTATCTGCTGAGCTCGACTTCGTCTTTTTTTTCTTCACGGAGACATCTCCACGCCGAGTGGATTCACGGTGTCACGTTCGAGAGGAACGAAACATCAAAAGAAACGGGCGACGATTTCAGTTCCCGTCGTGACACCTTTGTCGATCCACGCAAGTATTTCTTTTTTCTTTATTTTTTTCTCATTACTCTCCACAAGTGGATCAGCAAACGTCTAAACTCGATAAATTTTGAAATTCATTCACTATTCAGAATGATTTTTGAAAATTGTACCACCATATTGTTATATTGGGGTTTAGTTCCGAAAAAGGACATACCTCCGATTAATTTGCAATTTCTTGCACCCATGTATTTTGACGCGCTGATTACGAATATGATAGCGAAAATATCGGCAAATTTGATTTTCAAGGTCAAAATGCACAAAAACTGATTTTTCAAAAGTTGCTTCACTTTATTTTAATAAATGTTGATCTTAGAGAAAAATGTTTCCCACAAAAGTTGTAGCCGATAAAAAGATTGATCTTTTATGTTCTATACAGTTTTCGTCTAAAACCATCCTGTTTCGAGAAAAATGCGATAATGCTCCAATAAGTACATTTTGCTAAACTCCATTAGTTTCGATATTATCCACTTACGCACGTTACCGCGGGAAGGTTGAAGTTTGTTTGTGTGTATTTGTCGTGTGTTGCTTGGGTTTGTTTGTTGTGTTGTTCGTTGTTTGGGTTTGTTTGTTGTGTTGTGTGTTGTTTAGGTATGCGTATAGTGTCAAAGATCAAACTTCAACCTTCCCGCGGTAAAGTGCGTAAGCAGATAACATCGAAACTAACGGAGTTTGGGAAAATGTACTTTACGGAGCATTTATCCCAATTTTCTCGAAACAGACTGGATTTAGATAAAACTTGTATAGAATATAAAATATGAACTTTTTTATCGGCTACAACTGTTGTAGGAAACATTTCTCGTTAGGATCAATATTTATTACAATAAAATAGAAAAACTTTTTGAAAATCAGTTTTTGTGAGTTTGAACCTTGAAAATCAAATTTGCGGGTATTTTCACGATCATAGACGCGATCAACGAGTAAAAATACGTGGGTACACAAAATTCCAAATTAATCGAAGGTGTGTCCTTTTCGGAACTTTATCCTAATATTACGTTTCAAAAAACTTTCGCGTGTGGAAATTTATAAGTGGATTTAAATTCTGTACGAAAGCATTGTTTTGTTGCAAATAATCAATATCATATAAACGGAAGGATTTTTATGTGGATAGTTTGCGGTTTATTCGCTATTAACTGTCACAAAGTTGACACGCGATGTCAACTTTGTGTGCGTTATTATGAAAAATTGATATTTCGGATACAAAGAAGATTTCGTGTCAAAATTCATCAAGTTATTACAATTGTGCGTTCAGCGGGTCAACGTGTATGTGGGTCGTGTTAGCCGCGAGGCCGGAGGACGCGGTTTGAAAAATCTTTGCCGATAATATTAGTGGACGTATTAAGCCAAAATGGGCATCAATATTTTCGTAAGTTTTCAAATCGATCGCGACTTTATTTTATCCAAGCTAGACTTCTTCAAAGCGAAGTTGAAGCCACACTAGAGTGACGTATGAGTGCGAGAGAGACAGTTGACATTTTCGAGCAGAGATTTCTCAGAGGTTGATAATATTTGGGGCAAAATAAAATCGGCAAGCTCTCAATAAATTCTACACACCCATGGCATGGTTTTTCTGAAAAAAAAAACCTGAAACTTGATTGGAAAAACTTGACCTTGTGCGTGCTCTTAAGGCGTTACATCGGAGTAGAAAAAAGACATAAAAGTGAGAAGACCCCTTAAGTTGAACAATGCAGTCACCTCTTGGATGCACGTTTGCTAAATTTCAGAACTCTAAGTAGTCGGGAAGTGGCTGAAATATTGACCTTATAAATGACGTATAAACATGACACGAATGATAATACATAAGAAATTATACGCGAAATGTTTTCATTTTATTTTAAGAGCTTTTTTAGATTTTCTAAAGAAGTACACGGGATTTTTACGATTCATCAACAATTCTTGTTTTCATATACAAATTAAGGCTGTTTTTTTTACCGAAAAAAAGGATTATTCATAATAATTCCATTTTGCGAAAAAATCATATTTTTTAATAATAGACTGTACTTTTCTGGCAAAACTGATGTAAAGGACGATTTTTTTTGTTCTGGATGTTGATTCATAAATTTTCTGCGTTTTCCTGCAGAGCGCCTAAAAGAACGCTTATATAGTGTAGCTATGACTGCGCCGCTATTTTGTATTTTTTTCATACTTTTTTTGGTTGTCTCGACACATGTAGAATAAGCTCTCTAAACCTCATTTTGATTGCTTTTTCAGTATTCTCGGGAAAAAAATCCCCGGAAAGTCTCATTTTTCAGCCTAACGTCTAAAGGTCAGCCTAAAGGTTCAGCCTAAAGGTAACGTCTAAAGGTTCAGCCTAACGCTACAACTCAAATTGAAGAGAAAGGTCCAACAAATAGTGCAGGAAGCGCAGATTGAAGGTAATCTTATGATTACAACGATAAAACCTCTAGTAAAACTTTAAACTTTAAACTATGTTTTTCAAATCGATCTACAAGATTTCTCGACATCCAATGAACGGACAATGTTAAAGTTCGCATCGTTGAAACACAACGACAATTTTTTTTTAATTTTTATTTCTTCATTTTCTTCATCATCGAAAATTTTATCCTGCAAATTTGGGCTGCACATTTACGATAAGGACCCTAAAAAACATTTGCGTGTTTTTCGTAGTTCAAATTTACGGTAAATAGTTTGGGCTACTAAACTTTCGTTGAGTTCCAACGATGGAAATTTCAATGTCAAATTAACGGATTGACTTTAAATTTGGAAGACCTATCCATTGTAATAGTAGTTCATTAGTTATTAACAATAATAACAGCAATTATTGTCGAAAATTCGAGAAAAAAATTTGAATTTTCTTAATGACTGAAACTCGATAACAACAAAAGCTCGGTCAAGTATTAGGCGATATTATTTCTTTTAAGGGGCTACATCTACCTAGAGGCTCAAAAAAATGGCCTTAAGCCACAGTACCGGGTATAAAATCATGTGCGAATTTAACAATTTTTTTTCGCATGAAAAAGTGATTCATTCATAAAATTAAGTACACATCTATTTAGTATGGATATCAAGCTGTTAGAAAATATATATATTTTTTTTCGATGTACAAAATCGCCGACTATTCGAAACGTCTCGAAACAGCTTTTTTCCAATTGGCGTGACAAATAACTTCGACAATTTTCACTCGATTTACTTCAAATTTAAAAGTTATGTTCCTAATTGCATTTCGCAGACGAGTACGTACGGAATTGCTGATTAATCGAAAAATTTTCACTTTATGAGCAGTTATAACGAAATTTTTCACTGAAAATGCATTTCTCAAGTTCAAATACCTACAAATTTCGAATAAAACAATATTTTTTAAATTCCGTACGTACTTCTCTTGGTGTTCTAATGTAGATTGACGAGAATTTTTGTTTTTTTCTCTAGGTAAAAAATTGTGGATGCTAAATGTCACGCCGCGGAGCGTCAAAAAAAAGATAACGAAAGAAAATATTAGTAGTCGACCATTTCGTACACCGAAAAAAATATATATATATTTTCTAACAGCTTGATATTCATGCTAAATAGTTGTGTAATTAATTTCATGAGTGAATGACTTTTCCATACGAAAAAAATTTGTTAAATTCGTACATGATTTTATACGCGTTACTGTGGCCTAACCCCTTAATGTACATACAAATGAATGCCCAAACGATTTTTTAATCATCTTACTCATTCCCTGAAAATTAATTTTACTTAATAACCCCGATTTTTCCGTCGTCGCAGTAGCCTCAAGTCAACTTTAACTTCAAATAAAATGACAACCCTTAAGGGAGATTTGTGCGTTGCACCGATAAATGTTATTTTCATTTCAAACGTCGACACGTTCGACAAAAGTTCAACTTTTCGCGATTAATATCAATTTGGCAGGTATTTCACATACCGACGGTCGTTTAATGAGAGGCCGCCGATAAGCTTGCGTCGTAGTTTATGTATCCGTAGCGCGCGGCAAAATCCGCATTACCAAGACGAGACCGCGAACTTATCGACGCCAGTATGAGAGAAACCGCTGTCGTGATTATTCTTTAATGCGCGACTTCCCAATATTTTCAAGTGACTTTTCCAATCTTCTCATCACTCGCCAGGTATTTCGTACATTTGAAAGAAATTTACAAAAAAAAAAACAGATACGAATTGAAGATTTGACTTACCGCTTTTCTCTTGTCCTCCGTACCGATGGAGCTGTGACTTCGATGTCTAATGAGATCCATGACTTTGCTGACTGGATTTCTGCTGCTCTCGGAGCCCGCCCGCGGACGTCCACCAGGATCCTTGCTGTCTCTGTGATCCTTGTGATGATCCTTCTCCGTGTGGACGTCCGTGGCGGAACTACCGTGAGAGCCACGATGCAGCGACTGCTGAACACGAGAAAAAGGAGAAAGAAAAACAGGTCATCAATTAATTAACGAAGTTTGCCATTCGCTCGAGGTAAAATTCCCGAAGTAAACAACCCGATACGTTTTTTTTAACCATCGCGGGATTTTATCCAAATAGTAAAACTATTGGGCCAAAGACAGTGCGTTTTTGTCGTAAGGTCATGTACTGAAATTTCAACACATCGCGAAGTAACTTTGGATTTAGCAGAAGGGTTTGGGATGGGAAAAATTAAAAGGTATTATCTCGGAGTTCGGACTCATTTATATCCATTATATTTTTAAGAAGTTTCTTGTTCATTTTAACATTTTTTTTACTGAGAATTTTTCAAATTGTCGAATATTCAGCTCGGAGTCTCAACTGAAAAGTTTGAACGGTTGACATTCAATACAATTATTATAACGGCACTTCTTTCCGTCGGGTTTTTTTTTACAATATCGTTCATCCACTTAAAAAACTTTCATAATACTAAAAATTCTGTTTTAAGAAAAAACGGATTTTTATTTTCTTTTTTTCGCACATTCGTGAGGCCACTGTGACGTCAATGTTTATCTAAATTAGCCTGTAACGATTTTATTCATTGTGAAATTTGTTGACCTTTCTTTATTTTATGAAATTTTTTATTTGTGGCACGAAGGCGTGAAAAAAATTTTAATGCGTTTTTCTCAAAACAGGATTTTTGTGTTTTTACTTTTTTTCAGTGGATGAGCGATATGATGCCGTCATATGGAAGAAGGCGGCATCTACAAAAAAAAATCGCCAAACGGGGTTTTTCGTGAAACGCAAAAACACGTATTGTCTATTTTTTAGCTCCCTCAAATGCAATTGGTTCCGTACACTGAGAAAAAAAGAATCGTTGAATGTGCAAAATGCATTTTGTTGTCTCGAAATTTCGTTGTTTTAGATAGTTTAAATGTATGCCAATTTTGGGGTGTAGTTCCGAAAAGCCCATACCGCTTTTTTCTTTGAAATTTTGTATACTTATGTATTTTGACTCACTGAACACGAATATGAGAATTAAAATTGGCGCAAATTTGATTTTCAAGATAAAAACTGAAAAAAAAATTGTAGTTTTTTCATTCTATTTTAACAAATGTTGATCGTAGAGGAAAATCTCTTCTACAAAAGTTGTAGCCCATCAAAAGATTGATAATTTATGTTCTATACAAATTTTGTCTTAAATCATTATTTTCCAAGAAAATGGTATAATACTCCAATAAGTATATTTTGCTAAACTCTATTAGTTTCGATGTTATCCAAGGTGCCCAACAAAACAAACCCCAGTGTTCTACGCACCCCGCGATTCCACACACCCATCCGAGGTGCCCTCCGTCCACCCCAGTGAACTACACACCTCACAATTCAACATACTCGAGTTTGTTTGGGTTTGTTTTATTTGGGTTTATTTGGGCCTAAATGCAGTAAAGTGCGTAAGTAGATAATATCGAAACTAATAGAGTTTAGCAAAATATACTTATTGGAGTATTATCCCATTTTCTTGGAAAATAATGATTTAAGAAAAAATTTGTATAGAACATAAATTATCAGTCTTTCGATGGGCTACAACTTTTGTAGAAGACATTTTCCTCTACGATCAACGTTTGTTAAAATAAAATAAAAAACTACAAAAAAACGTTTTTTTCTTTCTTGAAAATCAAATTCGCGCCAATTTTAATTGTTATTTTCGTGTTCAGCGAGTCAAAATACATGGGTATACAAAATTTCAAGGAAAAAAGCGGTATGGGCTTTTCGGAACTTTATCCCAATTTTGTTATGCCAATGAAAAATCAAGTTGAACAAAGATACAATTTTGTCAAACAAAAGATACAATTTTGTTAAACCAACTGAATTTTGGATGGATGAACGAATTTTTTTTTTCAGTCTAAGAATATAACGAGAAGCTTAAAGTTATGAAAACTTTCGACTTTCGAACCCTATATATTTCTATTAATTCACCCCCTTGGAATTGAAAAAAGTGCATTTTTTATTATTTGCCATAAGCATTATCCTCCAATTGGTTCCAATCTAATAGCTCGACTGGAAATATGAACAAAAAAAAGGGCGAAAGTCAGTATCCAACTTGAAGAACAATTTTCATCCCTTAAAAACGTTTTTCCGCCGATAAAAAAAATACGTGTCTCTTAGATTTCGATGAAAAATAACATATAAAAAATTGAACGAAATCGGAGAAGGACACCGGAAACGGTGTCCTTGTGAGTCATCTATATTCATCGATTGTCAGCTATTTTGCAAATTCCAAATGTATCGAACAGCTTGTATTTGGGGATAAAAAAAATACACGCTCTGTAAACGGACAAGCAAAGTGTATCCGGTCGTGTGCTCGATGATTATGAAGTTTGCATCGCCAAATGCAACGATTTTTTTCTTATTTCTTCATTTTTACTATTATTCGAAACCTTTTTTTGTAACTTGAGGTCGTAAATCTGTAGCAAAAATACGTTAAAACGTTCGAATGACTTTCATAGCCTGAATAGGCCAAAAGTAAATTCGGGCGATTAAAAATAATTAATTTTCGTTCCGTTGCAACGGTGCGAACTTCAAGATCATATGTGCTCGAAAGGTAATCCACCTGGGAGTACTTTTAAACAAAAGTACATAGCATTTTAAAGATGCTGCATATTACAAGCTTTTATTTAACTTGACTTGGTGTGAGATGCAAAACGGAAAATTGATATTTCACCTACTTCCCCACTACTTAGAGTTCTGAAATTTTACAAACATGTATCTAAGAGGGGACAATGCATGATTCAACTTAAGGGGTCTTCTCACTTTAGACCCTAAAAAAAGGCTATTTTCGTGATTTTTTTTGATAGGTTTATATTATAGATATTGATATAAAAGTTGTTACACTTAATAAATATACTTTCCAAATACATTCCAAAATTGTTTTTGATGTATTTATTTAACCCAAACAGACTTTAAACGCGTTTTTTCTCGAAACAACGTTTTTCGACGGCTCGTTGATAAAATCTTCGGAACTACGGAACCGATCTTTATGAAATTTTAATCTTTTTAAGGATTTTTTTAATTTTGATATTTACAATTTTTTTTGTTGCCAAAAGCGGTGAAAAAACACGTTTTTTTTTTTCGAAAAATGTCCGCAATTTTGCTATTTTTGCATATATAAAAAATCGTATGATATGCGCTATAGCCATTAACATACTGAATCTAAAACCGTTTGATTTTTTGTTTCGAAATTTCCATCTCCGAGATTTCATCAACAGCGCAGACCTACAATTTTTTTAGGAAATTTTTTTAACTACCAATTTCGTCTGTAAATAGTGACTTGAATAAATATTTTTTTGTGAAATGTATTTCGAAAGTGTATTCATTAAGTGTAACAACTTTTATATCAATATCTATATTATGAACCTATAAAAAAATTCATAAGAATAGCCTTTTTTAGCGTTTAAAGTGAGAAGACCCCTTAAAAAAACGACTGTCTGTGAGATGCAAATAGGAAAATCGATATTTCGCCCAGTTACCGAGTATTTAGAGCTCTGAAATTTTGCAAACATGCATCTACGATGTGACAATACGTGGAAAGTGCGTGAGAACTTATTGGCTCTAAGTGCTCACGGACCGCACAATCGTTAAAAGGGTCCAATAGGTAAAATAGGTTGAAAGGTAAGGTCCAATAGGTGGTGAGCCAACATTATAGATGCCACCCATCAGAGTTCTCCAGGTTTTCTCCTGACAATCAATCAATAATAACGCCGGTTCGTTTGGAAGAATCCCCCTTTGCAAAAATTTCGGAGCTCTAGTAAAATCAATTAAATACTAGAAAGTAGAAAATAATTTATATATGAATTTTTTTTTTCAAAACAAACTTTACCAGGTCTATAATTTTTTTTCAGTCACCTATATGTGACTGTAAATAAAAGTTTGGGCGCTCAAAATTTAGACAAATAATCTTCAATTTGCATAAATCCGGTAACATATCCAGTGTATTTGATTTACTGGAAAATAACCTTAAATTTCTTAAATAAAAATCCTAAAACTGAGTACAAACGTGTGATAATAATTTCTCTAATTACTATTGTGCCAAATTAAATACGGTTAAGGGAGACTTTGTCCTTGAAATGCAGCGGGAGATGTTAGCGGCCCAACATGAGCAGCTAGAAGAAGAGGAGGGATGCCTCTATGGACCAGGCATTGCCGATTAGCGGTAATTATAAACACATTTGTGTAAACACATTACAAAACTTTAAACGCGTTTTTCTCGAAAACACGTTTTTAAAAATGGCTGACATTCTCCTGACCGCTGTAATTAACATGTCGACCTGAAATTTGGAGAGCATACTCAGAAAATATGTCTTCACGGAATGACGGATCGTTTTTTCGATAGATACATTTTTGCATTTATTATTTATCTTTTTATGCGAAAAAAAACACGAAAATTCGATTTTTTTCAAATTGCCGCCATTTTCCGAAATTTGTACTAAACGAAAAACCCATCCGTCATTCCATGACCAAAGGGTCACAGATTGATAATATACTTCGAATTTGTGTTTCAGATCAACAAAGAGGGGGCAGTGATGTCAGCCGTTTACCTCCCGCGATTTGAGGACCTGTTTTCGCGGAGCTGCAACGGCCGCCATTTTGGTTTTTTTTTTCAAAAAAAAATTTTTTAACGTTCTGTATATCATGAATAAAAGCAAGAAAAAAACCGCACTCAAAAAGCTTTACTCGTTTCCTTTGAAAAAAATAAAATGTAAACACCTGAAATATGGCACTCCAGGGACAAAGTCTCCCTTAATGAAACTAAATTGATCAAATCCATCAAACATTTGAAAAGTTGAGTGCCACATGCTTTTATCTGTAATTATATATAGGTGACTTGGTAAAAAAAATTATTTTCTACTTTTTAGTACATTAAATAAAAGCTTGTTTTTTGTAATATGAATATCATATGAAACTTTTTTTCAATGTGCAATTTTGCAATAACATCCTTTAAAAAACAAAACATTTCGATACTTTCAACAATGCAGACTCTAAAGTCCTTTTTCGATGAGATAACATTTCTCACCTGCACGGCGTTCTTCATGTTTGCAATAATACTGGGTTTTCTGGCTTTGCTAGCATCGGATTTGCTTCTGGGCCTGAATGCGTCGAAAAGGGCCGTTTTTCTTGTCGGGCTGGCCGTTTCGTCGCCGCTCCTGCGCCTCTCGGCGCTGCTGCTACGGCTATTGCTGCGACTGTTCGAGCCCGAGCGCGTACCCGAGGCTTTTCGTCCTTTGGTCGAGCCCGATGAGCTCGACGCAGCCTCCAACTGTTGAGGCACGGGGGTAGATTTTCCCGAGCCCGGAGCACTGCCCGACGTCGGTTTTCTGATCGGTTTCGAATGAGAGCCCCAAGTGCCTGTTCCGCAGTCGGCCAAAAAAAAGTACCGCGTATAAAGCAAACGACAACTTGGCATTGAACGATTATCGGATTATCATCAGAGATAAGACGCGAATGTTGGCGTCCATAGTTTCGGAAAAGCCCGGCCTTCGAATGTAAAGTGAAACAAAAGAAAGAACCGATTCAACGTAAAAATGAACTACTTATTTTGATAAGAATTTAATCAACTGTGGGCGTGAAAAAATATCACCTGTATGTATGGAAATGAAGAAAGCATGATGGAAGCGCGCAATTCTTTTAAACCGTACATCTACGAAATTCAATTTGAAGAAAAACTTTCGAAATAGTGCATTTTAGGTGGTGTATTCTAGGTTCTGCAAGTTCGGTATAATTGATTTAATATTTCGGCGAAGATCAGCTAGAGTTCGAATTCGTTGCATTGTAGAATTTCTTTTTAATTTTCATTTTTTTGTGAGAAATTGCCTGTTGTTATTTTATTTGTTGTACTTTTCTAATTTTACAACCACTGAGAATGATTGAGATATAATACAGAGACTGTCAGAAGTGTCAAGATCAAGTACAAAATGACGTTGAAGTTTGCATCGTTGGAATGCAACGAAATTTTTTTTTCTTTCTATTTTATAAATTTCCTATGGTAAATTTAAGCTACGAAAAACACGCAAAAAATGTTCCGCTCCTCATTTAGCGATCTGAAAGAATTTCGCAACACATGATTTTGGATAATGATGGATATAAGAAATTGAGAAAAATGCTCGTTGCATTCCAACGATGCAATCTTCAGCCCCATAGTATGAATTGTTCTGATAGTCCAAAGTTATCCATGGTGTTGAAGATTATATCGTTGGAATGCAACGAATGTTCTTCTTGATTTTCTCCATTTCTTTATTTTTATTATTATCTCAAATATATTTAGCAGGCTTTGATTATCGATTTTTAATAAGAATCCTAAAAAATGTTTCAGTAGTTTGCGTAGCCTAAATATTGAAGAAAAAAATACGGCAATAGAAAAAAAATGCCCTTGCCTTATAACGATGCAAACTTCCGTAAGATAGTTATTCGAACACCTTGCAGGTTATTACATTTTTTGAATGCCTATGAAAATATGTAATACTTTTTGTCCTAACGGTTCTTTCCTTGACACGTGTATTTTTTATTTTTGATGGAAGGCTTGGTTAATCTAAAAC
Source organism: Ophion ellenae (assembly GCA_963210295.1). Taxonomy (NCBI): domain Eukaryota; kingdom Metazoa; phylum Arthropoda; class Insecta; order Hymenoptera; family Ichneumonidae; genus Ophion; species Ophion ellenae. The sequence continues at coordinate 38,355,332 of OY723387.1, read as the reverse complement.
AAAGACAATTTTTTTACTTTATCCTGATATTTAGTGGGTAATCTTCAAATTATCTGATAATCGTCCTGATTTAGGCAATTCGAATAAATTTCAACTACGTCAAATTATCGACTTTGTTTCGACATGGCCAGAAATATTCAGAAAATATAAATAATACGCTAACTCAAATCGACCCGTATAATCTAAATGAACCACAGATTGTACATATAATTTCTCAACTGCTATATTATCCATACCTATCTGAGAATTTATAAATGATTGAGATAAATGAAGAAATGAACTTTCGAAAACCGCGAAAAATTATAAATTTCTACATTGTACATTTTATTTTTACTTCGAAGGTATATGTGCAGTAAAAATGAGAAAAGCTGCTTGTTCGGATAAGCAATACGTGATTTACTTTATTAACACGACTAATTGAGACTTACCATAAATATGACATTAAGAACATATAATAATGAGATATAATTTACTCCGATTTTACTACTAACAGAAATTAACGCACAATTGGGATAAACATTCGTTATTACATTAATTTACTTACCGGCTCTTGGCCTGTGGCCCTGATCCTGAGCATTTTGTCCCGTGTGATCGACATCCTCGGTCACGATCGTCGGTAATGGCTGCGAACCGAGTTCCTGAAAAATAAACATCATATGCTCAATTGACATCATCATGATAAATGCATCAACTGATTTTCCTCTATTCTCTTTATTTTCACCGGCCCATTTTCATTTCGCGGCTTTTCAAATATCAAATTCTTAAATGTCATTTTGCAATAGATCGATTGCTCATGATGGAATAAAAAAAAATCACTAGATCCACGAAGTCAAGACAACTACGGGTCCATTCCTTGAAAACGATGTTTAGATGTTTTCCCTACTTTTCCTCGGATATGAATTTGAAAAACTCTGGACGCCGATACTACACGGTTGTTGAAGTTTGCATGGTTTGAATGCAACAAAAATTCTCTTTTTAAATTTATTCATTCAGTTTTTTCATCATCCGAATTCTTATTCTGCAAACTTAGACTTTAGATTCTTCTTAAGGATCCTAAAAACGGTTCAGCGATTCGCCAAAAAAAAAAATCGGTCTACTAAACTTCTACGGTGTTGAAGTTACATCGTTAGAATGCGAAGAAAATCATTTTTTCTCGTATTTTTATTATTATCGAAAATATCTTCTTGCCAATTGATGTTGTAGATTTTCAAAAAGAATCCTGAAAAAACGCTTGAGTGATTTTTGTAGCTCAAAAAGACAAAAAAATGCTTTAGTAACTTAAAAAATCTAATTTTGGTGGCGTTCCAACGATACAAACTTTAACACCATAAGCTTTCGTTGCGTGCCAACGATGCAAACTTCAATATCATGATACTACTATGGTTCCTTAACTGCATTAAACATTTATTTTCAGCATATAATTTATGGGATATAGTAAAATAATTCATGAACCTCTCGTCCTCTAACTCCTCATAGGGAGGTCCCGCAAATTTTCTACATCTATCATTTACTGTTTAATAATATTGCTCTTAATTTCGGATTTCTCTTGTTGTATGATAGCTTGCTGTATGTCGGAGTGAAAAACGTAAATTCCGTCATCAGGCTAATCTAAAAGATCGCGTGCGAGTTATAGTAATTAAGGCCACTTGTAGGAGCAGCAGCTTGGCATCAAATGAATTGCGATCCTTTGATACAAGAAAGATTCTTCTTTAATCAATATTGACAGGTCTAATCACTATGAAACTATTAATTTTTAATTACTATTAAATTGATACTAATTAAGGGATTAAATTAATCAATATTAAATTAATTAATACTAAAGTATTAAATGAACACTAAATTAATACTCTTTAATCAATATAAACAAGTCTAATTACTATGAAAATTCCTGTGAGACGAAACTCGTATTATAAGTCCATCTCTTTATCGATATTATTTTAATATTATCCTTAGATTCTAAGCGAGCCACAAGAGACTAGAAATTCATCGTGAAACTAAGAGATTTCTTCGTTATCTCAAGACTATGAAACAAAGAGCGCGTCGATAAACTACGGCTCCGTATCTTAGAAGATTTTACCTTGACAATGTTACCACCACGATGAACGATGATTTTGCCGCCGGGAAGGCAGAGCGAAGTATTTGAGCCGACAGTAAACATTTCTCCGATAATTATTTCCCGAACGAATAAACCGCAATTTATTTTCGATGAAATTTTGACGATAAGTGGCTGCGCGTATTCAGTCTATTTATTTCTTCCACCAAACACGGTCATTTTGGGCAGTGACATTTGCCATTCAATTTCGAATACTTTTTAAAACTCGGTTTTAAAAACCCACATTTCAAATTCAATTTCGAATTTTTTTGCAACGAATAGGGTAGCGCATTAAGGCAGTCCTCTAGTTTCTCGGGTCGAAAAAATCGATTTTTTTTTCTTTTTATCAATCACATCTACAACATGTGTAGAAAATGTGTGCCAAAGGATTTTTCGATATTGGAAGTGGTTCACAAGTTACGGCCCTGGAACGGAGCAGGTATGAGCTTCTCGGAGAGGCTGAACAATTCAAACACAATAAACCGCCTCTTTCTGAAGCAGTTCAAAAAGTTATAAAGCCAATTTATGAGGATTTATCCAAAGAAGAATTGTTAAGCAGATGCCTGGGAGCGGAAACTCAAAATAATAACGAGTCGCTCAATTCGTTAATCTGGACTTTTGCTCCGAAGCACCTCCATTCTGGGCCAAAAGTGGTTGAAATCGCCACGTTTCTCGCTGTCATAATCTTCAACGAAGGATTCATATCTATCCTGAAGACTTTGGAAACCATGGGAGTGAAAATCGGCCCACAAGCTAAAGGATATGTTCAACAGCGTGATAGCTCTCGGATCGACCGTTCAGAAAGGCGCACGAGTGATGTTGTAAAACAGGCCCGAAAAGGGAAGACGGAGCAGCTCTGCGTGACTCCCAAGAAGAAGAGGAAGGCCTATTGTATGGTCCAGGCATAGCAGATTGACGGTGAGATGAAATTTTTAGTATAAATCACATGCGCGAACTTTCAAACGCGTTTTTCTCGAAACACCATTTTTCGAAACTGTGACCACGATATTTCAGAAACTACTGCACCGATCTTGTTCAAATTTATACAGCATCTTTAATATGTTATAAGCCAGCGATTGAACTAGGATTATCATGATTGCTTCGATAGTTTTTTTTTGTACGAGCAATAAACTTAAGAAAAAATGAGTAAAAAATAGAATGTAATTTTGAAAAGTGTATAAAAAAGTCAATTTTTGTAATTTAGAATTCACTCTAGTTCAATCGCTAGTCTTAAATATGAAGATTGAAATGCCGTTTGGTTTTTTGATTTCAGATAAGCAGAACAGCCGCAATCTTGGTCACCGTCAAGCACCTCTTTTACTTGATGTCTTCCTGTCGGCTACTATAACCTTTATTCTATTATATATTTTGACTACAAAAAATTTGTAAAGCTTATTTAAATGTTAATAAAGATTATGAAAAAAACAATGAGATTGATTATTTCGATGCTTTGCCCGTAAAAAATTATTGAAAAAGCCGTAAAAAAAACAGCCGAGAAACTAGAGGACCGCGTTAAGGACTCTGTGAGGGGTACGTAAGTGATCGTGAATCGATTAGTAGTTCAACGATATACAAAGAGACATAGAAAAAGCTTGGGGATTCTCCATTTTGAGATTCGGTAGTACGAACAGCGAATATCCGTATCGTAACATTTATCAACGCGACTACGAGGGTGCCGAGATATGCGACGAGAGAAATGGTTTGTTTAAATTAAATTAACGTTTTTTTTTAAATCTCGACCACCTAGACTTTTATTCGATTTTCCATGAAGTAATATAGTCACTTCAGCTAAAGGTTTCAATCGATTACAACTGGGAAAAATCGGATACTCATCTATAATAACATTTTATTCACGTTATACAGACTTTATCATAAATCGCGAAGAAATTATATATTTAAATGAAACAAATGTTTTATAGCGCCCAAAACAGATACCGCTTTTGACAAATGTATGACACCATGACGGAAAATTATTTTCTTTCAATGATCCAAATTTCCTTGAGCTACGAAAATGACGCGAGCATTTTTTAGGATTCTTATTAGCGATCTACGACGAATTTGCAAAATATGATTTTGCATAATGATGGAAATAAGAAACTGAAAAGAATTTTCGTTGCGTTCCAACGATGCATACTTCAATGCCATATGACTCTAATAGTATTTTATTCGAGTCTGATAGTTTCATTCATTCCATCAGCAAACATTTTGGCTTTTGGCATTTGTACACAAAATCTAGGACCTTTTCATCATAAAACGACGGATTTGCATTGACGGTTCAAAATTAAATCAATCAACTCGATCTTCATTGAAAAATTCAAAAGTTCTATTTTGACTTTTAGTCTTTACGCGGTCACCACACAACCTGATACTCTCGCTCGGAATGCAACGCACAGTGCTCTTATATTCCGCCCACCAAATATTTATTTACCTTAAAAAAGTGATTTCTTTGAAGTTAACGCCCATTGAAAAGTTGATTCGAAATGACTCGTATGCTCGGAACACAATCATTCCTTCAAGTATAATAAGCATTTTCCTAAAAGCAAATAACGGTATAGTTTCTTCAAAGAAAAACACGTCGAACGGTACCCATTCAGTTGATGCAAACAAATTACTTCTCTTAGTGTGAATTGAAGTTGCCTGTTCAGATATCCTTAAGGGAGGACACAACTGTGAAATTTTCGAAAAATCGTTTTTTGGATTCACTTCTAATAATCCATTTAGTCGTTACAAAAAAATACTCTCAATTTAACCAATATTTCCTCAATCATCTAGCAAAAAGGATCAGCCCTTTAATCCTATGTAAATCCCTATGAGCTGGCGATTGAAAACGATTTCGCCTGGTCCACAGTGAGAAGTTCCACAAAGTTATATCGAAAAGCACCCCCATTCCAAAGGAAGAAAAACTTCCCCTGGCTACCGACAGTTTACCCTAATCAAACGCAAACATCCCCTAACCTGGTAATAGCCCCTGCCGATGTGGCAAAAATCATCGCCGTATAATCCGTCAATATATATACGTACTTAGGAGTCTCATAGTGTCCTAACGCGTAATTAGGAGTCGACCTCGTCTCTCGGGGAATAAAAAATGAGCTCGGCCCAAATCCTCGTGGCAAAATATACCGTGGCGATCTCGAGTGGACTCGTCCGAAAATCCACCCCGATATTTGTCTTTGCATGTTAACCGAGAAGGTTGTCTGCTTCCTCCGGCAATAAATTGGGTGTGTATATCAAGGGCCGCGACGAGACTTGTATGGGACGGGCGGGGGATGGGGAATCGCAAAAGAATGGGCCAACAGGTGCCGTTTGCAAGTTATACGGAACGAAGCAAATTTATCCGTGATGGTTCAGCGACGTCAATGTTTCATGCACTCACGTGCAAGATGCGGGTCGATCAAGAGTATCAAGGGACCTCTTAAGGCGGTAAACAAATAACCAGTTATATCTCTTCGTGCCCGAAAATCGTCTGTAGGTAGATTCTTCGTGTATGAGAAAACAGGGTCCATGTATGAAAAACGCTCAAAGAGATTTCAGCCAACAAAGTGTTACTGCATAAGCACACACACACACGAGACGCCTCGATGCTTGATTCGTTGTTATATTGATCCGGCTGCGCTTCCGCCTTGACAATTTCTTCCAGAGAACGCAATTAAGGTAGAATTGCCTCAATCACACCTAAGATTACACTGCGTAATTTTTGTAAAATTTAAATAGGATCTATTTAAATCAAATAGGTTTTTCCTTGTCTCACGGCCTACTACGATCTTATTTCTTTCAAAGATATTCTTTTATTTCTATCAGCTATTCTTTTTAAAAATTAAATAAATTCAAATTGAATAAATGAAGATGCGAATCAAATAAATCTTTATTTGCTTACAATGTACATTGTGAATCTACGTGTACTATAGCATAAAATATTTCATAAATCCAAAATAAAATGAAACACTTAATTGAGAGTTTTACCACACCGATTTTGTATCGTAATACGTCATTCCCTGGCCTTCTGAAATTATTTTTTTCGAAGAATATATTTCACCTATATGGAATCAAACCTAAAACCTACCTACTCATGGCTACGCACGTTGCCTCTATGCTACCGAGTGCTTGTAACATTTTTTTCGCAGATATGGCATAACCGACTAAATGAATTCCTATAATTATTTGTTGTATCGCATGAACTATATCAATTACTTAATATTATTGTGATAATTAGAGAGTTTTTTGAATATCATGCTATACATTTTTCAAAGATTACCTATATATATATATGTATATAATTCCTCTCTTTTCACCCTCTCTACCCCCACACCCCTTTCATATGTGTGTTGCAATAAAGACAGACCATTAGTTCAATCAAATAGAAAAATGGTTGACTCTACGAAAATTCTATTTAATTTCAATTTTTAAAAATCCAATAGATCTATTTGGTGGATTCAACTAGATTGTTTTTTGAACAAATGAAACCGAATCACAGGTTTATTAGGATTAAATAAAATATTTAGGTATTGAACGATATTGAATAGATTTTGATTCAAATAAATAGATATATTTAAAATAAATAATACGAACAATGGAATGCAATAGGGAAAATTTGATTCCACGAAAAATCTAGTTGATTTAAATAAAAAAAGGTTAAATAGACGCGGTTAGTTGATATGAATAGAATTTTTCTATCAGTGTATATCGTACCACGGTACTGTTTCGCACGACTGGTCACACTTGGTGGATGTCAATGAAACTAATGATCAATCATGTTGGAAAGTCAGAATTGCAAAGATTATCAATCGCGTAAAGTATTCAAAAAGTAAAGATTTTGGTCTTTAGTTTTGTTTTTTGTCTATTTTGGTAGTGTTAGTAAGACTCTGTTCAGTACTGCACATTTTCATTCTTAAGGGGTCTTCTCACTTTAGGCGCTAAAGAAGACTATTTTCATGATTTTTTTCTTATAGGTTTATATTGTAGATATTGATATAAAAATTGTTACACTTAATAAATACACTTTTGAAATACATTTTAAAAAATTATTTATTTAAGCCACTATCAAGGTACTTCTGTACTTTTGGTCAAATCTTAGGAATTAGCTGAAATCTAAATATGGTGTAGATATGACCTTCATGGACTGATGCCCAGAAATTCAATTCGATTCACCGTTTAGTTCATGAGATAATTGCAATTGAATATGGGTATTTTGGTACGCGACCTATACCTAACACGTAAACCAATAGGAGTTTGCTCGCATTTCTCGATATGGGTTCTGAGCGGATTTTTGAATTTCAAAATAAAAACACACGTGTACGCAGTACTATTGTGGGATTGATTTTAAAAAAAATGACAAACTTTGACCGTTTAGTTTCGGAGATATCGACTCATGAAAAGTGGTCATTTTATTTCACACCGAACTCGGGCCCAACCATCTTTAACGGAATGGCAACAGTGTACGCTGCAGCCAGCTAATCGGCGCGTGGTCTCGGAACTCGAAGCGTGTTTTTTCCCCAAGTTCTAGTCATTCTGAGACGGACGTAAAATAAATTTATTCTGCAAACAAATTTAATTTTTTCAATTTATGCATGTATTTGACTTTGCTACAGCGAAAACAATTCAAACTGTCGGCAATATGGTGTAAATCCACGATCCGACGTCCTTCGACAGCGAATTTTGTTGCTGATCGTTGAGGTTATGGTTATTCTCGTTTAGGCATTGGATGTTACTATACGCTTCGACCGAAACTTTTGGCTCATACGTATACGTACAGAACTACCTAAATAGACAAAAATAGAAGTTAAAAAAATGTCCCAAAAAAATTGTACGTGTGCGCTGTTGATGAAATCTCGGAGATGGATCATCCGAAACCAAAAAATCAATCGGTTTTAAATTCAGTATGTTAACGGCTATAGCGAATATCATACGATTTTTTATACATGTAAAAATAACTAAATGACGGACATTTGCCAAAAAAACGAAAACAAAAACGTTTTTTTTTCACCGTTTTTGGCAAAAAATCGTGGATAACAAAATTTACAAAAATACTTGATATGCGCTATAGCTATAGTTGTAAAGAATATGTGGTTAAAATTTCATAAGGATCGGTTCAGTAGTTTCGAAGATTTTATCAGCAAGCCATCGAAAAACGTTGTTTCGAGAAAAACGCATTTAAAGTTTGTTTGAGTTACATAAATACATCATTTAAAAAAAATGTATTTCGAAAGTGTATTTATTAAGTGTAACAATTTTTATATCAATATCTGTAATATAAACCTATCAAAAAAATTCATGAAAATAGCCTTTTTTAGCGTCTAAAGTGAGAAGACCTCTTAAGTGGTACATAATTGTATGATTATTTCAGGTAGACTAACTAACTTTGTGTGAGTACATCAGACCCTTGGCCTACGATGAAATTTTGAACGGTGCGTGCCACAATCAACAGCGTGTCGGTCATGTGTCGAGTCATTTAACGATTCGGGAGAGAAATCGAAGTTGTGCCAATCGAACATGTCGCGTGATGTGTAAATGCGTGTGAGGTACAACTGGTTGTACCTGTGTGACGTACAACTCGTTTAACTTTATAAGGTGTTTGACAAATAATTACGAACGTTTCGCCCCACTTCGTTTCCACGAGTCTCACAAGTTATTGCAGGCAGGGTTGACATCACATGAAAATATTAGAAAATTGATGTGTAAAATAAAAACAAAATTAACTAGTTCAGCAGTTTTACAGACGGAACGCTCTGTGAACGATATAGTTATAGAAGAACGGTTCTGTATCATCCCAGTTTGAGAATAATTCTATAGTTATTTTTAGTACGCTTAATTTTCTTTCGGATTCACGATCTTTCTGCCGAAGTCAACGAGCAGACAGTTAATGTCATACACGTGTTCCAACAGTTTGTTACCCGCGTAGAAATTTCGATGGGGCCCAAACCAGGGCCCGTCCAGGTTGCCTGATTGCCCTGGTAGGGCACGAATAAGGCAGCCTGAAAAGGCCCTACTAGGAAATGTAATGTTGTGTCACATATGGGCCTGACCTGGTTGCCTGATGAGGCCCCTACCGGGTTGCCTGATCAGAAAGAAATATTTAATTTAAATAGAACCTTTTCAAATAGAAAATGTTCTTTTCCATGTCTCACGGCCTTACTAATTCGTTTTAGCTATTCTTTTTGAGTATTAAATATATTTAAATTGAATAAATAAAGATTTTATTCGAATAAATCTTTATTTGCTTACAATATACACTGTAAATCCAAATATCCTATATGCATAAAATATTTCAAGAATCCAAAATGAAATGAACCACTTAATTTAGGGTTCTACAACAATGATTTTGTATCATAATTCGTCATATCCTGGCCTGCTGAAATGATTTTGTTCGAAGAAAATATTTCACCTATATGGGTATTGAACCTAGTACCTTCCTACCTATAGCTACGCACGCTGCCCCTGTACCTTCTACCAAGTGCTTGTAACATCTTGGTCGCAGATATGGCATAAGAGACCAAATGAATTCCTATAATTATTTGTTTCATCACATTAAGTATATCAATTAGTTGATATCATTGTGATAATTAAAAAGTTTTATCGAATAACATGTTACTATATATATATATATATAAGGTTAAGTTTGAAATATCATATATATAATTATAATTCTTCTCTCTCGGCCTTACAAACCTGCCAAGATCTTCTAACACGCATCCGAGTTGCATAACGTTTTTTGTCATGACAGTCCATAAAACCTTTTTTATAGAATTCAGGAATACATCGAAACTTCGAAGCTACGATGCTGTCAAATCGAGTTTCCATGTGGAAAATAAGAGGTTATGTGCATCTATCGACTGCTGAGGCAGTTATAGGGCAAGCCCATTTATGGCCTAATCAGGGAAAGCCTAGTGTGGCCCTATCATGGAAAGCCTTAGTAGGGCCTCATTAGGGAAAGCCTAGTACGGCCCTATCATGGAAAGCCTTAGTAGGGCCTAACAGGGCAAGCCTTGGTAAGGATCCATCGGGGAAAGCCTTGTTAGGATCTTATGAGGGACGGTCTTAGTAGGGCCATTTTAGTGTTGCCTGATCTAGGGCCTAGATACTTCCGGCCCGGTCGGGGCCAAATGAGGATGCCCGTAATAGGTGTTACCCGTATCACATCCTGATCGGGGCCTGATTCTGATCAGGCTAACCCTGCGAAATTTCTACGCGGGTAATTTTGCGTTTATGTTCTACGATCAAGATGATGACATTGTCCATAATAACGCTAATCATTTTTGCCCACAACTAAAGTTGTTGCCAACAACAACAAAAGTGCTTAGGGTATACGTTTCAGGCAAGTCTACACGAGATTGAGGTTTGCATCATCAGAATGTAACGAAAAAGACTATTTTTCAATTGCTCGAATTTCTTTCGGCAAATCGTCGTTACGAAAAAATCTCGTTCATTTTTTAGGACGCTTATTTAGAGGTCTGGAATTTCAATTTGCAAAAAAAGATTTTGAAAAATAACAAAAGTGAGGAAATAAAAATAGAAAAAAAAAACAAAATTCGTTGGATTCCAACGATGCAAACTTCAAGGCCATAAGTTTACTCTGTAAATGTCGATTTGGAATATTCTTCCCAACATTTGTGGCAGATTTTCCGGCCACACGTGATGCGTGTACAAAGCTTGCTAATCTTGGCACATGATAAGTTGCACTCACAAACATGAGTACGAGAAAAATGTGGCATCGCGGCACTTGCCGTGAATCCCGTCAGAGAGGGCTTGCGTGCTCGGGGGAGCATTTCCCTCTGTGAGCTTTTGCTCACATGCCGCGACGCATGCTCGAAAGCTTGTGCACATCGAATGAGTAAAAGTAATTTAAAAAAATACGACTGAAAAAGAATGCGACAGCAAGTCCGGAAAGATAAGTTGCGAGTGGTCGAAGATAAGATTTGGCGAACGATGCGTACGAGAAAGGTACGTGGAGACACGTCATAAAAGCGGGAAGAAACGTTAGTGGACTCTCGGATACGTCAGTGACACGAGGAATTCACACCGCGATTTTTTTTACTGATTTATAATTATCGGCGGCGCGTCAAATGAATTCTTTGCTTCACGTTTCACTGATAAGAACCGCGACATCTCTATTTCTTCTCCGTGGCTGGAAAATCTTCCGCTAAATGTCACATGCTTCGAAAATTATTTCAGAATTTTTCTTCCGTATTGTCAATTCGAACGATCACTTTGGGCAAAGATTGGTCGCGAAACAATCGCCAGCCGATTCGCGAGTGGCGCTTCTCTCCAACGGGTCAATGAACTCTGAACCATACTTTTATACACGATTGAAAGCACTTGGTGATGTTTACATGTTTCACGAGGATTCGTCAAATGTTGATGTGAATCTATATGTTCCGCGATTGCTCGTCGAAAGATTATTAGTTTTGCAATTACTCATCATTGTTGGGAAAGAGAAAAAATGACAGCGGGACTGGTAGCGTACGTGAGGCTGTCGCTTCGAGAACTGGCATTTTCCTTCGCTGAATAGCTGTTGGAGCTCAGAAAAAGACCGAACAGAAAACCGCGGGAGAGAGAGAGAGAGAGAGAGAGAGAGAGAGAGAGAGAGAGAGAGGGAGAGAGAGAGTGCTGAGAGAAAGGGAGAGAGAGAATCTCTCACACCACTCAGTCCCCAAATATCTCTAGTCGAAACTTTCGGCTCCCCTGAACCAGTTGGTAATATCACACGTATGTATCATGAAAAGCTCTCTACGTTTCGTGCTCCTCCGTGCTAGCTTTAGCGCAGAGCACCTCGCCAATCGGAAAAACGTCATCGTCGCTCTCGCACGTGACATCAAAGTTCTATATGCAATATCATTTTCTCGGCCACTTGATTCGTCTCTCAGAATAGCCGATCGTAATCACGCGCTCCCAAAAATTCGACTGCATTGGGCGATCATACAGCGAGAAGGAAGCACAACGTGCCAAGTAGGCAACTAAATAGCATTTCGCCAAAAAAAAAAAAGATCGACGTGTGAAGAGTAATAAGATTCGCCAGGTTTCGTTTTTTGGGCTCCATAACTCCCTGAGATGTCGAAGATAAAAAAATACGTTTTTTTTCATATATCTTTCATGTTTAGCAATTTTGTATAATGTTGTCAGTTTTTATAATATTTTATATTTTTTATAACCTTTGATTTGATAATTTACAATAATTTGTAAACATAGCAGCAGGTGAGCACTTTCAGGTGACGTTATTGCAATTAATGCGAAACAATTAGTATCGGATAAAAATGCGAAAAACTGTTTTCACTTTTACAAGGTGCTATCTCACCTTTTTTTCTCTATCCGTTTATACCGCAGTAAAAGGCTGGTGGTGCAAGCTTTAAAGCTCGCCGTAGGCGGTGCTACACTCCACTTCGTATGCAGACCTAGAACTGCATCCCGTACCTCGCATTGCAGTCCACCGCATCACGCTATATTTTCGTTAAATGGATAAACAGGAGCTTCCGGAAAATAAATGTTCCTCACGTTGCACGGTCACACGAACGACACCGTATCCCGAAATTGGATGCGACCGAATACGATTGGATTCTACCGAATTCCGATTTCAGGTATTCCTTTCGCGGAGAGCCGTATTTTGTGGCGGCATAAGCAGTGCCTTTCTGAATCATTGTTAAAGTATGGTGGCGCTTAATGAAAATTAGTCACAATCAATTATTATACTCGACGATAAACAGGAATTAACAATTTAGTAGATTTAGACATTTTGAGATTTTCTCTGAAAATTCTCCTGCTAGTCACATTTCCAAAATTGTATCATTCATATTTTCTTCAAACATTCGGAGACTATCGGAGACATCTAGAGTTATTTAGTGCATAAATTATGAGATGTGGCCAGCGTGTCATCTCCATAAAGTGCTGGATAAATAAGACGATTTTTAGAGTCGGAATTATTCGTTAAAAGGTATACAAATTTTCGGTAACTTGGCTTGAAATTTTACCAGTATACTGGGATGTGTTTTTAATTGATTATAGACGAAAATCAGTCAATCGTTAAAAATTCGGGTTCGTGAAAGGAATACTTTAAGGGAAGGTTCTGCCTTGTTGGGCCAAAAATATTTCATTTTTCACCAATTTTTTATGCGAAAAGTATTAAATATAGAATGTTGGTATTTGGCATGTTCACTAAGCGGTCTTTATTGAACATAAAAATATTTTTTTAAGTTTGACAATACAGGGTCGTGGAAGTGGGAGGAGCCAGGTATGTCGGTGTGCGGGCGATGACATTCTCCGCTTGCGAAAGTCCTAAGTCCCGGACAAGTGATGTGAAGCCAAAAAATCAAACATATTTTTACTTTGTACAATATTCTGTATAGGTTGACCTAGAATCAAGAAGGAAAAATGAAAAATAAAAAAATTGTGAGCAATCGTAAGGAAGTTTGTTTTGCTTCCCAAACATTTTCGACGTTTTTTGCTGACTATTTTTTCATTTTTCAATTATTCTTTTTTATTTTAGGTCAACTTATATACAATATTGTACTAAGTAAAAATATGTTTGATTTTTTTGCTTCAGATCACCTGTCCGGGACTTAGGACTTCCGCAAGCGAAGAATGTCATCGCCCGCGCACTCACGTGGCTCCTCCCACTCTCACCATCATGCTTTGTCAAACTTAAAAAAATATTTTGACGTTCAATAAAGACCGCTTAGTCAACATACCAAATATCAACATTCTATATTTAGTACTTTTCGCATAAAAAATTGGTGAAAAATCGATGTTTGGCCCAACAAGGCAGAACCTTCCCTTATTATCGAACATGCTGGTATACGTTCTCATCTCTTCGGAAAGAACGATGCAAAAACAAATTTGCACAACCGCTGAAGAGTGCTCTGCTCTGCGATAAAGATCTCGCCACAATGGATATAAATGCGGAAACCTCACAAGTTGCCAAAGTGGCACCTTTGAGTCCTTACGCCATTGGCTTACTAGATCGTTCGGTGATTTGAACTCCGCTGCGAAAGAATTATTTCGCATATAAACGCGATATTCCAAGCTCTCGATGCCGATTTCAGCTTCCGTTTCTCTACAACTGTGCTTGTTTTTTTTTGCTTCATAGCTTCGTCCTATTTGTGGATACTAGACGAAATATATCTTTGCGTCCGTTCAATATATATATAGGGGAGCTCGGGGCAAAACGAATACGCGGGGTAAGATGAGTCATAAGCCTAGCCACTAAACAGTGTGTGCGAGCACAGTGGTCCCGTTGGACTTTGGAGGGGAGGCGGTGAGGTGAATGAGTGTGAAAGTGTCAACTGTGGTGGAAGCACGCGACTCGAGCGAGAAAACAATATCGATTTTTTGACAAAACGATGTCATTTTTGGTAAAGTTTAACATCGTTTCAGCTTATTTGAGCTGCTGATATTGATTAGAGACAGGTAGGTAAACACAATGAAAGTACTAATTATTAATATAATAAAAACGGTTTGTCAGAAATTTTGAAGATATTGCGTGATTTTTTGTTAATTCGTTAATTCATAATTCATGTCCCATCGTTATCCCAGCGCTGTTTCATCTTGCCCCGCATACGGGGTAAGATGGGAAAAATAAAGGTTTAATTAAAAATATTTATTGTATGGTACAAATCAGAGAGACTGATTTTTTTGCTTCCAAAATTAAAAAATTAATAAATGTTGATTAGTTTTAAAAATAATTGAAGTTGACTGACTCAGATATGTATTGTTTTATTTGAACATGACCTTAGCGTTATCATCTTGCGCGCACCTCCTCCCATGTTAAAGATAGGGTGTACCTGCCTAAAAATCGTACCTCGGTCGTATTTTTGTACATTACGCGTGTCGCGGCATCACTCACGGATGCAAATGATGCTACTAGGAAGCCATTTTGACCATTGTGCACCAACCATCAGACCACAAATTACGTATACGACAGTACCGCACCATCATAAATCGACTGTGAACACTTTTTTTTTGCTCTCAGTACGATTGCACATCGTAGGCTTAAGGAACAATATTCGTGAATCAACCCTTTCGAATATTTGAAAAAAATGTGCGTACAATATACGTGTCTCAAGAATTTGTTACTTCCGGGTTCGATTTATATTAGAACAATAAATAAATCTACATGATACATACATATTTACGTGTAAATAAACCAAGCATCGTTAGGGAGAATGACTGAGGCAAGTCTACACTATTTATTAAAAATCAGTATCTACAGTTGATAAGTATATGCAATATACGCCCCCATCGTCATACGCTGTTTTCATGAAAAACGACAACTTGAGAATCTTTCGTGCACTGAAAACAAAGTCTATGGTATTTAAAACGAACGCCCATGGTAAAAGAGGGTCTAGTCAAATTGCCTATAGTTTATTGATACCGCAATCATAATATGATTGACATAACTATAAGCAAAAAGTATATCTAAACATACGATTAGGATAGCGTAATGACTATCTATTACCCCCGAAATAATGATTAACTATTGTAACAGGCTTGACAATATAGGTATGGTTTATTTAGTGCTATCACAAAATCGGCGCACAAATACTAATGTTGTATGCTGTACGTTAGTTTTTGTTCAGGTCAATCTTCTACTATTTGGCTTAAGTGTGTACGAATCATGTGGTTAAAATGAATGTTCGTTGAGTATAATTCGTCGGGAGAACTTATGAAAAGTGACAATTCAAAAAAATTATGGTATCGTTTACTTAAAGCGAAGACGTAAATCATTTGCAGTTCGAGCAATCATGGCTTACAAGGAACATCACTCGAGGTCCCGCCTTAGATTTTGTCGAAACTCATATACTACGTGATAGAGCATTTAAAACTTTTAGACACGTATTTTTTTATCGGCGAAAAAACGTTTTAAGGGCGGAAACCACATCTCAAAGAAAGGCGTGTCGAAGGTTGATTTTGCAGTTCCACCCACAAGCAGTTCACCGATCTGCATGAAACAAAAACCAAAATTCTTATAATGTAAAGCGAAAATTCACTATAAAAACATTGAAGAATATTAATTTAAGGGGTGACTCGCCTTACTTTGAGAGGTGTCTTCCCTCCTGGAAACCGTTTTTCCGCCGATAAAAAAAATACGTGCCTAATAATTTCCAATGCCTTATTACATATATGAGTTTCAACAGAATCGAAGGCGAACACTTAAATGATGTTCCTTGTTAGCAGTTTTAACCATCCGTGGTCACACTTCGGTAGAATAACATGGTGGTCACACTGGGTAAAATTCACGGGGCCAAGTTTCAAATGGTTGCTGTCTGAAAACTATCAGTCCGATGAGGATTGAAAAAATACTTTGAACATTCTTGAACATGTGTGAAAAGTCGGTATCCCAAAAATCAAACGCCAACATGTTTTAAAAAAATCGTGAATCGGTCAATTTGTCAGAAAATACACCTTTTCACTAAATAAAGCATAACTTTCTGAATTTCCGGCATTTTCAAGTAATATTGGTACAGGATACTCGCCAGACATGGTACTTCTAGGGAAAGAATAGTGGCATAGTGACACTGCAAACCCTCACTTCGTGGAGTACCGACCTTTAATTGAAACTAGGACCCATAGATATTTAGACCCAAAATTAGGTCCGGATAAAATTTATCCACGGTAAACAGAGCTACCTTTTAGGACACACATTACTATGCATATAGCATGCCGTATCATATGATATGGTACTATATCACTAGAAACATCACTTGAATCACTATGAGCATCGTCGCAAACCAGAAGCAACATTTTCATCAATGTATATACATTTAGTGCCGTTCACTATTAGGATCTTGGGGGAGTTAATTTTTTATAGTGAAGGGAATATCCATTTTTAGAAAACCTATTAGGTTGGTAAGAAAGTCTTGCGACACAAACGACACCTTTTCTAAATAAACCTAACATACTATTAACATAAGATTAATTTATAATATGGTCGTCCTCTTCATCAACAACTCGTGTCCAACGCTCTGGTAAACTTTGAATGTCAACCGCCCAGAAATCTTTAGGTCATGAATTGAAAAACTTGTCAAGGGTATTTTGCAGATCCGTTTGGATGTCAAATTGTTTATGACGTAAATAGCTTATCTAAGCCAGAAAAAATGTAAATCTAACGGGGCTAAATCAGGTGAGTATGGTGGATGTGGTAGTACTTCCCATTCTAATTATAAACTACTTTTTTGTGTCATTTTAGCTACGTGGGGCCGAGCGTTCCCGTGAAGAAGACGAGCTTGTCGACGTTTACGAAGTTTTTATTTACTCATTTCAGACAGCTTCCGTAATTGCGTAGAGTGGATCTCAGCGTTTATTGTGGTGTTAGGCGGAAGAAGCTCGTAATATAACAGGCCCTCGAAATTCCACCAACAAAGTAGAACTTTCCTCTCTTCACGGGATGGTTTAGGAGTTGGTTCTAGTTTTGTCCCTTGAGGTAGTCATTGGCGCTTTCGTGTTCGGTTAACGTATAACACCCGGCTTTCACCTCCAGTGACTATTTCCTCGAGCAAATCTATTCTGTGCGAACGAAGCAACAATGAAAGGCAAAAAGCAACGCGTGTCTCCTTGTTCGACTCACTGAGATCGTGGGGTATCCAAGATGATATTACTTTTCTATATCCAAGCTCTTTAAAATGTTCGAGGGTCGTGGGGTGACTACAGCCGAGTTCGTTTGCTAACTCTCGTGACGGTGCATTAAATTCCATTCGTAGAAGAGATCGCAATGTTTCGTCGTCAACAACAGTTTTCCTGGCGGACCTGGGTTTGTCTTCAAAGAATATTTCGCCAGAACGAAAACGTTCAAGCCAATGGGATACTGTTGAATGATGAACTACGTTACTATTGAACACGCTGCACATATTAGTAACAGCGAATCTTACAGCACGTCCGTGTAAAAGTTCGTAATAAACGATCACTCGAAGTGTTCTTTGATCCATATTCACTAATACTGTCTGATTGCAACTTTTTCCTAGAACATTCTGACAATTTCTACTCTCGAATGTTCTCGTACTGCTTTGCCAGAAAAAATATTTAAGGGAGACTTTGTCCTTGAAATTGGCGGGAGATGTTAGCGGCTCAACATGAGCAGCTACAAGAAGAGGAGGGATGCCTCTATGGACCAGGCATTGCCGATTAGCGGTAATTATAAACACATTTGTGTAAACACATTACGAAACTTTAAACGCGTTTTTCTCGAAAACACGTTTTTAAAAATAGCTGACATTTTCCTGACCGCTGTAATTAACATATCGACCTGAAATTTGGAGAGCATACTCAGAAAATATGTCTTCACGGAATGACGGATCGTTTTTTCGATAGATACATTTTTGCATTTATTATTTATCTTTTTATGCGAAAAAATTCGATTTTTTTTAAATTGCCGCCATTTTCCGAAATTTGTACTAAACGAAAAACCCATCCGTCATTCCATGACCAAAGGGTCACAGATTGATAATATGCTTTGAATTTGTGTTTCAGATCAACAAAGAGGGGGCAGTGATGTCAGCCGTTTACCTCCCGCGATTTGAGGACCTGTTTTCGCGGACCTGCAACGGCCGCCATTTTGGTTTTTTTTTTCAAACAAAATTTTTTTAACGTTCCGTATATCATGAATAAAAGCAAGAAAAAACCGCACTCAAAAAGCTTTACTCGTTTCCTTTAAAAAAAAATAAAATGTAAACACCTGAAATATGGCACTCCAAGGACAAAGTCTCCGTTAACCGAGCACTTTAGTGTCGCAAGACTTTCTTACCAACCTAATATATTATATTGCGTTGAATAATCAACCCATGCTTGTAAGATTGGTGGTTGCGGTTAACATATGTGTATAATTTATGCAACTGCTAAAATATCAAAAAGCAGTACTATATTTTTGGCAATAACTATGGCTATCAAATATTATATTATTGTCACGGTGTGACATTTTCATTGTAAAAATAATTAAACGATCTACGTTTCGTTGCACTGAGCCAATAAAAAATCCTGTTAATTTATTGGCTTTCATAAGTTTATAAATCGACAACGAACTATTTTTGGGGATTCGCATCGAGGAAAATACGTTCTGTACGACCCTTGTAGTTATCGGTGAGGCTGCCGATCCGGCGATTTGCCAAACTTTCCTCCCAATTCGAGAGCTTTGTACCCAAGTGTCCGCGACTTCATAAATCACTTGTGGATTTGGCTTTGCAGTTGTTTTATCCCTATCCCGACGAATTATGCATTTGTGTACAGCCGCGACGGTCGAAGAAAACAAGCGTCATGCGTGTAAATGTCATACAAAGCAATTACGCAAGTATGAAACTCTGAGGCAAACGACTTCAGATCCGAAATCATCGCGTTTAAAAAATTTTATGATATCAATAACCCAAAAGTGAGCCACGTCTCTGTGTAAATAAAATTTCCACTATCGTTTTTCGAAATTTAAGAGGGACGAATAAATAAAACAATTGGGGAGATGTACGTAAATGTACATGTGCTAAGATTCATAAAATAACGATACACAAAACTAACTCCCTACAGTATACGAGAGCGGTCCGAACGATACTTCGATTTTGGGATAACGTGGCTAGTTGAAGGGTGTAATGAGCCTCGCATGCCTACACTCTCCGCCTTTCGAAAGAGACGTGAGCACGATTTCCGAGATCAAGCTAGATAAGATCATAAAACGTGGGAAAGCATTGATAGAGCCGTCCATGGTATTCGCAACAACCGCCTAATTTATTATATAGGGTGTCTCAAAATGAGTTGACATTTTAATTTATTGATAAAACGTATGATTTATTTGAAAAGTACGAATATTTTTATTGTAATATAAGGTACACCCATGGAAGTTATGTGTGGAACCCAATATCCGATAAATGGCGGCCTCATCCCTGTTTGCAAACGTTTAGTCTTTTGGCGAAATTTTAAATAACATTTTGGCATCATTGCGCGCTAATTTCATTAATGGTGCGTCCAATTGCTACCTTGAGCTCCTGAATAGTCTGTAGTTCATTGGCATACACTTTTTCTTTCAGAAAACCCCAAAGAAAGAAGTACAATGGCGTCAAATCGTACGATCTTGGTGGTGAATTCACATCGTCGCGGCGAGAGATAACGCGACCATGAAACTTCGTCTGCAATACCCGTGTAGAAATTTGAGTCGGGAAAAAGTACTGCCCCTGATCTGCTTTCTCCAGATTACATAAGGCGATGGTCGGGCCTTCCACCCTGGAGTAGGTTCGCAATGTAACGGCCTTAAGGTCCCGATCCGCCGTTCCCTTTCTGGGGACCTGATCAGGAACGGGCCGGAGAACAAGCGGTAAATGACCACAAAAGCCTTAAGGAATAGATCGGGAAATAACTAGGATCAAACGAGGAAATAAAAAATGACGTTTCAGCGTTTTTGGAATCTTTGAGAAGGTAAAATCGGGAGTGTATTCAAATTAGTATTTCGACAACGTATTGTTTGTTGGTTATCTACTTGCTAAGGTGGTATATGAGTGTATACATACGCTTGCTCGCATTTCCCGATAGGCAAAGAGACAGAAAAACGTTCACAGATAACTATCCGAGCTAAAAAGGCCTAGAGTGCTAAGGGTTCTTTCGCAAGTTTCGCAAAATCATAAGCCTAAGTGCACGCAGTAAGCATAGCACTTCTGTACGTGGTACAACTCACCGGACGAACATTTGTCCTCGTACGATGGTACCTTGCTTAGGGGGCATCCATTAATTACGTGAGGTGATTTTGGGGATTTTTCGACCCCCCCTCTCCCCCTGGTGAGATGTCGTGAGATTTTGCTCGACCCCCTCCCCCCTCCCCTAATCTCACGTGAGATTTTTCAAAATGCATACGTTCACGGAAAATAAATTGTAGTAGAAGTAACTGCGGTTGTAGTACCATTTACTCCACCATGTAAAGTAGTAGGGAGACTCTCCCTACGTGATAAAAATTATGTGATAACTAAAATTACTAAAATAACTGAAATTACGTGATATTTGCCGAATCCCCCCTCTCCCCCACGTGAGATTGGGTGAGATTTCGCTCGACCCCCTCCCCCCC
This sequence comes from Ophion ellenae, assembly GCA_963210295.1. Lineage (NCBI taxonomy): Eukaryota > Metazoa > Arthropoda > Insecta > Hymenoptera > Ichneumonidae > Ophion > Ophion ellenae. The sequence goes on along the minus strand of OY723387.1, from coordinate 38,334,231 downwards.
CCCCCCCCTAAACGCCTCACGTAATTAATGGACGCCCCCTTACGCGAAACGCTTCGCTTGTAGCCGCCTGGCGGATTGTTGGCGAAATATATTGAGGTAATGTATTTCCCCAACCCGTGTGGAAAATAGTCCGGAAAACCCGAAGAATATACAGGTCCCGTTACGGCTTCGAAGTGGAATCCCTGACAGGGATTTCCAGAATACTGCCACAAACGGTCCTAGAAAGGTACTCATTAGTTTCCATGATACAAAATAACAGGGGTACGATGGATGCACCAATGAAGGCCCCGACCAGGTGCTGTCAGGGCACTGGCTAATTTTTACAATGAGTTTAATCGGGTCTTGACCAGGCAGACTAATGTGGGCCCAGTGTGGTTCAGTCACAATTTCCATCATAAAATAAATTACGGTTTCATTTGGTTCACCAGTAAAAAGCCTGGTTAGATATGGTCAGGGATCATCACAAAGATGAATTAAAGTTATAATATTAATAAGCGACAAAAATTAATAGTAATTTATCAGTGTTTTATAACTGCGCCATGCAAATATCTCACTCACTTAACAATTCGCTTATCATTTTCAATGAATTTGAAAGAAAAGAAGAAAACGTTACAACTTAAAAATATATACATTTTTATTTAAGTAATCACTTATACATGAAGCAATGTCAGGGCATAAGTATTGAGTTTTCCGTTTGGTTCTAGGGACAATCGCAATGTTACCAATTTTCTCTTGATGCTGGCCAATGTGTAAACTGCATCGTTTAAAGTTTGTTCTGGGATTCTCCATGCTCCAATACTGGATGATTTACGTGGATAATTGTACATGTCAACTTTTTTTTTCGAAATTTTCCCCTCGATGTAGAGAGATTCTTGGGATTCATTTTCGCCATAAATTTTTTTTATCTCCATTATACAACCATCGCTCAAAAGTACAACATTGTTCGGCGTACATATTGTGATGAAAACAGAGGAATTAAATATCATTGATTTTACAAATATTGTCCCGTCTTTGAGAGTACGGCTAATGATTTTAAATTGAATGGGGATCTCTGTTGGATTAGATGGAATGAGATTTCTTTCATGCTGTTGGCGACAATATTGCTCTAATGGATTATTGAGTGTTCTTATTGCATTTTTCATCCTCCCCAAAGATTGGTCTTAAAAAGTATTTTTAGCCATTGAAGTATTCTGAATCGTTATCTACATGATTAACATATAACGTTTTATATTGTTTACATTATCCTTAAAATGTCAGCATATTGTTTTCTATTATAAGAATGTTTGTAAACTTGCTGGCATATATATAAATAAATAAATAAATAAATATATATTTATAAATCTTCTCGGAAAATATGCATCTTCTTTATTACAGGGAAATACAGGGGAATCATAGGGATCTGACGGGGTGAACGTGGGGACTTAACAGGGCTAATTGCAGGGGTATAGTAGGGACGAAATTGGATAGTTCAGGCGCAATCAGGGAATCTAGTATGGCCCCGAATAGATGTCCACTAAAGGGCCCGATTTCAAAAGCGGGACAATCCTATAAAGGTACCAGTCGGAATCCAAACCAGGCCCTGGATAAAATTGGGGACAATTAGTTGGGTCCTTTAGACATCCCGGAAAATATTTCCACACGGGTACAATCCGCAACAGTCTTCCCGGTCAGAAAATTTCGCCAACAATCCGCAACAGTCTTCCCGGTCAGAACATTGATATTTCTCAACATGGCGACAAGGTGTTCAAAAACCGCGACTGACCTGCTTTACTTTTTTGCCTCATTAAATAATTTAGCTATTCTTTATGCTTAAATCATTAGTCATCGTAGTCCCGGTATTTATGATAAGCATTGTTATCCTCGTCGATAATAATTGTTGAAATGAGTGCTTTTAATGAGGAATAGAATTACAACAGATGTGTTAGTTTCATCCCAATCAATTATAAATATCTTTGATGAGGTGAAAAGCAAAGTAGCTGTTCTTTAGCTCTTAAAGACAGGCTCCATTTTTTAGAACATGTCAATGTTCTGGCCGAGTAGACATTACGTGAAGATATACTTGCTCGCAATATATCCCGGGCGAAGATTGTAATTTCCAAACATAGAGGGTAAGACGTAAAAAAACGATTTTGCGATCGTCCCGCTTTGTTCCATGGGAGCGCCCGGGCAGGTAAATCAGACAAGGCAAGTCTGGTCAGGGCCGAACACAAAGTAGGGAATGCCCGGTCACACTTCTGCACGGATAACTGCATTGTTTCGCCCGCAGTGTGGTAGGTTGCGCCATCTTGTTGAATGAATATGTCCCCCAAGTCCATACCTTGTATGCCATTAATCGGATATTGTGTTCCACACATAACCTCCATGTTTGTGGCATTTATGAAGATAAAAATATTCGTAATGTTCAAATAAATAATACCTTTTATTGATAAATTTAAATGTCAGGTCATTTTGAGACACCCTTTAGTGGTTGAAGGTTGCACCCTTCGAATGCGACAAAACATTCTCATCGTTTTTTCTATGCTTCATTTTGAATACTATAAAAAAATCTTCTTGCGTAGTTTCACTTTGGCAATCTCTAACAATGACTCTGAAAAAGCGTTGGTTCAATTTCCGTAGCCGAAACCTGCCAAAAAAATTGGCGCTTAAATTCATTTTCATCACATCGAGGTGATCCAAATCAGCATCATAGTTTGTTGGCAGGCCAATCATGATATAAATCATTGTTTCAGTCATATTATTATTAGGTTCTGCCAATAAACATAGAAGTTGAAGTTTGCATTGTTAAATGCAACAAAAATCCTTCTTTATTTTCTCATTTTTTATTTTTATTACTATCTAAATTCGTCGTTTGCAGTTTTAGGCTATGAATCCCTGATAAAGATCTCCAAAAATATTTCAGTGATATTTCTAGCCTAAATGTGCAAACAAAAATTGGGCAATACGAAAAAAAAATATTATTTCGTTGAATTCCAACGATGCAAACTCCAATACCATTAATAAAGTATGGTTAGTTTTGTTATACTTTTCCTCTTAGTGTAGGGTTTTGAAAAATCGCAAAAAATCATGTATAATTTTTTACAATATTTTATGTACTCTATGTATGGGATTTCGGAGAACCGTAATTTTCGTCATAATTCGTACGCAAACGACTGCTTTGCAATAGCAAATGTTGCACTTTTCGAGAACCATTTTTATCTCTCGGCAATGTAAAAATCATTCCGATAAATGATCCTCCGCTGCTTGTGTATTTGTTTCTTGAATGACGGTTGAGAACCCGAGTGCGGAATTGGCACGTGAAATCGAAAGAAAAAAACGAGAGAAAAAACAAACTTGGACGAAATACCGGGCGGCGGGCGGCTAATAAACTTGCGAGGCATACGGCGAAGTCACGTCGGGATGAACCGGCGGCATAGCAGCATCGGAAAACGAGACTCGAAGCTACAAGAAACAGCCGAACGGCGCGGCCAGAGAGAGCGAGAGACAGAGAGACAGAGAGCCGTAGCGAAGGAAACACGCAACCGCGAGGGGCGAGTTATACAAGAATTCGCAGAGAAATTAAAAACAAGTATGAACATTTCGAAAATCTGAAAAATAAACGAAAAAAAAGCATGCTTGTGATATTTTCGACTAAACTTTTTTTCGTTTCAATGAATTTTTCCGTTAAACTGTTTATTAATTTTTTTAGAACGGTAGCCACGTGTACTTCGGTTTATAACCCTCAGGAGCTCGCTTCTCAGGCCGCTTAAAACTGTATTCAGTGGTTGTCAACTATCGATTTTATCAAAGTCCAATAAAGAGTCATCCGAATAACGAATATATATGATTTGTCGAGAATAAAACTGAGATGTCTCTTCACCGTAAAAAATCTCGCGATTTATACTTTGGGCATTTTTCTAACCAGCAGCACGTTTGCTCAGAATTTTCGATGTGCTTTTTGTACTGTTTTTGTACTGTAGAACCATTTATGGTAACTATTGAAAACAATTGTCATCCCTGTGTCATATATTTTAAGAGTTCAATTTTTTGGGGCCGTGTTGAAATTCGGAACTTTGAATGCTCCGACGGTTTCCCAGGTAGGGAATCAAAAGGCTGACGATGGAAACAAACTTGTGTGAGCCTTGTTTCACCGAGCCTGAGTGAGACAGACCTGGGCCAGGTTTCATTGCATCGTTCGGAGCAGCCTGGAACCAAGACTGGCTGCTTAGCCTAAACTCAGGGTTATTTCGAGCTTTATTCAGCCAGTGAATTTTAAGGCTAAAAAATCGAGGCTGGATGCAGGCTTGTTTCAGGTTGTGATAAAATAAAATAAATTTTAAATAATATTTTTTCTGTACTTTTATGAAAAAAAAATTAGCAATAAATTTGTCGGGTGCGAAGGCACGAAAAACGAAAGCGAAGGAGACAGCTCAGAACATTTAAACATATTCTCTTATCGATATTTATGAGGTACGCAAAAAAGTTTTTTTCTCGTCACATACACATTTCGTATATACTCACTCTCTGGGGTTTGCGTACACTCTGCGTATTACGTGTCCCATAAACAATAAATAAAAAAAAGTATTGTGTTTAAAATATTTTATATATATTTTATAACAAATAATATAATGAATAATAAATATATATAATAAATAAAATTGATTCTTTACAAATTTATTAAATTTATCCCAATGTAGAATATAGAAAACTAAAAAACAGGCCTCATATAGCCTCGAGAAGAGGTTGGGATAAGCCTGGTCATAAATGCTCGTGAAGGCTTCATTAAGGCTCGTTTTGAACCTTGTTGTTTCGTCGTTTCAGGTTTAGTACAGGCTTTTCTGCCAGCCTTTGGTCAAGCCTGTGTGCAACAGCCTGAAACCGCGTTATCATTCAGGGGTTCAGCTAGGCCTGAAATCAGGCTGGTGCTCAGCCTGAATAAAAAAATGTGAGCCTTGTTTCAGAGCTTGGCGAGCCCTTTTTTCATCGTCAATTCCTACCTGGGTTGACATTCCGAAGTTTAATGTTACGAAATTGAAATGCGGCCGATCTGAAATTCCGAACTTTGAATTATCAGAACGCTGAAAACTCTGAAAGAATACTACCCCGAAAGATTAAAATCCCAAAAGAATTTTACACGAAAGGCCAAAACTCCGAAAATCTGGACACCGTCGAAATAATTCGACTACAAGGAAAAAAATTATTCGTCAAAATGAATAGTTGGTGTTTATAAATTACTGAAGAAAGATGAACATAATGCAGTTCTACACTGTAAACCAATCATGTTACAGCACTTTTAGAAAAAAAATAATGGATCAGACGTGCTTTTTTACTATTCGAACCGATGGAAATGCAGATTTAAACTGTAAAAAGATCATAATGGTCACCGCGATAAAGTAAACTGTCGAATTTACAAATTAAATATAAGATATCGCGATACTCAATGCGTCAAATATGCGGAGTACCTTCAAATAAAAAAGTCAGATTAGACTGGTAATCACTGATTTGAACCATAAAATTCTTCAACAAGCAAATGTTAAAAATGAGATTAAATTCTATTGAAATTTGGTATTATCTTCTGAAAAATGTGGAGTGAGTTAAAATTAAATACTGCAGTGTACACCTCGCAAACTGTATCGTAGCTCCGTATTATTCAATACGTACAGATTTAATTTTTACAGAGTCAATTGTCATTTTTGAACAAATCGGGCAAAGCATATTTTGATAACGGTTTGTTGAATACTAATACGGATATTTAAATTTATTAGTGTGATGCATGAAAAAAATGTCAAAGCGCTCATTAGAAGTTACAGCCGACACTGCGCGGTACACCGCGTGTACTTCGAATTTTTATAATGTGCACTGTAAACGCGTGACCGCGTCAACTCGGGGGTTAAGGCGTTCAAACCTGCACGCCTCAATCAACAAAGAAAAATTCTATCGCGTGGTCGCCCTCAGTCTCGACATCTACTCGGTGCTCTTTTGGATCTCGTGGCGTAAAGTTTTGCGCAGTGTCTTCGAGAAACGACAATTATTTATAATCAATGTGAAAACGGACACACACACAGTGAACAAGGACAAACTGTTAGTGAAGAAAAAGTGCCGTGAAAGATTTGTTGCTGCTGAAAAGAGGACGAAAAAACGAAATGAGTATTGTATTTGTACTTTTCTATCTCGCTTTCATGTATAATGATGCTTGATGTACATAAAGCTATTCACTATCTGCATTAATTGCTATTTCACAGTGTAAAAATTTGTCAATGAAGTTCTTTGTGTGAAACGTGGCGTGCAGTTTTTAAAGTTTTACGTAGCAAGTATCGAAGATTTTGTACCGAGAGGCGCTATTGATGTGAGACACAGTACATTTTGATGGGATTTCCATCAAAATTTACAGGATTTTTTTTTCCCGTGTATGGAAGTTTTAAAAGTTTCAAAATTTTCAATAAATCGACGAATTATTTCAAGAACCCTTTTTTTATTAGAAGTGATTTTGCGTCAATTTTGAAATTTGTCTAGACAATGTTATACGTTGTACATAATTTACAGTCAACGGGGTAGACTTTCGCTGGCATGATCTTGACATAGGGGTTGGGTTGGAATTCCGAACTTTGAATGCTCCGACGGTTCAAAATTCCTAATTTTAATGTTCCGAAATTACAAGTTTCGTCAAGATCATTCCAACCGAAGTCTACACAGTTGACTGTAAATAATGTAAAACGTTTAACATTGTCTAGACAAATTTCAAAATTGGCGTAAAATGACTCCATAATAAATAAAAAAAAAGCTTGCAATAACTCGTCTTTTTATTGAAATTTTTGAAACTTTTAAAACTTCCACAGCCGGATTATTTTGACGGTGTTCGGATTTTCGGAGTTTTGGTCATTCGTGTAAAATTCTTTCGGAGTTCTGAGCGTTCTGATTATTCAAAGTTCGGAATTTCAACCCGGCCCCAATTTTTTCATCATCTGCCATTAAAATGTCGATTTTGTCATTCCGCAGATATGGAAAGTTGAAAATATCGATTTTACTATCAAAAGGACGATAATGACGAAATGCATGAATGATAAAGTATTTGTTCAATCTTCGGCACGCTTGTCAAAGCCCAAAAATATTCCACGATGTTAAATGCGTTGACATCGTGAAAAATATACGAAAAGTAATACGATAAAAAAAATCGCGCGATGAAAAAATTCATCACGTGGTAAGACGACACGTCTCGGTTACCTCGTAAATTACGGAATGTCTGTTTCCACTTCGTGTTCCCGTTATTAATAGAGCAGTGATGCGAGCTTAATCTCCCTCATCGATCTCGATCGATGTACTCGGATACATAAAAGATGCGATGCGATACAGTTCGGCTTTGACGGACTTCAATATACTTGGAAATCGGTGTAGTCAAACTTCTCCATCATGATGGATCGTACAGATTTTTTTTTCTTTTTCAGCCTCGTCTTTCACAAGTATACACGAGCGGAAGTTTTTCACGCAACGAAAAAAGCGAAAACGAAGCACCGATGAATATTTATTCCATCATTACGTGCACATGGCTTTCCGCAAGTCCACTATGGCGGTACTTCTTTCAACTCTTTCATCCTTTTAATTCGTTCCAACTTTCAATGGGGCCTTTCATCTCGCGTAAAAAATAGCTCTGAGAAATGTTCGCGAATTACAAAAGCTCGCGAATGGTCCTCGCGAGTCATGAAAGCTCGGAATGAATTAGAAAGAGCCACATTATGACTCAGATACTTGCTTTTGAGGGTCGAAATAATGTGTCAGAAGCGTTGATTGCAAATTAGTTTCAGTTACAAAAGATAAGCCAAGATGGCGTTGAAATTTGCAACGTTGCAATGCAACGAAAGTTCTCTTTTGATTTTCCATCATTTCTTCATTTTTATCATAATCAATCTTTTCTTTATCCATTAAGGTCGTGAGTCTCGAATGAGAAAAAAAATGTGAAAGAAAAATCAACTTTCGTTGCATTCAAACGATGCAAACTTCAACGTTATAGATCAACCCAGTATTCTAGTCTGGAAATGTCGAGAAGAAAAAAACGATTTTTGCCATTTTCTTAAAGTATAGACTCTTAAGATTGTCCTCAAAAGGAAAATCCAAAATTTCCAATATTTTTATGGTTATAGCGATTTGGAACGAGACCAGAATAGGCTCGATCGGTCGGAGCCACGAACTTCAGAAGCTTCTAAGGAAGCTAGAACTGCTCGCAGGGAAGAACGAGGTTTGGAAAATCATAATTTCGAAGTCGAAGAAGGCGCACTTTACGAGGCAGGGATGGTCGATTAAGGGGTTACCCCCACTTGCGATTTTGAAAAAATCGATTTTTTTTATTGCATTTTTTTTAAATATAAGTGTCTGAGAATATGTCCTGAAAATTTCAAGTCGATCCGAACAAAATTGACTGAGATATGAGCGTTGAAAGAGAAGAATCCACGTTGAAAGAGCGTTGAAAGAGAAACTTTAAGGAGGTACACTAGCTTCAGCAAAATGGTGATAGATCAATAAAATTTGGTGAATATATTCTTTAGTATTATTCATGTAGATACAAATTTCTTCAGATTTTTTGGTTGTGCCGTTTTCTTACAAATAATTCACAAGCGTTTATTCTTATACCCGGAATATATACCTATATCTATAAAAACGCTATGCTTATACACGTGAACTTCAATGTTCAATTACTCGATAACGGCACAATGAAAAAATCTGAAAAAAATTGTATTGACATATATAATACTAAAGAATATATTCACCAAATTTTATTGATCTATCACCATTTTGAAATTTTACCATGGTTTAGCATGGCAACATTGTATGAAGCTGGTGTACCTCCTTAAACGCGTTTTTCTCAAAATGGCATTTCTGAAGTCGGTGACCAAGATTACTCGAACACTAATGAACCGATCTTCTTAAAATTTTGCAGGCTTATTTAATACATAAAAATGTAGTCTTTAATCGTTCGATTTTTTTTTCGAAAAAAATGCCGTTTTATAGCCAAAAAACGGCCGTTTTTTTCGTTAAAATCGAACCATTAACTTTGACTGTCCGCCATTTTGTGAAAAATGAATATTTTTTAAAATCCTTCGATTAAAGACTAGTTTATACTTATATTTGACTAAATCCATCCGCATTTTTCCTTCAGATGATCCACTTCCCCGCAATGTTGGTCACCGCAAACCGTGTATATAAAAACATTATTTCATTGACGGCCATTTGCCACTAAACAATGTACTATTTTTCAATAAAAAAATTACTGAAAGTTCTTCAAGATGTGTTCTTTAAGATGGTATATTGATCGATTAAAAACGTTTTGTAGTTTTCTTTTAAAAAAAATCATGAAAAAGGCCTTTTTTGCGCTACAAGTGGGGGTAACGCGTTAACAGTCAAGTACGAGCGCTCTTTCCGATAAATCGAAAATTGTAAAAAATATATGACTTTTGAGATGAAACTTATGGTCGAAAAAACGAACTTTTTTCAAACGCGTCTCTATTTTTCTTTTAATTATTTTTCGATCCCCCCCCCCGTGCTTGACTGCTAAAAATAATATAAATAACGAAAATATTTCACTCTTAGTTCCGGGACTAAATTTACGACAGTTCTACTGCGTGCCGCGGAGAGGGTTGGCTAAAAAACAATAGTGCTAAAGTGACTCGTGCGGCGCCATTTTGTATACTTTTGGCAAATAATTGTTTTTACATACTCCAATATATATCTTAAAAACCTAGAAGCTCCTTTGACAATGTATTTTATTCCTTTCTTTAAAAAAATCCAAAGAAAACGGTCGAAAATGGACAGTTACAGTAGTGCTCTCCCTTAAGGAAACATTTTACATGAAAATATCAAGTACCTGGGGTGCTATTATAGGCACTTGATGAGTCTTATAATTTTTATTGAGATCGAAATCAACTTGAGCAACATTACAATCAACTTTAGCAACATTATAATAAACTTGAATAACAAATTGTTGTTCAAGTTTATTCCCCGCACTCGTCACCCGCCACAGAAGGTCAAGCGGGCCCGCTGCGCACACATTTAAAACGTATTTTGGCGCTCTGTCAAAGTAGCCCCGTAAACTGTCAAAATTACCCTGAATGTCAAAGTATCCCCGTTTTACGGCATGTCACTCGCGTCAAACCCTTATTCACTGCCGTGTTTAGAGGCCCATAATCTTTTCAATTTTTTTTTCTCGCAATTTCTTGGAACATCAATAAAAATACTAAAAAAATGGATGGAGAAAGAATTAATTTTTTTTTATCAAGCTTCTAGACTACATTACCCCGTTAATGTAATCCTGAATGGTATTCAAGCTTGCATAAGTGGATAATGCACTCGAAACTCATATTTCATTCTCATAATTCTTTTCTTCATTATTATTATCATTAAAAATCCAGTCCTGCATATTGAGTTCAAAGATTTATAGCAATGACACTAAACAAATATCGAATGATGTTCGTAGCCGAAAGCTGCCTAGAAAATTGGGCAATCAAGAAGGAAGAAAAAATTCATTGCATTCCAACGATGCAAACATCGTCATGATTCCAGACTATCCAAATGCAAACCTTTCCAATTCTCTTTCCTTCTTCTCCTCTTTCCACCTACTCTTCCCTGCACGTAACATTTCGACCGACCTTGTACGTTCCGTGAAATTCCGGACATCGATCCAAGTAAGGTACCAACGAATATTTCCGCACTTTGCCGACGTAATAGTCGGGACAACGCTCGAAGTTCGTTCCAAGCGAGAACTTTCGCACCCTCGGATGGATCAGGGACAACGGTAATATCGTCAACGATGATTTTCGCGAACCACCACGCGGTGATCCGATACCGCCATTGCGATCCATGAGATGCGCCCGCGCAACTCACGATCGGCGAGAAAAGACGCGGCGCGTTGCGATCGGGCTTTCGACGCTAACTGAGATGTGTGTGTGTCTCAGCCGTGCTTAAACCACTATGTTCGGCCGAGTTTCTCGCTGAAGAAAGAGAGACCGAGAGAAAGATATATATATATATATATATATAAATCCCTGAGAGGGCGTCCAGTTTTATCGTTTACAATCGCCCGTCGACTCGACGATTCGCAGAGTGCCCTGATATCGTAGATAGTGGTGTACATGACACACACACACCACCACATTACTATCTATCAATGTAGATATTTGTTTACGTGCCTAGTTGTTGCAGGAAAGAAAAATAATGCCGCATAAATGTGTATAATGATGCACGTTGATATGCATGCTACTCTGCAATGAGTACATTGTTGGCAGTGTTGCCAGATGGTTCTGGCGGCTTTCCCCTAGACCATCGCTGGTTCCCCCTAAAAATCTCCTGAATATCCCCCACCGAGCCACTGCCCTGAACAGTGCTGTAAATGAAGGGTAATTTTCACGATCGGTCAAATGTCGACAAACGGCTGTTATTTAAAATGCATTTCCCGCATTTAGTATGTGCATGAGTATACCCGTGTATTGAGTATTTTGTTTTGAAACTTGATTGCTTGCGATCTGTGCGAATTATATAGTCCGACCTCCGAATAAGAAACCCGGCAATAAGAAACTTTCCCCAGTTTCTCACTCGAGCGCTTCCCCCACTCCGACTCGAACCCCGAGCTCGAGAATTTTGTGCGCGGAACCTCTGGTTAAGAAACCAACCTGGGAGAGATTATTCGGGCAAAATAGAGTAAACGTTGTAGTGTAAATTGATGTGTGCATGCGTACGTATGTGTGTGCGTGTGTGAATGTAACAAAAAATCTACAAGTTTATTAGAAATTTTTTGTATTCATTAAAAAGGCACATATATGTGTCGACAAGATTTCATGTAAAATAGAAACAAAGACAAGGGATTTTCATATAAAACAGCAAAAGTTTCCGAGCCGTAAAGAAAAGCGTTTTTGTCTTGTTGCGTATTATTTTGATCCGCAACGCACTCAACTGACGGTGGAATATTTGTGAGAGAGTCGAACTCTGCCATTGAAGATGAAACTTCAGAGATATTGACTTCTTCTTCTTTTATATAAATGGGATAAAACAATATGGACATAAAGCTCTTCGTTTAAATTATCACCTTGTGGCGCAGATTGTGTAATATTTTCTTCGACTTGTATACTTCAGTCTGATCTCTTACGCTTCTTTACAGTTTCGGGCATTTTATGACAGTTAATAGTAATTCAGATACAGTAGTACACAATAATATTCAATAGTATGTATATTAACGTGAAACAAAAATTGGGCGATGTGAATACTAAGTTGCAACTCGTTCGAGCGAGTTTCTTGTTGAGAGGATCGCATGCGGAAAAGAGTGAGAGAGAGAGAGACAGACAGAGGTACCGAGCGCGCGGAGCGCGCGCCTGGGGGGTTATGCGATATATAAGAAAAACTCTTTCCCTTGGGGGCTTTTGGTTTCTTATTCGGAGGTCGGACTGTAGATGAACATGAATACTTTTGTTTATGGAAATAATTGGAAATGTAATTAGGTGAAACGGTCGGTAAAACCATTTACCGTGGTATGGTAATCTGTCTTTGAGCCTTGGAGGGGATTTATTTCTTTTTCAATTTGCATATCACAAGAATCCCGCTTTTATATTTGTCTATATATTTGTTTATTATTACAATTTTTACTTATTAGCCGAGTATATACTTTGAACTATTCTATCGGTTGACTTATACTTATTGACGACATTTGATTAGATTTTTTGTTCGGAATAATTGCAATGAAGAATTCACTGATGCATGAATAGCTACATTTTGGCCCTAATTGTCAGGAAATATATCGAGAGTTCCAACATCGCTGTCATTCATATCATTATAAATATTGTCAGAGCTGAAACGCTTCAACATACGAGCTGTCGCTTTAAAGTCACAGCAATCAACGCTGAGCGTGAGTCTAACGTACATTATATAGCCTCTACCATTGCCACCGACCTTTTGTTTCGGAGCTTGTATCGGTTGGCTTTGAATGATCGTTTTCGTTTGTTTGGGCTTACTTGTTTGTTTGCGTTCACTCGGAATGGTACACTTGTGGTTGTATTTTTACTTGTTTTGAGAAGAAAAAAAATGTCGGAAATTTATAATCCCCTAAAAATACGCTCACGCTTCAGAATTCTCCTAAAAAATCTCCTACAAATTTTTTCCCCCTATTTCTCTCCTGAGCCAGGTAAAATACTCCTAAATCTAGGAGGAAATCTCCTGAGCTGGCAACACTGATTTGTGGGAATATTTGTCAACCCAATGATTGCTTTCTGCAGTGACCGATCGCCTCTAAAGCAGTCTTCATAGCTACCAGCAAATTAAGATTACCCTGTTACGGTCATTCGATCAATTACACAGAGTTCTGGCAATGCCACGAACGATCCACGTATACGAGGACGAATTCAAGACTATCGCCATCCATGTATTTCTATTCGTATTTTCGGTATTCGTATTTATTATAATGGGGGGGGGGGGGGGGGGTGAGCGCGAGACGTTTTTTTATTATACGCAACAGCCTGCGATAACGTGCATCTTTGTAATCGTCTATTAGCGAATTAGTGTGTTCCAGTTCCGGGGGAATTAAGGGGGTTGAATATAAGTGAAAAATGAAAAAATTCTTCCTAATTCCGATCGTTTTATAGGCCGGTGTCTCAAGAGAGGAGATACCTTCAGGCGACGAAAAAAATTGTTGATTTTCGGGATTTTTTTTCAAAGCTAAAATTTCTTTACCATTTTTGAGTCTTAGGGTACGTTTTTTTTACTACTTTGGCTTTTATTACATTTTATTACGTTTTATTACTACTTTATTACAACATGGATTTTTTGTTGTATTAATCTTTAAATATTGTAGATGTACACTGATAGAAAAATGCTGTTGATATTAACTAACCACGTCTATTCGATTAAAAAAAAATTGAATCAAATAGATTTATCGTAGAAACAAATTTTTCCCATTGCATTCCATTATTGGAATTATTTATTTCAAATATATTGATTTATTTAAATCAAAATCTATTTAATATCGTCCCATAACTAAATATTCTATTTAATCCTAATAAATCTGTGATTTCTTTACATTTAAATTGAATAGAATTTTCGTAGGATCAACAATTTTTCGATTTAATTGAACTGATGGTCTGTCTTTATTGCAACACACATATCAAAGAAGTATGGGGGCGGAGAGGGTGGAGAGAGAGAAATTATATATATATATATATAGGTTATGTTTGAAAAATCTGTAGCATGTTATTCGATAAAACTTTCTAATTATCACAATGATATTAACTAATTGATATAGTTTATGTGACACAACAAATAATTATAGGAATTTATTTGGTCTGAAAAGTGTTTAATTTCACTTTGAATTTATGAAATATTTTGTGTATATAGTACACTTGGATTTACAGTGTACATTGTAAGCCAATAAAGATTTATTTGAATCGAATCTTTATTTATTCAATTTGAATATACTTAATATTTAAAAAGAATAGCTAAAATAAATAAAAAAATATCTTTAAAACAAATAAGATCGTGGTAGATCGTGAGACAAGGAAAAAACCTATTTGATTTAAATAGATCCTATTTAAATAAATAAAAAAATTCTTTGGCAGTGTATGCACGGTCTTTTACACTGCATTTTCGAAACCGGCTTGACGTATAGCTAAAAAACTAATCGACCGATTCTGATGACATTTGGTATAAATCTAACCTTATTGTCTAAAACATGACCCTAAATGGTTTAGAAAATTGAAAAAAAGTTTTTTTTTATTGCACGATCTAGCTTTTTTCGGGAAATTCACTCTTTTTATTTCAAAACGTACCATTGCATCGATTTTCAAGATTTTGCATTTTTTCTTAGTTCATATTTTGCGTATGAGTGTTAATGAAAGAAAAATCTTCGTTGGTTTTTTTTTTCAAATTAATCCCGCCGACGCTAGGTGTCACGCCGTCCGACAACATCCGCCGCAACCCGTTCAGAAGACCGTGCCATACCTCGGCCATTTTCAAAGATTAATTTTAAAAAACCGTGTGATAGCCAAAAGCAGTAATAAAACATACGCTATGTTTCAAAATTTTTGAAGAAATGATTCCTTCTAATGAAAAATGATGAAAATCGGCCATTTTTTCCTCGCCTCAAAGTATCTCCCCCCTTAACTTTAGTGTGCAACAAAAGATTTTGTAAAAATTCCAAAAGTTTATCAAGTTATGGGGATTTTCATGTACGGTCAGCTCACCCACGGCCTCGCTGCGATTTACCCTTTTTTTGCGTCTTTCTCAAAACTATATTTAGTAAAACGGTATAAGCCGGACAGAGCATGGGTGATAACAATTGCTATCGCATGATTGGTTAACTTTTTCATGTGTTTACCCATTTGTTGATAACAAATGATTAACGTTGTTTTTTGTGTAAAAAATGGATCTTTTTTTGTCTACAGCCTGTTATTTGCGTAATTTTCAAACTTTTACAAAGATTCCGGTCATACGAAATGATTCATAGTCAGTGTATTCATAGTCATGCTCTATGATTAGACTGAAAGTATAGGGAGTACTCCGCCGTTTGACAAAAGATGGCTCCACCAGAAGGTTATGGTTGAAATTTTCAGATGTAAAACGTTATATCGTAAGGTTGGACATCTGGCAAGACCATAACCTTGAAATATTAGCGATTTTGTATCAGCATGACATAATTTTGAGCCGAATAGGCGTCATTTGCGGGAACTTTATAACTCTTCTTTACTTCTTTAAGGGGTTACCGCCACTTGCGATTTTGAAAAAATCGATTTTTTTTTATTGCATTTTTTTGAAGTATAAGTATCTGAGAATATGTCCTGAAAATTTCAAGTCGATCCGAACAAAATTGTCTGAGATATGAGCGTTGAAAGAGCGTTGAAAGAGAAACTTTAAACGCGTTTTTCTCAAAATGGCATTTCTGAAGTCGGTGACCAAGATTACTCGAACACAAATGAACCGATCTTCTTGAAATTTTGCAGGCTTATTTAATACATAAAAATGTAGTCTTTAATCGTTCGATTTTTTTTTTCGAAAAAAAATGGCCCTTTATAGCAAAAAAACGGCCGTTTTTTTTCGTTAAAATCGAACCATTAACTTTGACTGTCCGCCATTTTGTGAAAAATGAATATTTTTTAAAATCCTTCGATTAAAGACTAGTTTATACTTATATTTGACTAAATCCATCCGCATTTTTTTTCAGATGATCCACTTCGCCCCAATGTTGGTCACCGCAAACCGTGTATATAAAAACATTATTTCATTGACGGCCATTTGCCACTAAACAATGTAATATTTTTCAATAAAAAAATTACTGAAAGTTCTTTAAGATGTGTTCTTTAAGATGGTATATTGATCGATTAAAAAAGTTTTGTAGTTTTCTATAAAAAAATTCATGAAAAAGGCCTTTTTTTTGCGCTACAAGAACGGAATTGGAAGCATTATTGGAGGGAGATTCATGCAAAACGCAAGCGTTCCCGAAAATGACGCTTATTCGGCTTAAAACTCGAAATTTTCGCGCGATAAAAATTATGTCAGGCTGATACAAAATTGCTAATATTTCGAGGTTACGGTCTTGCCAGATGTCCAACTTTACGATATGACGTTTTACATCTGACAATTTCAACCATAACCTCCTGGTGGGGCCATCTCTTGTCAAACGGCGGAGGCTTATTTGTACTCCCAATATATTTTTTTATTTCGTATCACCTTAGTTGCCCAGAGCCATACATCAACGGCAGCACTTAAACAAAAAAATAATGTCGTTGTTTATCAATATCTTTCATTTTGAAAAAACTCAAATATGGCAACACTGTTTTTCATAAACCTCAAACGCGTTTGAAGTTTAATGTTTTCAAAACGTTTTCAAAATCTAGCTCCATCGTATCTCTAAAACTAATGAACCGATTCTCTTGGAACTTGAACCACATATTGTAAACATGATTCGCAACAAGATCACCTTCGATGGTTTTAAAATTTTGATTTTTTACTCTTTTTTTTGCGAAAAACTTCGAAAAAACCGCGTTTTTGATACTTTTTTCGTTTTTCATCTGCCATTTTTTTATTTTTTAATAAAACTTTATTCAAGCCCAACAAATTTTATATTCATATTTTTTTATAAAATCCTCAAAAAAATAGCCTTTTTTCGTGGCTCCAAAGTAAACTGGCCCCTTAAATGCGTATAAAATTCCGACCTCGTCATTCCAATACTCTCATCGGAGAAAAACACTGAAAATCAATATTTTACGATGAGCCCACTCAATTTTCATGCTTCAACAATCAAAATATGAGACTTGCTTTGTTCAACTTGTATCTCATTCTTTCCCATCTATTCCATCCAGAAACCGACTTCCGCATAACCTATGCAATTATAGCGATGCAACAGCGTTTCTTTCTCATTCATCGGTCTTCTTGATTTCTCATTATCAGAGGAATTACGTTCCCGGAGGTGTCGGAAAAAAAGACAGATTTTCTCTCAATTGCGACATGAAAAAATCACACACAAAGTTGCGCAATGATGCGGTTGTATAGATATGGAATTGCAACTCGATTGGAGCGCACAGACGTATTGTTATCGATCTTACGATACTCAGGCACACACAGGCGTGCGTGTGCGCCCCCACAATTGGAGCTTCGACAGTCCATTAAAATCCTCTTCACTAATGATCAATAATGTGTCCTGATTATCGTTTATTTGCCCAAGAGATGGGAATACGTCTATATTTAGAAATTTGCGACATCACGTGACTCGGGGACTACAGATATCGCGCCAAGTTGCTTGCCCCTCGACTTGAAAACTGGAAATACCGAGCTTCGTAAAAATCCGCAAGATTTTTTTATCGCAATCGTGATATACAGTTAATTCCTTTTTACGAATCGAATCTGAACTGTTATTCCTGGTATTCGAGTGAATGTATATTTTTTTTTTCGATCTTTTTAATCAACTCGAGTATCAATAATCGCGAGTATTGTTGCGATGAAATGTTTATCTGATAAATAGCGAGATACAGGGAGATCGAGTGATGGACGTAAATAGGTGAGTGATACTGAAAATGAATGTCTGTTGAGAGTAGAGCTTCAGGTACAAGGTCGAGATTAAGAGTTAGATTCAAAGAGAATTTAACTGGATGGGGATATACGATAAATGAGTGAGGTTACAATGCAGGTGCCATAGAAAAAGACAACGATTGTTCAATGACAATATATTCAAATTTTGTTGAAATTCAACCTATGTAGGACTTTTGTAGTGTATACGAAGTTTCAGGATGTTGATTTTTTCATGAGGATACGTCGGATTTTCCTTTACAAGTTTTATTCAGTTCCGTCTCATCGTTTTTAAGAAGAAAAAAATTCACGATTTTCAAAAAGAAATGATTATAAATTGTCTTGTTCTAGATTTCTACATGTTTTCCCTCGAACACGATGTAGTGGACTCACGAAAGCTTTAAGGGGTTAGGCCACTCTGGAGGCCGAAAAAATAGGCTTTTTGGGATTTTTTTTCTTCAGAAAACTACAAAATAAATCGAGATTACAAAACAGGGTGTTTATCATACATATCAGTGACTTGATACAATAATTTTTTTGAAGCGATTAATTTCAAAATGACGACTGTGCAGCGTTTATCTCAAAATTGATTTTTTTAAGTTGGCCGGAAACATAACTCAGACAATTTTCAACCGATTCACTTGAAATGTTGAATATATTTTGAAAAGTACATTGTCTATGAAAGTACGTAGGATTTTTTTTATACTGCATATTTCATTTTTTATTAACAATTAGCTGACGAAATTTTTCACTTTCCAAAAATTTTCCAAAATTTTTCTGGATAAAAAAATCCCCAAAAATCCTATTTTTTCGGCCTCTAGAAGGGCCTAACCCCTTAAGACAGAACACCATTGTGACAGGGCCAAAAAGAAGATTTTTTGCATTTTTTTCAAAATATACATATTCAAGAATATGTCAAAACAATTAAAGTTAAAATATTGAAAATTGATCGAGTTACAGACGATTTAGTGAGAGCAGGTAGCGCAACGATTTACGTAGGTGTACTAAAACTTTCAATCGCGTTTTTCTCAATACCTCTCTAATCTAATCTCTCGAACTCTACCTATAACTGTCCGATTTTCAATTTTATAAAACCAAAATTTCTATAAATAAATCAATTTCTATAAATATCTTCTAAAAATGTCTATAAATAATTAATATGAAAGTTAAAATTTCGCCAAAATTACACTTTTTCGGAACAATTTTGCTATTTAGTGAATTTTAGCTGCGTAAAACGAAAACTACATTTATAGAAATTATAAAAGTATTTTATTTTTATTTTTCCGACTATCCATTATCAAGTTATCGATCCGTGCCGTTGGACTACATTATTTCATACGGAGGCTCTTATACCTCAATAAGCTGGTTGATTTTTTATTTTGTTAAATAAAAATTTACTCGAAATACGTTTAATGTATGCTTAATAACATACGTCTTTTCTAAATCTCAAATAAATAATCTGGTAGACAAAAAAAAATCGGAAAAAACTACCTATTCTCGGCCCGTCAAAGTGATGTCCTACCTCAAAGTTGCAACTTTTATTGCACATTTAGTGTTCGTAAACAAATCAATATACTTCAACATTAATTGTTCAAATACTCGGTTATCCTTCAAAGCATATACCAGGTCAACATAACTTCATACATTTTCGACCAGAGTTTTTTCATAAATGGTTGATTTTTCTTTAACAAAAACAAGAGCTCTGCAGAATTCGCTGATGATGATTTTCTTATGCCCTAAATGTTACTATGAAAAAAATTATAACATTTAGGGCAATTAATCTCGGAAAAATCTCATTTTTTAAATGACAGTTATCTTTTTCGCACTCACGTGTCGCGTGGTGCATTTTCTGCTTTGTCTATAGAGAGCTCTTCGATTCGGTTGAAAGAAAAAGGCAAGATTCAGAAAGGCAGGCACAAAATAAAGAAATCCAGCTTCTGAAAGAAAATATACAGCTTGAGACAGATCATCTGAGCGGGTGAAACATATCTCGAAAATATTGATTTCCCTGTACGTTTTGCATTAATCCAATGCAACGCCATTTTAGACTTGTATAACTTTTTCGAATTTTCATAAAAAATTAACATCGCTAAACGTTTGCAATTATTGCTACGCATTGTTACAATCATATTCGTTGATTGCACAACCTGTTCATAATTATACTCTCGGACCCGCGCAGTTCTGAATAAAGCCACGCGATCCGAACGCGCCTTGATACAAAATACAAATATGAACGGAGGTAGGAGAGATTGGTGTCAATTATCAGTTGCCCGTACGAGAAATTCTTCCGTCAGAGCGTTGAACGAGTTGACCGATCAACCACTAGGCGGATCCACTCGACTGTCTGGCTCCGCGGCGCCATCTCATTCCCCTTTATGTGTATTCTTGAGACTCATCGAGCCGGACCGACTAGACGCGATTGCTCGAGTGGTACAGCAGGCTTGGTAAGGCGGTACCATGTATATGGGCTATTTCAAGCCAAGTTGGCAGCCGCCCCAAAAATGCTTATTTTATTCCACCCATTGAGAAGAAATATTGCGAGTCGACGCGAAGATACAAGGAATATGAATCGCATAAAAAATGGGAACAATTCTGCAACAAAGTATTGAATTAACTTTGTGAGAAATGGTAAGTTGTTGAAGTTTTGTGAAAAATCAATATTTTCGTGATTCACGTTGTGCCAGTAAGATTATTTCTGCTTCGACATTTTCGTTATGTTTAAGGCCTTAGGCCACAGTATATAAAATCATGTGCGAATTTAACATTTTTTTTCGTATTCAAAAGTGATCCACTCAGAAAATTAATTACACATCTATTTAGTATGAATATCAAGCTGTTAGAATTTTATTTTTTTCGATGTACAAAATGGCCGACTACTTGAAACTTCTCGAAACAGCTTTTTTCTAATTGGCGTGACAAATAACTTTAACAATTTTCACTCGATTCACTTCAAATCTAAAATTTGTGTTCCTAATTGCATTTCGCAGAGAAGTACGTACGGAATTTTTGATTAATCGAAAACTTTTCATTTTATGAGCAGTTTATGAGTAGTTATGACGAAATTTTTCACTGAAAATTCATTTCTTAAGTTCACATACCTACAACTTATGAATAAAACAATATTTTTTAAATTCCGTACGTACTTCTCTAGGTATTCTAATGTAGATTGACGAGAATTTTTGTTCTTTGTTTTAGGCAAAAAATTGTGGATGCTAAATGTCACGTCGTGGAACGCCTAAAAAAAAGACAACAAAAGAAAATATTAGTAGTTGGCCATTTTGTGCATCGAAAAAAAATATATATATAATTTCTTACAGCTTGATATTCATACTAAATAGATGTGTAATCAGTTTTATGAGTAAATGATTAATTTGATGAAAATTCGCACATGATTTTATACCCGTTAATGTGGCCTAAGGCCTTAAGGTATTCCTTTCGCGGAAGGCCGTATTTTGTGGGGGTTCCCGTAGGGTCCTTCTGAATCATTGGTAAATTACAGTGGCGCTTATTAAAAGTAAGTCAAAATCAATTAAACCTAACGACACATTGGAATAAAAAAAATTGCACTAAATTAGTAGATATAGACGTTTTTGCACTTTCTCTGAAAAGTCGCGGATACGAAAATTCTTCTGCTAGTTATATTTTTCCAAGTTTTGCTATTAATATTTTCTTTAAACACTCGGTGTTTACAGAATAATTAATTGGCCAATTGAGCTCAGATTTGGCATCCACCTTCAGTAAACTTTTTTGTTTAATTATAGTAGCAGAATTGAGTCGAAATAATTTTTTTTTGTTTTTAATATAACTCTCGAAATGGTCAGAAAAAAAGGAAAAACAGATCAAAGTTCAGCATGCTGTCATTTTCCAAATTTTGTTTTGCTGAATCTGCTAATAAACATTACAACACATACAGATTGAGAATATGTTTGGTTTTTTTTTCATATTCACACAACGTCCACCAATTGGGGGCGTTTTCCGCGCACCGTTATAAACGAACGTACAAATGTAGATGATAATATATTTTTTTTAATTTGTACGTATTGGTAAGGGATCGATAAACATGTGTAAAAAAAATCATAAAAAAAACTTGAACAGTTTAAAGATTATTCCTTCCTGAAACTCGCCTCCAAAACAGGGCTCTGGACAACAATACTGCCTTAAATTACGTTAAAATGACAGAGACGTACCACTGTTTAAACCGTGAATGGAATAGATGATTTTATTAATCCTGTGAGGCTTGAAATAATTCAATTTTGATCAAATTATTGTTATGGTGCCAAGTCAAATGCTACTACCAAGCTGAATTTTTTTCTGGCATTTTATAATGCCTTTGCTGATCATCCTGTGCAGTTTGGATACGAACCGCAGTGCCGTGTTTCGGAAAAAAATTTGGAAACTCGACGTATTTCGACGTATCTGCTAAGAAACTGCTACCACGGAGCTGCAAAAATAGGTATGGTTCGACTTATTATCGGATTAATCCTTACTACCGTGAAAATCAGGATTCATAGTACCGTTATGAACTTATTAATGTTTTTAATAACGAATTTGTGCGAAAATCAAGCACACAAAATGGGCCGAGCGATCATGGTAACGTCGTAGACGGCACAAATGCAACCTTTCTTATCCATATTCGGTAATTATGCCCGGGAACTACTCGGTCAGGATAATTAACAACGAATATTTTTCGTGCTTGTTTTCTCAATTAGTAATAATTACTTAACATTAATTTGATATCTATGTGCAGAAATGATCACTTTCTAGAAATTTCTAGGCAGAGACAAACTGAAGCGGATTTTTTTCCATACATAACATTTTGTTTCATAATATCGGAAAATTATTAGAGTTTTTGATATCTTTCAGATTATAAACACCTTTAGTACACACTTTTTCTTTCCAGCGAAATTTTTATTTAATCGGATCGGTATTTATTATTGACAGTTTTATTATATGTAGAGATAGAATTTTACAAATTGACAGAGAAAGCATGCGCCGTTATTTATTAATTTTTGTTAATTACCCAATTCGGTCTTTTGTTTAAAGTGTTTTTTTTTCTTCATGTTTTATCTATATATTGCTCATTGAAATAATAACGAACTGCGAAGACCATTTCTGATAGTTAAAAAATTACACAGAGCTTATGATTGTTCGTAAATTTTCGTTTGCGGTCGTTTGCTTTTTAATATGTTCTTTCTGATGTTTGTTTATCATTATCATAATTAACTACGTAGCGTAATGCCTATTAGCTTCAATCCTATTTAAGACTTCAAGCTGTGCTTCAGTGAAAGATTCATCAAAATCGATTCAGTATTTCTCGAGTTATAAACGAAGAAACATACGGGCCCCTACCGTTTCATAATAGTCGAAAAAACAGTGATATATATATATAGGAAGAGAGTAGTTTCCACATTTTGTTCAACATTTTCATACAGTAGATAATTCGTAATGCATAATGAGATTTAAAAATGTTTTTGCAACTAGGTTGTTAATACAAATTTTCAATTTTTTAAACTCGTAAGTT
The DNA here is from genome assembly GCA_963210295.1 of Ophion ellenae. Lineage (NCBI taxonomy): Eukaryota > Metazoa > Arthropoda > Insecta > Hymenoptera > Ichneumonidae > Ophion > Ophion ellenae. Next base: position 38,310,710 of record OY723387.1, on the reverse strand, counting down.
CGGCCTGAAGATATACACCACTTTAAGGGGTTACGCTACTGTGAAAAAGACGAACGCTTGGTCGTCGCTTGAGGCAATTCGAATGAAAGAGGACGATCCAACAGGTCGATCGAGCAGGAATCGCAGATTCTAGTAAAACTTTGGAATTTCGTCGGAACTATTTTTTTTGAAACGGTGTACAGGATTTCTCGACATCTAATAAACGGATTGACTTGAAATTTGGTACACGTATTCAATGCAATATTATTTTAACCTTGACCGACGTTTTTCTCAACATTTTGTTTTCAAGTAGTTATTAACAATAGTGGTGTCATTTTGCCTCGATCTCGACAGAAACATACGAAAATTTGTTTTTTTTGACGATTAAAACACGATAACAAAAAAGCTCCGTTAAACCTTAGCCAATATTATCTATTTTATGAAACAAAAACCCTTAGTTTTATTCCAGATCAACTGGGTGGCCAAAATCAAGTACACCGTTGAGCCCCTCACGTTCGAAAGTCCTTCACGAAAATGTTTACAATTTCTTTACTTATTAATATTTCTATGAAAATTACTACACAGCTTTGTTTATGTACATACGAATAAATGTCCAAACTATTTTTTAATCGCCTTACTTATTCCTGCAAATTTTTTTTTACGATCCTGATTTTTGCGTCGTCGTAGTAGCCTAACCCCTTAACCCACTTTTTTGACCCGCAAACCTAAAAAGCCGAGAACCTAGCTGAAAATCTAAATTTTCGTGGACCTCCAACCGCGGCACACGATTTTGAGTAACTCATTACGATATTTCGTCAAGTCCAGTTGTGTCCACGTATTGGGAAAGTTGCGCAAGATTGCACTGTGTAGTATCGTTGAGTATTGTGCTACGTATTACAGAGGGCTTTGGGCGAGCAATCCTTGCCGTGTATATCGACTTCGTGCTTGGAGGCATCAACGTAATATAAAACGGCCCTCTTCTCTTATCCTCTTTTTCATCGTGGTCACGCTCTGTAACGGCCATTGCCTTGTTGTTTACGGAAGTTTGCCGCATCATTTGCGGACCTTGTGTATGCTTTCTACTTTTATATCTCTCCGTCTACCTGTATATCTCCTTTCTCTCTCTCTCTCTCTCTCTCTCTCTCTCTCTCTCTCTCTCTCTCTCTCTCTCTCTCTCTCTCTCTCTCTTTCTCTCTCTCCCGGCCTTCCTCTCTCTGTTTGTCTTTCTTTTTTTAGCTCCTCTCTCATCCCCTCTCGGTCCATGGGACTTCCCACTCACAAAGCGAAACGTGTTTCACGTAACAGCACACAGTACACGAGGTCACGTTTGCAAATCGTATAGGTATACGAGATGATCACGATCAGAATGAACGAACAGATTGCATTTTTTTCCCTAGTGGAGGCGAAAAATTTGTTACGAAATTTCTCACGTTGGTCTAGCAGGCGGACACGTGGGTCCAATTTACGCCGAATATAATTTTTGTTGCTGACCAACGAATTTGTATGAAATTTAATGCATAATGTCCTGATATTCAAAGCCTCGTGTGAACGAGAAAAAAAAATTCTTCCAATATCTAATAAAGCTTCTAAATTGGTCATCCATGACGCAAAAAAGGTCCTTGAACCCGTGTTTCCATGTTTCTTTCTTTTCCTAGATTGACAACATTTCTTTGCTGGAGAAAGAAATGATAGTCGAGGTTTGGAAGGAAGAAATAAAAGGTATCCGAAACAGGCTGCAAAATGGTCTTTCGATTAGACCAAGTGCAAATCGAAGTAGCTCCTAACCATACGAGTAATGCCGCATTCGACACTTGAACCATTGCACACTTTGAAAAAGAAAAAAACAGCGGTGAAACATTCTGGAAGATACCGTAGGGGACATTAGCCTAAAACGAGTAATCCGCCGAAATCGGGTAAGCTTTTTAAATTTCGCGCCTCTGACACTAGTTTGGATGTGTGTGTACAAAAAGGTGGCGCGGGAGTCGGCCAATCACAGGTAGTCTCCGCGCAACGCCGGATCGCGCGGCTGCAAGGTAAGTCGTAAATAAAGATTTTTGGTTGTTTTGATAAAATAATTGGTGTTTTACAACTACTGACTAGTCGATTTTGGTTTGTGATTTGTTTTTACTAGTTTAGTGATATTATGATGCTATACTTGGACCTTCTTATCACTTATATAGTGACGTGATTTGTCGCCTGTTGTGCCGGTTTTGAGGTTATGAATGTGCCAAAAAGAAGCATGCCTTTGAGCAAGTCGGGTATGGGTACAACGGGTACGAGATTTACCCTACTTCATTTCACGAACACCGTTTTATTCATTTATCGTGTTTTTACATTCATTTTCTAGATGGTCAATAAGTACAAACGAAAACCAACTGAAAACGAAAAGTACAGAAGGCTAAAGTACTTACAAGCACTCCCATAAAAGAACAACAATAAAAAAAAGAAGCGAAAATACCAAAAAGTGGAGGATGGATGCAACAAACAAGAATTTAAAACATCTTGAACCTTCGACAAGTATGAAAAGACAGAAAAGAGAGGAGAAAAAATGTCCAAAAGGGAATAAAAACACAAACGAGTACCGATGCCTGGTATGCAGCTAACTGTCCATAGATCCACAAACAGGAGACTGGATTAAGTGCGATGATTGTGAGATGCGGGATCTTCCCACCTCAAGAAGCTTGCCCTTGAACCTGTCCCATTACTGCGACACGTGTGAACAATAATTACGTGACATTTGATTTTACCCTAGTATAAGTGTAATTCCCCGTGTAGCAAATTGAGGCGGGAAAAAGTCCTGCTCGTGATCTGCCTTCCCTAAATCAGGCCATGGTATCTGAGCCCAGCGCGGATCCGATTCGCCATGTAACGGTTCTTAGGCCAGGCCCCGACCCGCTGTTTCCTTTTCCGTAAACTAATTGAGAACTGGACAGGATAACGATCAAGTACTGGAAAGGGTTTTGGCGATCTACCCGAGTAAAATAGATAGTATTGGGTGGTACACTGGTACTTATTATCCCTTTGCACTCGAGAGTTGGCTCTTGCTCATCATTCACTATCCAAGCAAAAAACGCCTCGAGTGCAAAGGGGTTATTTCAGTAATGTCGCAAAATTATAAGCGTAAGGGGGCGTCCATTAATTACGTGAGGCGTTTGGGGGGGGGGGGGGGGGGGGGGGGAGGGGTCGAGCGAAATCTCACCCAATCTCACGTGGGGGAGAGGGGGGTTCGGCAAATATCACGTAATTTTAGTAATTTTAGTAATTTTAGTAATCACATAATTTTCATCACGTAGGGAGTCTCCCTACTACTTTACATGGTGGAGTAAATGGTCCTACAAACGCAGTTACTTCTACTACAATTTATTTTTCGTGAACGTATGCATTTTGAAAAATCTCACGTGAGATTAGGGGAGGGGGGAGGGGTCGAGAAAAATCTCACATCTTACCAGGGGGAGGGGGGGGGGGGGAAATCGCCAAAATCATCTCGCGTAATTAATGGATGCCCCCTAAGTGCACGCTGTGAGCAGCGCACTCATGTACAACGCACAGGACGAACTTTTATCCTCGTACGATGGTACCTTGCTTACGCGAAGTGCTTCGCTTCTAGCCACCTGGCGGATTGTTGGCGAAATACATTCAGGTAATCTCTTCCCGGCCAGAACATTGATATTTCCCAACATGGCGACAAGGCGTTAAGAAATCACCAATCACCTGCTTTACTTTTTTGCCTCATTAAATAATTTTGATATTCGTTATGCTCAAATCATTACTCATTGATATCCCGGTATTTATGATAAGCATTCTTATCGTCGTCGCTTATCATTGATGAAATGAATGCTTTTAATGGTGAATAGAAATACAACCCGTGCGGAAATTGAACTAGGGCTTTGGTCGGGCCCATATAGAATTTCCCTAACTTTAATAGGGCCCTAATCGGGTAGCCTCACATGGGCCCTTAGTGGCCGGTCACACTTTGCTACTGAGGGCCATTGAAGGCAGAATAATGAGGGCCTTCAAGGATGCCTGATCGACGCCTCATGTAAGCCATGGTGTGCCCATAAGTTATCCCTGTCAATGGATATGCTCACGTGTGTGTAAATGTATGTGTTCCTGCGTATATGTGTCCGTTTATATAAGGTCACGATACACTGCCAAATTTTTTAAATTTATTTAAATAGGATCTATTTAAATGAGATAGGTTTTTTCCTCTTCTCACGGCCTACTACGATTTTATTTGTTTCAAAGATATTTTTTTACTCGTTTCAGCTATTCTTTTGAAATATCGAATATATTCAAATCGAATAAATAAAGATTCGATTCAAATAAATCTTTATTCGCTCACAAATGTACACTGTAAATCCAAGTGTACCATGCGCATAAAATATTTCATAAATCCAAAATGAAATTAAGCACTTAATTGAGAGTTTATCACAACGATTTTGTATCGCAATTCGTCATGCCCTGGCCTTTCGGAATGATTTTTTTCGAAGAAAATATTTCACCTATATCGGTATTGAACCTAGTACCTACCTACTCATAGCTACGCACGCTGCCCCTATGCTACCGAGTGCTCGTAACATCTTCGTCGCAGATATGGCATAAGAGACCAAATTAATTCCTATAATTATTTGCTGTATCACATAAACAATATCAATTACTTAATATCATTGTGATATCAACTATCACAACGCGAAATAATTTTCATATGGAAAGTATTCGGCGAAAATAGTCACTATAAAAATGAAAAAACAAAACCGAATGGGATTGTTCAACCATACGCGCGGGCATCACTCCATGAGTGAATAAGGCAATAAGAATAATATGTAATTTTTTGAAGGATTTGTAAATATAATATATAATCATTTTTGATGCCCTCACGTTTTTTCCCTATTTTTGCCTATTATCGAATAATTGAGTGTAGTAATTAAAATACCACAAACGATTCAGTCCAAGCTATGTATACTGATCCGTTTCCTATAATGCCCAAACCTGGCCCTCTTGTGGCAATCCCTGTCGGGATTGCCATAATAGGACCGGCAAAGGCCCTTATTATGCCAACCCCTTTCGGGATTGCCATATAAGGGCCTTCAAGGGCTTATTTGAGGCTTCCTTGATAGGGAAAGCCTCAAATGAGCCCTTAAAGGCCCTTATTTTTATGAGGGATGCCCTATCAATTTTCCGCACGGGAACACATGTATTGTATTAATCCAAATCCATTAAAAATACCTTTGAAGAGGTGAAAAGCAAAGTAGCATTTCACAGTTCTTAAGGGGTTAGACCACCTAGAGGCCGAAAAAATAGGATTTTTGGGGATTTTTTTTCAGAAAAACTACAAAATAAATCGAGAATACAAAAAAGGGTGTTTATCGTCCATATCAGTGACTGTATACAATAATTTTTTTGAAGCGCTTAATTACAAAATGGCGGCTGTGCAGCGTTTATCTCAAAACTGCATTTTTTGAGTTGGCCGTAAACATTACTCAGACAATTTTCAACCGATTCACTTGAAATGTTAAATATCTTGAAAAATATTTTGTCTATCGAAGTAAGTAGGATTTTTTTTCTATTGCATAGTTCATTTGTTATTAACAATTATCTGACGATTTTTTAGGCAATTTTGTCACTTTCCAAAAAATTGCCTAAAAAAATCGTCAGATAATTGTTAATAATAAATGAACTATTCAATATAAAAAAAATCCCACTTACTTCCATAGACAATATATTTTTCAAGATATATTCAACATTTCAAGTGAATCGGTTGAAAATTGTCTGAGTAATGTTTCCGGCCAACTTAAAAAATGCAGTTTTGAGATAAACGCTGCACAGCCGCTATTTTGCAATTAATAGCTTCAAAAAAATTATTGTATACAGTCACTGATGTGTATGATGAACACCCTTTTTTGTAATCTCGATTTATTTTGTAGTTTTTCTGAAAAAGATATCCTCGAAAAGCCTATTTTTTCGGCGTCTAGAGTGGCCTAAGGCCTTAAATACAGGCTCCACTTTTCAGAACATGTCAATGTTCTGGGCGGGTAGACGTTACGTGAAGATGTAAATGCTCGCAATGTATCCTGGCCAAAAGATTGTAATTTCCAAACATAGAGGGTAAGACGTAAAAAAACGATTTTGCAAGCTTCCCGGTTTGTTCCATGGGAGGGCCCTGCCAGGTAAATCAGACAAGGCAAGTCTGGTCAGGAACCAACACAAAGTAGGGAATGCCCAGTCACATTTCTGCACGGGTCTCGACTACAATAATTTATAGGCTGATTCTATGGTTGTGAAAGATATATAAAACAAAAACTTTTGATTATAAGTAGCTACTATACAATATCTTGCTGTTAAGGTTGATTGATCTCATTATTTTAATCACTACCCGCTTTTCCCCAAAGCCCTACCCGCTTTAGGCACCCCGACGGGCAATACGTTTTTTTTCGTAGGGTTTAGTATTTGGTTTCTTTATTGTTATTGATGAAGATTTTTTTAAGTTTCTGACTGATTCATCAAAGTTCGATAAGTAACGAGCTGTAATCGTTCAAATAAAAGTTCGAATTATACGAAAAACCTGGTTTTTTTCCCTCCAACCTTAGCTTACCCGTTTTGAGGGCTAGTCTCTCTTATAGGTAATTGCCAACAATTTTGGAAAATTGGGCGTGTGTACTCTCTCCGGACAGGGTACATATACGTTTACGGCGCAAAAATAGCATCTAACGGTGGGCAGCAGCATCTAAAAAAATCGACGGAATACTACCGCCAGAAAGACCAGCTCGCCATTTTTCAACCCGTGGCATTGCATCTAAAAAAAGGGGGAGTTTTCTTTAGTTCACATTGTTTCTTGGATAAGAATTGTAACGAATCTAGAGTAATTATGGTGAAGAACTGTCTGCCTTTTTCCCGATACACTACCCTACTCAAGATCTCAGCTAATTCATCGTTTCATTGGATTTTTGGTGTCGGTTCAGTATTTATCTTCTCTTCTTCTCTGCTCTGCTCTTCTCTTCCTTTCGCTTCTTTTCTCTATACTTATAAATCTCCATACTTATAAATAAAGTCGGTTGTTCTGTCTGTCCCGGATAAACTTCCGAACCAATGGTCCGATTGGGATGCGGTTTCCATTAGTGTATGGGGTATTTTCCGGTGCAGGTTTTAAGCTATGTATCATCACGGCAAATTATCGAGAGGCTGAGCAGTGAACAAAAATGTCAAAAAATGTTGACAGCGAAAACATCCGCGAGCATGGGCGCGCCACCACGCGCTTCACTCACCGCATTGAATGTACTGCTTCGGTTTTCGTGATCAAATGACGTTACTCACGTACTTGAATATCACAGAGAATAATCAAACGTTTTCACAATGCCGAAAAAGAAATCCGCACTTGGTCGCAACCTGGCGGGTGCGAAAAAGAAGTGCATAGCGAGAAATAGTGAATATCGTACGTTCCCGAGCGGAGCCGGGTACGACAACAAGTTAAAAATATTTGTCTTATCGATTTTCTCGACTTCATTGCGCACGCTTTCGCCACAACTGTCTCGAGAAAATCTATTTCCTACCGCAAACGTGGCAAAATGCATGGAAGAGGTGAAATATGTACCGCTGTTCTCGAGGCAATGCCATCACCAAAATTCTCTCGATATAGGAATAATACATGATCGATAACTGGGCACGAAGGCAGAACGAAAAAAGACCGAAATATCTGGAAGCTTTTGAGGCTTGTCCTACTCCGCAGTTTCTTGGTCCAATCTCGTATTCAGTTTTTCTTTTTTCCCTTTTTCAGCTCACCGAAAAAGGGTGAGAGCGAAGGGGGTGGGGAAGACTGGATTAAACGTGACGGAGACGGAGCGAAAAATACGACAGAGACAGAGAGAGCGGAAGAATGGATAAAAAAAGAAGATAAAGAAGAAAAAGAAAGAAACGAGGAAGTAGTTCGGTGGCACAGAGAGACAAAGAATGAAATGTACCGAGTGTCTATATCCAGCAGACACGCTTGAAGGGTGTTCGATTGTAACCTGCAGGTCGTGTGTATTGGTGATATTAAAGGGCGATAGACTAGCGCACAATGGTTCCTGCTTATCCGAACGAATTTTACAATATACGAAAATCTGAAAATATATCGAAATAAAGCCGCCTAGTGTACGCGTTACATTCCGAATACTCCAGGAAGACGAAAAAAAAATCTGGTCAATATGAGGGAGCAAGTTTGAATAAGTTTATTTTTTTCTCGGACTGCGTTCAGTAAATAACAATATCGGAGAAGAAAAATGACGTTGAAATTTGCATCGTTTCGATGCAATGAAATTTCATTCTTTTAGGTTGCCCGAATTTTTTCTTCGGCCAGTTTAGACTATGAAAATCACTCAAACATTTTTACATACACTTTATTAGAGACTTACGACCTTAATTTGTTTAAAAAAGGCTTCGCAATAATAAAATGGAAAAAGTGAAAAGCAAAAGACGAAATAAAAATTTGGACGTGTTAGAAAACGAAAACGTGTAATGATAATGAATCGACTATGTCGAAAAATAACAAATATATGCAAAAAATTGCAAAGTAGCCTATATTTTAGGAATACTTATTCCATGCAAAAATGATTCCTTCAAGGGGTTAGGCTACTGTGGAAATGACGAACGCTCGTTCGTCGCTTGAGGCAACTCAAATTGAAGAGGAAGGTCCAACATGTGGTGCAGGAATCGCAGATTAAAGGTGAACTTGTGATTACAACAATAGAACTTCTATTGCTAAATTTTTACTAAACTTTAAGTTTTAATAAACTTTAAGTTTTACTAAACATTAAGTTTTACTAAACTTTAAGTTGTACAAAACTTCAAACGCGTTTTTCTGGAAATGATGTTTTTCAAAACGGTGTACACAATTTCTCGACATTTAATGAACGGATTGACTTGAAATTTGGTACAATTATTCAGTGTAAGATTAGTTTAGGCTTGACTAACATTTTTCTTCTTGACATTTCTTCCCTTTGGTTATTAACAATAATGATGTCATTTTTCCTCGAAAGTAGAAATAAAAAAATTTCAAATTGTTTCTGATGATCGAAACGCGATAAAAAAAAGCGCGATCAAGTCTTAGCCAATATTATCTATTTTAAGAAGAAAAAAACGTGTTTTTTCAGGTCCGGTTGAAGAAAAACAAGTAAACCGTTGAGCCGCCCACGTTCATAGGTCCTTTACGAAATTGTTTATAACTTCTTTGATAATTAATATTTTTTTATGGAATTTGGTACACAACTTTGTTAATGTGCATACAAATTAATGGCCGAAGAATTTTCCAATGATTTTACTTATGCCTTGAAAATAATTTCTTTGAAATAACCTCGATTTTCGCATCGTCACGGTAGCCTAACCCCTTGATATAAATCATTCAAAGTATATGTACATTCACTTATCAATATTCGTATATTAATAAATGATTTGAAGACCTTTGTGCAGAAAATTGGAAACAAGTTAGTCTGCTTGTTATAATCGCTTATTAATTCCGTTTGTACAAAAAAAAATATGAAATTTTTATGTCAGTAAATTATATATTAATTTATTATTAACTGTCCATATACATTGCCATAAAACTGTTTTATAGTGAGATGACCAGGTCGGAAAAGCCCAAGTGAAAAAATAAGCATTTCTCAATTGGTCCTTCGTTATTTCGTGCCATGAGAAATCGGCGATACCCGACGAGCTGCTCCATAATAAACTCCCAAGAATTCTGAATCATTCCCTCCGGCCATTGGACTTTTATCGTTACAGATTGAGCAAGAGTTGGAAAAAAAACCGAATTTGTGGATTCTTTGCCGTAATTATCGCGCCAACTCGATTCAAGTCATTAGGTAAACGCGACTGGTATATAAGAAGGAACGGCGCGTGTCGTGGCGAAATAAAAACTCGAACGTTGATCTCACGTGAGACACGAGAAAGGTTTTCCCGGCAGAGCCAGGAGCGAGAATCGGCATTTAAGTTCACGAACTACAAACTTCTGGCAATTCATTTCCCCACCACGTTTTACCGATAACAATCTTGATATCATCGATCACTGATCGTTCGCGACCCTCTAATCATAGACGAATAATTGTGAAATGGATTTTCGAGTACGTAACGGAGACGGAGGTCACCTTTTTCTTTTCGCATGTTTTTCTGCGAGAAAACCCATTTCTCTCTCTCTCTCCCTCTCTCTCCCTCTCTCTCACACACACACATACACACACTCTTCGTGTATCCTCAAAAACTCTGAAGATTCGGTACTTTCTCTGGACTTTACTGGACTCCTCACGTTCAATATCGTCTTACAAGGAGAGGACGCCAATCGGAACCTACCGATTTCGCTCAAACTGCGTGGGCAGAAGGAGGTTGGTTCCCACTTAACGTTCCTAAAATATTTCGCCTTAATGGGCCATAGGGAAGTGTAAAACGCTCTCCAAAGATTTCCGAGTAGAGCTTGAGGGATATTTTTGCAACCATTTCCAAGTCAGCGGCGTAGCGCAGTGGTCAAGCGCATTACCCCGCTGGCTTGGGTTCGATTCTCGCTGCTACCGTTTAAAAAAAAATTAATTTCTCGCAATGTTTAACTATTAATTGTAAAATTTAAATATACTCAAGCAGTTAATTGATATAATTAGGTGAAGTTTTTAACAGAAATAAAAATTCCGAAAATTCTTTCAATTAATTATGTACGTTGCTTTTTATTCATTATCAGGAATAATTTCACAATTTTTAGGATGGTATTCATCGTAGAAACATTTGAAACATACATATTTTTCACACCTGGCACATTTTACAAAAGCATTGTTCGAGCAGTTACATATTTCCGAAACATGCTTCAATGGAACGCATACTTCATTTAAGTTTTTAAGTGCTTGAATATATTTGAATTCTACAATAAATAGTTGACCATTGCGAGAAATTTTAAGAAAAAAAAAAACAATTAAAAAAAACGGTCGAAGCGAGAATCGAACCCAAGCCAGCTGGGTGACAGGCAATGCGCTTGACCACTGTGCTACGCCGCTGACTTGGGAATGGTTGAATAAATAGCTCTCAAGCTCTAATCGGAAATCTTTGGAGAGCGTTTTACCCTTTCTTATGGCCCACTCAGGTGAAATATTTTACGAACCACGTTCTACTCACGTAGTTTGAGCGAAATCGGTGGCTCCCGATTGGCGCCCTTCCCTTGTTAGACGAAAAAATCGTTTATACCGTTTGTACCGCAATTAAAGGACTTGGGTTCAGGGCGACTGACCAAATTGAAAGATTTAGCACAGTTATAGTAAGATATTCTCAGTAATTAAACGCGTGATCAGTGAAAAAAACTCTTCATTACATTGGTAAATAAGATTCTAAAACTACCGCCCGACCTCGAGTCACGGAGCAACGAGATTATTCCTTAATTGTCCTCGCGGGCCTCGATCCGAAACTTTTAATTCGAATCTCCACCTTCGCGCGTAAGGCGCGGTGTTAAAAACCCACGCCAATTATATGAATTGGCACAGAACTCATTTCGCGTTGATATCGAAAAGCCCAAGCATTTTTTGCCTCTTTTGCAATCATGGTTATTGGTACATTCATTTGCATATTCGGTCAAACTCAGTCCCGAATATTTTTAATAATGTCACGAGTTTGTTCGAGTATATCCCGTCTGAGAGTTATGCCGTTTTTTTTAATTCACGATAACGAGAGTTCATCGCGCATTGAGCAATAGAGATTCTCGTAAAAAAAATTATCGAAAGTATGACATTTTCTGAACATATCCGGAAGTATTGAACATTTTTATGTAGCTGGTTCAGAGTTAATAATAACTCTTAGTTATTTTCATCTCGAAAAAAATTAACATACGTGTGTATGTATAATGTATAGATAAATGTTTGTAAAGCCGTACATATCGGGTCGGAGTACACATTTCAGGGAAAACGGATCAATCGAACTACATTTGTCATTCTCTGTTCATCATAAAAGGAATTATAAGCAATTTTCGATTCCTTATGTACATGAGTGAAGGCAGAATTGTTATCCATAAATTTAAAAAAATCGTTTTTTCATGTTCATTTTATTATTTTACAGACCTTTCTGAATACATCTGTAAAATCGTTTAATGATATTCATAAAACTAGCCGAGTTATGCAAATTTCAAGGAGTACCTTCGGGGAGCTCGGTCGAGACGCAGCAACTTTAAACGCGTTTTTTCTCAAAACAATGCTTTTGAAATGGGCACTCACGATATCTCGATAATCAGTTGCCGATTGAGCTCCGATTCAGTAGACTGTTTTTCACCGTTGGTAGCCGAAACGAAACGAAATAATTTTTTTTTCTTCTCAAATAACTCATAGAATGGTTAGAAAAATAGAAAAGGCTGATAATAAAAATTTACCATGCCATTTTGTAGATGTTTTGCCGAATCTAGTACCAAACATCACAATATTCGTACAAATTGAGAATTAAGGTGTTCTTTTCATATTCGTGCAACGTTCACACTGGTCGCCAATTGGGGGCGTTTTCCGCGCACCGTTGTAAACGAACGTACATGATAATAAATTTTCTTTTTTTTTCCTATTTGTACATATTCTTGAAGGATCGATAAAAATGTGTAAAAAATTGCAGAAAAAAGACGAACTCAAAGGTTATTCCATAATAAAGATCACCTCGAAAACAGCGCTCTAGACAACAATATTGCCTTAAGAGCAATATTGCCTTGATCACAAAGTGTCACCAGTGTGACACTTTGAAACAATCGATTTTTTTTGTTGCCTTTTTCGGCAGTTCATACTTTCAAGAATATCATTTATATCATTTATATCAATATCATTTTATCTTGCAAAAATCAATTATTATAGCAAATATAATAAAATATATTATTATCAATCAATTAAAATAAAAAATCAATGATCTCAAAGAGCAATTAACCGATTGACTTGAAATTTGAACGGAGTACTCTTGAATATAATTACTCTACAATGACGTAGGATATTTTCGATTGGATGAAAATTGACGATTTGGCATCGAAAAAAACGACCACTTTATAGGCAAGAAAACAGACTTTTCTTTCATAACTCTTGGATCTCTTGGATCTCAATATCTTTCTATGAAAAAATTATGTAATATAGGTCAACCATAGCCAAATATATTGTTAATTTTCCGAAACATTTAATCGAGTACTTTTCTTCCAAAAAATTCCCGAAAATCCCCCAAATTTTCAGCGTTCACACTGGTATAGCCCCTTAAGTACTAATCCGGCATTGCTTACGAACAGATGAATACCGGGACCATCCGTGAGGTCATTTACTTTGCAAATTGTGATGGGCATCGACGACGTAACCGCAACAACAAACATTTTAACGCAAAACAATATTCGAATACACTTATTTGGCGATTTGCAACCGTTGCTTCTATCACATCGACCATAACTCAGCATCTAATTAACAGATTTAAGTATTTCAGTATCATTTCCAGCAGCATTTTACCAGCCTTGAAGAATGATGTATGGGCTCATACCGATATTCCGATACCTTTTATGAAAATAACACCCTAACAGGGTGGTTCCGGAAATTTGGCAAACCCCAGCATGCCAACTTTAGGACGACCCAGCGTATTGGATTGTCATCTTAGTTCGCCCGTTCGAAAGATGGGCCGATTCCAAAGAAAATGAGCATCGGGCGGAACCCTGGGTCAAATAAGCCATCTACGTATCAGTCGGGAATCGCAGGGATCCATTTTCAAAAGTCCGATCAAAATTCGCAAAATACATTAGCAGCCCGAGAATCGCGACCAAAGATGATGATTTCTTGTGCCCAAACTCTAGAGGAAACGATTCGCTTCTTCCACAGTTATCGATCTTCCACACTGAGAAAAAGAAATCGTTGAATGTGCAAAATGCATTTTGTTGTCTCGAAATTTCGTTCTTTTAACAGTTGCTCGGACATGCTAAATAAGCTACAGTTTACACCACTAAAACTATCAGTTAGATTAACAAAACGTTTGTTATGCCAATCAAAAATCAAGTTGAACGTATTTAAAGATACATTTTCTTAAACCAACTGAATTTTGGTTGGATAAACGAATATTTTTTTTCAGTGCAGTTTAGAGAATTTCCCGTCACAACACACACACACACACACACACACACACACACACACACACACATACACACACACACCACTGTACGTTGTGTGCATGTATATACACACTCGACAATGTACGTGGGTCATTTGATAAGTACCTAGCCTACAAATGAAAACACCAAAATTTTGCTAAAAATAAAATTTATTTTTCAATGTAGTCTCCTTTTAGTTGAATACACTTGGCTCAGAGGTGTTCCAATTTTATTAACCCCGTTGAAAAAAATGTTATCTCTTGGTCTGCAAAATAGGCCTCCGTGGCGGCGATTATTTCGTTAGTGGAGTGGAATTTCTTCCCGGCGAGTGAATTTTTTAGATTCGGAAACAAAAAAAAGTCGCACGGAGCCAAATCTGGAGAATACGGTGGATGGGGCAGCAGTTCATAGCGTAATTCGACCAATTTAGCCGTGGCGAGCGCGGAGGTGTGAGCCGGTGCATTATCATGGTGGAAAAGCACTTTCTTTCTCGACAAATGGGGCCGTTTTTCTTTTAACACGGCGTTAAATCGGCTCAATAGTTCGGCGTAGTACTGTCCCGTGACCGTCTTGCCCTTCTCCAGGTAGTCAATAAAAATCACACCTTGAGAATCCCAGAAAACAGTGGCCATCACCTTTCCAGCCGACGGGACCGTCTTCGCCTTCTTTGGAGCAGGTTCACCGGGTAAGGTCCACTGTTTTGACTGCTCCTTGGTCTCTGGAGTATACCAGTGAATCCATGTCTCGTCGACGGTCACGTAACGACGCAAAAACTCTTTTGGATTGCGATTAAACAGTTCCAAACACTGCTCTGAAGTGGTCACACGAATGCGCTTGTTGTCTGCAGTCAGCAAACGCGGCACCCACCTTGCCGACAGCTTCCTCATGCCCAAAGTCTCATGTAGGATATGCCACACGCGTTCTCCTGAGATGCCTACTATCACAGCTATCTCGTGCACCTTTAATCGGCGGTCTGACAAAACGATATCGTGTATTTTTGTCATGTTCTCCTCCGTAGTGGCTGTTTTTGGAGCACCTGGGCGTGGATCATCAAAAACCGACGTACGACCACGTTGAAACTCGTTATACCAAAATTTAACGGTCACCATCGAAGGAGAAGCATCCCCATACACTGCATCCAAGCGTTCTTTAATTTCACTGCGCGATTTCCCTTCCAAAAACAAGAATCGAATCACCGACTGATATTGTTCTTTCTCCATTGTTTCAAAAATCACCGGACACACTTGCTTTCACACGCTCTCAAAAGAGAACTACAAGTCCGATCCGGCTGAAATTTTATCAGTAGCCGTCTACAAGACGGTACTACACTATAGTGTATTTCTCTTGCAATAGTGGCACCATCTAGCGGTGAGGCTAGGTACTTGTCAAATGACCCACGTATGTATGCAAAGCCTGCAATGTGTTTGTCAACATATATTTTTATCAAATACAGTTATGAAACACACACACACATCCTCGTTCGAAACCCGCGTGAAACAAATTACCGCGCTGCACAATGTATTTTATGGATTTTTTTTTACGACTTTGCGACGAGCACCGATTAGTATAAGTGCTGGGTGTAAAAAAAAACAAAGAACGACAATGGGAGGTTCATTGAACTCAGGACTCTCGTAATCAGGCAAGATGTTGCAGCCGTAGCTATATACATGCTCTTGCTGGGTAAACAAATTTGTGGGTAGCGTCGTTTAGTCGATGTCGTAATTAGTCGGTTGATGCAATTACACACATCGACGAGATGAGGAGCGGCGTGCTTCGTTCCGGAGAGCCTCGCGGTAAATCGTTTATACCGATCGCAACACGCTCGCGCTAAGCGATATCGCTCGTAGCCATACGCGATATACATCAAGTTTCCAACTAATGTTGACACTGGCTTCGTTGGTACACGCAACGGATATCCCTTTTTACTTTTTTTATTTGTCAAGCGCTCATCCGTAATCTAGTTTTGCCGACTTGAGGTGGTTCTGTAGGTACACGTATGAGCCAAAAGTTTCGGTCGAAGCGTACAGTAACATTCAATGCCTATACGATGCTGTTGGTTGTACATTTTTGACAGAGCTTGTACCCTTTATATGTCCTACACATTCGCACCTCATGCATAGATAGGTCTCATACTCGTATAGAGAGCGGCGCTGTAATCGTGGCAACAGCGCGATTTTCCTGCAGTCACAGCGTTGAGCCTCCTACGATCCGTCTTTCGCGAAATATTTTATATAAATTGAAGAAAAAAAAGCGTGAAAATGCCAACCCCCATGTAGAGATTGACCGTTGGCCCTGGGACGGGCCTTCACAGTTAGCGTTTCTTGAATATTGGGCCGTGAGTATTTACCAATGAGGTGCCTTTGTAGAAATGATAAGAACGGCCCGATATCGGCCAACAGAGCCAACAATTATTGGGCCAATGATTTAATTCATTGTAGCGCCAATGTTGGTGATTGCACTTGGCCCTATATGGGCCCTCTTAAAGGGTCTATGTAGAAATTGACCACTGGCTCTATGATGGGCCTTCACAGTTGGTCTATCTAGAAGTTAGTCTATCTAGAATATTGGGTCGTGAGTTTGTTTGGGTTTGTTTGGGTGCGTGATGAATATTCAACCTATATCGGGCCAAGATTGGCCCGAAATTGGTCCTTATGGATACATATTTCATGAAATAACCTTAAAATAAATTGTGATTTGCGTATATGACAGGTTTCAAAATTGGCATATTTTACTTACTTATGTTGGTTATTCACAAATGCCAATAATAGGCCAAGACTTGATTACAAAAACTGAACTACAAAATATAAACGATTAATATATGACGTGCCATTTATTTGCCTATTCTGGCACAATATACAAATAGTGAATAACCCAAGGCTTAAATAAAATAAAAGCAGGTATGGTCTGACCCACTTAGCCAATAAAGGGCTTAGATTAATGAAATGTAATTTCCAGTATTTTGTGCATTGCCAGTTTTAAAATTGGCAAATTTCGATGAACTATCGCGGCTGTTTATTGATTTTGAAAGATGGGCCAGGATAATCTTTAGTATTGGGCCGATATTGTGCCGGT
Organism: Ophion ellenae; assembly: GCA_963210295.1. Lineage (NCBI taxonomy): Eukaryota > Metazoa > Arthropoda > Insecta > Hymenoptera > Ichneumonidae > Ophion > Ophion ellenae. The sequence continues at coordinate 38,293,579 of OY723387.1, read as the reverse complement.
TCTCAATTTATGACGGGACAATAATGGGCCAATGTAATTGCTTGTATTTTAGCATTACCAGCTTTTAAATTGGCAAATATAGTTCAACCATCACGGCTATTTATTGGTTTTTAACGATGAGCCGATATTGTGCCGGTTTTCATTTTACAACGGAACAATAATGGCCCAATGAAATTATCAGTATTTTAGTATCCCTAATTTTTTAATTGGCAAATTTAGTTTAACTATCACGGCTATTTATTAGTTTTTAAAAATGGGCCAGGACAGGCTTTTGGGATGGGCCGATATTGTGCCAGTTTTCAGTTTGGAGCGGAACAGTAATGGGCCAATATTATTTCTCTTTTGTTGGCTTATACGATGGTCCCAATATTGGCCTGATCGTAACATTGAGCAACTCATGGCAACCTCTACATGGGCCCAAATGCGATACAAAGGAAAGTTTACGAGAAAAAAGGCGCTTGCTGAAAGACCGAAAGCTGTGGCAGCCATGTGTCAAGCAAATGCGCCTAAACGCGATGAGAATAACCATAACCTCAACGATCAGCAACGAAAATTCGCTGTCGAAGAACGTCGGATCGTTTATTTACAACATCCTGCCGACAGTTTAAATTGTATTCGCTGTAACAAAGACAAATACATGCATAAATTGAACGAATTAAATTTGTTTGCAGAATGAATTTATTTCACATCCGTCTCAGAATTACTAGAACTCGGGGGAAAAAAAAACACGTTTCGAATTCCCAGACCACGCGCCGATCAACTGGCTGCAGCGTGCACTGTTGCCATTCCGTTGCAGATGGTTGGGTCCGAGTTCGGTGTGGAATAAAATATGGTGCTGAAGTTTGCAACGTTGGAATGCAACGAAAATTCATCAATATTTTTCCATTTCGTAATCTTTTTTCCTGATTTAGGTTGTGGTTCCCTAAAAAGAACGGTCAAAAATGTTTCAATGATTTGGTAGCTTTAGTGTGGTGAAAAAAAAATTGGACATTACGAAAAAAGTGTTATTTCGTTGCATCCCAACGATGCAAACTTCAATACCATAATAAAATTATCACTGTTCATAAGTCGATATCTCCGAAACTAAACGGTCAAAGTTTGTCATTTAAAAAAAAATCAATCCCACAATAGTACTGCGTACACGTGTGCTTTTATTTTGAAATCCTAAGATCCGTTTAGAACCTATATCGAGAAATGCGAGCAAAGTCTTATCGGTTTACGTGTCAAGTATAGGGATCGCGTACAAAAATAGCCAATTCAATTGCAATTATCTCATGAACTAAACGGTGAATCGAATTGAATTTTTGGGCATCAGTCCATGAAGCTCATATCTGCAACATACATAGATTTCAGCCAATTCCTAAGATTTGACCAATACTACAGAACTACCTTAAATCGGACATCTCTAACGTGGAGCCTAAAAAACGTATTATATTTTCGTTACTTACATCCACCGAAAAAACAATTGAGCAGGAAAAAACATATTGATCTGCATTCCGTACCAAAGATAACAATTTCAGCATCGTAATTTCTGTATCTCTGTGACTTTCGGCTTTTTTTTGCAATTCGGATTTTTTGTTTGTCAACAATTCAGACAATTTAACATCACCATATTGTTTGTTAAACACCTACGGAGGAAGGAAGCGCGCTGAGCAGTCGATAATTGTTGGTGTCGATCGTATTCGATGAAATTGCGGTGCGACCGACGTAACATCGTTATACGACGTCTCGTATATTCGCGTACTCGATTAATCGATGCCATCGACGTTAGTGCACGAGTGAGCGGTATCACCGAATATAATTGGCATGATAGCGCGAAGTAATCGCGTTATCGTCGCGATCGAATAAATCACGTGATGGAAATACCGTGTCGAATGTAATCGCGCCGGCGGATGATGATCTGATCGGTATGAGCGAACAATCGAAAGGAACCCGATACGGTATGTAGGTAGGGCGCAGTTACGGCCAGAATATTCTTTACAAAATCTAAAGCTCCCGTGCGGAAATTGAGTTGGGGCTGTGATCGGGCCCCAATAATATTCCCCTAACTTTATTCGGGCCCTAATCTGGAAGCCACATGAGGGCCGTTAGCGGCCGGTCACACTTTGTCAACAAGGGCCATTAAAGGCGCAACGACCGGGGCCTTATAAGTTGCCTCAATGGCGCCTCATCAAAACCATTTTAGCGCCCTGAAAATGCCTCACCGGCGCCTCATCATAACCATTTCAGCGCCATAAAATATCCGTATCAGTGGATATCCGTGTATGTTAAATGTGTCAGGGTATATCTGTATTTGTTTTTATGTAGATGTTCATGTGCATAGGTGTGGGCGTGAGTATGTGTATGTATGTGTGCGCGCGTAGAAATGTGATTGCGTATTTGCATGTGAGCCTTTATGACAAACTGCCATGACAAAATTAATACAAAAAATAATCCATTCTAAGGAATGGATGTGTAGTAGAAATAAAAAAATATAGGTCTACTGAATCACTAGAATCTATTTCCATTGAGGGAAAGATCTGGAAAACAAAGACCAATTTATTTACTTATCCTACACAGTCAGATAAAGTTTATGAATGGGAAATATCAGCGAAATCTTCAGAAGAAATAATTTTCCCCATGATGAGTATTGAGCGGAAATTAGTTGCTATAAAAATGTCGAAAAAACCGGTAGGGACTGTTCACACTTATGCGCTAGCATTACTCCATGTATGAGTGAAACCATGAGTAATTGTTTGTATCTATGTAAAAGGTTTCTTCAATTTGATAAATAAATACTGGCTGATGTTTGTCTGCATATTTGTATTCATCGTTGATTTTTTATTTGCTAATGCCCTTACGCTTTTTCCCAATTTACGTTCGATAATATTATTCGATGGATGTATATAATCGATTTGAATAATTGAAATACCATCAACCATGTAGCCTAAGCTATTTATACTGGTTTATCGCTATAATAGTCAGATCTGGGCCTATTGTGGAAATCCCTACTTGTTTATCTCTATACTGGCCAAGTCTGGGCCTATTGTGGAAATCCCTACAGGTTTATCCCTATAATGGCCAAGTCGGGTCCTTTTGTGGGAATCCCTACAGGTTTATCCCCATAATGGCCAAGTCGGGGCCTATTGTGGAAATCCCTACAAGTTTATCCCGATAATGGCCAAGTCTGGGCCCATTGTGGAAATCCCTACTAGGGAAAGTACTAGGAAAGCCCTGAAAGGCCCTTATTTTTATTAGGGATGCCCTATCAGTTTTCCGCACGGGCTGCTTCTTCGGGTTTAAAAATTCTCGAAGTTAACTTTTAGCCAAATCTACACCCTAATGTATGATCCACCGATTATCGATCCCGATGTAATTTTCATCGTTGAAAGGCAACATCAAAAAATAATTCAACCCAATTATCTCGATATTACCGCGCTGAACCGTGCAATATTTTTTTTTTCAAGCGCACTTTTGAGAACAGCCCACCTAGAGGTTGCCATGAGTTGCCCAACGTTACGATCAGGCCAATATTGGGACCATCGTATAAGCCAACAAAAGGGAAATAATATTGGCCCATTACTGTTCCGCTCCAAACTGAAAACTGGCACAATATCGGCCCATCCCAAAAGCCTGTCCTGGCCCATCTTTAAAAACCAATAAATAGCCGTGACAGTTAAACTAAATTTGCCAATTTAAAAACTAGGGATACTAAAATACTGACAATTCCATTGGTCCAATATTGTTCCGTTATAAATTGAAAACCGGCACAATATCGGCCCATCGTTTAAAAGCAATAAATAGCCGTGATGGTTGAACTATATTTGCCAATTTAAAAACTGGTAATGCTAAAATACAAGCAATTACATTGGCCCATTATTGTCCCGTCATAAATTGAGAGCCGGCACAATATCGGCCCATTACTAAAGATTATCCTGGCCCATCTTTCAAAACCAATAAACAGCCGTGATAGTTCATCGAAATTTGCCAATTTTAAAACTGGCAATGCTAAAATACTGGAAATTACATTTAATTAATCTAAGCCCTTTATTGGCTAAGTGGGTCAGACCATACCTGCTTTTATTTTATTTAAGCCTTGGGTTATTCACTATCTGTATATTGTGCCAGAATAGGAAAATAACTGGCACGTCATATATTAATCGTCTATATTTTGTAGTTCCGTTTTTTTGTAATCAAGTCTTGGCCTATTATTGGCATTTGTGAATAACCAATATAAGTAAGTAAAATATGCCAATTTTGAAACCTGTCATATACGCAAATCACAATTTATTTTAAGGTTATTCCATGAAATGTGTATCCATAAGGACCAATTTCGGGCCAATCTTGGCCCGATATAGGTTGAATATTTATCACGCACCCAAACAAACCCAAACAAACTCACGGCCCAATATTCTAGATAGACTAACTTCTAGATAGACCAACTGTGAAGGCCCATCATAGAACTAGTGGTCAATTTCTACATAGGCCCTTTAAGAGGTTACATAGGGCCTAGTGCAATCAGCAACATTGGCGCCACAATGAATTAAATCATTGGCCCAATAATTGCTGGCGCTGTTGGTCGATATTGGGCCGTTCTTATCATTTCTACAAAGGCACCTCATTGGTAAATACTCACGGCCCAATATTCAAGAAACGCTAACTGTGAAGGCCCGTCCCAGGCCCAACGGTCAATCTCTACATGGGAGGGAGCAACTATGATCCGAAAAAAGAATAAGAAAATCATTTTCCCGGCGTTCCAACGATGCAAATGTCAGCCTAGCGACAGCTCAAAGGAGACATCGAACTGGTCAACGATAAACCATTCTCGTATGTGTACTATGGAGGGTGAGATATAATTGACTTGTCTCGAAAATCTGATTTGACAGCGCGTAGATAACTAGGCAGACTACAAATAGGGTAAATCGAGTATGTATGGCCAATGAGGAGAGATGGCCCCCCGAAATATTACCAACTTCCACCAAGAGAGGGCGGGGTTTTTTGTCGTCAGTATGGACGTCGTCATCAGTCTCGCGACACTGCAGCGGAATTTGCACCAAAAATAAATGAGAACGTGAGTAATTTGCTGTTAATTTTTTTTCAGGTGAGTAGACAAAACTTACGCTTAGTTTGTGATTAAACTGTGGACATATGTAGACATTTTTTTTTTACCGTATTTTCAGCTGTACCTCTTAGGACATATACTTGTTTGTGACATAGCCTCTAAAAGACGTACTGTTGTTGATTTATTTCGAAGAATCAAGGGCGGGTCATCTCTCCCATACGTTTTAGGAGTGATGGCCCTAAATTCTTGAGGCCAGATGGCCATATTACCTACTACTTTTATTGCTCATTTATGATTTACAACTTTTCGTTTTGTTTTTCAGATGCCTAACGGATATTTACCAAAATCTGATGAGCGTGGCAAATGGCAATGTGGCAAGAAGATAAAGTATCTGAAAAAAGAGGAAGAAGACAAGAAGCGTGTCTCAGATAGTCGGCCCATCCATGGAGGAAGAGTCTAGACTGAACGAAAATGATTGAACTGAACTCCCTTATGATTCCTCCATGTGGCCATCTTACATTGAGTAAAATAGTGATAATTTATGAGTGAATCACTTTTTCATACGAAAAAATTGTTAAATTCGCACATGATTTTATACCCGTTACTGTGGCCTAAGGCCTTAAGTGCAGATGATATTTGACCGTTGTTATTATTTCGTGTTCAATTTGATTACTAATAAACACATGACTGAACGAAAATATAAATATTTGTTTTATTTGATGGACTTCGAAATGGGACGTCCCAGATAAAACTGTGGCCATCTGTCCTAGAATTACCATAACCGTCATCTCGGGCGACAGTACACATCTCGTGGGACAGGGAAAAAGTAAAGGAAGTATGGCAAAAAAAGGAACAGAGACAGTGAGAGGGAGAATGTGGGACTAATCAAAAGAACGCCGCAGCGGCTTGAGGCCAATTAATAACAAACAAAAAATCGACGCCACCAATCTCGATGCCACTGACGAACCGAAAATCTTATGACATTTTACCAATCTAATGTGATATTTTCCTATCGATTTTCATTTGGTTCTTTCCCGATTCGCCCACTCAATCTTGAGATCTCATAATTTGGACCGAATTTTCGAGTGATGATATATACCGTGGGGAAAGCCTTCAAATTCGAGTGTAAAGAGGACTCCAGTTGGCTGAATCGTCGAGAAACCCAAACGATTCAGTTTGGGTTTGTCTTTAGAATGTTCAGATGACACAAGATTCGTAAATTCAGCACTAAGATTGGTTTTTGTTTCAAATAGCAATAAAAGACGTCGTAAAAGTAGAATGAACGTAAAAGAAAGGATTAGACGGCGTATAGGTGACTAACCTGTCTCTTTCGTTCCTGGGCAAAGTCGATTCGTCGTACCCAGATCTCCTCGGTCGAGTCGTAATCGAGGGTGCTGGAGCTGCTCGCCTGGCTCTTCATTTCGATGAGGCTCGAGTCGAAGAATCTCTTGTCCAAGTGCGGACTTGGAAGTGGACTAGTACGTGAGAATATCATGCTGCTGGAGTAACAGGGCGGATCGGTTGCAGGAAACGTCATTCCCGAACCGGCGGTGTGTCTGCGTCTCAAAGGTGGTTTGCTCGACGTTGGCGACGTCACGGTGCAAGTCGTGAATCTCGAGGATGTCGTAGTGGCTATGGGGGCTGGTTTGCTTTCCGAGACGCTCGGCGTTGCGTTTGATTTTTGATCGATCTTCTCCGAACTCGATTTTTCCGAGGACGAGGGACTCGAGGCCTTTGATGTTTGGCTCTCCGGCTTTTCCGGGCATTGTAGAATTGTTGGTAACTTTTGATCCTCGCGGACTTTCATCGCTGCTGCACCTGACGCAGCCTCGCTGTTTTTGCCTGAAACAACGAAGACGCAAGGGCATTTTGGTGGATGTTCTTTTTTTGTTCGTCTTCACGCGGCGTCTAAGCGGTTTGATAGAGTTTGGCGTAAAAGAAGATGATCCAATGAGGATGGACCGGAATCTTACAGAACTTCCACCATGACCATAAGAAATGGATGCATCATTGGTTTGTTTGTTCTAAGCCTGTATGGAAAACTTGGCATCGGTGTGCGAACCCGTTGAAGAGATGTAACACTTCCATTCTGGGATTTTGCATACGTTCTGATGGAACGTTTCTTCGCTCTCAAATATGATGGAAAGCATAATCGAAAAATGGTACGGAATGTTTTTTTTTTGTGCGGATAATTTATTTCGATGGAGAAAAAATATAGCCAGGTTCAACGACATTGCTGTTCATTCACAGGTGGCCAACGAAATATTGAGATGAAACACTAACATTTTTAATTCCTCCGAGTACTCGTTAATTCAATTAAATGAATTATCCTTGAGGGATAACACCACTCTAGGATGGTGGTATACCTTATGGTGCAGGTATCGCAGATTAAAGGTAAACAAAAATTTCACGGACTTGAGTGCTCGTCCAACTTTGAGGGCGACTTTGGCCTTGAAATGCAGCGGGAGATGTTGGCGGCTCAACATGAGCAGCTAGAAGAAGAGGAGGGATGCCTCTATGGACCAGGCATAGCCGATTAGCGGTAATTATAAACACATTTGTGTAAACACATTACAAAACTTTAAACGCGATTTTCTCGAAAACACGTTTTTAAAAATGGCTGACATTCTCCTGACCGCTGTAATTAAAATATCGACCTGAAATTTGGAGAGCATACTCAGAAAATATGTCTTCGCGGAATGACGGATCGTTTTTCCGATAGATACATTTTTGCATTTATTATTTATCTTTTTATGCGAAACAAAACGCGAAAATTCGATTTTTTTTTTAAATGCCACCATTTTCCGAAATTTGTACTAAACGAAAAACCCATCCGTCATTCCATGACCAAAGGGTCACAGATTGATAATATGCTTTGAATTTGTGTTTCAGATCAACAAAGACTGACAGTGATGTCAGCCGTTTACCTCCCGCGATTTGACGACCTGTTTTCGCGGAGCTGCAACGGCCGCCATTTTGGTTTTTTTTCAAATTTTTCTTTAACGTTCTGTATATCATGAATAAAAGCAAGAAAAAAACCGCACTCAAAAAGCTTTACTCGTTTCCTTTAAAAAAAATAAAATGTAAACAGCTGAAATATGGCACTTCAAGGACAAAGTCTCCCTTAAATGCATTTTTCTCAAAACCACTTTTTTCAAACTCGGAGGACGGATTACTCGAACACCTTTGCATGGATCAATTTGAAATTTTGATAGTAGCTTCACAATTACATTTCTTATAGGAGTACGTAGCCGTTTTTTGATGAAATGTAAACTTTCTTTTTTATAAACAATTTATTGCTTATTTTTGGGGCAAGAAATCGATTCATTTCTTTCAAAGTGCGCCATGTTTTGAAAATTTGATTTAGAAAAATCCCGAAGTAGTCTCATAGCTAATAATATATAGATTATAATTTTTTCTTAGTTTTTGTTCCAGGTCTTATACTTTACGAGAAAACCGTCCTCCCGTCAAGCTATTTGTAAAAAAAACACGTTCTTCAAGATGGGCTCTGTCACCGCCATTTTGTATGAAAATTATAATAAACATATTTTTTTAGACTTTAATATGTGTTAAAAAACCCTCTCAAAAGAAACCCTATTCCTTTTTTGATACTCCCAAAATAAATGGTCAAAGTTAGGCCTTATTTTCTGCCGCTAGAGTAGTGTTATGCCTTAAGGCCTTAGGCCACTCTGAAGGCCGAAAAAATATGCTTTTTGGGTTTTTTTTTCTTCAGAAAAACTAAAAAGTAAATCGAGATTTAAAAAAAGGGTGTTTATAATACATATCAGTGACTGTATTCAATCATTTTTTTGAAGGGATTAATTTGAAAATGGCGGCTGTGCAGCGTTTATTTCAAAACTGCATTTCTGCAGACAATTTTAAACCGATTCACTTGAAATGTTGAATATATTTTGAAAAATACATTGTCTATGGAAGTACGTAGGATTTTTTTTATATTGCATAGTTCATTTGTTTACAATTCAATACAGTCAGATTTTTTTTAATGTTAATATTTACAATTTTTTGCCAAAAACGGTGAAAAATCGTCTTTCTCCCGTGGTTTTGTGATAAATATTTTGTTTATTGGCGATGCAGATACTGTGACTCGAGAGGAGGCTTAAAAAAATTGAACTATTTTTATTCTCCAGAACTCACCCTTATCGGGGGTGAAAGGTGAAAAAGGTGATTTTGCATTGATAAGGTTTTCAGGAAATTGATTAGACAGCTAGATTAAAATTAATCCTAACTGATTGAATGGGACACAAGACCTAAAGTTGGACCATTATTTATTTCCCGCTCAAATGAATTGGGTAGGCTCTCATTCGATGCAAAAATCGTTGGATAGTCACGAATTTTCAAGCCCCATTCTCGTCCAGGCCTTATTTAGCCGAGGAAATGTTTTTTTTTAAATATAAACGTGTCCCAGACCAAAAGTTTTGGTCCGATCGAGTTCCACCTAGAAAATTCGTAATCAGCGGATGATTTTGCGTCAACAAGAGTGTCGGGAACTCGATTGGACCGCTAGATTCGAATTGGTCCTAATTGATAGAACACAAGACTTCAAAATTGAGCTGTTTATTTCTCGCTAAAATGGATTGGGCGGACATCTTGTTCGATGTAAAATCATTTGGTAGTCACAAATTTCGCTGTCCCATGCGCACCCAGGCCTCATTTAACCCAGGAGATCGATTAAAAAAAAAACGTTTGCCAGAGAAAGAGGTTTGGTTCGATCGAGATGAAAGAAATCGTAAACAGTTGAAAAAATCGCATCATTCAGGTAGACTCCTGCAAGCTCAGAGCAGGCGTTTGCATCGTTGCGATACAACGATTGTTTTTTCTTCAGTTTGGCAGTTGTAAAAAATAGCAAACTAGTAAACAGTTGAAAAAATCGCATCTTTCACGCGATTTGAAAAAAAATAGTAAACTAGTAAATGGTTGAAAAAATCGAATCTTTCAGGCGATTTGAAAAAAATAGTGAACTAGTAAACAGTTGAAAAAATCGCGTTTTTCAGACAGACTCCTGCCTGGAAGATGCGATTTTGTCAACTGTTTACTAGTTTACTATTTTTTCAACGGTCAAACTTCAACCGCCAAGGTTGAAAGTAAAAACGTGTTCCTTGTTCGAAATAAATCATGCTTCGCGCTTTTAGTTCCACCTCGCGCATGTGCAAATCCCGTTTCTTTGCGCCTCGGGGTCGCTACGTATGTCCGCGCTACACACATTACTACGGACACGCAATTGCGTGAGTGAGAAGAAATTTCGCGGGCTCTAATTTCGATCCTGTCGAGAGAAAAAGCAGCCGAGTGTAAGATCACTCCTTAATTAAAGTTGGCTTTTTCGTGGCTTGTTAGGTACGAAGACGATTGGAATATTTCATTAAAACTTGATGACTTCCTTCACGCGTGAAATTTTGGAAGATTAACAAAAAAGGAAGTCAGGACGACCCTGTCACGTTAATAACAGTATCTCGCTTTTTTTCGAAACGAATTATTCGACGGTGAGGAAAATAATTTTACTCGTAGGCACTCTCCGAGTGCTCCCGCCATAATTACACTTTAAGATGAGCTTGAAGGTCGCATCGTTGGACGGCAATGAAAATGTTTTTTTTTTTCGCTCAAATATCTTTCAACCAATTTTAGTTACGAAAATCACTAAACCATTTTTTAAGACGCTTATTTGGATATCTGCAATCATAGGCAGAACAAAAATATTTCGTACAATACTAAAAATAAGGAAACAAAGATATAGAAAAGAATCTTCGTTGAATTCCAACGGTTCAAACTTGAACGTGCTTTGAGATAAGCCTAGTACGATGAACGATAATATTCTTAAATGGAACCTGTTGAATATTTCTTACCGGGCGTATAACATGTGTGTGTCAACAATTTGTTCATCTTGAGTTCGAGTTGTATTGTACAAGAAGCATAAACAAATCGACTAATAGCAGCAAACGTTTTTTTCAACCTTTCCTAACCCACCAACTCAATATTTAAAAGTAGTTGACTCTATGGTATGTTTAAATGAAGAAAAAACACGTATTATTTAGTTTGCAAATGATGTAACCAGGAGGCAGCTATAAAGCAACAAAGGGAGGGTGACGGACATGTCAAATTCCTTTATGCTGTATGTGGAATGCTTTGAAGCAGTTGTTTTGCTTGTTGTAGCACAAAGCCGACGTTGTTGATGTCGATTACGTTGTCGTTTTGATATTATCTTCGTTTTTCGCAAACTTCACGCACACTCGAATCTTGCAATCTCGCGATAAGTGAACTTCGAACACATTTTGATCCAACTAACGCCATCTGGTTTGCATGAATCATACTAAAAACAAGGCACATAACGGTTTTTAGCCGTCGTGTGACATTTATTGAAAAAAGGATTGAATGTCAATATGGGATTTTGTGAGGACTTGGATGGTTTGTTACAGCACACGGTGATACAAAGGATTAACTGAAGAGCTTGGAAGAAACAACGTAAGTCCTTAGGACCTACAATGTAGACAACCCTATAAGGATACCCTGCTACTAGGGAACCGCACAAACGGTAGTCTCAAATTAAGGTAATTATGCAGTTTGAGGACTTTTCCGAAAAACGAGGGGAACATTTTTGTTTCACTGTGAACTTGCTTATTCCATTATATTAAGTGATATTCCGTCGGGGGAAGCTGACACTTACCGTTAATTCCATAAATTATGGGGTTTTGAAGTTCGCGGAAACACCTGATGCAATAGGACATTTTTAAATATTTCGATGCCTATATTGGGGGTGGGGGGTGGGGGTATTTATAAATAAGCCTTTTTAAATGCAATGGCGGAAATAAATCGCGGCGGTCACCCCCTCATAATAAGGTATAGGGTTTTGAAGTTCACGAATACACGTTATAAAAAAGCGTATTTTCGAACATTTTTGGAACACGTATATTGGATGTGGATGTGGATTGGAGTGGGGGCATTTATAGAAGAAGCCGTCCTAAATGACCCCTGTCCCCTGTTTTTGTGTGTTGTATGCGGAAGGTGTCTTAAGCGGCCACGCAGGGGGTCCGGGGGTGCAACCCCCCGGGGAGTCGAGGGGCAGAGCCCCATGCGGCGATCGAGGGGGCGGAGACCCCCCTCCGAAGACGCCAAACGTAATTTTTGAATACATTGAAATGGGCTACAATTGTATTACGTTGATAATTATTGGGGCCCTAATAACAACACAAACAAACCAAAACAACGCCTGCAGGGAGAAAGGGGGAAGTGACCGCCGCGATTTCTCTTCGGCATTGTATTCAGGAAGGTTTCTTTTATAAATCCTTCTACCTCCCACCCCCAATATAGGCGTCGAAATATTAAAAAATGCCCTATTTTATTACGTGTTTCCGGAAACTTTAAAACCCCATAACTTATGATAGGAAATGTCAGTCTCCCTCGACGGAATATCGGTAGTGGTGCCCAATTAAGGGGTTAGGCCACAGTAATGGGTATAAAATCATGTGCGAATTTGACATTTTTTTTCGTATGGAAAAGTGATTCTGTCATTTAATTAATTACACATCTATTTAGTATGAATATCAAGCTGTTAGAGAAAATATATTTTTTTTTTCGATGTACAAAATAACCGACTTCTAATATTTTCTTTTGTTATCTTTTTTTTAGGCGCTTTGCGGCGTGACATTTAGCATTCACAATTTTTTACCTGGAACAAAAAATAAAAGTCCTCGTCAATCTACATTAGAATACCTAGAGAAGTACGTACGGAATTTAAAAAATATTGTTTTATTCAAAAGTTGTACGTATTTGAACTTAAGAAATGAATTTTCAGTGAAAAATTTCGTTATAACTGCTCATAAACTGCTCATAAAATGGAAAGTTTTCGATTAATCAGAAATTCCGTACGTACTTCTCTGCGAAATGCAATTAGGAACATAACTTTTAAATTTGAAGTGAATCGAGTGAAAATTGTTGAAGTTACTTGTCACGCCAATTGGGAAAAAGCTGTTTCGAGAAGTTTCGAGTAGTCGGCCATTTTGTACATCGAAAAAAAAATATATTTTCTAACAGCTTGATATTCATACTAAAAAGATGTGTAATTCATTTTATGAGTGAATAACTTTTTCATACGAAAAAAAAGGTCAAATTCAAACATGCTTTTATACCCGTTACTGTGGCCTAACCCCTTAAAGCAGTTCACAGCAAAAAAACAACAAAATTCCGTCGTTTTTTCGGAAAAGTCCTCAAGCAGCATAATTACCCAAATTAATTGTCAAAAATGAGGAAAGAAAAAAACATTGCGTGCTATGATCGATATATCTTCTTTCTTGCAAAAATCGAACGCCAAGTTTCGCGACGTGGTTATTGTTATTCTCCTATTGTGCCGCAGCGGTAATGTCATACGGCGCAGAGCTTCGCAAAGACGACGAGAGTGCGTTATCGGTCACGCGTACTTAATCGACGGGGGACGATTACGTCATCGCGGAAAATCGTATCCGCGTCGACAAACACACACACACATACACAAATAACACGACGTGCATATATAACCACGTGATGTGCGTGCTTGTGGGTATGTAACTCGATCAAAACAGGCGCGCTTCCGACGAAAATAAAAGAACGACGAAGCGTGACTACGCATACCCGAGATCAATCTCATCGGTCTCGCGCGATCGAACATGCCCAACTTAAAAATCGCTACACGCGATTGAATGGACGCTGCGGTACTCAAATTCGACGAATCTGAATTGATCAACTGAGATGGGCTGTCGGGATCACCGCTGCAATATTTCGGTCACTTGGGGCAATGAAAATTTGAATAACGACGTCCTCAAGTGCATACGGACCATGAATCGTCAAATTTGCACATGTGGAGACGGACTGGTCATCTGGCCGAATATTTCGTGAGGGTCAAGAAACGAGAAATGCTTTTTTTTCTCTCTCTCGATTTTTACAGTCCTCGTAAACTCGTGTGTCATTTTTTGGCAAATGGCAGAAAGAATGTCTTCTTAAGGGGTCTTCTCACTTTACCTTATCCTTAGGAAATTTTGACCACATATTCTTTACAACTATTGCGATAGCGCATTTCAAGGATTTTTTTAAATTTTGATTCTTACTATTTTTTTTCCAAAAAACGGTGAAAAAACACTTTTTTTTTCCGAAAAATGTTCGCCACTTTGTTATTTTTGCATATATAAAAAAATTATGTATTCGTAACCCAAACAAACTTTGAACACGTTTTTCTCGAAACAACGTTTTTCGACGGCTTGTTGATAAAATCTTCGAAACTACAGAACCGATCATTATGAAATTTTAACCACACATTCTTTACAATTATAACTATAGCGCATATCAAGGATTTTTTGAAAAGTTTCGATATTTACGATTTTTTTTGCCAAAAACGGTGAAAAAAACAGGTTTTTTTGTTTTTTTCGAAAAATGTCCGCCATTTTGTTATTTTTGCATATATAAAAAATCGTTCGATATGCGCAAAGGACATTAACATACTGAACGTAAATCCGTTTTATTTTTTTGTTTTGGATGATCCATCTCCGAAATTTCATCAACGACGCAGACCTGCAATTAATTTTAGGACATCTTTTTAACTACCATTTTTGTCTATAAATAGTGACTTGAATGAATAAATAAAAAATGTAAATGTATTTCAAAAGTGCACTTATTAAGTGAAACAACTTTTATATTAATATCTATGATATAAACCTATCAAAAAATGCATGAAAATAGCCTTTTTAGCGTCTAAAGTGAGAAGACCCCTTAATTGGACTCAAAAAGTCCACTTTTACCTTCTATTTGCCTGTCAAAATTTTTTTTAAATTATTTCTCGTCGCACGATGATTATTTGCTGTTTGGAAAACGATGCTGTTTTTGAAAAATGCACTGAAGCTGAAAAATCATGGGTTGAAAATGTAACATCCAGAGGGGAACACAGTTTGATTGATAAAAAATGAAAGGCAAGAATTTGAAAATAAAGTAATCATAATTAAGTTTTTACGACTGCGTCTGGTTCGAAGCCACGAGAATTATTTCCAAACTTTGCGCTGATAGTGTGTGTGTGTGCATCCGGACAAAAATGACTGCCAGCTTAATGACGCGTCGCGAGTTAATTTGATACGATAATTATCGTTTATAAATAGTCCGATTGTTGACCAAAAGAGGAAGTGGGCATACATGATGTAAAAAAAGCCCAATGATGAAACTAATGTGCGATTTTCTCGTGAGAGGATTAAGGGGGTGACTCCGATGTATGTACCAACAATATATCATAACACTTGCGATACCAACCACAAGGAAGAGCACAAGGGGAGGGAGAGAGAGGAAGAGAGAGAGAGAGAGAGAAGCAGGCGCAGAGAGAAGGCGATGCCATCGTTCGGTCTCGCTAATCTTAGCTTCCGTTGGACCGCGTGCTCTGTACAGATGCTTTCTCGTTATAGCCAGCAAGGCAGCGGAACATAAAACGGCACGCGGTAACGCACACCTCGATAGCATAATCGTTCACTTAAAGACTCAACTTGAGCGAGTGTGTAAGCGCTCGCGATTGCGTAACCCGCGGGCTCGAGAATATCACTGCCGTGTACATCGCGCATCGTGCATCAGGCTTTGAGAAAAATTCGGGTACCCCGAGACAGTTGGATCCATGCGATTGGCCAATCGCAAAAATGTATCAAACTACAATCGTCGACTATTCAAATAAATTTCAAGGCGTTACCCCCACTTGTAGCGCAAAAAAAGGCCTTTTTCATGAATTTTTTCAAAGAAAACTACAAAACTTTTTTAATCGATCAATATACCATCTTAAAGAACACATCTTGAAGAACTTTGAGTAATCTTTTTACTGAAAAATATTACATTGTTTAGTGGCAAATGGCCGTCAATGAAATAATGTTTTTATATACACGGTTTGCGGTGACCAACATTGCGGCGAAGTGGATCATCTGAAAAAAAATGCGGATGGATTTAGTCAAATATAAGTATAGACTAGTCTTTAATCGAAGGATTTTAAAAAATATTCATTTTTCACAAAATGGCGGACAGTCAAAGTTAATGGTTCGATTTTAACGAAAAAAACGGCCGTTTTTTGGCTATAAAACGGCCATTTTTTTTCGAAAAAAAAATCGAATGATTAAAGACTACATTTTTATGTATTAAATAAGTCTGCAAAATTTCAAGAAGATCGGTTCATTAGTGTTCGAGTAATCTTGGTCACCGACTTCGGAAATGCCATTTTGAGAAAAACGCGTTTGAAGTTTCTCTTTCAACGCTCTTTCAACGCGAATTCTTCTCTTTCAACGCTCGTATCTCAGGTAATTTTGTTCGGATAGACTTGAAATTTTCAGGACATATTCTCAGATACTTATACTTCAAAAAAATGCAATAAAAAAAATCGATTTTTTCAAAATCGCAAGTGGGGGTAACCCCTTAACGCTTCTGTCATGTATTGGCTCCAACGTTGGTCATGATTGCGAATCTCCACAAACTCGCGCGCACTCAGTATGTTAATTTATAATAATTATTGGAATTATTATTGATTAAGAGGACTGAATGAGCTTGAAATTTCGAAAATACGTTTTTTTGTTACGTGCACACTGAGAAAAAAACCAATTAAATAAAAAAAATCTATTGGTTGATCCAAATAAATGTGTGAACGCGGAGTGCCACCGATATATGAGATTGTTACACTACTGTAATATATTGGAAAATGTGATTGATTTAAATAACATGTTATTTTATTTGAAAATCTCTTCTGTTCTCTGAATACCTACATGATACTTCAAATAAAATTATATTCTATTGAAATCATTCTATTTACAATCCGTAGATGTATGGATGAAATAATTAAGCGGTTGCTACAATATTTTTTATTTCGTACAAAAATATAATCAATAGAATGAATTATTTCTTTACTACATCGAAACGAATATGCCATGAGACGTAACATTTTCGTACTCCGTACAATATCAAAAGTAGTTGCATGAGATAGAGACAACTGTATATCATGATTGAAAAATTAACAATATCGATTCGAAATAATAGTATTTTTTGCCACAAAGTACAGGTGTCATTTGTACGAACGCATTTAGTCTCTAGTAGAAAAAATATATAATATTCGATGAAATAAATGTTCATTGCAACGAAAATAATACATTTGTGAATTTGAGAAGTCGTGTTTTAAATATGATTCTATGTACACTTGCAAACATTTCTTGATTATTCGTTCAAATAAATGTACACTCACGAAAATTGCTGAAAATATTTGAAAGAAGTTCTTTGGAATAGGGTAGGATTGTCACAATAAAATGTTTAAACGAATTTGTTTATGTAAAAATTGAAAGTTAACATTTTTTTAAGCTTAAATAAAAAGTGAGCATTAGAACGATCAGCAGATATTCAACTGATGAGAACAGATACTACACTTTGATCATAGCCACAGGCCGAGAAGTGATATTATGTAGAGTTTCTCCGGCGCTTAAATAGATTTTCGGTTCATGCTACGCTTACGAGAAACGAGCGCGTGTGCGGCTTCTAGCGGTTACTTCGAGAACTACGAGTTTCTTCGCACCTATCATTTTGGTGGCGCTCGGCCATTATATGTATATGATTTGGTTGAATTTTTTCAACCAAAGAAGAAAGTATTGAATCGATTACAGTATTCAGTTCAATTATAAACGTGTCATATTAATAGCGTATTCTTTTAAATCAAATATATAATTTTGATGAACATAGATGTATTTTAGTCAGATATTCAATCAAAACAAGTACATGTAGTATGACTACGATTTAATCGCTTCGTGTAGGCGGAAGAATCGAATTTCATTTTCGCATAATTTTTTAACCAAGACATTCGCTTAATATTTTTTAATCAAAATAAAATACTAATATTTTAACGAATAGTGTACTTGGAAATCAATATCGGATATGGTGAAAAAAATAAAATAACATATTTACTCTATAGAAATTTTATCTGAATCAAACGAGCGAAATTCAATTTTTCTTGTGTACTCGAATCAACAATATTCATGTTATGAATTGAAACCCTTTTTTTGTTCGTTGCAGAAAATGCGTTCAAAACTATATAACTATTCGCGATAATTTTTTTGTTAGATTCAATAATATATTGTTCTCGGCTAACAATATATCTTTTGAATGAAATAAAACTTTTCATTTTATCATGTTATTAAAGTCAATAGCGTTTTGTTTGGACTAATAAATCCGATTATTTACACCAACAATTTTACAATTCACCCAACGAAATTTCATTCAATAACACCGATAATATTGGATCAATCATTTTTTTTTCTCAGTGCGGTAATAGCCTAGAGTCTACTCTTTAACTTGCAACAAAGGTTTTTTATAAATTCCAAAATTTGAGTCATGGCGATTTGTGAGGAAGGTCAGATCGCCCATCGCGCTATGGCGAGCATTTTCCTTGAGACTAAGTTTTATGAAACAGTGTAAGTGTATCTCAAAATCTATTTGTCCGATTCACTGTAAACTTGAACGAAGCGCAGGTTATAAACTTTTTGATCGCATGACCCGATCATTTTTTTCGTGTCTATCCATATGTTAATAACGAACGATTAAAGTGATTTTTTTTGTCTGCAATCAAACTTTTGTTTCTAAAGCTTGCCGTTTTCGTAATGTTGAAAATATGGAAAAAAAAATGTCCGGCTAAATGAAAGTCGTAGTATTATACCAAAAGTAAGTTTGTTAATTTTCCATTTCAGATCACCCTAGTTGCCATGCACCAAAGGTGGCAATTTGTCTAAATAATAACTTCATTGTTTATCAATATTGTACAATACAACATTCATAACAACAATCATATTGTACAATATTGTACACTAGGAAAAAATATTGAAAATCGATCTCCTTTTTGGGCCTCAAGCTTATGCAGATCCCTCAATATACAATTATTTAATTATTTTCGGATATTTACTTCTATTTATTTTTTCGAGACGACTGCTACTACGTCGGGAAAAAAGTCCGATATTGTCCTAATTACAGAACGTCGTTTGTCTCTTTTCCGATGGTATTGAAGTTTGCATAGTTGATATGCAATATTTTTTTCTCTATTGCTCAATTCTTTCTGACACATTTAGGTTACAAAAGTCACTGGAACATTTTTGAAGATCCTTATTACAGTGCCATGATGTAAATTTAAAGAAAAAAATTGGAAAGTCATAAAAATAAAGAAATGAAAAAATTAAGAATTTTCTTTGCACTCCAACAATGCAAACTTCAACATCATCTTTCCCGAAATATTCAACAATCTCGGAGAAAATGACCCACACCGAGATTTTAATCGACGAATTTAATGACATTTTGAAGACGAGAAAATCTGACATAGACTCATAAAAACTTTCCGAACTTATTCTTTTTCTTTTGGTATAAGCAAAAGTATTTTTAAAGAAGCGCTTTTGTGTGCACTCGGAAATATCGAAGGCTTATATTGTTCTTTCGTTGCACGACTATGCGGTAGGCATCTAAAGGGGAGAAATCCCTTTAGACGCCGGAAAATGTTATTTTTCATTAATTTTTTTAAAGGTCATAAAATAATCGCATCATTTCAAACAAAATAGCGGCGTTATAAGGTATTTCTTTAGGCGCCTTTTGAAATACTGCTCATATTGTAGCTTAAAAAGTCATTGATCGATCTGGCTGAAATTTTGGAAGGTTTCTCACTATAACATCATTGGAAGGATTTACCTAAAGTTTTAAGGTTATCGCATAAATAAATTACTTTTTAGGGGTAAAAATTGTCGAGGAAATGGTCAAAATATAAAAATTTGATTACAGAGCCTACTTAATTTTTAATTTTATTCCTTTTAATATGTTTATAATATTTTATTAATAATAAATTTATATTATTTAAACCTCCCAAAATTTCAACTAGATCGATCAATAACTTTTCGAGCTATAACATGAGCAGTTTTTCAAAAGACGCCTAAAGGAATACCTTATGACGTCGCCATTTAGTTTCGTTTAAAAAAGAAAATAATTGAACTCTTCAATTTTTTTTTCTTTTTAAAATCCTTTAAAAAAAATCATGAAAAATGGCTCATTTTCGGGCGTCTAAAGGGATTGCCCCCCTTAATGGAGTCAAGAGCCGATTCCGCTAATACAGCCGCTCGTTAATGGGATGACTGATTACTGACAAGTAAAACCCCACAGCCGCGTAAAGTTTAACATCGGAGTCGATAAAAGGTCAACGTACACAGCATATTGTTCGTAGCTTCTTGCAATTGTAGGGGTTGTATGGAAGCCATATTACGAGGTACACCCCAATAGGATGGAGAGAGATGTTGAACATTTTTGTGTTGTATCTTTTTTTAACTCGCGATTGCCGATTTTTTCTTCAGATTGTCATCTCCCGAAAAATCCGAAATCCACTGGTTAATTTTCAAACAAAAAATGAGGCAAATTATTCTATCGTAAAGTGCAATGGAATGCAGAATGAGCTCCGATTTGTTCTATCCTTATATATCGGTGGAAAAAAGCTTAAAAGCCCACTCTATCCTTAAATATCATGTATTGACATCGTTTGCATCGTTGGCACACAACGAAAGTTTAGTAGACCGATTTTTTATTGCCAAATTCAGGTTATAAAAATCAATCAACCATTTATTAGGATTCTTATAAAAAATCTACAGCTTAAGGGTAGGTACCTGAGTAAACGGCGAGAAAAACAGTTAAACTTCGGGAATTTTTGTC
Source organism: Ophion ellenae (assembly GCA_963210295.1). Taxonomy (NCBI): domain Eukaryota; kingdom Metazoa; phylum Arthropoda; class Insecta; order Hymenoptera; family Ichneumonidae; genus Ophion; species Ophion ellenae. The sequence continues at coordinate 38,272,836 of OY723387.1, read as the reverse complement.
TCAAAAACTAATGTTTCGATTGGATCCGGGTTTTTTTTAATTGGAAAATATGTACATTGAGGTATGTTGGTGATTTAAAAAAAATAAATTCGTCGACTGGAAGCGATTCAAACGCGATTATCTCGAAACATGGTTTTCAAAGTCGGTGCCAGATGTATCCCGAAAACGGCTTGTCCGATTTTGTCCAAATTTGGATACAATATTCTTTGATAGTTTTTCTCGTTTGCCATGTAGGAATTTTTTTTAATTTCCATTTTTGACGGAATTGCGACCGTTTTAATGTAACATTTGTTTTTCGTTCGCAATTTCCGACGATTTTGGATTGCAAACACATTGCATAAAAACGCAATGGTTCAATGAAATGAAAAACCCCTACGGGGCGAACGAGAAAAACTATACAAGAATATTGTATCCAAATATGGACAAAATCGGACAAGCCGTTTTCGAGATACATCTGACACCGACTTCGAAAACTATGTTTCGAGATAATCGCGTTGGAATCGCTTCCAGGTAACGATTTTATTTTTAAAAATTCCTAAACATACCTCAATGTACATATTTTCCAATAAAAAAACCCGCATCCAATCGAAACATTAGTTTTTGAGATAAAAATTGCCGAAGTTTACCCGTTTTTCTCGCCGTTTACTCAGGTACCTCCCCTTAAATTTGCAGGATAAGAGTTCGAATGATGAAAAAAATGAAGAAATAAATTTGAAAAAAGACTTTTCGTTGCATTACAACGATGCAAAGTTCAACGCTGTTAAATATCGGTTCAAAACAAAAAGTTTCAAAATGCTCGTTGCAACAATCGGCCAAAAAAATATGGGTAGTGAGAAAAAAAATTGTAGTCCAACGATCCCAAACAAACGTCGGGAACAAACAATAATGCAAGATTCTTACGACAATTACGTTTAACTTTGTATCTCTTTTCGCGTATTTTGTAAACAGTTGACAATACCGGCGAACGGAAGACCATAAACTGAACCGTTCGCCAATGGCCATGGGAATTTTTGGTCTTTTTATTGAATTCGCGGAACACGTTGCGACTCAAAATCACCTAGTTAGAAAATAAGGATGATGTTTCTCGCGTATGGTTTCGTAATTTGATAAATAAGCGGATGGACGGCTTCGACTAGACTTTACACACACACACACACATATATATATATATATATATATATATATATATATATATATATATATATATCCGCTCTTTACCGGTACGATGATATCCATGTCACGTTTACATCTAATTTTCAACGCTCCCTTCCTTTCGAGGCACTCCGCAAAGGTATTATTAATCTTTACTTGGTTCGTGCGGCTAATCAAATTTTACGAAAGTATCGATTTGCAAAGAGAAAATATTTACGAAGTAATGTAGAATTTGACAAAACAATAAATATTATTATTCGCTATTTATTGTACAACATGTTGCTTTTTACATTGTCCCTTATCGTAGGTATTTGTTCACATGTACATCGGAAAAAAAAACTAAGGACATACGATAGAATTCCAAACATATACGTACGATGAGGACTAAATCCAACTCAGAAGAAAACGCGGAAATAATTGAAAAAGAAAAAAACGAACGCACTAACTACACAACACTTACACGTTATAGTATGTGTGTGAAGTTACGTCGCGCGTATAAGAGTGTCCGCTAAGGATGTTTTTCTCGTCGTTGGTGGACTCTATATATTTAGAATTATATATATATATATATATATATATATATATATATATATATATATATATATATATATATATATATATATATAATTCTAAAAAACACATTATCACATCGCACATAACGCATACTTTGACCTCCCTAACCGGTTGTTTTTAATTCCTCTCACAAGGAAAGGTTGCGAGGTCGATCTCTCCGATTTCGATTAAATTTGGCATCCTTGTAGAATGGGTGAAAATAGGCGACACGTATTTTTTTTATATCTGCGGAACCCGATTTTTAAGGGCTGAAACGCACCCTCGAAAATAGGGGTGTTTTTCGTTTTTCGTCGATAACGTTATCGTTCTCATCTCCAATGTATAGTACACGAAAAAATAAACATTGTTGGTATTTGAATTTTTTTCATATCTCTTAATGTTTGCGACGAAAAACGAAAAACACCCCAACTTTCGAGGGTGCATTTCAACCCTTTAAGGTCGAGTTGCGCACATATAAAAAAAAATACGTGTCGCCTATTTTTACCCCTTCTACAAGCCAATTTTCATTGAAAACGGAGAGAACGACCTCGCAACCTTTCCTTGTCAGACCTTTTTCTTGCTGTACTTTACGGAGACTTCGTGTATATTCGCACAATTCTCTGACAACCTTACGTTAGTGTATCCTATACTTTATACTTATCCTATACCTTAGTGTATCAATAGTCCAGCTTCTCAAACATGCTCCTGTCCTGTTATTCCCCTATCTATCAACCTTCTCCCCCCATTCTTTTATTGATCCTCCGATTCTTCGCATTTCCATACTTTCTCCAAATTCTCATCCTCTTTGTTGCATAACACGTAAATCCAGCTTGAAAAGCCCCTCTTCCCTACTTTGCCTACGTTACCACACCCTAAGCTGGCCCGTTCCTCTTTGAGGTATCCTCTTAATTCCTTATCTTCCCAGACTTGGCTCTGTCGACCGTCGCTTTAATCTCTATAATACATACCTGCAAAGGAGGATTTGTCAATGCCTGCCCAATCTTTCTGTATTTCTTGGTCCCTGGTCTGTTCCACCCCTTCTTTCTGTATTTTCTCAATTTCCTCCAGATGCTCCTCGTTTCTAATTGGGTTCCAAATCCTTCCTTCCTTCATCTCCCTTAATTGCGCTTTCCAACTCCCTTCCCTATTTATATGGATTTCCATTAGCGATATTCCGTGAGATGTCTTTCAAGCAGATTTTTGGCAGGGGTTCTGATTAATTTTTAATATTGCTAGTATATAGTTTCCTCCTCTTCGTCTGTTCTAGCTTCTGTCTCCATACTTCGTGTGCCCGCCGCCATTTTCCGTAGGTAATCCGACGTGTTACTCGCTATAACTTTAGTCGGAAAACAGTAGGGGAGACCTAGGAGGGTTGACACAGGTAAGTTGAAACACTGTCAATGTCTCTGTAGATGTGATTGTTAGCGAGCTGGCAACAATGCCATTCTCTCATTGCTACGACGCGCGCCACTTGTCAGTTCACTCCGGTGCTCTTGCGAGTTCAGTTGCGTCACGTAGACACCCGCGCCAAACAAAATTGGCAAAAGTAAGTATTTGTCGTATTTTTCATTAAGCTTTAGTTACCTTGTTTATATATTTGATGGTATGTGATGTCCATTGTTTGGAAGCTTACTAACTTAGCATTCGATTTGTCATATTGAATTTGTTGTTTTGCAATAGTGAGTTCCGAATCAAGTGGCATCGCATTTTTGACACCTAGGAAGGTTGAAGCAAGATATTTCAACGTACCTCGGTTGGGGAAGGGTCTCACTTGCACAATGTTTATCTCTACAACGCTGCAAGTCCGTTTTTCAACTGTACAATGACTTGTCTCTCATCTGTGCAAACGCGGCAATCCACCAACTGTACAAGAGTCTCAAGTTTGCAATATTGAACCTCTACAACGATCCAGCCTTATGATCATCCCTACAACGTATTTATTCGGGTTTTTATCAACTACACAATGAGGCATTTGGAATATGCTTTAATTCTACAATGTATCAACTCTACAAGAACTTTGAGTACTCAACGTTCAACTGGGCAATATTGTCAACTCTACAACAGCTGGTATATCAGGTGTATCAATTGAAGAAGAGATATATATTAGCCTATTAACGCCCAAGCGACTATGTTTGTACACTTGAGAGAAAAAGGATGTTTTTTGCCGTCTACAGCAGAAATAATGTCCCCCACTGTAAGTAAAATCGCCCGTTCTTCCGATTTATGGTACCAACTTTGACTTTTGACCCTTCCTAAGGGACGAAAAAGGGGTTTTAACTTGAAAAGCGGGTAAAATCAAAACATTCGTGGTTTTTCAGCGATAGGTAGGTAGTAGAAGCATTGACATGAAATGTATCACATGATTTGATCATGTGACACATGATCACAGTGGTTGATTTCATGTGATACACCTGATATACCAGCTGTTGTAGAGTTGACAATATTGCCCAGTTGAACGTTGAGTACTCAAAGTTCTTGTAGAGTTGATACATTGTAGAATTAAAGCATATTGCAAATGCCTCATTGTGTAGTTGATACAAATCCGAATAAATGCGTTGTAGGGATGATCATGAGGCTAGATCGTTGTAGAGGTTCAATATTGCAAACTTGAGACTCTTGTACAGTTGGTGGATTGCCGAGTTTGCACAAATGAGAGATAAGTCATTGTACAGTTGAAAAACGGACTTGGAGCGTTGTAGAGATAAACATTGTGCAAGTGAGACTCTTCCCTCGGTTGCAGTAATGTTTTCATACGTTTATATTTTGTGGTGTGGTTTGCAAGGCTTGCAAGGCTTTTATTTCAGATGCCGAATAAATATATTAGGAAAACGGATAGAGGCATGGCGAGCCGAGAAATATACAGGGTGCGCCAGAGAACCTTACTTATTTGAAAAAATTCCCGCGCGGTGAGTTGGGCGGGTAGAGGGGCGAGAGAGGGCGCATCTGGAGGGGGAAGTTCCCAAGTTTGTTTCTCCCTCCAGTCAGTTGCCATCATGCTCTGGTCTAGAGAGCAGCGGGCCTTCGCAGTCGAGAGCTTCTTTTCTAACGGTCGCTCACTTGTTGCTACGCAACGTGCCTTCCGCGCTCGCTTTGAAATTCCTCCTCACAGACTCGTTCCTGGCCGTAATTCGATTCTGTCGTCGGTTAACTCATTTCGGGAGTGTGGAAGTGTCGCTAAACCCAGAAACGGACCATCAGAACTCCGGAAAATGTCGAAAGAGTGAGGCAGTCAGTTGTGCGTTCTCCCCGGCGTTCGGCTCGCAAACACGCAGCTGCTATGGGAATTTCTGACACCACTGTTCGACGAAGACTCGAAGAAATGAACGTTAGGAACGTGTGGTTTCAGCAAGATGGAGCCACAGCACACACAGCACGAGACTCAATGAATTTGTTGCGACAACATTTCCCCGACCGCCTCATCTCTCTCAGAGGCGATCTCCAATGGCCGGCACGCTCTCCAGATTTGACTCCATGCGATTTCTTTTTATGGGGTTATTTGAAATCTCTGGTTTATGTCGATCGACCACGGACCATAGCACACCTCAAGAACAACATTCGCGACGCCATTGCCAACATAGCGATTGATATGCTGCAAAGAGTGGATACGAATTTCAAAAATCGACTTCATCAGTGTATGCGCAATGGGGGTCGCCATTTATCCGATGTCATTTTCAAGACTGCATGAAAAAAAAATTGGGATATTGTATTCTCAAATAAAAAAAAATTTAAAACAATAATTGAAGTACTTTTGTTTTTATTGTCCTTTAAAATAAGTAAGTTTCTCTGGCGCACCCTGTATGAGCTCGCCGCTGAAGAGGTTACTCTACGGGACGAAAGATCAAGCACAAAGCGAACGTGGAAAGTGGAGACGAGGAAGAGTATTTTTGCGTGTGTTGTATGGAATCGTATTCAAACATCAGGCCAAATGAAAAGTGGGTGCAATGCCTGGAGTGCAAAGCATGGTCGTACGAAGGCTGCACTGGTGGAGAACTTTCATATGTATGTCACAACTGTTTGTCAGAATGGACATTGATTGGCTATCTTGCCATAAAGTTTCTCCTTTAATTTATTTTTTGGTTTGCTATATTTTACTATTTAATTCCGTGAGATTCGTGAGTTTATATTCGTTTCAGTTAGAACTTATAAAAATTTGTCAGCCTGAATAAAAAAGTGAGACTTAGATTAATGTCAAGGACAAGATTTTTAATATTTAATAGTTTTTTTATAACAATGGTTTTTCACATAATTTATACCCATATTTTTTACCGATTTTCAGGCGTTTCAACTCACCTCGATAGCTGTTTCAACTTACCTCGATATGAATAGAGTTGAAACGAAACGACTTGTTGTACTTAAATGGTTTGTTTTACAGGTTACATAATTCCTGGAGTCATTTCTAGTGGAAAATCCATTAGTCGATTAACAGAGCTACGAAACACTTTTATATTCAACCGAATCTCTCGTTTCGATTGTGAGATATGGGGTGAAATATGAAAATTGTCTCAACCCTCCTAGGTCTCCCCTACTGTTCCTTATCTGCCTTCCCTAGTTCATATCAGGCCATGGTCAGGCTTTCCAACGTGGGTCAGGTTCACCATGTAACAAGTCGTAGATCAAGCCCTGAACCGCCGTTCCCTTTTTCGGGAACTGGACCGGAAAATTATCAAGTACTGGAAGGGCTTTTAGCGATCTAGCCGAGTACAATAGTTAGTATTAGGTGGTACTGATACTTATTATCTGAGAAGGATAACACAATCATAAGCGCAAGTGCACGCTGTAAGCAGAACACTTCTATAGATGGTACAACACCGGGTCGAACTTTTATCCTCGTACGACAGTACTGTGCTTACACGAGGCGCTTCGCTTTAAGCCACCTGGCATATTGTTGGCGAAATACATTTCGGTAATGTCTTCCTGGCCTTAGCATTGATAATTCTGACAAGGCGATAACGCGTTCAAAAACCACAAATGACCTGCTTTACTTTTTTGCATCATTAAATAATTTGGTTATTCGTTATGCTCAAATCATTAGTTATTGTAATCCCGGTATTTATAATAAGCATTCTCATCCACGTCGATTATCATTAATGAAATGAATGCTTTTAAAGGTGAAAACCATTACAACACACGTATTACTTAAATCCTAATCAATTATAAATATATATGATGGGATAAAAAGCAAAGCAGCTTTACACAGTTCTTAAGGCAGTAGTCTGGTCTAGAAATTTGACAAAATCGTTTTTTTTTTAAATTTTATTATCCCTTAGATCTTTCTTAATACGCTCGTGAAAACCGCTTATTGATATTTCGAAAATTAGCAGAGTAATATAAATTATAATCAAGCCGCGCGCAAACATCATCTAACGTTATCAAAACTTTGAACGCGTTTATCTCAGAACTATGTTTTTCAAATCGGTGTCCACGATATGTCGATAACTAATTGACCGATCGAGCTCAAATTTTGCCTATACCTTCGGTCGCCTCTTTCTGAGGACTGGTAGCAGAATTGAGTCGAACAATAAGTTTGCCCACATTTCATAACTCGTCGAATACCCGAAAATGTATGAAATATCGTTAATCAAAGTTTAACAGCCCGTCATTTTGTAACCAATTTTTTCAAAGCACTAATTCCGCTACCAGTGCTCAAAATACTCATACAGATTGAGAATATATTTTTTTCAGACGCATACATCACCCAGAGTGGGCGCCGATTGAGTCGGTTTTTCGGCGGACCATGTTGTAAAAAAAATAAAAAACTACATGAAAATATTTAAAATAATTTTTTTTTAAATGTAGATACATTCTCTAAGGAACAATAAATACATATGTAAAATTTCATCAAGACAACTTCAACGGTTTAAAAGTTATTCCAACCCAAAAATGACGTCAAAAATCTCGCTCTAGACCAGACTACTGTCTTAAAGACAGGCTCCACTTTTCACAACGTGTGAATGTTCTGGTCGGAAAGACATTCCGTGAAGATGTACTTGCTCGCAATGTACCCCAGTCAGAAGATTGTAATTTCCACACATGGTAGGTAAGACGTAAAAAAACGATTTTGCGATCTTCCCCGTTTGTTCCTTGAGAGGGCCTGGTCAGGTAAATCAGACGAGGCAAGTCTGGTCAGGGCCCGACACAAAGTAGGGAATGCCCGGTCACATTTCTGCAAGAGATTCCTAACGCCATGTTTGTGAACCGACATTGCAGTTTGTTCAACCTCTTCTCTTCTTTGCCACTCCCAAAGTTCTATTCCACATATAGGGCACCTGACTTTACCAACAAGTCCATGAATTGTAACTTCGGTGCCAGATAATCAACCCCTGCTCGTTTTGTGATCTCCAAAACCGCATTCGCCGCTTTCCTAACCTTCCCTATTATCGTTTTATCATAAGAAAAGAAACCCTAAACACGTACATTCCGTGACCAGCTCCATTTTTTCTCCCTTAAATTTTTACTTGTCGCCTTATTTTCTTCTGTCCTCTTTCTGAAAACCATTTTCTGTTTTCTTTACGTTGAACCTGCTTTTTGTTTTTTTTCCAGATATTTTTCCAAACTAATTAACATTTTCAACAAGTCTCCCGATCCTTCCGCCAATATCGCAATATCATCTGCATATTTCAACGCATGATATTTTCCACTACACATGACTGTTTCCCCTAATCTTTTACTCTTCCAGTCCTCATCCACATCATATAGAGCAATCTCGAATAACTTTCGGCTTAGCGGACAGCCCTGTTTTACCACCTTTCCCGTTTCAAAGTTATCCGTTAGCCCTTCCTTTGTGAACACTTCGTTTATCATCGTTTTGTAGATCCCTTTGATCAGTTTATGCATCCTACACCTCAGGCCCTTGAACATAGCTTTCTAAAAAACAGTTGCTCATTTATTTTATCAAATGCTGCTTTGAAGACGATAAATGCCACAAACAGCTTGCCTTCTTTTGCTCAGTCTATTATTTATTAATACATTCAGCACAAAAATATTATCTCTGGGTGCCCCTCTTGGGTCTAAACCTCGCCTGACTTTCTTTTAAGATACCCTGTTTTTCTACCCACTTTGAATATCTGTGTGCCATTATACACTTGTCACCAAAATTAAAGGATACAAACGAATTTCGAAATTTTTAGGTGATTTTCAAAAGGCTGTAACTTGGCGAAAAATGGTCGTAGAGCTATAAAAAGAAAAGCAAATTCATGCTTCAAGTCTTTAGTTTTGAGACCTGGAGGTTAAATATTTTTATCGTTGACAGTTTTTGAGTGAGTTCGAAAAAATCAGCGGAAAAAAATTCCGAATTCTTGCTTGCTCTTCAAAAGATCCACGGTCTTGAATACATTTTTTAAACCAATTTCACCTCAAAGTGCGGAAGAAAATACGGCGATTGATTGGGGGGTATGCAACTTTTTTTGTAATTCATTTTTAAAATGACACGCAGAAAAATAAAAAGCAAGCATACATTTGGAAGTTTTTTTTTGCCGCTGTTCTCTCGAAGCTCACTCACAAACGGTCAACGATAAAAAAAATTGACCTCCGGCTCTCAAAACTGGAGACTTTAAGCGTGAATTTGCTTTTTTTAGCTCTACGACCATTTTTTCCCAAGTTATAGCCTTTTGAAAATCACCTAAAAATGTACAAATTTTTCGTATCGTTTATTTTTGGTAAGTAGTATATTATTTAGCATTTTGCACGCTGTGTTTTGAATTTAAATTTTACTTAATTGAAACCTTTACAATTCTTGGCCTCATTTTCGTCCCCTGCTTTGTGTAATGGGACAATCCTCACTACTTCCCACATCTCTGGAAGTTTTCCCTCGTCCCAGATCTTGTTTATTATCTCTCCTACGTCCTTCTTTGCCCCAACCGGTCGATTTTTTAATAACTCCCCCTTAACTTCACCCTATCCGGCCGCTGCTTCTTTTTTTTATTTCCTGAGACTGTCCATGAATTATTTTTCCCCCTGTAGCTTCATCTAATTCGGGCATTATTGAGCGTACTCCGCTTACATTTTCATCCTAGGGTGACACTTGGGTCACTCGCTTTTCCCCATTTTCAATTCCACCCAATAAGTTTTTGAAGTGCTTTACGCGCTCCACTTGTCCAATGTTTTCGCCTGTGATATTTAACTATGTCCTAATCTGCCAATTGCTCTTCACCATTTTTCCATGTCCTTCCTTTCTCTGACCATTCTCTATCTCTCTTCGAACAACTCTCTCCGTTTAACCTCTTTGAGCTCCCTCCACTTCCTTCTTTCCTCCTTTAGCGCGCTTTTATCTTCTCCCGCTTGAGTTTTCAAATATGTTTTGAAACAATTTCAGACCTTTTTTGGAGTCTATCTTCCTCACTCAAGCGAACTCTAATCCAGCCCCCCCCCCTCCCCGTTCGCTTATTTTAATCAGGTCTGCCTTTCCCGCTACTTTCCAAATGATTTCCCTTAAACGGCTCCATCTGTCATGGCCCTCAGGGTTTCCTTCCTCCCATGCCGTCATAACTTCTTCCTCATATTCCGTGCAACCTTATGGGCCCCAATAGTTTGGTCACTTTCTGTTTCTTACTTTTTCACCTTCTTTTCTATGTTACCGCCGTTCTCCTTGCTCATGGTTCCCCTGTATTGTAAACGTAAATGGGAGGTGATCCGATTCTACGCTCGCCAAAACTTCCAACGATTTGAATAATCCCTTATCTTCGTCCTCTAACCATATTACCGGATTAACCACGGAGCTTCACCCTCCTCCCCCTCCTATCAAAGTGACTCGACCTACTTCATCTCCTTTATTCTGCCGTTTATTACTGTGAGACCTAACTTATCACAAAAATTCAGAATTCTTTTCCCTTCCGCTTTTACTGCTTTATCCTCTGAGTTTCTCGTACAGCCCACACTCCCCGATTTTTCACATTCTAATGTTTCACCTTTTCCCCTAATTCTAGCTTCTGAATCTCCCATAATTATTATACCTGTCCCCTGCTCTATCTCGTCTTCTACACATTGTCTCAAAGGCCTCGCCATGACCCCAAAACCCACAAAGTTATACACCTCTATTACCCACGGCCATCTAAGAAGGCAATAAATATGTTTTTTTTTAAATTTGAGAAACAGAAGTAAATTAAAATTATTGGAATTTAGAAAAAAATTCATAATGCCACTATGTTTCGAGAGAATATTACGGAGATTCTAGGCAATGCGAGAAAAAAAATATTGGTCATTTTTGCGATGTTCGAACTTCGAGGGGGCAATCGCATTTACTTTTCACGCGAGTGGATAAATGATGGTTTATCGAATTTTATCCATTGCTGCACTCTCAAAGTTTACTTTTCTAATTGGTGATTTTTTTATAAGATTCAATCGGAAAATCGAAATCAATCAGAAACTAAAGTTAATTTTTTTTTAATGAGATCCAATCGGGATATCCAATTCACTCGAAAACTACAGTTTAAAAAAAATGTGAGCCAATTAGAAAATCCAATTCCATTGGAAAGTAAAGTTTATTTTTTCAATTCAATCGGAAAGTTCAGTCACTAAAAACGTTGGCCCCAGCAGTCCGCTATTTTCGTTTACAATTTCTAACAGTAAGTTTTACCGATATATTCGTTATTTTCTTTAAAAATTGTGCACAATCATTCGAGATTCCACCAAGCTGTTCCTTAAAAATATTGCAAAAAAAATGTTGACCCAAAAATATCGGTGAATTTCGTGACGTGTCACTAAAGTAACAGCGTTCATTTTTTCATATGAGTGAAATAATCGAATGAACGGGAGTTCGGAAAGGCGGAGAAAAAAGGCCGAGTAGCGTCGCGCGTATGCGCATGGTTGCAATATCGAATTGAATTTAATTAATTCCAAAGAATTCGCGCGTCAATCTGTTGCCTTTACACGCTGCAATTCATCAACAGTGTTATAGATATGGGAAACAGAAACTTGTCAAGCTGAAAGCAGGATGCTCTCATGTTTTTTCGAAACTAATTAATTTCCAGTACTTAATCTTAAGGGCTTACGTGGGTATCAAAATGTCAAAAAAGCCATTTTTTTATTACCTTTATTATGTAATAGTACAATATGTCTAGAATATTCTCCCAAAGTTTTAAGTCAATCGGAGTAAAGGTCTGGGAGAGAGAGCCTTTGGGAATTGCCCCCGTTGGGAAAGACCGGGAGCGACGCAGGTATATCGCCTTTTTCTCAAAACACTATTTTTGAAATCAGTGGACACAATTTCTCAAAAACCAATGCACCGATCTTATTGAAATTTTGCACACTTCTTCAAAATAGCATTGACTAGCGATTGAACGAAGGTTTTTTTTCGATTACAACTAATTTTACATGGCTATACACTACGTAAATTGTACCAAAAATTGAACTATTTCGCATACAACTCTGCAAAAATTCAAATATCATTTTTTTTTATCCTTCGTTCAATCACGAGCCATACTTATCTACTAACAGAAAAAAAATTGGTTTTTTGATTGCAGATAAAGCTATCATAAGTTATCCTTACCACCACAAGGACACTTTTTTTAAGGGGTCTCTGGAAACCAGACCCCACCGGCTGAATTTCCCAAATGTTTGGATGATTTTTTTTCTTAAATTGTTGAAATGTTGCTCTTTTATGTGCTTAAAATTTCGAATAAAATAATATATATATATATATATATATATATATATATATATATTTTTTTTTAATAGAGAAAATGTGCTTTCTTTGGCTTCCACACTCACGTAACTCCTTAATGTTTACTGGGAAAACAGATTTTTTTTTCTCTTACTTTCCTTATTATCCAAAACTCTTTTTTGCAGCTTGAAGTCGTACATCTCAAATAGGGAAGCATAAAAACGTTTCAGTAATTTACAAAGCCTGTCTTCAAAAAAAATTGAGTAGTCAACAAAAGTAATTTACTTTACATTCGAACGCAAATTTCAACATCATTCATGGCTTCGCATGAAAGTACCCACTGAAATATTCACCAATAATTACAGATTTTCAAACCCAAGCGTTACACGAATACAGGTGGCAACCTCAATGGCATCAGCCCAGCCCAGGACCTGCATAAATGACCAGGGCCCCTATTGAATGGAGAACCCTAAAAAGTTTCAATGGCAAAAAGCGAGGGATTCCAAACCGGTTCAAGCGAATTGCCAAGGGTGACAAAATAAATATGTCGATGCAAAACTCACCCTCCTCGGTCTCGTACTCGTCCTCCTCCCTGCACTCGGACAATCTCCGTCCCCAGGGATAGGGGCTGTGTGTCTGATTTCTGGAGGGCAAGCGATTCACGTGCGAGAGAAAATAATGATGAAAGAAGCTGTCAACACCGTCGGAATCCTCGCCGGAGGATTGCAGCATATCTTTGAGTGCGGCCAACGAGGTGATGGTATTGTAATTGATGGTTGATACGAGGTCATCGTCGATGTCGCTATCGTCTGTGGTATCTTCGTTCTTCACCGTTTCCTCGTTCTTTTTATTGTCCTTGGTGGGCTCTCCGGACGGGGCGACCATCTCCTCGATCTCTTGGTGTTTCGAAGTTTCGGTCTTTTCCTCGGAGCTCGTCTCGGACTCATCGTCCGAGGTGCTCGTAGACGATGTTCTCGTCGAAGACTCGTCATCACGTTTCTCATCGGTCATCTTCTCCTTGTTGTTCTCCTCCTCGTCGGATACTTTGCTCTCCTCGTCGTCCGGCTCATCGTCGCGCGTTATTGACGACTTTTCCGGATCAATCGTACCGACCCTCTTCAGCCCAACGTTGGATGCTTTTTCCTCGCGGTTCTTCATGTTCTCCTGGCTCTCGAGCCTCGTCGTGCTCGGGTTGCGTCTCACGGCATCATCGCGCAACCGATTCTCGTCGAGCCCGTTGGACTCCTCGATTGTGCTCGCTTTATCCTTACCCTCACTTTCCTCCATCTATGTATCTGAAAACATCGTTAAACAAAAACGTACATTTAACCGAAAAGATCGTGAAAAGTCGTTTAAAAATTCATCCAATCTATCGAAATCCAATTCATGGAATGCATAGCACAATATGATATAAAAATGCGAAACTAGAGCTAGTCTTTTTAGTCCCGACTTTGGTGGGATTGAAAATCATCATCACCGACGATAGTGAATGTGTAGTCTTTGTACAATGACAGTCCATGTCAAGCATCGGTGGCGTGGGCCGATACTGGGATGGGTGACCGCCACTACTGAGCGGGAGAGGCAGTTTCCGATGTTAACCCAACTGACAAGGAACATCCCTCAGGTGACACCCTTCGATTTTGTTGATATTTGGATATGTTATACAGCACCGAAAAGTAAGCGATACGTATTTTTTTTATCGGCGGAAAAACGGTTTTGAGGGGTGAAACCACCCCTCAATAGAGGGGTGGTTCGCCTCTTAATTTTTTTTGCAATGTCACTATAGTGGATTTTTCATTGCTTCGGATTAGAAGAATTTTCGTTTTTGTTTCATTAAAATCGGTGGACTCCTTGTGTGTGAAACTGCTATATTACCCCTAGAGATGCCTTTCTTCGAGGGGTGGTTTCACCCCTTAAAACCGTTTTTCCGCCGATAAAGAAAAATACGTATCGCTTACTTTTCGGTGCTTTATAACATATGCAAATTTCAACACAATCGAAGGGTGTCACCTGAGGGATGTTCCTTGTGAGTGAAAATATAGCCATCCGTATCGGCACAGGCTTTTTAGAGTTTGTTTGGTTTCGGCTTGTACAAGTGTGACACAGTTAGCGCATTAGAAAAGAGCGGCCGTGGATGACACTGTTGGAGACCGCTATGGAACGAGAAATAATGAAGTGACAAGAGGGGATAAAAATCAAAGGAATGGGTTCGTGAAAACCCGCAAGGGCATACGAAGAAACGTGAGAATAGAATTTAAAAAATCATCTGTGTGCCATCTAGATCATCTTTTGCCCTCCGTGATTAAAGAGTTTCGACACCAAAATCGAAATGCTTGTAGACGATTGAAATTCATATGACCAAGAGATTAATTTAGAATGCATTAACTGTCATTAATCAAAACATAATAATTTAACAAAAATGAATCCGTTTCACTACATAGTTTCGGAGATTTTTAAGGTTCAAGTTGAGTTTTGTTCGAGTATTACTAATGAACCAAGTGGAGAAACCGCTCAATTTTTTAACACGACGATCCTGACACTAATCGCAGTTTGTTCAGTTGTTTAAATTTAAATCGAAGCATTATTTTAACCCCTACAGCCATATAACTAGTGTTTACGAAGTGCCGCGTGCCATGAAGGGGTTTTTCATTTGATTGAACCATTGCTTTTTTATGCAATATGTATGCAATCCAAAATCGTCGGGAATTGCGAATGAAAAACGAATGTTAAATTAAAACGGTCGCGACAGTGGCGTAGCGTGGGGGGGAGGGGGGGGCAGAGGGGGCCATGGCCCCGGGCGGCGCAGATGTGGGGCAGCGGCAGCGAGCGGCACTTAGTTGCGAAAATAGGGAGGGGGGCGGCAAATTTAGGGTTAGCTCCGGGCGGCAAAAATCCACGCTACGCCACTGGGTCGCGATTCCATCAAAAATTGAAATTTCAACAAAATCCTACGTTGCGAACGAGAAAAACTATCGAAGAATATTGTATCCAAATGTGGACAAAATCGGACAAGCCGTTTTCGAGATACATCTGGCACCGACTTTGAAAACTATGCTTCGAGATTTCTCAACATACCTCCTCAACATACCTCAATGTAGATATTTTCCAATAAAAAAAACGCGGATCCAATCGAAACATTAGTTTTTGAGATAAAAATTCCCGAAGTTTGCCTATTTTTCTCGCCGGTTACTCGGGTACCTCCCCTTAAAGAAATGTCGTAAATGTGATTCACTATTGAAAAAAACAATAAACGCAAAGGCGTAATAGCGGCATATTTTTGGATTCGAAATAACGTCGATTTTCGAAAGGTACAGACCATTCTAAATACGTCTGTGAAAACAGTTCAATGATACTCATAAAATTTACCGAGTTATAGCGTTATAGTTATAGTTATAGTTATTAGTTATTAGTTATATGGTTGTATAGTTATATAGTTATAGTTATTGAATGCGTTTTTCTCGTAACTATGCTTTTCAAATTGGCAACCACGATAGTTTGTTAACCAATCGGCCGATTGAGCTAAGATTTAGCATACACCGTCAGTGCACTGTTTTTCGACGTTGGTGGCAAAACTAAGTCGAAATAATTGTATTTTGTTTCAACAACTTCTTTTTGCTGAATCTGATACCAATCATCACATACTCATTGCGGGCGTTTTCCGCGCAACGTTGTGAACAAACGTACAAAAGTACGTGATGATTTGTTTTCATTTGTATATATTCTTGAAGGATTAATACACATGTGTACTAATTTATGTTAGTGTTCTCTTTAGTTACTCCATTCTAAAAATCACCTCAAAAACAGCGCCCTAGACAACATTACTGCCTTAAGGCGGGATATACATTTAGACAGGAAAAATAAGCAATATTGAGGGATTTTTTAAACTAAGATATAATTATTCTACAATTATCAAACTTCAGGTATACTTTAATGGTACATTTAAGTATATGAAACAATTTTTTTAAATTAATTCATCATCAAAATGACGGAGCTGTGGCAGAGTCTTACAGCAAGGTCGCCGCGGGAGTTGCGAGTCGGCGTGCAGTCTAGCTTCCCGTACACTTTGACTTGCAAAAAAGTGCAAACTATTTTTCAGTTAGAACATGTATAGTTTCTATGTGACGGTAATCAAAATAAAGAAAATACAAACTTAAAAAAATGGCACGCATTTACAAAAAAAAATCAACATTCCACGCAATATTTCTGTAAAATGTTAATGAAAAAAGTAGTTTTTTTTCTTCAAATTTTCAAAAACAATTCTCGTCAGGTAGAAGGTACCAATATTGTCAATATTTATACTAAGTTTTAACTCAATAGGCTTAATGGTTTTTGAGTAATCCTACATGCCAATTTCGACAATGCAGTTTTGAGAAAAACGCGTTTGAAGTTCGCGCCCGCTCCGAATCCGAGCGGTGAGGCACAGCGTTGACGGGCCGTAACGTTTAAAGTTTTTTCGTATTTCTCTTTGCAACTTTGGGGAAATATTCTACATATATAGGTCTATCGTTTAAAGAAGAAAAAAAAAGAAATCGATTTTTTTATCGTTGTAAATGTATATCCCGCCTTAATGCCACTTGATTGAATCACTTTTTGAGTGTTTAAAACGAATATATAGAATTTCCATGCCACTTGAATGTGTATAAAAAACCCTATTTTCTGATCAATTCTCTATTTACGTGTTTGCATCGCTCGTACGTTTTCGAAATGAACCACACCGAGCGTAATTCCATCACATCATCGATGATCAACTAGCCAAAGTACTTCAGTCCCAAAATACGCGCTACGTTTAATTCGCTCATCTATATACACTATTCCAACTATTGCAAAAAAAAATCAACAGATTCGCAACTTCAAAGTACAGTTTTCTCAAATGATCTACGTTCTCCCTTTTTACCGCATCCCTAAAAATGGTAATAAAGTTTCATACCATTGTCATATGTGGTACCAAGCTATAACGTGACGAGCTTTGTGCCTCGTTAATGAAGGCGTTCTTCAGTTGGGTTTCATTAACGTCGCCTTTGCTCCGACTCTACTTGGCTATTCATACGCTTGTTAGGAGCTTATAACGGGTTACGAGATGTCGGGAAGGGGTAGGACGGAGGGCCACGGAAGGTTTAAAACTCGACCTTGTGGTATTTATGACGAAAAGATGATCGAACGAAAGGTAATTCCGCCTCAAATTCGTATATATCGAGTATATATCGATGCTTCGTCAAAGATTCACGGCTCCAATTTACGGAAAATATACTTACATAAGAGAAGGACTCAACATGGACTGACAAATCGTTCGGATTATTTACCAGAGTCATTACAGATCGCGGTATTAGTAACAAGAACAATAGAGGAGGGAGCGCTCCAATCTTTATGATAAAGAAGAAAAACTTCGGCGCCAAAGATAAGGTGCGCACGAAGATAAAATTAATCCTACAGTGCTAATATACTTATTCTGCAGTCGCTCTTATCCACGGCTTTGATCAAAGTTTTTTTGGTTTTCTTTTTCGGTGGCGAAACGACCTTCTTCATTTCAACTAAAAAATGGTATTCTAACCTAAAAATTATGAACGTTATCAAAAAAAAGTTGGTAAATATTCGAGAGTGGGGCTCCTGCTAAAATCAGGTTAATTTCTGGATGCTTGTTTGGGTTTGTATAACCCAAACAAACAAAAATTAGCCTCATTCCAGCGGGAGATTCCGAATATTTACCAAAGATTTCTTACAACAGTTGTCAGTGTTGGCCTGATAAGTTTTGGTGAAAACAAATTCATGATCCCATTTGAAAAAAACATGTCGGCCATCTTAACGTCACGTATTTTTTAACTTTGAATCCTAAAAGTTTTATTATACTCAATATTTGATCGGAGCAATATTGTTCGAGACAAATTGGGTGTAAGATTGAAATGGGACACCCGGAATACGTATATACATATCGAGGGTGTCCCTCTTGTCTCTGCCACCCGAAATAACTCTCTAATTATCAACGTCACAAAAAAATGTTCCAGACAAAAGTTGTACGGTGTTAAGGGGGCCATCAAGTACGACCATTTTTTTTTTCGTTGGAGACGCTGACGCACAGTGAAGATCACCTCCACTTTTTTCAATGGAATGATACATGTTTTTTTTCAACCATCTTGTGGAGCACCTCAAGCCGCATAAAAAACATCTGGGGGTCAAAGTCGTTCAAGGTCATTCAAAGTCAGTATCGATGATACAAATCTAAATATCTCGGATCACTACCAAATATTTGGTGACCTTGGTGACCTTGAACGACTTTGGTGACTTGAATGACCTTGAACGACTTTCACCCCCTAATGTTTTTTATGCGGCTTGAGGTGCCCCACAAGATGGTTGAAAAAAATGTACCATTCCATTTAAAAAAGTGGAGGTGACTTTCACTGTGCGTCAGCGCCTCCACCGAATTAAAAAAAAATCGACCGCATTTGATGGCCCCCATCATACCGTACAACTTTTGTCTGGAACATTTTTTTGTAACGTCGATAAATACCCAGATATTTCGAGTGGCAGAGATAAAAGGGACACCCTCCATATGTGGAGACCTATACTAACTTACATTTCAAATTAGTATTTCAAATCGAACGCCACTGGCGATATAATTGTCGACGTCGAGCCACCGCTATACTGCCGTCATATGAAAGAAGGCGGCATCAGCAACAACAACAAAAAAACGAAACGCATTTTTGGTACCGTTGCAATCAGTACAAAATTTTCCATCGTTCTGTATAGTAAAACGCATCTTCGATTTTTTTGTAGATGAAGCCTTCTTCCATATGACGGCAGTATAGTTTTGTATATATAAAATGGAAGCTAGAAATTCGAATAGTGAAACTCAAAACCTGTCGCTTGATTTTATTTTTTTCTTATCAGTAACTTATTTATCGAATAATTTTATTCGTAGGTTTTTTAATTTTCATTGTATGCCGTCGAGAACGTTTTTCTTGTAACGCATGTTAATCTCACCGCAAACATCGAGGAAAGTATGAGCGCGCACGTGGCCGGTTTGCGGTCTGATTATTATGGCGCATTGCGGTAAGAGCGCCCTCTATTTCGTGACCGTGGACACTAGACGAACTTTTCACAGTTGACGTGTATGCGTGCGTGCACGTACGAGGGATACACGCGCGTGTATTTCCTGGTCGCTCGTATTTATATACGTAGTGCAAAATACACGTGTACGCGATATTGCACGAAGGCAGCGAAGGGAGCTAGTGAAGCAGAGGGGGTAGTGGGTGGGAGGCGAGGTCGGAGGGTATAGGAGGACACGTTGGATGCATACCAAACTGCACTACACACAGCGAAGAATGATCTTCTTTCATCGTCGTAGGATTGCGGGAATAAAAATGTGTGCAGCATGCATCTCTCGGAGCAAGCGGCGACATGCTGACGCGGTCTACCGAGCTCGCAACGAGAAAAAAAAATGTGAAAAAATAATTTGGAAAAACGCGTGCAGTAAAAGCAGGCAGGCGAAAAAAAAAACTGGTGTTGAAAAGGACTGCGGTGGATATTTCGGAAAATGGATAGCGCAGAATAAACCGCGAAAAATTATGAGGTCAAGTATGGTCGAAGGACGTAAAATGTGGTTAGGTAAAAAGGGGTTAGGCTACGGTAAAAATTTAAAAAAAAAAACATATGGTGCGGAAATCGCAGATTGAAGGTAAACTTATTATTACAACGATATAACTGCTGGTAAACCTTCAAACGCGTTTTTTTTCTCGAAGCCTTGTTTTTCAAAACGGTGTACACGATTGCTCGACATCTAATGAACGTATTGACTAGAAATTTCGTACACTTATTCACTCTACACATACACCTTATATAAGGTTGAAATTCGGAAAGTATAACATGAAATTGTTGTGAAAAATGATTGAAAACTTTCATTTCTGGGAAAGTGTGCATTTTATTTCAAATACGTCCGCGTCAAAATAATCCAGTGTTCTAACCAAGGTTATATACAGTTAAAATTTTCGAAAAATCGATTTTTAAAAAATTTTTTTTGTAATGGACAGATATTTAAGTAGACACACAGAAAATTTCTCGTCAACCCGGCGAATATTCTCGAAGTTACACGCACATTCGTCATGGGGTCTCAAAGCGTTGAAAGTGCTTTTGAAATTTTGAACGCGTTTTTCTCAAAACTGCGTTATTAAAGTCGGTGAGCATAATTTCTCGAAATGGGCTGAACCGATCAGTCTGAAATTTTAACACAATCTTTTCCAGTATATTTTTTAGTCATTAATCGAAGGTTTTTTTCTCACCGTTAAATATTTCCCATTTCATAAACAATTTAACGCCTACATTTTTGTCAAAAATCAATTTTTTTTTTTTTTTGAAAAGCCGCTATTTTGTCAAAAATTATTATTTTGCTTATTCCTTCGATCAATTAGATGATAATCCATTATATTAACGAAATATTTTTGGTTTTTTCATTTCAGATGATCCAGTCCAGAGATATATCGTGCCCCCCGCAAGACGCCTTTTTTAGAGGTGCTCCCGGAGATCAGCTATAGCAGCTTTCAAAATAATTGTTTTTACAAATAAAAAATGTTAAAATACAGTTCAAAGTTACCATAATGTGTGTACAAATTTTTACGTTAACAGATTTAAAGGGCTTCTCAAAAATAATTCTTGAAAAATCGATCTTTTTGGGCATCGTGACTGTATATAACCCCTTAACGTAGTTCTCGTGCTACAATGTATAGTGCAAAAAAGTGTAAACACGTGGTGACGGGACAATTAAACGTTGAGCGTTAAACTTTTGATCGAGTCTGTACTCGGATCATTGCTACACGTGAAAGAATTGCCCGTCCAAATACACTCGTGTAAATGATGCTCCTGACTGACTCTCGTATAGAACTTCCCGCATCTAAACCTCATCGAAATTCAATCATTTTCGTCACTCCATTTCAAAAAGGAAACAGCGCATAAATTTGATTTTTTTTCACCTCATCTGGACAGCGGAAGTCTGCATTCCAGTAACTTTTTACGAAAACGTATCGACGCGGTTACTTGTAATATTAATCGAACAGTGCAAACGTCAGCACTTGATGGAGTCGCGACAGGTGAGAAGTTGCTGACTTTCGTATCATATGTCTCGAGTTAGAAGCGGTGAGGCTCCATGAAATTTCACAAACAGACTTTGTGGTTATCTTCACGCTCAGCAGAATTTCAATAAATTCTGTGCCAAGAGGCCTGCGCGCTTGAATTAGCTTGACAAGAAAAGGAAACAAGTCTAAGAAGAACCAGGGAATGGCCATGCTGTATAGGAAAAATTATAGGCGCCCCGTAGTCCAGTCTCTCGGAGCACGATTTCTATCATTATGGTCTGGGAATTGCTAGGGACCCTGGAGTATCGATCGTGGCGCGTGCTCCAGCGGAAGTCTCATTATCCGTTACTCCGCTGTCTCCCACAAAACGTGATGGCACAAAAGCCAACACAGGAGTCTTTCCGAGAGCCAAAGAAGTACGTGGCCCCGAATAGACTATTGCGATTTCTACGGAACATACGATCTTGAGAATCAAGCAAATATTACAAAAAAAAAAAAAAAAAAACAATAGCGAAATATTTCAAAGAGGCGAAAGAAGTTTGAACAAAAACGCAGATGTCGCAGTTTCGAATAATGACAATTTAAGGGGTTAGCCTACTGTAAAAATGACGAACGCTCGTTCGACGCTTGAGGCAACTCAAATTGAAGAGGAAGGATGAACATACGGTGCAGAAATTGCCAATTAAAGGTAAACCTATGATCACAACGATAGAACTGGTAGGCAAACTTTAAACGCGTTTTCTCTCGACACTCTGTTTTTCGAAACGGTGTACACGATTTCTCGACATCTTATGAACGGATTAACTTGAAATTTGATACACTTTTTCAGTGTAATAGGAGTTTTATCTTGAACGACGTTTTTTTTCTTAACGTTTTTTTTTACATTCGTCATTAACAATAATGATGTCATTTTTCTTCGAAAAATCGACAGAATAATGGCGATGATTGAAATTCGATAACAAAAAGCTCCGGCAGTCTTAAAAAAAAACGTTTTTCTATTTCAGATGAACCGGGGGCCAAAATCAAGTATACCGTTGAGCCCGTCACGTTCAAAGGCCTTTAACGATATTGAGTCTGACTTTTTAAATTATTTATATACATATATATATATATATATATATATATATATATATATATATATATATATATAAATATATATATATATATATATTTTTTTTATTTGGCACACAACTTCATTAATGGACATACAACTAAATGTCCAAACGTTTTGAATCATCTTACTTATTGCTTTAAAATTCATTTCTTTAAACAAACCCTGATTTTCGGGTCGACACAGTAGCCTAACTTCTTAAAGAGCTACACCTACAGACTCGAAAAAAATGGCCGTATTCCGAATTTTATTTGGGAAACGGTTAGTGAAAAAGAAACGCGTTTTTTACCACAAAGGTACATATATTGAGAGCCTTTAAAAAAAATCACCAAAAAATACAGAAATAATTTTTATTAGTCGAAACCAGGGAAAAGGATAAGGCAGAACATTATAGGGGGGGTATCATCGTTGGATGTAGGGTATAAATTGTTAACAATCATGATGACAGAAACGTTAAACAAGTAGATAGAGAAGAACAAAAAATTGCGAAAAAGTTGGGCAGGGTTCAGGAGAGGTAGGCGAACGAGAGATAAGATATTTACATTAAATGCAATAATTAATGAGAAAATAAAATCGAAGGGAGGGACGTTATATGTAGCGTTTGCCGAATTTAAGGCCGCGGTTGAAAGAGTATGTAGAGAAAGAATTATCATAAAATTAAAAGAGAAAGGAATAGGAGGAAGAATGTTGGAAACAATAAAGGAAAATTACAAGGAAACAAGAGCAAAGGTGGAAACACAGGAAAAAAATCACGGAAAGTTTCAGAACAAGGCAAGGGGTAAGGCAAGGATATACATTAAGTGCGGTATTGTTTGACACATATATATATATATATATATATATATATATATATATATATATATATATATATATATATATATATAGATGATTTAGAAGATACGTGGGAAAGGAAAAATGAGGGCTCAGTGGTTGGAAGAAAGGAAAAAATCTTTGCGATAAACTATGCAGACGATGTGGCGGCAATAGCGGGTACGGTGGAAGGGTTAAAGAGCACCCTCAAGAACCTAGAAAGATGGGCACACGATAATAAGATGGAAATAAATGCGAAGCAGCCAAAGATAATGATTTTTAGTAACGGAGAAAAAGCTAAGAATGAAGAAGAATGAGAGATCAAAGGTGAAAAAATCCAGATAGTAAAGGAATTTGAATACTTGGAGTATTGGTTTACATGCAAAAACTTGGTTTGGGCACAAGGAAAAGAATTGGCAGGGAAAACGCAAAAAGCAACAAATATGGTATGGGGAATATGGAAGAGGGCTAGGAGGGATATGATGGAGAGACTCTATTTGTTAAATTCGATAGTAAAAGCGGGAGTGGTGTGGAGAGTATGGTGTGGAGATATGGGGAATAGGAGAAATAAGCGTTGTTCGAAGAATATAGAGTAGGTACTGTAAAATGGCGTTAGGAGTGGATAAAACAACTCCAAACTATGTTTGAAGAAGAGAGCTGGGGTTCCTACCATGGAATATATGATAAGGGAAAGAGCGTTGAGGTATATAAGAAAGGGGCTTAGGATGGAAGAGTCAACATGGTAAAAAATCTGCCTATTTGAGGAAATAAGAGCTAATACAAACGGAATCCCGTCAAAGTGGGGACAAGATTTAGAGAAAGTTGTAAGTGATATGGGAATAGACGAGATAATGACAATGATAAGGGAAAGAAGAGATGTGGAAAGAATAGACGAAAGGATAAAAGAAGGATTAGAAAACTTGAATAAGGAAATTTTAAAGGAGGAAGAGGAAAAGTAAGAACATGAATGTATAATGAAGAATACAAATATATTGTGGAAAACGAAAACGGCCATGGGAATACTGGTCGAAAGAGGGAGTAAAGGAAAGAGATAAGGAAATGTGGGCGAGATTAAGATGCGGACACAGAGGAAGAGTGAGATTTGTAAAGAATTGTAAAGAGATTTGTAAAGAAGAGAATGAGACGCTAGAGCACCTGTTAGTATGTGATAAAGGCTGGGAGTTAGTAACGGAGAAAGCAAGAAAGAAAGCAGAGGAGTGCTTGCAAGGAATGGATAATTTGGCGATAAAGGGAGAAATTATAAATATGTTGGGTGGAAAGATACAGAAAGGGATATGCGAGTATTTTAGGGACATAGAGGAAGTGTACAGAAAGATGTTCAAGGAGGAAGGGGGTGAAGAAAGAGATGGAGGTGAGGATTAAACTAAGAAAAAGGGAGAAATGTTACATAGTGATAAGGGAAAGAGTATGCAGAATAGAAAATAAGTTAAGGTAGATGTAAGTGAAAATATAGCATTTTGTTAAAAACAACTTGTTACATAAGTTGTGCAGATAAAATAATAATTTTCATAGCCTAAAACGGCCAAAAAGAAATGAAAAAAAAAAATGCGTTGCGTTCCACCGATGCAAACTTCAACACGACCGTAATGAGCGTATTACAAATAACATAAAATCCAACGATCTTCACTTTTCTTTCAATCTGGTTACTCACTTGAATTTCAAGTATTCATTTCGACACAAGTGTGTGCAAGCAAGAAAAGCAAAAAATATTTGAACACAGAATGGATAGGATTATTATTTATTTTCGTTTCTTTCATTTGTTATTTTATTTATTCGGTTTTTTAATCAAATTATTTTATTTTTTGATTGAGAGAGTTTTAATTTATTATTTATTGCGCATTATCAGGCTCCAGTAAAATTAGGTTCGTGTCAAATATTTCTATTAAATTCCAATATCCTTTTTGAACAAAGTGAAACATTTGTTTGACTTAAATTTATAACATCATTACGGGAACAAAACACAGACTTATAGTCATTTGAAGTCAACTGAAAAATTTAGTTGAAATGAATATATAATTTCATCAAATATGAAAGAAAAATCTAGTAGGCTGAGATCCAAGCAAAGTTTAATTTGATTCTGACAGTCCTATTTTCTCGGCTCACTCTTTACATCGTGTCTCATGTTAATAGCTGCATAGCGAAGAAATATCGTTCGTGTTAATATTTTGTTAGAAAAATATGGTTCGACGAATAATTCTCTCTTCGATTCGAGCTATATAATGAAAAACGCGTATCGAGTGTACGAAGATTTATTCGACCGGCCAAACTCACAAAGATGTGCGGAAACCTTCCTCGCGTAGTTCACACGAAGAAACGAGACACAGCACAGCCCGCAAATTCGTGCGGAGGCAGCGCGAGAAAAAAAAAGCCAACCGTTTGGCAAAGTGCCAAACTTGTCGGTGAGAACTTGTTTACCGGGCGTACGAGTTTGCTCGACACTCCCGGCAACGATTTCGCGCACGCTAATGACGTAAGAAACCTCAGTTGGCCGTATGCGTCGAGTGTTGATGTTTTTTAAACATATATATATATATATATATATATATATATATATATATATATATATATATATATATACACACACCTCAAGAGAAGTTTCTTCCTCGTTGCTTTTGGATTGCTTATGACTCCGAACACCAAAGGAAATCGACAGCGTTTGTTGGGTTTCACGAAAGAAAAAGTCGTAAGTACTGCAGCGTGTGCGCGGAGGGTTCAATCATGATGTTGAAGTTTGCATCGTTGGAGCGCAAAGAAAATCAATTCTTTTTAATTGTTCGAATTTTCTTCAGCTGTGAAAATGACCCGAAAGTTTTTACGTATTCTTATTAGTAAATTACAACCTCAATTTGCAAAAAAAGAAGGCTTTTGGATAAGCATAAGAAAAAAGAGATGAAAAATTAACAAAAAATCGTTGCATTTCAGCGATGCAAACTTCAACGTCATGTTCATTCGTCACTTCAATTATTTATACGGAGTGTCTCCCCATCCGAATATCGGACGAATAGGGTATGTTTATTCGTCCGGATAGCGGCTCAGTTCACGCCGTATTTCCAGGAGACGTACATATTATTGTGATTCGTGTCAGCAAGTATCGGGACGAATAACATATATGGGGATGTGTAATCGTGCCGATAGAATGTGTTAAATTGTTAAACAAACTATCCGGACGAATAATTTACACTTATTCGCCCGAATAAAATCTTTATAATTTTTTTTAGGTTTATTCGGTTTGGGTTTGGCTGTACAGGTTTGTTTGTTTGGGTTTGATTGTTTGGGGGGTTTGGGGGGAATAACATACGCTTATTCGCCCGATAACCGCACGGCTAGCCGCAGCGTTATTTATATCCAGGGTAACTATTTATAAATGATTTTTATTAAGAAAAAAATTATTTTTGGTGGTTTGTCAAGTTCTCGGCGAAGAAAATATAGCGTATCTTTGTGAAAAGCATTATTTGCCAGAAAAAAATGAGCGCTCTGAAAAAATCTAAATTCCATTTTGAGTACAACAAAATGAAGATAATCAATTCGCGGATACGAAACGCTCTTGAAAAACTTTTTTTATGCATCTCATCATCGAGAAAGAAAATTATCAAAGATGCACTTCAAGGTTGATGAATGAAATTTAATTCCATTTAAAATAGATATATATATATATATTAAAAGTGTTTCGTATTCGGTATTTTATTATCTTCATTCTGCTGGACTCGAATGGAATTATGATTTTTTTTCCAGAACGCGCATTTTTTTCTGGTAAACACTACTCATCACAAAAATACGCGGATTTTTTTTTAAGAAGACTTGAAATACGATTAAATATCATATTTTGCTCAATCGCAATATCTCCGCGCTAGATCCTTAAAAAAAATACATTCGAAAATGTATGTACATACTTTTGGATTCGGAAAATAATTGAATTGCGAGTATTATCATTTTTCTCGAGGCGTCGTCTTTTCGTCTACTTTTACCGTCTGGAGAGGGCACAAATGAAATAATGATTGAAAAGACCCAGTATTTCATGACGTTCGAAGGAAATCTTGCGAAGGCGCAATGCGCACGAGAGGAACATTCGCGCTGAGTCGTGAGGAATAATACTCCCTCGAAATAACTTGGCACATTGTCGCAAATGAAAAGATCAAACAACTCATCAAGCTTGAACAACGGACTGAGCGACGACGACGTTTCAAGTGCATGTATAGAACAAATATCGATGTGCCTAATTGGATGATCAAATGACATGTACGAAGCGTTCTATTTCAATGGGACCATCATTATCGTGCACCTTTTCATAAACCCGAGTTCTTCCCCTTAAATTTTCACTTCGAAGCAGAAATTCCTCAAAAGTTGCATTGGAATCGTCGTACAACGTGCAGATTTCATCTTGCCGTTAAGGGGTCTTCTCACTTTGGACGCTAAAAAAGGCTATCTTCATGATTTTCAAAAATTGGTTTATATTATAGATATTGATATAAAAGTTGTTACACTTTATAAATACACTCTCGAAATACATGAAACAATTTTTTTATTTTTTTGAGTCACTATTTATAGTCGAAAATTGTAGTTAAAAAAATGTCCTAAAAAAATGGTAGGTCTGCGCTGTTGATGAAATCTCGGAGATGGATCATCCGAAACAAAAAAATCGGACGGTTTTAGATTCAGTATGTTAATAGCTACAGTGCACATCATACGATTTCTGATATATGCAAAAATAACAAAATAGCGGACATTTTTCGAAAAAACGTGTTTTTTTACCATTTACGGCAAAAAAAAGAGTAAATATGATTTTTTTTAAATCCTTGATATGCGCTATAGCTATAGTTGTAAAGAATATGTGGTTAAAATTTCATAAGGATCGGTTCAGTAGTTTGGAATTTTTTATCAACAAGCCGCCGAAAAACGTTGTTTCGAGAAAAACGCGTTTAAAGTTTGCTTGGGTTACACAAATACGTAAAAAAAATTTTTTATGTATTTTACATTAAAAAATACAAAAAAAAAATACATACACACTTTACAGAATACATAAAAAAATTTTTTATATATTTTGAAAGTGTATTTATTAAGTGTAACGACTTTTATATCAATATCTATAATATAAACCTATCAAAAAAATTCATGAAAATACCCTTTTTTAGCGTCTAAAGTTACCCCTTAATTAATCAACACAATCATGCCACGAAGGATATCATATTGGTCATATTAATCGCGCGGTTCACGAGACAGAGGCCATGTTGAAATTCAAGCGAAACTATGACACGGAAATAAAACATTTGGCGTGTTCGACGGTCTAGGGAATGCAGAACGTGGTGTGTATCGATTAGTCCAGCGTAGCCAAACGCTCGATTCGCTCCGAACTTGCGGGATACAAACGCCCGGGCGCATGCACACGCACGTACACAAACGCAAACACACAAACACACACACACACACAGTTGCTGACGAGTTTTTCACAAATTGTGGTGTACGTTACAGGAACACGGACGTGTTTTCATCCGTGCTAGATCCCGCATGCCACGGAAAAGGGGAAGTATACTTTGGACGTCACGCGAACGAGAGCGCGTTGCACAGCACGCGGCAGTCTCGGGTAAACGTTATTTCGGCGTTATTTAGATTTCACACTCAACCAGTCGTGCGATATGGTATTGAAGTTTGCATCGTTGGAACCTAACGAAAGTTTAGTAGCCCGACCTTTCTTGGCAAATTTGGGCTACGAGAATCATGCGAACATTATTTTAGAATCCTCATAAGGTATGGACGTTCCAAATTTGCAGGACCAGATTTTGAATGTTAACAAGAGTCAAGAAATAAAAACGGAAAATAAATGTTCATTGCATTCCAACGATGCGAACTTCAACATCATCGTGTGGTACGCCTATAGGTGGTAAGCGGATACTTATTATTCCTTTGCACTCGAGAGGTGATCCTCGCTCACCGCTCACCACTCACCACTCACAATCCGAGCAAAATAGACCTCGATTGCAAAGGGTTATTTCACAAGTATCGCAAAATCATAAGCGTCGGTGCACGCTATGAGCATAGCACTTTTGTACGTGGTACAACGCACAGGTCGGACTTTTATCATCGTACGATGGTACCTTGCTTACGGGAAGCGTTTTGCTCGGAGCCACCTAGCGGATTATTGGCGAACTACATTCAGGTAATGTCTTCCCGGCCCGAACAATGATATTCCCCAACATGGCGACGAGGCGTAACGGGTATAAAATCATGTGCGAATTCAGCAATGTTTTTCGTATGAAAAAGTGTTTCACTCATAAAATTAATGACACATCTATTTAGTATGAATAGCAAGCTGTTAGAAAATGTATATTTTTTTCGATGCACAAAATGGTCGAATACTCGAAACTTCTCGAAACAGCTTCATTATCAAGAATTACTCATCAAGAACAGCTCATTATCAAGAATTACAACCGATGTATTAGTTTCACCCTAATCAATTATAAATATGTTTTATGAGGTAAAAAGCAAAGTAGCTTTGCACATTTCTCAAAGACAGGGTCCACTTTTCAAGACATGTCAATGTTCTGGCCAGGTAGACATTACGTGAAGATGTTCCTGTTCGCAATATAACCCAGCCAGAGAATTGTAATTTCCAAGCATAGAGGGTGAGCCGTAAAAAACGATTATGTGATCTTTCCGGTTTGTTGCATGGAAGCGCCCGGATGGGTACACCAGACAAGGCAAGTCTGGTCATAGGAACTGCTCGGTCACATTTCTGCACGGGTAAGGGTATGTCGAAAAAAATGTTAATTCTGCTTCGGGCTTTCCGTCTTTGATTATAATTCTAAACTAAGAGGGATCAGAAGTTCAGAAGATGATGTTGAAGTTTGCATCGCTGGCATACAACGAAACTTAACTTTCTCCCACCCGGAAATCTTTTTTTCCGTCCGACTAGGATTACGAAAATCACGTATACATTTTTACGTAGCCTATTTAGAGATTTACGACCTAAATCTGCCAAAGAAGTTTTGGATGATAGTGAGGATAAAGAAATGAAAAAAGCCTCGTATACGAACGATACAAACTTCAAACGTCATCTCTGAACGTGCCTCTTTATTTTTCCTCGCTATTAAGGGATAACACCACTCTAGCGGCAGAAAATAAGGCCCAACTTTGACAATTTATTTTGGGGGTATGAAAAAAGGAATAAGATTTCTTTTGAGAGGGTTTATTTAACACATATTAAAATATTTAAAAAAAAATGTATTATAATTTTCATCACAAATGGCGGCGACAGAGCCCATCTTGAAAAACGTGTTTTTTACAAATAGCTTCACGGGAAGACAGTTTTCTCGTAAAGTATAAGACCTGGAACTAAACCCAAAAAATTATAATCTATATATTATGTCAATACTACTTTTTTAATCAAATTTTGAAAAATTGGCACTGTTCGAAAGTAATAAATCGATTTTTTGCCCAAAAATAAGCAGTAAATTGTCTATAAAGAAAAAAGTTTACATTTAATCAAACCACGGCTACGTATTCCCATAGAGAATGTAATTGTGGAGCTACTATCAAAATTTCAAATTGATCCATGCAGAGGTGTTCGAGTAATCCGTCCTCCCAGTTTGAAAAAAGTGGTTTCAAGAAAAACGCGTTTAAATTTGTACGAGGCGCCTGAAAGAAGTAAAAAAAAATTCCCTACTGGACCAATTGAATATTGTTTTTATGACCCCAAAGTATTTTTTAAGCGAAAAAAAAGGTTTTCCTAAAATCCTAGAGTGGTATTATCCCTTAAGCCAACATTTTTTCGAGGCCCTCCTTTTACTCGGTGCTAAAATTTGCATCATTGGCGTACAAAGAAAATGCTTTTTACTTTTACTTCTATCGGTAAATCTTCTTTTATAGATTTACATTGGCAATTAAAGAAAAAACGGTCGGCAAAAAAGTTCGAGTGTTTTCTCCAAGCGCAATTTGTCAAAAAACTGGGGCCATGTAAAAAGATTATTTTTTATCGTATCCCAACGCTATAAATTTCAGCATCGTGCTTCACGAGAAGCAAAAAGAAAAACAACCCCATATTCCCAATTGCAATCAAAAGTGGAATCCCTAAAAAATATAACATTTTTCACCCCAATTATATATATTCGGAAAGGCCATTTTGAACCCGTTGTATCTACGTAATATTGGCTATCAGCGCGACTGGCAGACTTGAGGAAAATGTGGAAAATTTCGAGACCACCCTGCAATTTTCATAAGCCTATCATCTATTTTGGGGACAAAACGATCCTTGAAGTCGCCTTTATACAAAATATGCTTCCATTCATCCGGACTTAATGCTGAAGACTGTTGAGTCCTTGCGTGATGATGAGTATGTGGTCGATAGACTTCTATGAGAATGGTCCGCGAAGTCGGATATCTCCAAAAGCACCTTGCCGAATTTATATACATCAGAGTAAATGATGAGGCGTAGGGTAAGCTGGTATAGGAGTACGAGGGCGATAAGAGTACGCAGTTACGCTACTGACGAAACGGTTTGCTAATTGAAGCTAACTTCAGTTGTGTTTAGACCACCTAACAACGTAATTGTTTGTGACAAAAAAAAATCCAAAGTGAAATAAAACGGAAAGGCCAGGTAAGTTTGAAGTTTTGGTTGCAATTCCTTATTTATTTTTGACATTTTCAAAGCATAACACGGACAAAACACAATTCACTTTCTTCAAAAACAACGATTAATTTCGTACGCCGGTTTACTAAGGTTATTGTTTAAAATTAAGGTAATTTTGCATCTCATTAAAAAATGGCAGTAACAGTCATGTTTGTTTAAAATGTGCATGTGGTATAAGAGTACGTAGTGCTTGGTTGTGTAGGAGTACGCGAGTACTCTTATACGACTGTTGTGAAAAATGTTTTTTTTTTTCTTATTTTCAGCATGTCCCGAAGAAAACGGACGATCGGAGTCTATGGTCAATTACGGATCTTGAAAATGCAAGGAAGCGAGTTAATGATGGTGAATCAATAAGGGCAGTAGCACGTTCATTGGAAGTGAATGAAGCCACTCTTCGTAAGAGGCTGAAGAGATCCGCACCAGCTACATCTCTGGGGAGATACGATACTACTTTTTCACCGGAAATGGAGCAAGAGTTATGCAAATATATTAAAGAAATAGATAGCATGTTTTATGGACTAACTGCGAAAGGGTTTAGAGAGTTGGCTTTATGGCGCTGAAGTTTGCATCGTTGGAATGCAACGAACAGTCTTTACTATTCGTTTCAATTCTTTATTTTCATTGTGATACATGATTTCTTCGGTAGATTAAGATCGTGGATATCGAATGAGGATGAGAATAACCGTTTGGATGATTTTCGTATCCTGAATCGGCGGAATCAATGTGAGCAATGGAGGAAAAATGAATTTTCGTTGCACTCCAACGATGCAAACTTCAACATCATATTGGCTTTTCAATTTGACGAACAAAACAACATACCACATCGTTTCAATACAGAGGAACAAATAGCCGGTAAAGAGTGGCTACGAGGCTTTTGCAAGAGACATCCAGATCTGTCCTTGAGGGAACCTACATCAACTAGCATTGCCAGAGCTATAGGTTTTAACAAGCTGCAGTGCGATCGATTCTTCAAAAATCTGTCAGATCTTATGGATACTTATAAATTTCCACCACACTCTATATTCAATATGGATGAAACTGGAATATCCACAGTTCCCAATGAACCACCGAAAGTGATATCTACCAAGGGAAAACGATGTGTAAACAAAATTTCAAGCGCTGAAAGGGGTACAAACACCACTGTCGTGTGTGCGATGAGCGCTAGTGGATACTTTCTTCCTCCGACATTTATATTCGCTCGAAAGAGAATGAAAGCTAAACTTTTGGATGGTGCTCCACCGTCTTCCATTGGAATGGTCTCCGATTCCAAGTTCATAAACTGTGATATCTTTCCGGACTGGCTTTCTCATTTGAAGGACCATACTAAACCGTCTCCCGAAAACCCGATTCTCCTCATTCTACACAATCACACGTCTCATTGCTCCTTGAAAGCTGTAAATTTCTTCCGTGAAAATAACATACATGCATTGACGTTACCTCCTCACAGCAGTCACAGAACTCAGCCCCTTGATCGCAGCTTTTTCAACAGTTTAAAAAAATTTTACTCCACAGAATGTGACAAATGGCTGAAGAATCACCCAGGTCGCGCCATAACACCTAATCAAATAGCTTCGATACTTGCACCTGCCTATTTAAAAGCCGCTACTCCAGCGAACTCTGTGGAGGGCTTCAAAGTAACAGGAATATATCCCTACAATCCTGATGTATTCAAGGAAAGAGACTTTCTGAGTAATAAGGTGACCGATAGGCCAGAACCTGACATCGCTAATACGGCACCGGCACCAAATTTGCATGACGTAACGGACAATGACAATGTACCACCAGAAAGTAATGAAGACTCATCGACGTTGCCCACCACAGCTGCTCACTGTTGTATAACAACACCTAAAACACCGGAAATAGCTGCTATAGAGATACCAGTTTCATCTGTCGAGATTCTATCAACGTCAAGGGAAATTCCAACGACCTCTCGAGAAAGGCATTCATGTACATCGGTTTTTGAAGTCGCGCCGTTACCTCGAGCCGAAACTCTCCAAAGATCTACAAGGAAGAAGAAAAAATCTGATATAATCAGCAGTTCTCCTTATAAACAAGAGCTGGAGAAAGAAGTAGCTGCCAAGAAGAAACCAAAAATGTTAACAATAAGTAAACCAAAGACGCCGACGAATACTAAGCCAAAGACGACGACAAAAAAGAGACCAAAGAACAAGATTTGGAAGTGTGGAGGATGTGGAGGAGTATACAAAGAACCGATATGTGAAGACTGGATCGAGTGTTGGAAGTGTAAAGCTTGGTGGCATGAGAAATGCACCGCTCATACCGATGTGGGCAACTTTATTTGCGAAATATGTGTAGATTGATGTTAGCGTACTCTTATCTACCCCGATGCGTACTCTTAAACGCCCGTATGTATAAGAGTTCGCAAATACCTTTTTGTAGTTTTTCGTTTGTTATTTTTAAAAAAATTAGGATTCCTCGTTGTCGCTTATAATTTAGTTACAATGCTAGATGTTCTTTCAATTAAAAAAAAACTGATTTGTAACATGTATTTGTTTGTTTTTTTCACCGCTTAGAAGCTTAGGTGCGTACTCCTATACCAGCTTACCCTATGATGATAAATGGCGATGTCAAAATGTGGCACAGAAGAAGCGCGTTTATACCTCATCCGCACTATACATTTCTGACACACATTGAAACAATCCGAGCATCCAAACCCAAGTGGCACTGACGGCTGTTATATGAGCGATCCACGTAGTGCCTCATTAAACAGCTGTGCCAAAGGTTCGCGTGCATTAACTCAAAACGATCGATACACTGGCCCTTTGTCCGGCATCACACATAATCTTTAATACCATAAAGCCCCTCTGATAAAACTGCTGAAAGATAAAAACGCTTGCTAGGACTTGTAGTAGGCTTTTGATACAATTGCACTCAAAATCCAAATGCCAAATGGATATTGTAATGCAACGGAATAAAAATTGCAAGTACGACACAATATTATATAAATTAAGTGAATACTTTTATCTATTCCTTCTGCTTGTGTATTTGTTATCGTTTTTTTAATGACTATTGTAATATTCGACATTGTTCAATACATGTTTGGGTTTGTTTGGGTTTCTAATATACGACAAGATATGGTATTGAAGTTTACATTGTTAGAATGCAAAGAAATTTCTTTTTCTTCGTATTGTCGCATTTTTTGCGCATTTAGGCTACAAATATCACTGAAATTTGTTCGAAGACCTTTCGAAGATCCATATCCTAAAGCTGCAAATTAAGATTTTAAATAGTAATAAAAGTAGAGGACTGAAATAATAAAGAAGGATGTTCGTTGCATTCCAGCGATGCAAACTTGAGGGAAGGTTCTGCCTTGTTGGGCCAAAAAATATTCGATTTTTCACCAATTTTTTATGCGAAAAGTATTAAATATAGAATGTTGATATTTGGTATGTTGACTAAGCGGTCTTTATTAAACATTAAAATATTTTTTTAAGTTTGACAAAACATGGTGGTGGGAGTGGGAGGAGCCACGTATATCGCTGCGCGGGCGATAACATTCTTCGCTTGCGGAAGTCCTAAGTCCTGGACAGGTGATCTGAAGCAAAAAAATCAAACATATTTTTACTTTGTACAATATTGTGTATAAGTTGACCTAGAATCAAGAAGAAAAATTGAAAAATAAAAAAATAGTAAGCAAAAAACTGCGAAATTTTTTGGGGAAAAAAACAAACTTCCTTCCGATCGCCCACAATTTTTTTATTTTTCAATTTTTTTTCTTGTTTCTGGGTCAACTTATACAGAATATTGTACAAAGTAAAAATATGTTCGATTTTTTTGCTTCAGATCACCTGTCCGGGACTTAGGACTTCCGCAAGCGAAGAATGGCATCGCCCGCGCACCGACATACGTGGCTCCTCCCACTCCCACCACCATATTTTGTCAAACTTCAAAAAATATTTTAATATTCAATAAATATCGCTTAGTCAACATACCAATTATCAACATTCTATATTCAATACTTTTCGCTAAAAAAATTGGTGAAAAATCGAACATTTTTTGACCCAACAAAGCAGAACCTTCCCTTAAACACCATGACAATATTCTAATATTGTATATTCTAATTAACTAATATTTATGGTATTAAAGTTTGCATCATTGGAATGCAATAAAGTTCTTTTGTTTTTCGTATTGCCCAATTTATTTTGTACATTTAGGCTACAAAAATCACTGAAGTCTTTTTGAAGATCTTCATTAGGGATTCATAACCTGAAACTGCAAAAGAAAATAGTAATAAAAATAAAGGAATGAAAAAATAAAGAAGGATGTTCGTTGCACTCCAGCGATGTAAACTTAAACACCATGACAATATTCTGAATATTGTATATTCTAATTAACTAATATTCATGGTATTAAAGTTTGCATCAGTTGAATGCACCGAAGTTCTTTTGTTTTTCGTGTTGCCCAATTTATTTTGTACATTAAGGCTACAAAAATCACTGAAGTCTTTTTGAAAATCTTTATTAGGGATTTGTAACCTAAAACTGCGAAAGAAGAGTTTAAATAGTAATGAAAATGAAGAATGATTTCCGTTGCATTCCAACGATAAAAACTTCAACACCATCACGATTCTGCTTAGCGTTGCAGTGTGCATCGTTGGAACGAAGTGAAAATTAATTGTTCTGAACGATCCAATTATTGTTTCACGCATCCGAGCTACCATAATCATCGAAACGTTTTTTCAGGATCCTCACCAGAGATCTGCAGAATAGAGCTGCAAAAAAAAAAGATTTCGGATAATAATCAAAATAATGACATAACGGTGCAAACGTCGGGATTGGGTTGAAATTCCGAACTTTGAATGCCCCGACGATTAGAAATTCCGAATTTTAATGTTCCGAAATTGAAGATGGGGCCGGGTTGAAATTCCGAACTTTGAATGAACAGAACGCTCAAAACTCCGAAAGAATGCTATCCCGAAAGATCAAAACTCCGAAAGAATTTTACACGAAAGACCAAAACTCCGAAAATCTGAACACCGTCAAAATAATTCGGCTATGGAAGTTTTTAATGTTTCCAAATTTTCAACAAATCGACGAATTATTTCGAGAATTTTTT
Organism: Ophion ellenae; assembly: GCA_963210295.1. Taxonomy (NCBI): domain Eukaryota; kingdom Metazoa; phylum Arthropoda; class Insecta; order Hymenoptera; family Ichneumonidae; genus Ophion; species Ophion ellenae. Next base: position 38,235,838 of record OY723387.1, on the reverse strand, counting down.
TTATTGAGACGCGATTTTACGTCAATTTAGAAATTTGTCTAAATGTTTTCATTAATATATAAATTTGTCCAATGTATTTTTCAAGATATATTCAACATTTCAAGCGAATCGGTTGAAAATTGTCTGAGTTTTTCCCCACCAACTGAAGAAATGCAGTTTTGAGATAAACGCTGCACAGCCGCTATTTTGAAAGTAAACGCTTCAAAAAAATTATTGTATACAGTCACTGACATGTATGATAAACACCCTTTTTGTAATCCCGATTTATTTTGTAGTTTTTCTGAAAAAAAAATCCCCAAAAAGCCCATTTTTTTCGGCCTCTAGAGTGGCCTAAGGCCTTAAGGGGGATTGTCTTTTTTTTCGCAAAATTTACCGCTTTTTGGGAATTTTTTTGTGAAGAAAGTATACAACGGAAAACTTGTGAAACTTGGCATATAGTTTTATTGATCTGTTTACTACATACAAAAAAAATTTTAAACAATTTCATCAAAAAATCCGCCTCCCACCCCCCTCGACGCGCGATGGTCCTTTTTTGATGGTGTGCACGATTTCTCAAAAACTATTCAACCGATTGCCTTCAAATTTGGACAGAATGCTCAGCTGACATCCTTTTATCGTTTGATGAAGCAAAAAAGCAATACGTTTAATAGTTTTTTATTTATAACAAAAAATCGATCAATTTTTTTCGAAAAATCGATACTTCAAGTTCAAAACGTCACCAAATCGTCAATTTTTTTTCCCCTTCATCGAACGATAGCTATATGTGTCTAAAGTAAAATGCTTTTTGGGTTTTTGTTGCAGGATGAACGTGAAGGCTGTAATCGTGCACACCATCAAAAAAGGACCATCGCGCGTCGAGGGGGGTGGGGCGGATTTTTTGATGAAATTGTTTAAAAAATTTTTTGTATGTAGTAAACAGATCAATAAAACTATATGCCAAGTTTCACAAGTTTTCCGTTGTATACTTTCTTCACAAAGAAATTCCCAAAAAGCGGTAAATTTTGCGAAAAAAAAGACAATCCCCCCTTAAAGCGGAATTTTAACTGTATGCTCGCAGTGAGACTCGTGAGGGAGCGCGCGTGCCCGCGGCCCCGTACGAGTTCGATTTCACTATATAAGACTGAATGAAGCAGAGTGAAGAAATTGTTGGTTCTCCGCTGCAACGATTTACTACGAGCCGAGTATTTCCTACGATGCCTTTTCCTTTCTCCCTCCGAGGCAGCAGTGATCCCCTGTATGTGCTACGCATGCTTGTGTACATCATATATATATATATATATATATATATATGCATAAACCCCTTTCCCTCGGGTCTTCCTCTCATACAGCGAATCGTGCGTAATGCAAGCTTCGTTCAACACTCCATCGTTGGTTAAACCGTATGATCTACAACCGGCAACGATCGAGTACCGCGTATGGTGTATACTCGCGCAGGCCTCGGTGTGATTCAAGCGCAGAAACGACACGATACAAAATGTATATTTACGCGAACGCATATATTTGAGTGTGCCTGTATATATATGTATATGACAGGGCTGATACAAACCAGTTTTGCGCATCAGACATACATAGGATATATTAGCTCAGGCCTCCAATGCAGCAAGAATATTTCCTGACCTCGACCAAGACCGCTCACATTGTTGGGAATGGATTGACGCACGGACGTTTCGCTATAGTAGTTTTCCATCGTTAGGTACGATTTTCCGCGGATAGTGGACCAAAAAAAATATGGACAATGCCAGAGAGGTAAGGCCCACCGATGTAATGTAGAAACTTGCGATGAGCGAATGATCAGCGCGAATGTGAAGCATTTCAATGGATCTGAAGTTCGCATCGTTGGATACCAACGAAATTTATAGTTTTTTGTTTTTTGATTATTAATCGTTTTCGTGATTATTTCGACTCCAGAATGGGCCATACAGAATCCAGCAAAGGCTATACAACAAGTTTGAAAAATTCCGTGGACTAGAAGCCACCCATACCCGAGTAGAAATATTGTCAAGCTGGCCTGACATTTGATCCTGGTCTGATCACGTTGTAGTACGGAGGCCTTACTTAAGGTATGCCTCAATTTGTCTAATCCAGTTGGTGTCAGGTGACAGTCGCGCAACTGTATATACGGTTTCCTCCAGTTGCCTGATTCAGCTAGCTTCAGGCGATGGTCAAGCAACTGGACGTACGGCTCAAGTAAATTTGCCTGATCCTACTAGCTTCAAGCAATTATCACGTAACTGGACTTATACAGTTCGACACCAAAAACGTGTCTAACCTTATCTGGTCAAATGCTACAGAGACACGAGAGAAGTGTGCGCTAATTTAATCAGTTTATACATTTTCATCGGATGTGTCTAATAACCGGATGCAAGTTCGGCAGTAATCTCGTGCATTTTATTCCGTATTGACGTGTTCTCGATTGTTGGCATTGGGATATTTATTGGAGGTAAGATATCTCTATATACCACTTTGTTATATTCCAACAATACATTTTTATTTTACATACTTTTTCAACACTTTTCTATTTTCTTGCATGCGTGTATTTGCATTTATTCTGTTGCCCACGTGTATCATGCATTTCAGTAAAACATTACCTCATTTCAGAAACCCGAAATAAGTACTGTACCCCACGAGACGACAAGTGGAGTACAGCGGAAAAGGAGACTGCAGCGATGAACAGGTACATGATCACTGAGGAACGCCTCCAAGAGGACTGGCACATGTCGCCGCTACCAGTATGTAAGTAGATTTATATTGTTTCGTCCATCTCTTCAATTTTCCTTCACGTTATTCTGTCTTCTTTCTTAGAGGAGAAAGGAGACAGACATCATAGACCAACCAAATAATAGTGAGTCGACAAAGTAGTTCCGTATGGTGAATATGATGCCACCGGTGCAGGTTAAAAGACAGCAAAGACCAAGCAAATAATGGTAAGTTCACAGCGTAGTTCAGTTCTCGGTGCGGGTTAGTCCATTCAGAATGCACTTCGCATGGATATTACATTCACCGGACTGAACTACACTGTCAACTTACCATTCTTTGATTCGCCTATGCTGTTCGGGCTAACCTGCGCCAATGGCATCAATTTCATCTATGCAAGTTAGCCTTGACAGCGTAGGTAGGCGTTACATTCATTGAACTGTAGTACGCTGTGAACTTGCCATTATTTGGTTTTGTCTACGTTGTCCGGGCTAACCTGCACCGATGGCATCACATTCTTCGATACAGTTTAGCCCGAAGAGCGTAGGCCAAACAAATAATGGTAAGTTCACATTGTAGTTCAATCCGGTAAATGTGATGCCATCGGTACAGATTATCATTATCACAAAATATAAGGTTTGGAATATTTAATCTAAGGAGTAAGAAGTTGTATTTTGTTATTTTGGACACGCTACATACTTTTTAAAAAATTTCATAATTTCCTTCTATCGCTATTTTTAGTTGATAGTCGACAAATTGTCTCATTAATGCACTTCCGTTACTTTTAAAATAATGATGTTTTAATGAAAATATCGAGAGAGAACAGGCAGATGATTAAATTTTTAACACATTAGTTAAATAAAAAAGTCTATGTGGGAGAGGTGTAAATCTTGAAATATCGATGTCAATATTATTTTGGGATAAGAAAATTCGCATAAGACTTCCGAAAAAATTCGAATAGGTTAAAACTTCAATTATGTAACTTCTCCCCTCTTGGTCTTTTCATTAAAACATCTTTGTTTCAAAGTAAAGGCAGTAAATTACTGAGACAAATCGTCGACTATCAACTAAAAATAGCGATACAAAGCACTTTTGGAATAAGTCTAAACAGATGCAGTGAGTCCAAAAGAACAAAATACGACTTTTCAATCCTTAGACTAAATATTCCAAAGCTCATAGTTTTCAAGTTATGCCCCACGATACCGGCTTTTCGGAAACCTGCCGTTAAAAAAAATGAATATCTCTAGAAATAAGAGTTGCAAATTAAAAAAAACTAAACTAACAGTGTCCTTTTCAAAGATCTTATCACTAAATGGTGAAGTTGCTATGTTTCAAAGTCCAGCTTGCGATTTTCCAAAGTGAGAAAATGGTTTACAATTTTCTTCCCGCCGAGATATTCGATTTTTTGTCCGGATAGAAAATTCATACGGTGCATAATACTTTTGGCCAAGGCTGTATATGTTAACATTGAATCTTAAGTGGGATGCATTTTTTCGACTTTTTCAGCGGCTGTTATCTCGTAATAAAAAGAACATGACATGGTTCTTTCGAAAGAAATTGGACAAGCCGTTGGGACATTCTTCAATTCCGCAAAAGACTTGGATAAATGTCGAGGGGTGCTGCAGAAGAACCAGTTATATCAGTTTATTTCGCCTTTTTTCTACATAAAAAATTAAACAAAGTTTTATTTATTTTCCACATACCAAAACATATATGATGAAATGGAGTGAGGAAAAAAATCTATGTAATAAACTAAGATTCTTATTTACATTAGAAAATAAAGTATCAACGTGTTTTATAATTGTGCCTTTTTCTATTTTGGCGATGCGTGGTATCTTTTTATTTCAGGAATAAATAGGACATCCTCAGCTCATTCCATCATCCTGACTAGGCGATCATGTTTCACTTTAATTAATCCTTGAAAAATTAAGCCCTAAGAGGCTAGGGTTTTTGCACTGATCAGGCCTTTACTTTTTACCTTGATCAAGCTTTGATTTTGTGTGCTGATCAGGCCTTGATTTTTTCCCCTGATCAAGCCTTGATTTTTCCCCTGATCAAGCCTTGATTTTTTCCCCTGATCAATCCTTGATTTTTTACCCTGATCAGACCGAAATCAGAAAAAGTGTCACAAAAATTATCACGGCTTGATAGAAAAACCTGATCAAGGCATTAGGAAAACATCAGGATGCCTGATCAAGTCTTTTTTGTAGCGGGACCAGGATTTCTACTCGGGTATTCGGGGAGGGGGGGGGGGCTGAAAGAGACAAAATGTATAACTCCGGCGGTAATAATATTGTCATCTTCTTTATTTATGTTATATATTCCCAGTGCTTAAGAAGAAGTACAGGAAAATTGGCAATGATCATCTTCAGATACCCACCCTTATGAAAAGTCGGGATGAAAAGGGGGGTGAGAGTCGAAAAAAAAATCGTATGCCTGTCGCTGAGAATATTTTTATCCACATTAATCTGAGATTCGCCTGTATTAATCGACAGGCTACCAGAACACAATACCATTCCCGTGCAGAAATTTGTTGGAGAGCCCCCAGATCCTACTATATCCCTATAAGGATTTGATAGGAACGCCGCACGTAGGAACTCCACATTGGAATCCAAGTGGATTCCGCGCTATATCTCGATTGACGTCCTTTGAGAATATTTTGTTTGACATTCTTAACCGGAATTTGGTGAATCTCCCAAAAAAAATATCGTACTGTGATCCCGTGTACAAGTTTGTTGGGGAGTCCCAATATGTAACCACAGATCTATAGCGATTTGTTAGGGACAGTGCACATAGTGAGTCCTTATTTGGATTCCGCACTGTTCCCCGATGAGCGCCAATTGAAAATTTTAACCATGTTCGTATGAAAAATGTGTGAAAAGTCATGAAAAAAATTCTCGGCGGGTTGAAACATAACCCGCACGATTCGTGACCGTGTACATTTGATTCGAATCAATTTTCAACATATACTTTTCTGAGTGATTTATACTTTTTTAAGATGAGATTTATACTTTTTCGAGATCCACTGATTTTTGATAACTATATATTTTGTTTGGAAAATTCAACGTACATAATACGACGGGATTTATCAAGAATCGTGTTGGACTCTGTTCGATAAAGTAGGAATCTTTTAGGACATGGGTGGCCAACCTGCGGCCGGCGGGCCACATGCGCCCCCCGGGGGTCGTACTGTAGCCCACGCAGCTGGGTCAAATGAACATAAATGTTAACTTTGATTGTACATATCACCAAAAGAACACCAAAACCAATTTTTTTTGTTTGCTTTAATTAGCAAAAAAAGGAAATTGGGTGGAAAAAAGGTTGGCCACCTTTTTTCCGACCTAATTGGCGAAGTTTAGGATTTAAACTGGCTTCGTAGATTGGATTCCAATGGGGAATCCCGATGAGAATCCGATGTAAAGGGTGTCTCATAATGGCCTGACATCTAGATTTATTTAAAAAACGTATTATTTGTTTGAAAAGTACGAATATTTTTATGTGAATATAAGGTACAGGGTGCGCCAGAGAAACTTACTTATTTGAAAGGTCAATAAAAACAAAAGTACTTCAATTATTGTTTAAAATTTTTTTTTATTTGAGAATACAATATCCCAATTTTTTTTTTCATGCAGTCTTGAAAATGACATCGGATAAATGGCGACCCCCATTGCGCATACACTGATGAAGTCGATTTTTGAAATTCGTATCCACTCTTTGCAGCATATCAATCGGTATGTTGGCAATGGCGTCGCGAATTTTGTTCTTGAGGTGTGCTATGGTCCGTGGTCGATCGACATAAACCAGAGATTTCAAATAACCCCATAAAAAGAAATCGCATGGAATCAAATCTGGAGAGCGTGCCGGCCATTGGAGATCGCCTCTGAGAGAGATGAGGTGGTCGGGGAAATGTTGTTGCAACAAATTCATTGAGTCTCGTGCTGTGTGTGCTGTGGCTCCATCTTGCCACTTGACTTGAAGGTCTTCATGGAGAATTCGTCGAACAGTGGTGTCAGAAATTCCCATAGCAGCTGCGTGTTTGCGAGCCGAACGCCGGGGAGAACGCACAACTGACTGCCTCACTCTTTCGACATTTTCCGAAGTTCTGATGGTCCGTTGAAGTCCATTTCTGGGTTTAGCGACACTTCCACACTCCCGAAATGAGTTAACCCACGACAGAATCGAATTACGGCCAGGAACGAGTCTGTGAGGAGGAATTTCAAAGCGAGCGTGGAAGGCACGTTGCGTAGCAACAAGTGAGCGACCGTTAGAAAAGAAGCTCTCGACTGCGAAGGCCCGCTGCTCTCTAGACCAGAGCATGATGGCAACTGACTGGAGGGAGAAACAAACTTGGGAACTTCCCCCTCCAGATGCGCCCCCTCTCGCCCCTCTACCCGCCCAACTCATCGCGCGGGAATTTTTTCAAATAAGTAAGTTTCTCTGGCGCACCCTGTACAAACATGGAGGTTATGTGTGGAACACAATGTCCGATAAATGGCCGCCTCGTCCCTGTTTGCAAGCGTTCACTTTTTTGACGAAATTTGCACTAACATTTTGGCATAATTGCGGGCCAGTTTAATTGATGGTGCGTCGAATTGCTTCATTGAGCCTCGCAATGGTCTGTAGATCATTGGCATACACTTTTTCTTTTAGAATACCCCAAAGGAAGAAGTCCAATGGCGTTAAATCGCACCATCTTAGTGGCCACCCAAATAGGGTTTTACAATCGGCACAGTAATGGCCCACGACTGGTTGCCAGATAACAAACGATGGCGCGGTAATGGCTATATCATCGGGCCAGATCCGCATCGTGCATGGTTGGTAATGAATCATAACCATCATAAACCATGAATGGCTGTTAAGGCTTGGCCAACGATCATACGCCTATATTGGCCCAACAACGGCTGCCGGATCTTCTGCCGGAAATGAAAAACAAAAAATTGACAAATTATGAATATAAAAATTCTAGTAGTATCTTTTTTGTTTTCTTATGCTTTACTTGTGTCCATGTACATTGAATAATTGCATTAAAAACGCTTTCTGCATTGTTCAAGTTTTTACCTTTCATCGCGATCGAACCTGCGCCTATCGTTATAGTGTCGAGCGCCCTACCCACTTAGCCATTCTAACACTTAGAGAATCCATCGTTTGTTCGTTCCTTACTTTTATGCCGATAATTTTATTCGTAACATTAAAGTTTAACGACAATTTTTTTGGTCCATTTAGGCTGCAAAAATAACTCGCTCGTTTTGGGTGAAGTTCCGAAAAGCATACTCCTCTGATCGAGCTGAAATTTTGCACCGAACTTCCTCTCATTATCCTAAGAGAAACCGTTAACGGATTTTTGACGACTAGGAATAGTTTTCGATATATCGCATTGTAAAGTTTATTATTTCACGCCATACGAGTATATCTATAAATCCGATAGATAACCCCCACTCCTCCGGCCGCCCTGCTTCCTGGCAAACAGTGCTGGCCCGTATGTGCATATCACTTGCCATGTGGGATGGGTTTGTTTGGGTTTATTTAATATAGTAGAAGCGCAGTACAATAAATAACTTTCAATATACGATATATCGAAAACTATTGCTAGTCGCCAATATCCTTTTAAAGGTTCTCTTAAAATATTGAGAAGAAGGTCGGTGCAAAATTTCAGCTTCATCAGTGGGATATGCTTTTCGAAACCTTATCCCTTGTTTTTACGTGTTACAGTTTAACGACCTGCATTTTCAAAACGCCCAAAAACAAACCATCAATGGCTGGAATAGATCTGGCAAGTCGTTCATCCGCCTACGATACCCCAATGCTGATCGCCATATTATCGGTGCGATGGTATTGGCCCACCAATGGCTGGCATAGATCTGGCAAGCCGTTCATCCGCCTACAGTACCCCAATGCTGGTCGACGAATTATTGGCCGATTATCAGCAAACCGTTTAATAGCTGAATGCTGGCATTTTTGTTACGACAGGCGACCTTATATGGGCAGTTCACATCACCGCGGCGCGAGATAACACGACCATGAAACTTCGTCTGCAATAACTGCATTGTTTCGCCCGCAGTGTGGAAGGCTGCGCTATCTTGTTGAAAAAGATGTCTTCCAAGTCCACGCCGTTTATGTCATTTATCGGACATTGTGTTCCACACATAATCTCCATGTTTGTAACTTATATTGAAATAAAAATATTCGTGCTTCTCAAGAAATAATACGTTTTATTAATAAATTTAAATGTCAGATCATTTTGAGACACCCTTTATGAGAATCCAATGCACGAGATAAGGACCCATTGTACCCATTGGATCCCTATCAGGAAGTGGAGACAATTATGGCAATCCAATTGAATCCCTACGACAATTTCTGGACGGGTTGATGCATATTTCTAGTCATTTCATTTGATTCGTAATGAATAACTTCTTGTACTTGAAAAAAATAAGAAAAGCACTAGTCATCAACACGAAAAAATCTGGCGACTATACAATCGAAGCGTGCCCGCTAGTTTTGAGTTACCACTACTACACTGAGAAAAAAGAATCGTTGAATGTGCAAAATGCATTTTGTTGTCTCGAAACTTTGTTGTTTTAACAGTAGCTCAGACATGCTAAATAAGCAGATAGTTTAAATGTATTTTTGGTTACTGCCCAACTATACTGTTTTGTTATGCCAATCAAAAATCAATTTGAACGTATTTGAAGATACAATTTTGTTAAACCAACTGAATTTTGGATGGATGGACGAATTTTTTTTTCAGTGTACAAAAATCATTGTGCGCGGCAAAAATAATATACCGCGTACCGTCATTTTCCACATTTCCACAGAGATTTCACAGAATTTTCCACAGAACAAATGCACACTCCAAGTACATGATTGATGTTGGAAAATAAAGCGTGTAGTAATTTCAACGCGGCAAATCGCGTAACATTTTCACGATAGAGCAATAATTATAAAATTAACGGATATAATTACGAATACAAAAAAAAATAATTATAATAAAAAACCGGGTTTTCGCATCATCAGCGAGCAGTGTCCATTAGTATGAGCGTGGAAAATCCGACATATTACAAATTCCTGAAAATATACACACACATATATATATATCCATATATATCACATATGTAATTATAAACGAGACATTCTCGGAGAATTTTCTTGCGTCTACACATACACGGACGCAATACACTTGGGATACGGTACTAACACTCACCGACATTGAAAACAAGCAGCTGATTCAAGGCTGACACCCACTAGCTTATTTTCATGAGCAACTGTTACACACACATCCGTGCACGAACACCCATACAGCCGCAAACACGGACACACGTACGGTAAATGTGTGGCTGCGTATGCTTGTATGCTTCGGCATGTTTAAAAACGCGTATGCGTGTACCCTTTCGATATCCGCACTTCCGGGAGTATTTCCAGCGCGTCAGAGCAGATAAATCAAGCTCAACACGAGAGGCAACGCTTCACCATTACAACAAATAAATATGCTGAAATATATTCGTACGACTCGATGGATTGTTCGAAAGGCTGTTGAAGTTCGCATCGTTGCAACGCAACAAACTTTAATTACACTGTAAAAAATGATATGAAATTTACAATACATTTAAGATACAAAGGAATTGAATTTTACGAACTCAGTAGATGAAATTGACTTTAAAACACTTGTACCGTAAATTTAAAACAGGAACATGAAATTCTAACGTGGATATAGAATTTAATAGATGCAACATGAAATTTCAAAGACAAGTTTGTAAATTTGTGGGAAATGTATTGTATTAACCCGTGTCTTCAATTGAAAATTACTACAGATGTATAATAAATCAATTATAAAAAACAGAGTATTGAAAATACAAAACAAGTTTGAAATTTATTTACGGCTGCCTGAAAAATATAATACATGTGGAACTGAATTGGAAATGGAAAGTATCTCGATTGTACCCCTATCTGATATTATTTCTCATCGACGCTGAGTTAAATATAAGACAAATCTTTAGGAATATCGATGATATACTTCTCGGAATAATACCATCCAGTACATGAATACTGTGATTCGATTCAGAAATTTCCAAGACAAAAGCCACTGAGATTAACAATTGTTTGTCAACAACAAATCACAGGTAAGTTGAATTTAATGTGTTCGTATATTAATATTGAAGAAACATTTTATGATTTTCATAATTGTTGACCCGGACGATATCTCAAAGTCACATGAATTTCAAATACATGCGTGCAGTGGACAGAGATGGGCGCGCGGTCGGTGTACGGGTCGCCGGTCACTGAAGTTAAGCAGCATTGGGCGCGGCCAATACTTGGAGCGGTGACCGTATGCCCGTGCACTGGTTTGCGCGTCAACCTCTGAGTGGGAAACGGTTTGTCTGAGTTTCTGATTGATGGTAATACACCTGAAACTCAACCGAATATGGCCGCCTGTATCGGCCCAGGTTTTCCGCAGTTTCCCTGGGCCTTCGTGCGAATACGATACAGTAGTGCATTAGGAAAGAGTGGATGCGGTCAATACTCTGGGGGGGGGGGGGCGCTGGACGGAATGTAGGGAACTCTGGAAGGATTGTGAATGATGGAAGGAATAAAGGAGAGGATGATAAAAGGAAAAGGCCCCGTGCCTCTGAGGAATACATATATAAAGAAAAAAAAACATACGTGCAGTGATTTCACTGCATTTACATTTTATTATTTAAGTATTCAATATTAATTATGGGATAAAGCTGCGAAAAAATCATATACACAAGTATCACGAAAGCATCATACAGTATATGAATTGAGTGGTCTTAATTTGATAATTTTTACATAAAAACGTATTGCAATTATCAATTTCTGAAATAAACTTAATACTTAGGATCAGTAATTTTAATACACACCCGTATATTAATATTAGCAAATGGTTCTTGAATTCAATATACACTTGTATATTGATATCAGCAAATGGTTCTTGATTTCAATATACTTGGATGTGATTATTTCTTTACACGTGCATTATTTTTCAAACGCACAAGTATATTAATATTACGGAACTACACTTCCATTTTTAAAATAACCTGTTTGGAATTTTCAAAATCGTATCTGAAATTTCATAAACGGTATCCGCATAAAAACTTCCTACACTTGTATATTAATTTTCATACAGAAATTTTTTACAGTGTATTTAAAAAAAAATTACTTTCCCTTGGCCGATTCCGACAACGAAAAGCACTCGTACATCTTTCGCATCCGTATCAGAAATCTATAAAATGAATGTACAAACAAATATTTTGCATCGCAATAAGAATAAAAGCAAAAAAGTAAAGAATAATTTTCATTGCATTCCAACTCTGCAAACTCCAACGTTCGAATGTTGCTAAAGCTTGCATCCTTGGGATGCAATGAAAATTCCTCTTTATTTTTAAATTTCTTTATTTATAAAACGAACAGGTCTTTCGCAGGTGTAAGCTATGGATTTCTAATGAGAGTACTCAAAAATGTTTCAGTGTGTTTCGTAATAAGGGAGAAAAAAAATTCGTTGCATTCCAACGACGCAAACTTATATACCATTTGTTTGGAATTGCAGCTCTTTTTGTATGCTCGAAACTGAAAAAGAAAAACAAATAATCATGCGAAATTGGTGCTAGCCATAAAACATCAACTGCGAGAGTTTCTCTTAATGATAATCGTTTTTCGCTATATCATGCTGAAATAATGTTTAATCGCCTTCCATAAAAAATTGGTGTCCGCGCGTGTATATTGAATTATTGTCAGACGAAATGTAGCAGCCCACATTAGTTTGCGCGTTAAATTGCTTGGATTGCATCCTTTCGTTTACTACTGGTCGATATATATATATATATATATATATATATATATATATATATATATATATATATATATATATATATATATATATATATATATATATATATATATATATATGGTCTGTGTACGTGTATGAGCGCAGATATATTTATGTAGGCATGAAATATGCAGTGCGGCATCGCCTCGACCAAGCCCAGGATCATAAAACATGCATTAAAAAAACGCTGCAGGCAGGAGTAAAAAAGTCGAAATGTCGATGCAGTAAGCATTAGCCGCGATCGTCGTTAAGGGGTCTTCTCACTTTAGCCGTTTAAAAAAAGGCTATTTTCGTGAATTTTTTGATAGGTTTACATTATGAATATTGATATAAAAGTTGTTACACTTATTAAATACACTTTGGAAATATTTAGAAAAAAAATTGTTGTATTTACGAAACCCAAACAAACTTTATACGCGTTTTTCTCGAAACAACGTTTTTCGACGGTTTGTTGATAAAATCTTCGAAACTACCGAACTGATCGTTGTGAAATTTTAACCACATATTCTTTAGAACTATAGCTATAGCACATATAAAGGATTTTTAAAAATTTTGATATTTACTTTTTTTTCCAAAAACGGTGAAAAAACACGTTTTTTTTTGTTTTTTCGAAAAATGTCCGCCATTTTGTTATTTTTGCATTTAAGAAAAATCGTATGATATGCGCTATAGCCATTAACATACTGAATCTAAAACCGTTTGTTTTTTTTTTGTTTGGGATGGTCCATCTCTGAGATTTCATCAACAGCGCAGACCTACAATTTTTTTAGTACATTTTTTTAACCACCATTTTTGCCTATAAATAGTTACTTGAATAATGATTTTTTTTCATATGTATTTCGAAAGTGTATTTATTAAGTGTAACAACTTTTAAATCAATATCTATAATATAAACCTATAAAAAACATTCATGAAAATATAGCCTTTTTTAGCGTCTCAAGTGAGAAGACCCTTAAACAACGTTTTCTTTTATCTCCCCCGCGTTTTGTATTGACGAGAATAGTTTTTCAAAAAAGTGTACAATAATTTCGACGGATTAGAATTTTGTTATCTGCAATGCGAAATTTCGCATGTTAGCCGCTGTCGTGCGGCTATTATGATTCACATAACTTCATAGATAACGCAAACAGACGCAAGGAAAAATCGTTGAAGATCAGTGTGAGCAACTTGAACAAGCCCCTAAAGTGGTTTTGAAGTTCGTGTCGTTGGGATGCAAGCAATTTTTTTCTTTTCGTGTTACTGTATTTTTTTTCGTCCCATTTAGACCACAAAAACCACTGGAACATTTTTAAACATGCTTATTAGGGTTCCATAACCTAAGCTTGGGCAAAAAGTGTTTAGATAGTAATAAAAATAAAGAAGAATTTTCGCTGCATTCCAACGATTCGAACTTCAACGCCATCTTAGAAGGGGAAACTTCAATAGTGAAAATTCGCCATGATGGTTCATAAAAAACGATGCTATTAAAGTTCGCATCGTTGGAATGCAACGGAATATTTTTTTTTTTCGTTTTGCCCAATTCTTTTTTGCAAATTTACGCTACATGGATCATTGGAATATTTCCGACATCCTTCTTAGGGATCCATAACCTAAATCTGCAAAATAAAAGTTTACATAGTCATAAAAATAAGGAAATGAAAAATAAAGATGAATATTCGTTGCATTCCAACGATGGAAACGTCAACGCCATCGAAGAAGTCAAATTTTAAGCGTTCAAGGGGAGATATACACCTAGGAGCCGGAAAAAGGGTCATTTTTGTGAATTTTTTTCAAGGAAAACTATTTGAAATTTCGGATTGGGGTTTTAATTATTTATAAGTATATACATTCAAAAATATGTTTAATTTTCTTTATTTAAAAATATCAAAAATATACAAGGATATTGTATGATCCTTGGAGCGCCCTGATGGAAATCCGCTTATTGGAATTCGACAAATAATGTTGAAATCTGTTAAAAAATGTCAGAAACTGTGAAAATGAATAGATTCTAACATAATTTGATGGAATCGTACATATTTTGCTAGATTCTGTCGGAAATAATCTATGAAAATCGGACAGAACCTCACATATTATGTTAACTTTACGGAATGTCATAAAATCACAGAATTCGATACTTTCTGTCATCTTTTTGTCAGAAAATGTCATCTTTTAACAAAAAATGATAAAATTAATTTTCCATTTTTTGACATATTGTTGCATCGAAAAGAATGACAGAAAATGACAAAAAATGATAGAAAACGATAATTTTTATCATAATTTGTTGTCACATTTTTGTTGAATTCTGACAGATTTCAGCTGTCATTAAATCACAGAGTTTGATACTTTCTGTCATCTTTATGTCGGAAAATGTCATCTTTTAACAAAAAATTATAAAATTAATTTTCCATTTTTTGACATATTGTTGCATCGAAAAGAATGACAGAAAATGACAAAAAATGATAGAAAACGATAATTTTTATCATAATTTGTTGTCACATTTTTGTTGAATTCTGACAGATTTCAGCTGTCATTAAATCACAGAGTTTGATACTTTCTGTCATCTTTATGTCGGAAAATGTCATCTTTTAACAAAAAATGATAAATCAGTTTTCCATTTTTTGACATATTGTTGCATCGAAAAAAATGACAGAAAATGTCAAAAAATGATAAAAAACGATAATTTTTATCATAATTTGTTTGGGTTTTGGCTTTGACAGATTGGGGTTTGGGTTTGACATATTCGGTCATATTTTATAAATGTTGAAGAATTCCATTATATTCCATAAAAAAATGACATTTAATGACGAAAATCTCACAAAAAATAAGAAAGAATGATATAATTCGACAGATTCGGTCATAATATCTCATGAATGTTGAAGAATTCCATTTTATTCCATCAAAAAATGATATTAAATGACGAAAATCTCACATAAAATGGAAAACTCTTACGGCATTATATGACATATTATGTAAGATTCTGACAGAAATTACTGAATTATAACATTACTTTTCTGATAAAATATGACAGATTCTGTAAAGCATGTTCCAATTTCCGGTCAGAAATCATGAACTTCTCACAGAAAATGTCAAATCTCGAAATAATATGACAGATTCTGTCGTATAAATGACATATTCTGACATTATTTCTCATTGAAAGTTGACGGAATATTATCAAATCTGACATTTTTTGTTAAAATCTGACGAATTCCAATAAGCGGATTTCCATCAGGGCGTCGTAAAAAAATCTGCGTATACGGTAACGACTGGCGTTTTTTCAAAAATCATCTGAAAAAAAAATCCAAAAAGATTATTAAATTAGATACTATAATCTAGTACTTGTCATAGCCGATTTTCAAAATATCGGTTTGAGACAAAATGGCGGACGTTTGAACATAAATAGTGATCTTTGGGCCGAAAATTAGTTATTATTTTGCCTATAAAACAAAAACTAAGTAATGGAAAAAAAATCCTATGACAAGTACTAGATAATGGTGTATAGAATAATCACAAAAAACCTCAAGGCAATCGGTTCATTGGTTTTCGAGAAATGTTGGGTACCGATTTGAAAAACGTGGTTTTGAGAAAAACTTGTTTGAAAATTTGGGAATGAATAAATCATGGAATTTGTCAACTTACATGGAATCATCGATACCAGGCCCATAGTGTAGGTCTTCTACGGTCGACGGAATGTTCATAGCTTCTAAATCCTCGACCTCGACCATCTAAGTGTATATCTCCCCTTAATCGTATTCAAATATAAATGCTATCTTGTCGGTTCGATTTTTTCAGTTCTTTCCATCGCTTTGAGAATATTTTCAGTCACTGACAGTGAAATGTACATTTTTAGTTTCCGCACGACGATATTGTGAAAAAAATATATGAAACTTCTTCGTCTCGCCCATCCTTCGCCGTTTATCGCGCGTCCATCCGGACAAAAATCGTTATTTCGGACTGTACACCACACAGCCCATTGCCGCTGCTTCCTACAGACGTGCGGATAAATCGGTAATGTATAGCATGTACATCAGACACTACAATATGATGTAGCGTCACTCTGTCCGTACTAGAGAATGGAGTGTAAGGGTGGAAGACCGCGATGACGCATATCGCCGAACCCTCTTGCACCCCCGTACGACCCTCACGTACTTTGCTGGAAAATAACTAGCAACTCGGCCAGGCTGACGGCGAACGCGATCGATCTGGAGCGTGGTCGAGTCAGCCAACATAACTCGGAACGGGATTACAAAAATAGAATTATTATTAATAAACATGGTGGCATATCTTTTTTTAAGTCCGATAATAAAATAAATCATGAACATTTAATTCGCTTCGTATCTGAAATCGTCATGAATCGAGACGTCGTTTTATGGTGTTCAATTAACGATGAAGAATAATTAACTACATTAATGGGCTGCCGTCACGAAACTCCATTTTTCTTAGCCTTTGTATTTTATCGTTCAGGTGAAACGAGCAAGACGCCAAACTGCGATTTTCGTATGGATAATTAACAATCGATAACTAAGAGTCTCGATGGAAAGGCTGACCTCAAGGGGTTAGGCCTACTTGTAAAAGTCGAAGAATCGCTTCTTTCAGAACCAATATATTTTGACAGTATATCATCTTATAAATGTTGCCTGAAAATTTCAAGGTGATCGGATCAAAATTGACAGGTTTATATGCTGTTATGTTGACGCCCGTCGAAACGCTCGGAGCGTCGTTTGAAACTCTAAACGATAGTACGTTTTTAAAGTCGGTAAGCAAAATATCTTAAAAACTACTGCATCGATGTTTCTGAACATTTTAGGCCATTTTCTGGACGTCAAAATATAGTATTTGATCAGAGGATTTTTTTCCGATGTATACTTCCGATTTGATGAACGAAAAATTCCTATTTTTCGCGACAATCAAGACTCACTTTGGACACGCGCAGTTTTTTTAATTTGATATTTCGAAAATTCCTTCGATTAATCATAGGATAAACCAATTCACTAATGAAATCTTTTTGATTTTTTTTTATATTAGATAACCTGGTTCAGAGAGGCATTGCTTACCGAAAAAGACATTTTCGAGAGGTGCTTCTCGGCCATCAGCTGTAAAGCGGTTATAACCAGATATTTTTACACAAAAAATTACAGAGTGTTCTTCAGATGATAGTTTTTCAAATACGTAATTTTTGTAGCAACTCAACATCACGATGTTCTAGACAAAAAAAGCCCAAAAATGCGCTCCCGAGTCGAAATTTTTAGCCTCCTCTGAACCCTCGCAGGACCCATTTCTTTTGTAATACATAAGCTGCCAGCCTCCGTTGAACCGACGAAACCTCATTTGTCGAGTTCAGTGCCATGAAGAGACCTCCTCTTGGTCCAGGGTAGCCTCGGCTAGACCTCCCAAACCTTCTCTCGACCCCCAGTTTTAGTGAAACGGGCAGAGTACAGGCCTCCTTAACCTGCTTTCAATCTCAAACTCTTGCCTCGACCCCACCTAACCTGCTTTCGGCCCAAATTCGATATCTCGCCCATCATCATTCCATTGTGGCCTGATCAGTAACCCGTTCGATGACGAAAATAAGACGAAATTAATAAAAATACATCGTCCCCTTATCAAATTATTAGTGCAATATTAATATGTGAAAACAATCAGATTTGCTCAATATCGATTTATTATTATTTTATAGGCAATTCATAAAAGAATGCTTGTATTCACAGTCTTACTCCAATTCTATCGGATTAATGGGCGTTTTCCTGTGAGAAAAAATCTCGCAGGAAAATTCTTAAAAAATGCCAGTCTATCCAGTATAAGCTTACGCGACGTTTTTCGTCCTTGACATTTCTTCTTAAGCCCTCTAGTTCTTGAGTTACATTGCATTATCTAGAATGAGTCTTTTTTGGCAAAAAATGAAATAACATTGCGAAAAAAATCGTACAAAACTTTATAAAAAACGCAAATGGAGTTCTTGCTACCCCGTTCAAGTTTATCATGGATAAACGTAACAAACTTTTTTTTCATAAGTCATGCGCCCAATTCTCGATGGTCGAAAAAAAGCCGAAAATCAGTCACATATAAAAGTGCGTACCGGGTCGAAAAGAAAATTATAAAAAAATATTTCACAAAACCAATATAAAGCTGAATTTATTCCCGTCAAAACGCCGTTCGGTAAATTTGGTTATCTTTTTTTTTAGGAAGCTGTGTAACTTTCAGTGCAGCAAGAAATATCGACTGGTGTATCCAAACTTTTAAGCGACGGTATATATTATATAATACTATAGATATATATATTATATTCGAAATATGTAGTTGCATTAATATATTCAAATATACACTACCAGTCAAAAGTATTCGGACACTTCAGATAACTGCAAAACTTAATATCACTTTGGATCATTGCAAACTTATGGTAGAATAATAATTATTTTACGAAGATACTATAAAGCTCTGTATAATTACTTAATTATATAGATCTTTATAGTATCTTCGTGAAATATTAAATGAAATGAATTATATTACTCTAACATTATTTGGCAATTATCCAGCGCTCAAAAGTTTTGCGATCATGTGGAGTGTCCGAAAACTTTTGGCTGGTATTACATATAATGTTGATATCTATATGGAACGTTAGGGTGTTAATTATAGTCTATTTCATGTTCCAAAGGATTGAAATTGTCGGTTTAGAATTCAACCTCATTCGATTTTTTCTTTATTTTTTCTTTTTGTTTTTGTTCGTTTTGTTTTTTTTTTGTTAATTCAATAATGAGTTGATAAATGGCGACGGCCGATTACCGTCGATTTTAAATGAAATGTTTGATTTTTCTTTGTTTTCATTTTTAGCACGTCTAAAATTTAAAAAACATTTCCACGTGTATGTATGAAGCATATTTTTATTTTTTTCCGCTAAATATGATATTAACTAACCGCGTCTATTTGATTCTTTTTTATTTAAATTAACTAAATTTTTCGTAGAACCAAATTTTTCCTATTGCATTCCATTATTAAAATTATTGATTTCAAAAATGTTTATTTATAGAAAATCAATCTATTTAATATCATCCAATAACTACATATTTTATTTGATCCTAATAAATCTGTGATTCGGTTTCATCAGTTCAACATTTTCATCTGTTCAAAAAAACAATTTAGTTAAGTTCACTGAATGGATCTAGTTATTTTTTTTTAATTTACCTTAAATAGAATTTTCGTAGAGTTAACCATTCTTTTATTTGATTGAACTAACGGTCCATCTTTATTGCAACACTCATATCAAAGGGGCGGGGGGTAGAGAAGGTGGAAAGAGAGGATTTATATATATATATATATATATATATATATATGTGTGTGTGTGTGTGTGTGTGTGTGTTTGAAAAATCTATAGCATGTTATTCGATGAAACTCTCTCATTGTCACAATCATATTAACTAATTGATATAGCTTATGTGATACAACAAATAGTTAGAGGTATTCATTTGGCCTCTTATGCCATATCAGCGACCAAAATGTCATAAGCACTCGGTAGCATAGGGGTAGCGGAGCGTAGCTAGGAGTAGGTAGGCTAGGTTCAAGTCGCATATAGGACAAATATTTTCTTCGAAAAAAATCATGTCTATAGGCCAGGGAATGACGAATTACGATAAAAATTCTTGTGGTAAAGCTCTCAATTAAGGAGTTCATTTTATTTTCGATTTATGAACTATTTTATGCATAAAGTACACTTAGCTTTACAGTGTACATTGTAAGCAAATAAAGATTAATTTGAATCTCATCTTTATTTATATATATAAATATCTTCGAAAGAAATATGATCGTAGTAGGCTGTGAGACAAGGAAAAAACCTATTTTATTTAAATAGATGCTATATAAATTAATTTTTTTGTTTAGCAGTGTACAGTAGGCCGAAAGGGGGGGCAGTAGGTTCTGCGGGAGCGCTCGAAGTAGGCTGACCTGAGGTTCCGTAGGTTCAATTGTGAGCCTCACTGAACTCCTTTGAGTCAAAAAGTCTACTTTCTGCCATGCCGGAGGTTCATCGGAGGCTCTAACGCATGGTACTTTCAAACATTCCCGAGTCAAAATTTTTAGCCTCCTCTGAACCTCGCAGGACCCATTTCTTTTGTAATTCATAAGCCGCCAGCCTCCGTTGAACCGACGAAACCTCATTTGTCGAGTTCAGTGCCGTGAAGAGACCTCCTCTTGGTCCAGGGTAGCCTCTGCTAGACCTCCCAAACCTTCTCTCGACCCCCAGTTTTAGTGAACCGTGCAGAGCACAGGTCTCCTTAACCTGCTTTCAATCTCAAACTGTTGTCTCGACCCCACCTAACCTGCTTTCGGCCCAAATTCGATATCTCCTCCATCATCATTCCATTGTGGCCTGATCGGTAACCCGTTCGATGACGAAAATAATACGAAATTAATAAAAATACATCGTCCCCTAATGAAATTATTAGTGCAATATTAATATGCGAAAACAATCAAATTTGCTCAATATCGATTTATTATTGTTTTATAGGCAATTCATAAAAGAATGCTTGTATATAGTCTCACTCCAATTCTATCGGATTAATGGGCGTTTTCCTGTGAGAAAAAATCTCACAGGAAAATTCTTAAAAAATGCCAGTCTATCCAGTATAAGTTTACGCGACGTTTTTCGTCCTTGACATTTCTTCTTAAACCCTCTAGTTCTTGAGTTACATTGCATTATCTAGAATTAGTCTTTTTTAGCAAAAAATGAAATAACATTGCGAAAAAAATCGTACAAAACTTTATAAAAAACGCAAATGGAATTCCTGCCACCCCGTTCAAGTTTATCATGGATAAACGCAACAAATTTTGTTTGCATAAGTTTTTATGCGCCCAATTCTCGATGGTCGGAAAAAAAACCGAAAATCAGTCACGTATAAAAGTGCGTACCGGGTCGAAAACGAAATTATAAAAAACTATTTCAGAAAAGTAATATAAAGCTGAATTTATTCCCGTCAAAACGCCGTTCGGTAAATTTGGTTATCTTTTTTTTTACGAAGCTATGTAACTTTTAGTGCAGCAAGAAATATCGACTGGTGTATCCAAACTTCAAAGCGACGGTATATATTATATAATACTATATATATATATATATATGTATATATATATATATATATATATATATATATATTATTCTCGAAATATGTGGTTGCATTAATATATTCGAATATACACTACCAGTCAAAAGTATTCGGACACTTCAGATAACTGCAAAACTTAATATCACTTTGGATCACTGAAAACTTATGGTAGAATAATAATTATTTTACGAAGATACTATAAAGCTCTGTATAATTACTTAATTATATAGATCTTTATAGGATCTTCGCGAAATAATAAATGAAATGAATTATATGACTCTAAAATTATTTGGCAATTATCCAGCGCTCAAAAGTTTTGCGATCATGTGTAGTGTCCGAAAACTTTTGGCTGGCAGTGTAGATCTAAATAACATATAATGTTGATATCTATATGGAACGTTTGGGTGTTAATTATAGTCTATTTCATGTTCTAAAGGATTGAAATTGTCGGTTTAGAATTCAACCTCATTCGATTTTTTCTTTATTTTTTCTTTTTGTTTTTGTTCGTTTTGTTTTTCTTGTTAATTCAATAGTGAGTTGATAAATGGCGACGGTCGATTACCGTCGATTTTAAATAAAATGTTTGATCTTTCTTTGTTTTCATTTTTAGCACGTCGAAAATTTAAAAAATATTTCCACGTGTATGTATGAAGCATATTTTTATTTTTTCCCGCTAAATATGACATTAACTAACCGCGTCTATTTGATTCTTTTTTATTTGAATTAACTAGATTTTTCATAGAACCAAATTTTTCCTATTGCATTCCATTATTAAAATTATTGATTTCAAAAATGTTTATTTATAGAAAATCAATCTATTTAATATCGTCCAACTACATATTTTATTTGATCCTAATAAATCTGTGATTCGGTTTCATCAATTCAACATTTTCATCTGTTCAAAAAAACAATTTAGTTAAGTTCACTGAATGGATCTAGTTATTTTTTTTTTAATTTACCTTAAATAGAATTTTCGTAGAGTCAACCATTTTTCTATTTGATTGAACTAACGGTCCATCTTTATTGCAACACTCATATCAAAGGGGCGGGGCGTAGAGAAGGTGGAAAGAGAGGAATTTTATATATATATATATATGTGTGTGTGTGTGTGTGTGTGTTTGTTTGAAAAATCTATAGCATGTTATTCCATGAAACTCTCTAATTATCACAATCATATTAACTAATTCATATAGCTTATGTGATACAACAAATAGTTAGAGGTATTCATTTGGTCTCTTATGCCATATTAGCGACCAAAATGTTATAAGCACTCGGTAGCATAGGGGCAGCGGAGCGTAGTTATGAGTAGGTAGGACTAGGTTCAAGTCGCATATAGGGCAGATATTTTCTTCGAAAAAAATCAATTCTAAAGGCCAGGGAATGACGAATTACGATAAAAATCCTTGTGGTAAAGCTCTCAATTAAGGTGTTCATTTTATTTTCGATTTATGAAATATTTTATGCATATAGTACACTTAGCTCTACAGTGTACATTGTAAGCAAATGAAGATTAATATGAAGGTCATCTTTATTAATATATATAAATATCTTTGAAAGAAATATGATCGTAGTAGGCTGTGATACAAGGAAAAAACCTATTTTATTTAAATAGATTCTATATAAATTAATTTTTTTGTTTAGCAGTGTACAGTAGGCCGAAAGGGGGGGCAGTAGGTTCTGCGGGAGCGCTCGAAGTAGGCCGACCTGAGGTTCCGTAGGTTCAATTGTGAGCCTTACTGACCTCCTTTGAGTCAAAAAGTCTACTTTCTGCCATGCCGGAGGTTCATCGGAGGCTCTAACGCATGATACTTTCAAACATCGTACCCTCCTTTAGATCCCCAATAATCCGCTCACGACGATTTCTGCTCGCCTTCATTTTGTGGGTTGAACGCGGCTCGAAAATTTCGACTCGGGTTGTACCCTCCTTTAGATACCCAATAATCCGCTCACGCCGATTTCTGCTCGCCTTCATTTTGTGGGTTGAACGCGACTCGAAAATTTCGACTCGGGCTGTTATCGACTGTAACAACTAGGCATAACCCGTTAATTGATCTGATTAGTTGATCTTAATTTCAGCTGTGGTGGACTTTCTTAGAACTATAATTCCGGTTTGTCCCACAGTTCATTTCATAAAGTTTTTTTTTAGAATCTGCATTCACGTTGTAAAAAAGGAAAAGTCCATTTTACTAGAAAGAAAACTTGCTCGAGAGGATTTTCTGTCGAATCGTTCCATTCTCAAAAAATAATCTGATAGTCGTTTCATCCCAAATAATAGTTTGACAATAATCGAATGATCGTTCGATCCTAAACGGTTATTCAATTCTCGACTTATCATTATATACCATATGCGTAATAAATGTTAAATTCGTTTTCAAAGTTTGATACAATGGCAACAAGTTCTTTCGCATTGTTTCAAGACAATTCCATAGAAATGGCGCTACTTACAATTGCCGTGTTCTATGTGCATGATGTTGAAATTTACATTGTTGAAATGCAACGAAGATTAATATTTTAAATCGTTAGTTTGCGATCGTCCAAACTTGCGGCAGTTTCGGGCTACGAGAATTACAAACGTTTTCTAGGAACTTTTTTTTTGTACAAGCCAAATTAAAAGAAAAAATATTTTGGGCGATAGCAATGACAAGCGAAAACATTATCAATCTTCGTTGCATACCACTGATGCAAACTTCGAGACCCTCTTTGTTCTCCAGCGCACTTAATACTGTCTATTACCATTCTTGAAGCCCGTTTTTTTAGGGTTCCTTATCCGAAGGGCAAAACGGAAATCTATGTCACTCTGCTGTCTGTCCGTCCGTATGTCACGGGTATCTAGCTCGTAAACGAAATGAGTTACAGACCTGAAGTTTGGATATTTTGTGTAGAATGTTGACCCAAAACCGAATATTGAATTAGAAATTCAATTAAATTCTTTTTCATGCGGGTCCCATACATAAAAAAGGAGCAGAACATTTTTTTTTCTTACCCTGGCATGTGGAGTGTCATTTTTTAGAGCTCATTGAGTAGAGTACAAATACATTTTTTTTCTTTCTTATCTTCAAAAATAAAGAAATGGGGGGTCGTCAAAGTTGTCATTGTTAGATCATTTTTGTTCCGGGATCTATCTCAAAAACTAAACTAGTTATGAATTTGGAATTTCTGTATACTATGTACCATATACTGTATTTAAACAACAAATACCGAAAACGCCGATTCATAACGTAGCATATATAATAATTTATTGTATATATAATAAAATGAATTTATAATGGAAATATATGAAATTATTGTTATTTAAATATTTGCAATACCAAATAACTTATTTTTGGCGTCGGTGCCAGCCAAGAACGAGACATTGACGTCACGGAAGAAACGAGATTGCAAATTTAAAAAACACTGTAGATCGTATATTTCATTTTTTTTTCTTCGCCTCCGCATTTTCTGCGAAAAATGTGACAATATTGGCAATTGGCTGGTACCGACTCGAAAAATACGTCATTTGGTATTGTAAATATTTAAATAACAATAATTTTATATATAAGCTTTTACACAAAGCTTACTTTAGCTATCATCACCGCATATGGTTTCAGTTTAGTACACTGAGAGAAAAGTGTATAGTACTTATGAAAGAAGCCCACGGCAAAAGAGGTAATAGTAAAATCCCGTATAGTTTATTGGCACCGTAATCATAATATGGTTAACACAACTATAAGCGAAAAGTATATCTAAACATGCAACTTTGGTGGCGTGCTCGACTATCTATCATCCCCAAAATAACTACTAACTATTGTGAACATATTAACTGAATTAACTATGTCGATATTGTAAAGCCTTTCACAGTAGGTTAATAGTTATTTCGGGGATACTAGATAATCAAACACACTACTAAAACGGCATGATTAGATAGATGCTTATAGTTGTGTTACCCATATTAGGATTGCGGTGTCAATAAACTATAGGGAATTTAACTATGCCCACTTTTACCATGGGCGTTTTTTTAAATAAATACTATAGACATTATTCTCAGTGCAAGTTTGTACTATTTATATGGTTAACATTAACACTTGTTGAGTATAAATTGTTACGAGATCTTACGAAAAGTGACTATACGAACAAAATTATGGTAATCTTATAGTAAAGACGTAAATCATTTGTGGAATGTGTCAATAAAGTAGAGACGGCGGTAGCACGCTATGATCGATATAGATATATTAGCGCATTAATTTATCAGTTTTTAAAATTCGATATTTCGTAAACTATTGCGTTGCGCCGAAAATCCATTTAAGTAGTGACATATATTATCAAAAAGACGATCTGTGCAAAACTCCACCTATATCGGAGGTAACAGCAATTCTGAATTGCAGCTGGAATTACTTTTACCTGCTATGCCGAAACTACGATAAAAAAAAACGTAAGTACCCGGTAGCACAGTGGCAGCGTGCGTAGTATAGATACGTAGGTCGTAAGTTTGAATCCATGTTCAAACGAAATATTTTCTTCGATAGGGATCATTTCAGGAGGTCAGGGAATGACAAATTATGATAAACAATCATACAGGTAGTACTCTCAATTGAGAATTTTCGAATTTATCACATATTATATACATTTAGTAGACATACCATTCAATATGGTAAAAATCACTATTTTTTGATAGTGTAAGGAAATATCCATTTGATGAAAACCTACTATATTATATAGCATCGAACAATCAACGTATGCTTGTAAGATTGTTGGTTGCGGTTAACATATGAGCAAAGTTAACACAACTGCTAAATAATCATAAGCAGTACTATATTTTAGGCAGTAACCGTGACTATGAAATATTGTTGTCCCCTCTATTAGATTCAATCGTAAAAGCAGGAGCAATGTATGGAGTGGAGATATGGGGAATGGGAGAAATAAGCGTATTTGAAAAAATACAGAGCAGGTATTGTAAGATGGCATTAGGAGTGGACAGAACGACGCCAAATTATATGTGGAGGAGAGAGCTAGGAGTGCTTACTATGGAATATGTGATAAGGGAAAGAGCGACGAGATATATTAGAGAAGTGATGAGAATGGATGAGACAAGGTGGCCAAAAATTTGTTTAATAGACGAAATTAGAGCGATAACAAACGGTGACCCGTCAAAATGGGGGAAAAACCTGGTGAAAGTATTAAGAGATATGGAGATAGAAGATATAATAACAATGATAAGGGAGCAAAAAGAAGTAAAAAAATAGACAAAAGGATAGAAGAGGGACTGGAAAACTTAAAAAACAGAATCTTAAGAAGGGAAGAAGAAAAAATTAGAAAATCGACGTATAACGATAAGTATAAATATATTATAGAAAAGGACGAGATGCCATGGAAATATTGGTCAGATGAGGGAGTAAAGGGAAGGGACAAGGAAATATGGGCGAGGCTAAGATGTGGCAACATAGGAAGGGCGGGAAAGAAAGGAGAAAAGGATTGGAGGTGCAGGATATGTAAAGAAAAAAATGAGACATTGGAACACCTAATGATATGTAAAAAAGGTAGGGAGTTAGTATCAGAGAAAGCAAGGAAGAAAGCAGAGGAGTGGATGGAAGGAATGGATGAATTGGCAGTAAAGGGGGAAATCATAAATATGCTGGGAGGAAAAATTCAAATAGGGATATGCGAGTATTTTAGAGAAATAGAGGAATTATGTAGAAAGATAAATAAGGAGCATGGCGGAGGCGAGATCGACGAAGGGGACGAATAAATGAAGAAAGGGAGAATGTGAAAATAATGCGGAATGTAGGAATGTAGGGTGTAGATAGTAAGTGAAAAGTTCGTTTGTGAAATTGTCATATTTTTGTAAAAAGCTTTGTGAAAAATTGTGCAAATAAAACTCGATACTACTATTGTTGTCCCCTCAGGGTAATTTCGAAATATGGTTAAAATATGGTTGAAGTTACCATACATTTCTCTCAGTGTACTACCTAAGAATTAAGACAGAAAAAAAGCATTACTTAATTAAATAACTAGTTTAAAAAAAGTGCATTGGTCATATCTACGGAATCCTAATGGAGTCAGGCCCGACTCGCACTTGGCCGAGTTTTGTAATGATTTTAAATATTGAAAAATCAACACAACCGCACAAAAGCCCGTGCGATTGCATTTACAAAATGACAAAAATTGCAACCAAAAAACAATTTCTCTACGTAAAAACATAAGGCAAAAATAAAAATGAAACTCGAATGTGCGCGCCCAATCGTGAACAATAATTTATAGAAAGGTTTGCAATCTCGTTGATACTCGAGAAAGACCAATCGAGCCGGATTCCCGCTGCAGCTAGTTGGGCAGCAAAGTGTATGAAACGGGGATTGTCCTTTTTCTTGTTCATTCTAATTCGCTGGTAGTAATAATAGCTTGGCTACGTATCGGCGTCGTTCCACAACCCCGCGGTGAACTAACGCGCTTTATAATAATAATAATTTTAATATCGATAGTCCGTTCGCGCCATGCCTCCGCCGTGTGAGCGGCGGATACACGACAGTGAGTGGATTCTTCGGCTTTAAGTGGTACAACGAGGTCATGGATATCGGAATTTAATATTGCATTAAAGTTTTGCCCACTCTGCTACCAGCTAAGTCTAACGTGAAAATTTGATCGAACCTCCAAGGATATTATACCTAGAGCAACGCAAACCGAACAGAATAAAATTCGGACATGAAGAGAATTTTTTTAAATTATAGTCTAAAGCCACAGTAGCGAACTCGTGGTCGATGTGCAACCGCCCGTATTAGAGCAGCTGTAGGCAACACTGTAGGGGGTTTGAAGAAACTGGAACAAGTGTCAGATGTGGGGTAAAAGTGAAAGACATATGATCGTAAAAGTCCGAAAAGGCATACGGAGAAACATTGGAAAAACAATAAATAGCGGAATAATCGTCCACGAAACAGCCTGGACTCTGAGAATTGTAATTTCGAGCAACTGCGATGCTCCAGTTTGAAAAAGTCGCTGGAACGAGTGTCTCCGCGTATGATCGACTGGAATTGCGTTACACATGAGTGTGCAGCGATCATTCATTTTTTCCCAATTATCTTCTACAGTGTCCCGTGATGAAATTTGTTGAGAGTCCCGCAGAGGGAGTTCACATTGGAATCCAAGTAGAATCCGCGTTATTCCCGATTGACATCGTTTGCGAATATTTCATTTGAAATTCCTAACCGGAATTTGTCGGATCTCCCGATAAAAGTATCCTTTCGTGATCCGGTGGACAAATTTGTATGATATCGAAGGTTGCATCGTTGGAACGCAACGAAAGTCCAGTACCTTGATCTTTTTTTGGCCTATTGGGGCTACGAAAAACACTCGAACGTTTTTTAGGGTCCTTGTGAGAAATCTAAAGCCCAAATTTGCTGGATAAGATTTTGGGTAATGAAGAAAATGTGGAAATCAACATTTTTGTTGATGTCCCACATTGCACCCACAAGTCTATAGGGATTCGTTAGGGACACCACACTACATGGGCTTGAAGTTTACATCGTTTGAATACAACGAAAATTGTGTCAAATTTCTCATTTTCGTTAGTATCCAAAATCATGTTTTGCAGATTTAGCTTGTAGAGCGTCAAATAAGAACGCTAAAAAATGTTTGCGTGATTTTCGGAGCTGAAATCTGCCAAATGAAGAAAAAATCATTTTCGTTGCTTTCCAACGATGCAAACTTCGACGTCATGTACATAGGGAGTCCTTGTTGGGATCCAATTGGATTCTGCATCGCCTCGATGAACGCCATTCAAGAATTATCACGTTCGAATCGAAGATATGTGAAAAAGCCACGAGAAGAAACTCGGCGTGTTTAAACACAACCTGCACGCTTAGTGAGTGAATACGTGTGTGGTGATATGTCAAAGTGCAGAAAAATAAATAAAAAACGATATTTACCTAAAGTGGATTTGCAGCGATGCGAATTATGATAAATCGATTTTGAAGGTATACTTTTTCAAGGGGGTATCTCCCTCTGGAAACTTCAAAATGACGTTTTTTTTGCACATTGTTATAGTGTGATCGTTCAAGAATATTTTAAGACCAACCGGACCCTGTAATTCTAAAAATTGACGAAGTTACACCTATTTGGTGTAAATTAAATTAAAAATAATTTGCGTGTAACGAAAGTGAACATCAAAGCACAAGAACACTCAAAAGAGGACCGAACTGCCCGCAGATTGCATAGATTAGGTGTG
Organism: Ophion ellenae; assembly: GCA_963210295.1. Classification (NCBI taxonomy): domain Eukaryota; kingdom Metazoa; phylum Arthropoda; class Insecta; order Hymenoptera; family Ichneumonidae; genus Ophion; species Ophion ellenae. Next base: position 38,206,050 of record OY723387.1, on the reverse strand, counting down.
CAACATGATCTCGATGATGAGGAAGGACACTTATATGGTGCCGGAATCACTGACTAGCGGTTTGACGACAATATTTCACAAGATCGTGTAAAATATGTACAGTCAAAGTGGAAACAGTGGCAACACTGGATACACTGGACCTTTTCTGTTTCTCAGAAGTGGACATGTATACATGTGCGTCTTTTTCACATTAGAACTGCCCTCGGATGCCAATAGGTTTGAACCTGTCTGTGAGTCGCTCCCACGCAATTCGGTTGTGAGAGGTGATTTTATATTATTTTTGTGTAAAAAGTTGAAACACCAGCTGAGTTTGTATGTTTTTTGCTTCTTTACCTATCGCAGTTATGTTCCAAGTCATTTTTCTCCCGCAATAGACAGCTATATTGCGGTATTTGAGCATTGTGTTTGTTAACCTAACAAAAACAGAAACTTGTCAGTACCCGCTTTAGAAAAAAAGAGAGAGTCGGTACACAGTGGCTCAATTTTTCGAGGTACACAGAGGTAAGTCATATTATGAATATTTCCGCGTTGTGATTTAGATAGGTACACTGGTACTACCTCATTAGGTAGGTACTCATTGTTGACTAATATTCAATAAATGATTGTGATTGATCTCATGATATGCTGTTTTTTTTACTTAATTTTTCAATAGTTTACAGCACAATACCCCCCATTGTATAGACAAAAGCACTCAATTACCTACAAGTGTACAGTGGATCAGGGTAATTTTCTTCAAATTTCGCGTGATTTTGAAATTTTGTCTGACTGTGATATTAGGCATGTTTCACTGTGTACACCCCAAGTATACAGTGGATCAAATCCCATTTTTTAAAATGGTTATTATCTCAATATCTATTGGGTTAGGCCGTTCAGTGTCTTTTAACAAAATGAAGCCATTGACGTTTGGTCCAGGTTTCATTGAGATTGTGTGAAAGGTTAGGCCTATAAACCTCTGAGAAAAAATGAGCCACTGATCCCACTCTGACCCCCTACCAAAACTTTGAACGCGATTATCTCAACACTGGCTATCTCGACACGGCGGGATTGATATTTTGAGTAACTTTCGCACTACTGACTTGAATTTGCACAGTTAGCGTTCAAACAGTAGTCATTTTCGGTTCAAGATCGCATTTTTCAATTGGATGAACCATTTGTTAATAGCAATGACTTCAGCATGCTGTTTTTCAAGAGAAAAGTGAGGTTTTCTTTGGAGAAGCTGTCATTTTTCATATTTTTCGACATTTCGAAAAGTGGATCGTGAACCCATAACCAGTTGGACATATTGGAAGAAATTGTATTTTCTGTTCACTCCAAATTACATTTGAGCCTGGTAGAGAACCCGCGCGTTTCTGGCCTCGCTGGAGTCCTCGTTGGAGGACTGCGACGCCAACTGCAGCCCCACGAACACTTTAAAAGATTTTCTTCCGAAAAAATTACATTGTAACCACAAACATGTTGACAACATGCTGGGAAAAAATTAATGTATTCCAACCAATGTGTTACTAAAAGAAAAAAAAAATGCATCATTCTGACCTTCAAATTGGGCTTCCAGAGAGGGATACCCCTGTTAAGCAATTTATATTTTTTTTTAATCCACTCGTTTTGTAGATCTATCAATTTTTCAGGGAAAAAATTGCCGGACAGAATGCGTTGGGATCCATCAAGAATCGTATAGGATTCTGTTCAATAATGTGGGAATCCTTTCGAATCCGTACATTGGATCCCAATGGGAAATCCCGATTAGAATCCAATGTACCAGCGTGACGTTTTAGTACAGGGATCCAATGCAAAGATTCATTGGATCCCTATCAGCAAGTAGGGACAAGTAGAGGAATCCGATTGGATCCCTAGGACAATTTCTGCACTAGTTGATGCACTAAGAAACAAAAACCAATTGAATCAAAAAAATATACTGGTTGATTAAAATAAATGTCTGATCGCGGAGTGCCACCGATATATGAGATTGTTACAATACTATAAGATATTGGAAAATGTGATTGATTCAAATAACATATTATTTTATTTGAAAATTTCTTCTGTTCTCTGAATATCTACATTATCCTTCGAATAAAATTATATTCTATTGAAATCATTCTATATACAATCCGTAGATGTATGGATGAAATAATTAAGCGGTTGCTACAACATTTTTTATTTCGTACAAAAATATAATCACTAGAATGAATTATTTCTTTACTACATCGAAACAAATATGCCATGAGACGTAAGTTTTTCAATTTGTTTTAAATCTTAAATAAAAAGTGAGCATTAGAATGATCATCCACGATAATAGTGGAGAGAATATCAGATGTCCAATGGAATATCCATGGAGAGAATATCAGATATTCAACTGATAAGAACAGATACGACACTTCGATCTTAGCCACAGGCCAAAAAGCGATAGTTTTTGGAGTTTCTCCGGCGTTTAAGTAGAATTTCGGTTCGCGCTACGCTTACGAGAAACGAGCGCGCGTGCGGCTTCTAGCGGTTACTCCGAGAACTACGGGTTTCCACACACCTATAATTTCGGTGGCGCTCGGCCATGATTTGGTTGAATTTTTTCAACCAAATGCGCAGGAAAAAAATTTTATTTCCGCATAATTTTTTAACCAATTCAGACATTTGCTTAATATTTTTCAATCAAAATAAAATATTAATATTTTAACGAATAATATACTTGAAAATCGATATCGGATATGGTGAAAAAAAAAAATAACATATTTACTCACAATCAATAGAGATTTTATGTGAATCAAACGAGCGAAATTCAATTTTTCTTGTGTACTCCAATCAACAATATTCATGTTATGAATTGAAACGCTTTTTTTGTTCGTTCCAAAAAATGCATTCAAAACTATATAATTTGTTCGCGATAATTTTTTAGAAAGTTTCAATAATATATTGTTCTCGGCTAACAATATATCTTTTGAATGAAAAAAAAACTTTCAATTTCATCATGTTATTAAAGTCAATAGCGTTTTGTTTGGATTAATACATCCGATTATTTACACCAACAATTTTACAATTGAATCAACGAAATTCCATTCAATAACACCAACGATATTGGATCAATGATTTTTTGTCTCAGTGTGGTGTTGACGTTCGCATCGTTGGCGTACAATGACAATTCTTGTTTATAATTTTATTACCTTGGGTATACCATGATACGTATCGTTGACAGATTCAGGTTAATCTATATAAATGAGCAATGAAAAATGGTTGGCTGACTTTGGTAGCACAAATCTGGCAAAAGAAATTACAAAGATGAAAAGAAAAGTGTCGTTACATTCCAACGAGACCAATTTGAATCTCATAAAATATTATAAACTCGGCATTTCTTTCAGCTTCAAAATAATATTCAATCAAGCACGCAACTTGTCGCAAATTTGTCTTCAATCAAATTGTCTAGAAACAAGCGTAAAAGAAATCACGAAGATCGCGGACCAGCTGAGCACGCTCTTCTCGTTCAACTCTGACGGCTAATTTCGCGCAATAGTATGTCACAGTCATCAGGAAAGTTTGCGGTAAAACGAGTAAAATCCTCCGGGATGAAAAGGCCTATGCCTCGCAGTCTGATTGAGTAACAGCCTATCAATGCGTCATTTATGCACATATTTATGTCCACGCATATTCGAGAGTATACGTACACATGATTGACGATGAGATCTGACCATGATCTGACAGATCTATCGCGGAATTCTCGGACAAAGCATCTTTGCATCAAATGCACGTAATATTGCGAAAATACGACGAGCCTCTCTCTTCATGAGTTTGTGCTTTGACGAGAGCAAAGGAGATGGAAAGAGGATGGGAGGGGGGGGGGTGGTATGACGCGTTTCAAAAGCCCATGGAGTGGGTTTGCGTATAAGTGGAATTAACGCCATTACGCTCAAGACCTCGAAAGACTATCCCGGTATTGCAAATGCGTGTGTCAGCAACAATTTGCTTCGACCATATCTTTGACGAAGCAAAATGATGGGGTTGAAGTTTGCATCGTTGGAACACAACGAAAATTCTTTCCGATTCCTTATTTCCATCATTATGCAAAATCACATTTTGCAAATTTGTTGTAGATGGCTACATAAGAATCCTAAAAAATGTTTGCGTCATTTTGGTAGCTCAAATCTGCCCAAGGAAATTTGGGAAATTGGCAGCAAAGAATTTTCATTGCATTCTAACAATGCGAGCTTCAACGTCATGAAAAATGATGTTTCTGCGCTAGAGACTGGAAAGTCTGCGAGAGAATAGTTTCCATTTTTACGAGCATGAGAATGCTAGTGATGATACAAATCAAGAGCGAAAATGGCCTAGAAAGAAAAATGCAGTGCCACGAGCGAAACAATAGTGGATAAATGTGAACGAAAGAGGTTTGTTTGGTATATCAGGAGAAACGATTTGATTCGATCAATTAAAACTATGTTGAAGCTCCGCCCGGCCGGAATTTTGTTTGGTGTTCACGATCAAATGATATGTTTACTTCAGTCAAACGTTTAAATTGATCACAACGATATCTATAGTGTTGAAGTTTGTATCGTTGGAATGGAACGGAAGTGCTTTATTAGGTTTTAATTTCGTCATTTTTATCATTATGAAAAATTCTTTTTTCACATATTTATATTGTAGATCTTTCAATAATTTTCTCAAAAAATAATTAGGCGATTTTTGAAGGCAAATATGGCCGGGAGGAATAAAAATAAATTCATAAGTATTCACTTTCGTTGCGTTACAATGATGCAAAGTTCACTCTCATCGGTCTCTGACAAATACCATTGATTTTTATTCAGTCAGTTTAACAAAAGTGTATGTAAGTTTATTAACGTTTGTACACTGCAATGATTGTATTGTATATTTGATTGTATCTGATTGTATTGTATATTTGATTGGATTTTATATTTGACTGAAACAAATATTATATTCCGTTCGACTCTAGAATCCTTTTATTAAAATTCCGACAACCTCGTACATCTTGCCGATAGATCTTTTTTCTTTCGACGTTTATACGAAAAATATTGGACCGTGTCACCCCAAATGGGTGCATCCGAAAGAACGAGGTAAAATTCAAAGGGGTGCCTGAATTTTTTTTTAAACATTCCGAGGTTATATTTACAATACGATCACCACACTTACCAGTACGACTAAATATTTATTCGAACCTAATCAATTATTTCCGTCAAGTGAACTTTCAATGAAAAGTTTACTTGAATTGACAGGTGTGCTTAAAATATAACAATCTCTTTACTTGTAATTCTGATAGATATGGTGGTGGATGTAAATAAAAACCCAAACAAACAAAAATACGCCCAATATATTGTTTTCTTCTCTTCATTAATTTTGATAATTTAGAATCTTTTGTTGATTTTCCATTTCTGTACTTTTATGCTTATCTTCTTTTTTTTGCAAATTGAGGTCGTAAGCCTCTAATAAGAATACGTAAAAACGTTTGAGTGATTTTCACAGCCGAAACAAAAATCGAACAATTAAAAAGAATTCATTTTCGTTGCGTTCCAACGATGCAAACTTCAACATCATAATGACATAGCAATCAAGGTTGTTGCTTAAGAACATTGGGGTAAATAGATATCAATGAAAATTTTACTAACCATTATGGTATATTTTCTGAACATGCTGGCAAAAGGAGAACGAAGGTTTCCGCACTCGTATATAAAACTCGTTGATCGCATTGGTTATAAGGGCAACGTGGTTAGCATTTCAGTCTCTCGCGTATACCTTCCGCATTTATGATGAAAGTGACCCAAAAAACGAATTTTGTGTGCAGGATAGTATACTGAACAATATTACCGAAAAAAATAGACAGGTTACCGATCTGATTAATGAAAATGTATGAAAAATATGCGACCAGTTTACGAAAAAGTGAGGCTTGTTGAGGAGTATGTATCAAGGGGCTATTCCAGTGTGAACGCTGAAAATTTGGGTCATTTTCGGGAATTTTTTCGAAGAAAAGTACTCAATTAAATGTTTCGGAAAATTAAGAATATATTTAGCTATATTTGACCTATATTATATAATTTTTTCATAGAAAAATATTGAGATCCAAGGAACTTATGCGCTGCCTTCGGAGCCGCCAAAAAAAAAGTTCCTCCACTGCTGACATGATTCCGGCCGATTGAGTAGCTGAAACCGAAAAAGGAAAAGATGTCGTTAAACTGGAAGGTATTTCCTGTACAATGACGTAGGATTTTCGAAAAATATCAAAACCTAACAAAATGGCGTAGTTATGAAAAAAAATCTCTTTTCTGGCCTATAAAATGGTCGTTTTTTTCAATGCCAAATCGTCAATTTTCATCCAATCAAAAATATCCGACGTCATTGTAGAGTAAATATATTCAAGCGTACTCAGTTCAAATTTCAAGTCAATCGGATAATTGCTCTTTGAGTTACAATGTCAACAAATGTGAAAATTCTCATTTCGAGAAAAACGCGTTTAAAGATTTAACTATCGATTTTTGCAAGATAAAATTATTTTTTAAAAGTGTTACACTGGTATAGCCCTTTAAAATGTGGCAACGTCGGAACTATGGGAATGGCAGAACCAATTGAAAACCTAGCGCGCCCATTTCAAATACGTTAAAGTCAAATGCGACTAAGGAGAACTTATTCATTTATTTATTTTTCTATTTATTTTATTTTCCTTTTTCATTTATTTATTTTCCCTTTTGTCTAGCTTCGGTGCGAGCATAGTATGATGCTTGTGGGCACGAGCACTGACAAATCGTCTTTTCCATCGGAAACTTTGCGGCGCACTAATCTTTTTTTCTGAATCATTTGTGACCTTCTTTTGCTGTGACATAAGGGGGCATCCATTAATTACGTGAGGTGATTTTGGCGATTTTTCGACCCCCCCTCTCCCCCTGGTGAGATGTCGTGAGATTTTGCTCGACCCCCTCCCCCCTCCCCTAATCTCACGTGAGATTTTTCAAAATGCATACGTTCACGGAAAATAAATTGTAGTAGAAGTAACTGCGGTTGTAGTACCATTTACTCCACCATGTAAAGTAGTAGAGAGACTCTCCCTACGTGATAAAAATTACGTGATTACTAAAATTACTAAAACTACTAAAATTACTAAAATTACGTGATATTTGCCGAAGCCCCCCTCTCCCCCACGTGAGATTGGGTGAGATTTCGCTCGACCCCCCCCCCCCCCTAAACGCCGCACGTAATTAATGGACGCCCCCTAACCTCTGAAAACGCCGACCGGCACGAGACGCTCGAATTACGACAGAACCGTGCGACGTTGCCAAAGCTCGTGTCTATTTTAATAGGATTTTTAAGGCGTTATATACAGTTGAAATTTTCGAAAAATCGATTTTTTTATTTATTTTTTTATAATGTACACATATTTAAGTACACACACAGAACATTTCTTATCAATCCGGTGAATAGTCTCGAAGTTGAACGCACATTTGTAATGACATGTCAGAGCGTTCAAAAGTGCTTTTGAAACTTTAAACGCGCTTTTCTCAACACTGTGTTTTTAAAGTCGGTGAGCAAGATTTCTTAAAAACGGCTAAACCGATCAGTCAAATTTTAACGCAATCTTTTAAAGTATATTTTTTAGCAATTAATCTAAGCTTTTTTCTTACCGGTAAATATTTTCCATTTTATAAACAATTTAAGGTCTAAATGTTTGTCAAAAATCGATTTTTTTTAGAAGCCGCGATTTCGTCAAAAATTATTATTTTGCTTATTCCTTCGATCAATTACAAGATAATCCATTATATTAACGAAATATTTTTGGTTTTTTCATTTAAGATGATCCAGTCCATAGATGTGCTCACCGCAAGAGGCCTTTTTTCTAGAGATCAGCTCTAGCAGCTTTCAAAATAATTATTTTTACAAATAAGGAATGTTAAACTACAGTCAAAAGTTACCGTAATATGTGTACAAATTTTTACGTTAATAGAGTCAAAGGCCTTTTCAAGAAAAATTCTTGAAAAATCGATCTTTTTGGGCCTCCTGACTGTATATAACCCCTTAAACATCAACATTCAATTTTCCGATAATCCTAACTCATTTGAAATGATTGGAGGAGGACATTTGAAAATTTCTTCAATATTCAGTCGTAAACGTCATTAATATTTTGCTACAAAAAATTGGCATTGGTGACGTCACACAATGTATTAGCATAGGAACTTCGTTTCTCCCCCCACCCTTCAAAAATGATTTAACAACAATCTTAAGGAGGTACAGTGATGACCATGCTAGTAAACTTAGAGTCTATTTCACGCCGCAATACCGCCACGTTTTAGATATATGTATATGGCCTATTTTTCGAGAAATATTTTTTAAGTATTGAATTTCGAGTTTCCTAATATTTTTGTAATATGGAAACAACCTTAATAATCTACTACTCGACTTCAGTAGTACGCCATATCGTTGACGTTTAGCATCGTCGCATTTTCGGTGGCTGTCATCGGTTCCACGCGCCCGGCTTACTATTTTTTGTAGCCGGTTAACATGGAGAATGAAAATACTGTGGAAGTTTATCAAAGGAGTAACGGGATTGTACCTGAAGTCCAGTTTAGAGACAAATGTAGATTCTGTCGAACAAGAATTAGAAAATGAAAAGATAATATTGCGATTGCAAATAAAAAACGTCGCGTTGAAGTTAACCTCAATGTCCAATGTCCAATCTGTCCAAAGTCAAAACATATTTCATCGATTGTTATGTTATTTTTCCCTTTCCCAATTTTCACAATATTTGCAGATATAAAAAGGAACGTTTATTTTATATGGCGGTTCTCCCATGCTGAATTTATATATAGATGCGTTGTATAGGTACATGTCGCCAGAAAAATTGAGATGCCTTTGCTGTACGTAAAAGAACTTCAAGTAAATATCGACGAAAGGCGCTTTATAATCCATTAAAAAATGTACGGCTTCGCACAATCATATTTTTAATTCGCGTTGAAAATATCCGATAGACGAATCGAATTTGCGCGGGTATCCGGCGTTGCCACACGTCGAGCAACAGATGGCGGCTGTTACGTCACGAGAAGTCCCGCTCTCCAGAAACTTCGGTTTTTGTGACTTTATTTCTAAATTCATTGCTTATTTCTGCGGTGAGCTTTCCAATTCAAGGTGCCTTATCGATCACAAAGATTCAACGAACGCAACCATCAGTTTTTTTTACGTGTTCCTTGGTTCCAAGTAGCACAAAAAAATCGATATATGAGAGGACAGGCACATTTTGTCGTCTACGTGTGACTAATTCACAAACTTCAACAATTAATAACTCGGAAAGTGTACGGTAAATCTCGTGGAAACTCCGCATACGCATGGACGAAGGTCTCGACAAAGCTATTTAAAAAAATCGGGCTTTTATCTTGAACTCGCTCCAATCATCGTACCGCCTTAAATGATGCAAACAAATTGTTTCTCTCCGTGGAGAAAACAAGCTGACAAAAGGTTGCTTTGCTGCGCTCGTACGACACATTGAAGAATGAGTTTCGTCTATGGAGGATTTTACGAGACGAGCTGAACGATAATTTTTCGCGAGGAAAATGCTCTCAACGAGTTCTTTCCGCGTTGGTTTCGTTATATGTAGCGCAAGATCCGCGATGCGCTGATAATAGTAAGGAGCGTTAGATCGGCACGTGCCCGGTTTTGTAATTGTATCGTTGGTATATACGGGCACGTTCGGAATTCCGTTCCGTGAGCTATACGAAAGGGAGGAATAAAGAACTCACGCGCTCGACGTGTCAGACCGACAAAAGTCCGCGAGCCGCGTGTCTCTTCACGTGCTAGGTTAAATTTTTGCACGTGTCTTATCGCCGATGCTGCAACATCACTTTTGGAAGTCCCGAGCTGGCTAGGGTACGATGATATTTCAAATTTACTAAAGGGTTGTCAGTATAAATTATTTTATCAATTTTAAGGGGTCTGCATAAGACTTTTTTGTTGCATAGTTTCGTAGCCGAGGAACTTAACTATAAAAGTTAAATTCCTAGGCTACGAAACTATGCAACAAAAAAGGGTACTTAACTTAGCCTATTAAGGTCCAAACTTCCAAAAGGAAGTTGCAACGAAACTTTTATATACATCTTTAAAACTGACCGAGTTGTGAGGAATTTTGTAAAAGGTCAGATCACCGAATGCGCAACGGCAAACCACTTCGCTTCGAATTACCCTTTTTTTTGCATTTCTATCGAAATGTTTTACGAAAAGGTATAAGTCAATGAGTCTGAACGTCGCATCGTTTTTTTGATTTTTTTTCTTTCCCTTTCAATTTTTCTATTTACCCTAATTCCTTCCACATTCGAGCTGTAGCTGCTCGAAAAATATCGCAGAATACATTTTGAGAGTTTTCGACCACCGGAATCCACCCTAGTCGGTGGGTAAATCCTGAAAAAAAATCGCATCTCCCGTGGTTCTGAGGTAACAAATTTTTTTTGGTGTTGTAAGTATCTACAGTGACCCTGAAGGTGACCCTGAAGGCCGATAAATTTCTCGAAAAAAGCTCATAACATTTGAATGGTAAAAAAAATTATTGGCTTTGTACATACAAAACCAATAAATTTTTTTTACCATTTAAATGTTTTCGAGCTGTCGTCGAGAAATTTTTCGGAGCTTCGAAAACAAATGTCAACGATTTTAATTCTCCGGACCCATCCGTATCGGGGGAGTATAAGTTAAAAAAAATATTAAAGCCATTTGTCCGATTTACCTCAAATTCAGACAAAGCATAGTTTATGACATTTTCTACCGTATGACAGGATGATTAAAAAATATATTTATCGATTTGTTCATAACAAATTATTGAAGTCGTTTTTTTGCAAATTGCTGAGTCGACGTTTTATGGCTTATTGATAATTAAGGCCCTCCTTAAACACGAAATAAAATCTGAAGTGTACGTGAATAAGAGAAATTCGTACTAATTCAGTGTTGATGAGGCAAACAGGGTGCAATTAGTGGCTAAATATCGTAGAAACGAAATGAGATATGCTCCCTAAGTGAAGAGTGACGTTCCTAGCGGTGTACATGCGTCACCCACTCTCTCAGTCTCTCTCCCGCCAGTTGAATTTTCAACCGCCAAAACGTCATAATTACGAAAAGTTTACTGCAGATTTCGAGCGTACGTGTATTTATAGTATACACGTGATGACGAAGGAAAATGATTTCACCTTTGGCACGAAATATAATATAACATCTGTGATGCCTCGATGTCACACCTGCAACGTCGTACCGAATAAATAGTACGCTATGTAAAGATTGGCATGAGCTCATAAACAACGGAGTAATAACATGAATAACTCGGGCGCTTTATAAATAACAAGCAAGTAAAATTGCCACTATCGCGAAATTTCAAACATTGCCACAAGCTCGTGAAATATACAGTGGGTAAAAAAAGTATTTTGTACACGTCGCCTTTTTCAAATTGTTCTTCGAAAGAAAAAAAAGCTTTCATGAAGTTTCTGTGTTCGATAGCTTATCATAAATATACATGGTGTCTGTTCACAAAAGTTTTGTAAAAACACGAAAAAAATAAAACCAAATTAACAACAGTTTGGTGTGAGATGTACAAATACTTATTTTGCCCACTGTAGGTACCAGGGTTGGGCATATTCGATTTTTTTTTATTCAAGAATAATAAAGAAACTTATTCAGTATTCATTCCGAAAATGAATAATGAATCCTACTGGATTCAGTATTCATTTCAAAATGAATAATGAATCTAACTGAATTCAGTATAAATTTCAACATAAACAATTAATTCAACTTATTCAGTATTCATTCCGTATTCGGATATCATCAAATTGAATAATCTGGAAAAATGGACAATGGAAATGGGACAAATATAATGTCCCATTTCTTCAGTTACTAGATACTAAGAGCGCGTATTCCCTTCGGTAAATATAATGCAATCGGACGATAATGTTTCAATAGAATACACAAGTTTTCTGTCAATTTTTCCAGATTATTCAATTTGACGATATCCGAATACGGAATGAATACTGAATCGAATTGGATTCATTACTTGTGTTGAAATGAATACTAAATTCAGTTGGATTCATTATTCATTAATGAATTCTGAATCCAGTAGGATTCATTGTTCATTTTCGGAACGAATACTGAATCCAACTGGATTCATTATTCATTCTCAGAACAAATACCGAATAGAGGTGGATTCATTATAAAAAAAATGAATATCCATCCTACATGTATTCGGTATTATTTTCCTACTCGAATACTAAAAGTATTCGAGTATGCCCATCTCTGGTAGGTACTAAAATGAGCAAATGAATATTGGAACAACTGCACTCTCTGATGATGTTGAATTTTACATCGTTGGAATACAACGAAAGTTGATTTTCCGTCAATGGCTGACATTTTTTTTTACCAATGTAGGTAACGAAAGTCACCGAAACGGTTTTCCTTATCCTCATTAGAGATTCACAACGTTAATGGATAAAAAAAATATTGATTATTATAAAAATGAAGAAAAATCAAAAAGAACTTATGTTGCATTCCAACATTGCAATTTTCAACGCCATAACTCTGTGTGAGTCGCAAGAACATACACGCGTTTCATGAATCCCAATTCGCAACGCTCGAAACACGTTCATGGAAGAAAAAACTATTGATCTCCACTGAGGTATTTCAATCGGCGACAATTCATCACCAGCTTTGTAATGCATCTACATCGATTCACTCCAACATTCACCAAACGATTGAAAATCTTTCAACGAAATTATAAAATTTACTTCCCACTGTTCATTTCAATCATTTAAGACGGAAGGGTCACGAAAAAAATTGATAAAAATCTGTCCAAATCAGCAAAAATGCCGAAACCAGAAGTCCAAAGCATTAAAATCTTAAATTTAACAGCTGCGCTTTCACATTACTTTCTCTCTTCCTCTCGCCCCTAGCGCACTCTGTGGCTACACATAAATCAATTCCGTAAGACAGAGAGAATCGTCATCGTGCCAAACAACAATATCGACCGCGATAAAGTTGTTTTTTCATTGGCTTAGAAGAACATTACTCAATGTCAAAACGACTAAGATTATTTAATTTCCCATACAGATGGACAGGTACGAATAAAAGTCCGCACAAATTCGAAACAGAACAAAAAGTGTAAAAAAAAATAAACGTTTAAAAAATTATTTTCTGTTCTTCATGGATGCTTTGATTTGATACAAACAAGGCAGACTGATTAGCGTATTTTAGCCATCGAAAAAAAATTCGCGAAAATCAGCTACTTTTCGACCCTTAACACTGTGATGATCCCTCAACCCTTTGAAGCATTGTGACATACTGGTATGTCACCTACTTCCACTCTGTTTTTCTTGAATAAATTTTTTTTTAGCGCATAACGACGGATGTAAATGTATCCTGAGGATATTAGGAGATCAATTGTTACTACAATATCACTATTAAGGGCTTATGTTGCACTTAGTGGATGTTGATCATCACTGCAGTACAAAAAAACACGTTTTTTAGACAATTAATGTAATTGTGCCTAATCTAGCAGGTAAACCATACGCAAAAAATGAATTCGGAGACGTTTTTTGGGTCGCTGATTACGAATTCGAGCCTAAAATCCAGAAATTCAAAATAGCGAATCCAATATGGCGGACCAAAATCGGAGCTTTTACTGGAATTACTAAAACATCGGAGTTGGTGAATATGTTTATTCTGTTATACTGAATTTCTAATAGAATTACGCTTTTAGCATTACCCGGAGCTAACGGCGAGGGTGTAGCGAGTTTCGAGCTCCATATTTTTTATTTATTTATTTTTACTTAAAAAAAAATTCGCTTTTTTATTTTAATTGGAACTGCCATTTTTATTGTTCAATTTTGAACTGAGATTCGAATTCAACGACTCAAAAAACCCTGCATATGGCGTTTCATCTTCATCAAGCGGCTTTGAGCATTTTGGTCCGTCATATTGGATCCGCCATCTTGAGTTTCCAAATTTTGAGTGCAGACTTGTAATCAGCGACCCCGAAAACCCCCGAGTACAATGTTTTGAGCTGATTGCACGTAAGGAAAAATGTATGCTTCAAAGGGTTAAAGGGCCATCCCCATACAATAATTGGCGATTCTTTTAAGGCGTTACCCCCACTTGTAGCGCAAAAAGAAGGCCTTTTTTATGAATTTTTTTAAAGAAAACTACAAAACTTTTTTAATCGATCAATATACCATCTTAAAGAACACATCTTGAAGAACTTTCAGTAATTTTTTTATTGAAAAATATTACATTGTTTAGTGGCAAATGGCCGTCAATGGAATAATGTTTTTATATACACGGTTTGCGGTGACCAACATTGCGGCGAAGTGGATCATCTGAAAAAAAAAAATGCGGATGGAATTAGTCAAATATAAGTATAAACTAGTCTTTAATCGAAGGATTTAAAAAAATATTCATTTTTCACAAAATGGCGGACAGTCAAAGTTAATGGTTCGATTTTAACGAAAAAAAAACGGCCGTTTTTTGGCTATAGAACGGCCATTTTTTTTTCGAAAAAAAAACCGAACGATTAAAGACTACATTTTTATGTATTAAATGAGCCTGAAAAATTTCAAGAAGATCGGTTCATTAGTGTTCGAGTAATCTTGGTCACCGACTTCAGAAATGCCATTTTGAGAAAAACGCGTTTAAAGTTTCTCTTTCAACGCTCTTTCAACGCGGATTCTTCTCTTTCAACGCTCATATCTCAGTCAATTTTGTTCGGATCGGCTTGAAATTTTCAGGACATATTCTCAGATACTTATACTTCAAAAAAAAGCAATAAAAAAATCGATTTTTTCAAAATCGCAAGTGGGGGTAACCCCTTAATGAAAATTCAACACATTTAGGTGTGCATGTGGAGAAAGCGAGATAGAGAATGTGAGGCGTTGCCAAGGAGAGATTCACCTCTTCACAAAAACCTTTTGGGTGATTTGCGTACCCTAAATCGGCAAAAAAAAGTGAGCAATAGAAAAAAAAAATTGACTCTCGCTGCATTCCAACGATGCAAACTTCGTCCTCAATGATCCCAATGTCTACCAAACCACCCTCAGATCAATACAAACACATTCATTAAAAAAAGGCCATCCCAATACGAAAATCGGCGATTATTTTAATAAAATTTCAACACTTTTGAGTGTGCGTGTGGAGTGAGAGAAAGATAGAAAATCCGACGGGTTGCCAAGTAGAACTTCACCTCTTCGTAAAACTCGATTCTTCTGGCTCACTGGGCTCGGTCGGTAATTCCCGTCGCCGGAATGTCTAGCGAGGTTGAAATACACGATGTCTATTGCCCCGTCTAGTCTCCATACGTATCTCTATTTCCCTCTCTACCTCGCTGTTGCTCGCTCTTGTATCCTCTCCTCTTTACTCCCTCTATCAGCTTTGCCTCGAAGTATTATTCATGCCGTCTTGCGACCAAAATCACAGCCAAACACTCGTCGCACAAGCTTCGCGATAGTCAGCATACAAAATCGCGCCCTCGACCTCGTTTTTCCGCTCGCCCACCCCCACAACGCATACACACACACACACACATATAAGAGCGCGCACAGTTGCCACTTTCCGGTGATTCCTCGCGGTCGTTCTTTAACCCATCTTGAGCTCACCCGCCCACACAGCAGCCCCCCCGTCAAGCCGCTTCAACCCTTCTTCGAGACGCGTTCGCACGGCACTGCTGCAGATCGATATTAAAGGCGAGACAAATATCACGGAATGACAAATAAATACACATTTTCAAGTGTCTATTTCTATGGAATAAGAGTAGCTTCGCGGTATACCATCATATCAGTCGTTATGTCAATGTCATTTTGTAATCGCATATATATTTAAGGCGTTAGGCCACAGTAACGGGTATCGTGTGCGAATGTAACAATTTTTTATCGTATGAAAAAGTGATTCACTCATAAAATTAATTACACATCTATTCAGTATGAATATCAAGCTGTTAGAAAAAATATATATATATTTTTTCGATGTACAAAATGGCTGACTACTAATATTTTCTTGTGTTATCTTTTTTTTTAGGCGTGACATTCAGCATCCACAATTTTTTACCTAGAAAAAAAAACAAAGATTCTGGTCAATCTACATTAGAATACCTGGAGAAGTACGTACGGAATTAAAAAAATATTGTTTTATTCAAAAGTTGTAAGGTAAACGGCCCAGTTACTGACACTTTAAGAGCAGCGGTGTCGGATTTTTACTATTCATTGACGCGCGATATAGCTAAAATGAAAATTAAAGGTTTCAACACGTGCGTTAAAGCACCCTGAATGAGATTCACCTATTAAACAAGTGAAATAATTAATATTTATTAATATAATAATTGTTTTAATATCGCTTCTCTGCTGCCGGGGTCCCTGACACTAGAGAAACGTCCATGTCGTAGTTTGTGACCCCTACGTATACCCGATTCATGACCCCCTTGAGGCAGTTTGTGACCTCTACGTGTACCCGATTTATGATTCCCTTGGCACAATTCATGACACCTATGCGTACCCACTTCCTGACCCTTGCGAATATCCCCATGAAAACGGGTTAAATGGAAATATATGTAATTTCACGGACACACACACACATATATATATATAGACAAGTATAAACAGTAAAAAACATTCAATTAGTGCACAACTATTTTATTATTTCTATTATATCTTCGACGCAGTCTTTAGGGATAAACTTTTTTATCTCCCCATCAACATTCATAATTATTAACATATATATTATAAACATTGAACAATGCAAAAAAAATATCAGCAGCATTAAGTAAGAAAATATTTTGAATACTAGATTTCCACAAATTTTAATAATTTGTTAATAATTCCGTAATAATTAATAATTAAATCATTGTTAATAATTTAATTAATTTGTTATGTGACGGCAAATTAGAATAAATAAACAAAAAATGATTTGACGCAGCAGGTGACAAGTCGAGGGTGAACAACTGCAACATAGCCTCAATTATGTGACGTAGTTATTGACACCACGGATTTAACCAAATATCTCACCAAAAGTTAAATTATTTTTTATCTCATCGACAGTCTGGTTCCTGCTGAATATGTCGATACCATTTTTATATCATTTTATACTTACAGGACGAACAAATTTCCGATTTACGTAGATCGTCGCACTTGCTATCAGCGTCTAGCACGGCCGCTGCGGAGCCACTGAGACGCGTGGTACACTGTTCACTGGTCAATTTCTATTATAAAATATTTCATTGAAAACTGTGTGTTTGTCCAATAATTAAGAGTGAAAAACGCTCTTTAATTAGCCGATAATTTAATTATTATTCGACAAAAACTATATTTATGGCAGTCAAAGCTTTGCCGTCGGGGTCATAATCTGGGATAGGGTCAGAAACTGGGCCGTTTAACTTAGGTGTTTGAACTTAAGAAATGAATTTTTAGTGAAAAATTTCGTTATAACTGCTCATAAACTGCTCATAAAATGAAAAGTTTTCGATTAATCAGAAATTCCTCACGTACTTCTCTGCGAAATGCAATTAGGAACATAACTTTTAAAATTGACGTAAATCGAGTGAAAATTGTTTGTTATTTTTCACGCCAATCGAAAAAAAGCTGTTTCGAAAAGTTTCGCGTAGTCGGCCGTTTTGTACATCGAAAACAGTAATATATATATTTTCTAACAGCTTGATATTCATACTAAATAGGTGTAATTAATTTTAAGAGTGAATCACTTTTTCATACGAAAAACAATTGTTAAATTCGCACATGATTTTATACCCGTTACTGTGGCCTTACGCCTTAATAATAATGATAACAATAACAACGATAATGTATGTTTGGGCTTGTTTGGGTTTGTTTGGGTAACAAACATATTGACAGTAACGATGAAAGTAATGACAACAACAAGACGGCAGTCAGACGTTTATCCGTTTACGTCCAATCCATTTGTCACTTTGCTAATAGCCAAAAAACCGCGCCACGTACTCATGCTGTTTCGGTATCTCATCCGCGCATATCGCACTGTTAGAATAATAAAGACGTCAATCATGCTTGGCAGTGTTGCTGGGCGAGGGGAGGCGCAATTTCGCCAAAAACACGCAAACATAAAGACGAATTTCGAGAAAGAGTTTGATGAGTGTTCCTGATGATGTTGAAGTTTGCATCGTTGGAATGCAGGGAACATTAGTTGTCTCCTATTCCCCAAGTTTTGGGGCAGATTTAGGTTACATAAATCACGCGATTGTTTTTTATGGTGGCTATCAGAGATCCACAAAATTCAACAGCGTGAGAAATTGCGGGTAACAATCAAAACGGATAATAAAATAAATCTGAACACCCTATCCGTTTGCATCGAAAACAGATACAGTTTTTAAAAATTTATCGATGTGGATACGAACTCCTGCAAACCGAGGAAAAGCAGTGAACTAATTGGCACAAGTAAACACCTGAATGCAGTGCTCTATCAGTTTATATTTAATTGCTTACGATGCTGCGTTTCGTTTTTAGGAAATCGAGCTCATTTGAAAATGTTTGATGTTCGTGTTTAAATCGCCTCTCGGATGTCCACACAGATATTTCGACCAACCAGAACATTTTTCGCTCTGACAGTCCGCATTATGAGAAATTAAATGTACCCTGCAACGAATAATATAAAATTCCTGCTACCCAATTAATATACATTTTATGATAAAACTCGAATAGCATAATTATTAATCCTCCGCTATCTAGAAAAATAATGACTGTTCGTTATAGCAACTGGCGAGAAACAGAGGAACGAAAAACGAAGATGACAATAATAAAACAGATTAAATAATAAGAGCCGATCGAATGGTCATGGAGTCGGAAATACCCAAAGCATACTTTATAAATTTGGTATGCATTTTATCAGCTTCGACAATGATACCTACATATGCACGACAGAATTCAAATTCTATCCAAATTTTGAAACTCTCATTGAACAAGCCGCGTTCTCTACTTCCGGCATTCCCTTCGCTGCGAGATGGGCGTTTCGACAATGGACCGCTAGCGTGAACGCAGATTCAATTATAAGTTTGAAAGCACTCGAATGACGAAACAAAAACCATTCGACAAGTCACCGTCCGAATGGCAAAGTTTAGTTATGGTGTAAATGTTTCCAAGCCGTCTAAATTAATTCCCATTGTCCAGCACACACGTATACGTTGCCATATTGTTAATTGCCATGCTCACGACGCGATCTCGTTGTTAGAGTCAACTTAAATTGCTCGCGGCCATCGTATACGGTCACCTCCGGGAAAATATCGACCTCTTTTTGTAAGGTCTGAAAAGTCCCCGAATACGTCCATTTTGAGCATGCATACCAGGCGCAAGAACATATTCTTTACGTCCAATATTATTAACCCTAGAACTACAAACCGGGGTAGATATCTACCCCAGGTTTTTGTTTGCATAATAACGTTTTGACCGTTTTTCAGCACTTTCAGGTATTTAAATCGATTTTTCACCGCCTAAACTTGAATGAAATTGAATTTGCTTTTCACCATTCTCTTCTGCATGAAAAAGACAAAGAGATTCGTGTACTTACGAGTCTCATTACTCCTTTCAGAATGATTTTACGAACAAGAAACGCGTGGGGTAAACATTTACCCCGGTTTGTGGTTTAAAGGTAGCAAAAATGAGTTTGTAGTTCTAGCATGAAGACTGTACATTGCTTAAAAATGTTATTAATCAGTTTGCAAAGGCGTTCACCTCCGACGAAAAATTGTGTGAAAAGTGTCGAGAACTCGATTAGATCGGTGGATTAAAATTGGTCCTAAAATGATGGAACGCAATAGGGTCAAAGTGGGAACAGTGGCAACAGTTTGTAGAGTGAACCTCTTCCGTGTCTCAGAAGCGGACATGTATATACGTGCGTCTTTTTCACATTAGAACCGCCCTTGGATGCCAATAGGTTTGAACCTGTCTGTCAGTCGCTCGCGCGCAATTCGGTTGTGATAGGTGATTTTATATTATTTTTTGTGTAAAAAGTTGAATAACCAGCTGTTTGTATGTTTTTTGCTTCTTTACCTATCGCAGTTACGTTCGACGTCATTGTTCTCCCGCAATATACAGCTATATTGCGGTATTTTGAGCATTGTGTTTGTTAACCTAACAAAAATGGAAACTTGTCAGTACCAGCTTTAGAAAAAAAAAAAGAGCGGGTCGATACACAGTGGCTCAATTTTTCGAGGTACACAGAGGTAAGTCATAATATGAATATTTTCGCGTTGTTATTTAGATAGGTACCGGTACTACCCCATTAGGGAGGTATTCATTGTTCATTGATATTCAATAAATTATTGTGATTGATCTCATAGTATGCTGTCTTTTTTAAATGAATTTTTCAATAGCTTACTGTACAATACTCCCCATTGTATAGAGAAAAGCACCCCATTACCTACAAGTGTATGGTGGCTCAAAGTAATTTTCTTAAAATTTTGTTTGACTGCGAAATTAGGCATGTTTCATTGTGTACACCGCCAAGTACACAGTGGATCAAACCCCATTTTAAAAAATTGGTTATTATCTCAATTTCTATTGGGTTAGGCCGTTCAGTGTCTTTAAAAAAAACGAAGACATTGAACACACCTCACGTTTAATCAAGATTTCATTGAGGTTGTGTGAACGGTTGGGCAGCTATAGACCTCTAAAAAAATAAGCCACCGATCCCACTCTGACCCTACATGAAATTGGACGATTTTTTATTTCTCGCTGAAATAGATTGGGTAAGCTCTCATTCGATGCAAAATCGTTTGGTGGTCACGAATACACAAATCCCATTCTCGCCCAAGCCCTATTTAGCCCGGGAGATGATTTTTTTCCATAACCGTGCGCCGGATCAAGAGTTTTGGTCCGATCGAGTTCTACCTGGAAATTTTGCAATCAGCGGCCTTGGTAACTCGATTGGACGGGAGGATTAAAATTGGTCTTAATTGATAGGACGCGAGACCTGAAATTGGACCATTATTTCGGCCTCGCTCAAATTAATTGGGCAAGGTTTTGCATGTTCCATGCAAAACCATACTTGTACAGATATAATTACGCACTGTGAAGAAGACTCCGAGGTATTGCTCCCCCAAACACCAGATGTGTTCATGCTTGGCAGTGGGTCAAATTTTGGCGGATACCAAACATCAAGACGATAAAAATGTGTGAGAAGCATAAACGAAAAATATATCTAGGGACAAGACAATATCATTTTATATACGGCTGAGCTAGTTGATCCAAAAGTAAAAGGAAAGAGACGAACGGCGAAAAGGAAATAATTCCACGAAATTTTTATTTGTCCAAATGCATAACAAACTGTGCGTTGTTCGTACACCACAAAGTTTCAAGCTAAAAATAAATCGCACTTTCAGATTATAAGCAAAGGGGTCTCTTAGTGTAAATCTTTCGGATTGCTGATGCATGTGTATATTTAGGCGTGCTCTACATACATCCATACAAGCATGTGCGCGCGCGCATGTGTGTATGTGTGTGTGTGTACACATACAGGGTGACTTATAATGTGGCCATGTGTTTTTTGAGGGTCTTACGCGGAAATTTTGCGATCGCGAAAAAAATTATTTTCGAAAGTTCAAGTTCTCTTTGAAAAAAATATATAGCGTACTTTTGATTAGTAGTATTTACCATAAAAAATGTAGCATTATGGGAAAAAATGTAACTGTGAGTACAGCAGAATAAAGATAATCTAATTCCGAATACGAAACACTCCGCAAAAACTTATTGTGTGCATCCCGTCGCGTCGTCGAGAAAGAAATTATCAAAGACGCTCTTTAAGGTGGATAAATGGAATTCAATTCCATCCTCAAAAAGTTTTTCAGAAATATTTCGTATTCGGAATTTCATTATCTTCATTCTGCTGAACCCAAAATAAAATTTTAATATTTCTCCATAATCCTAATTTTTCTGCCTAATACTAATCACAAAATACGCTATTTGTTTTTCGAATTAAACTTTAAAACCCAAATATCATGTTTTTTTCGGCCGCGGAATCTCCGCGCCAGACTATTAAAAAACATATGGCCACCTTATGGCGGTCACCCGGTGTACATATTGCAACGGGTATTCGCGAACCTCAAGAACTTGAACCGAAATCTGGGAGCTTCAGGAGCGAGAACCTTCGGCCGTCCACCCGTGCATCCGCATTTCCCGGGGGCATCAGAGAATTTTGTTCCACTGGGTTTCTCAACTGGTATGCCGCTGGGGTCGGGGAGAACCACCCTGGCCCACTAACGGAGACTGGAGTTCGCCTTGATTTTTGTATCGCCGGAATCATAAGATGTATGTACTGGATGAACTTACACGCAGGAACTGTTGCGATACTGCACAACCGCTTAGGCCAGCGGTTCTCAAACTTTTTTGGCGACGGAACTCTTTTAAGGGGCCAGTCCACTTTGAAAATTTCAAAAAATCGATTTTTTTAACTGTTTTCGAAAGTACATACATTCAGAAATATTCTGTCAAAATAGGTGCAGGAATTGCCGATTGAGTTTAGGTAAGAGTTTTTCATAGTACAAACTTCAAACGCGTTTTTCTCAAAACAACGTTTTCAAAATCTACCTCCATCGTACCTCTAAAACTAATGAGCCGATTCTCTTGAAATTTGAACCACATATTGTAAACATGATTCGCAACAAGATGACCCTCGATAGTTTAAAAATTTTGATTATTACTCTTTTTTTTGCAAAAAACTGCGAAAAAACGCGTTTTTTTAAAACTTTTTTCGTTTGTCATCTGCCGTTGTTTTATTTTTTGATAAAACTTTATATCCGAGGCTCATTTTGTAGCTGGTGTCATACTGAAACTAATGGACTTCGATTTTTTTGTTTCAGACCAGCCGTTGCCGAGTTGTGATGGAGCTACCTAGCCCACCTATTTTTGAGGCGTTACGTTAAACTATAGTTGTTGTACTTAAAAATAAATGAAAATGAATTAATTTTTTTTTAAATGTATTTCAAGACTTGATTTATCAATATTTTACAGAACCCTAAAATATGCAAAAAAACCTAGTTTTATGTTTATTTTTTAATGAAAATCATACAAAAATGGGTACTTTACATAACAATGTATTAATTCCACCGTAAATTGATGAAATTGTTTTCACTTATTGGGAGGTACGAAGTTGTTTTTGTTTCGGCGTAGCCCTAGTAGAGGCCTTGCGGAGGCCCCAGGGCTTCGCGGAGCACACTTTGAGCATGACGGGCTCAGGCTATGGGTTGTGGTAGAAAGATCGGTATCCATGATCCCGTGCGGAAAACTGATAGGGCAACCCTAATAAAAATAAGGGCCTTTCAGGGCTTTCCTAGTGCTTTCCCTAGTAGGGATTTCCACAATGGGCCCAGACTTGGCCATTATCGGAATAAACTTATAGGGATTTCCACAATAGGCCCCGACTTGGCCATTATGGGGATAAACCTGTAGGGATTTCCACAAAAGGACCCGGCTTGGCCATTATAGGGATAAACCTGTAGGGATTTCCACAATAGGCCCAGACTTGGCCAGTATAGGGATAAACAAGTAGGGATCTCCACAATAGGCTCAGATCTAACTATTATAGCGATAAACCAGTACAAATAGCTTAGGCTACATGGTTGATGGTATTTCAATTATTCAAATCAATTATATACATCGATCGAATAATATTATCGAACGCAAATTGGGAAAAAGCGTAAGGGCATTAGCAAATAAAAAATCAACGATGAACACAAATATGCAGACAAACATCAGACAGTATTTATTTATCAAATCAAAGAAACCTTTTACATAGATACAAACAATTACTCATGGTTTCACTAATACATGGAGTAATGCTAGCGCATAAGTGTGAACAGTCCCAACCGGTTTTCTCGACATTTTTATAGCAACTAATTTCCGCTCAATACTCATCATAGGGAAAATTATTTTTTCTGAAGACTTCGCTGATTTTTCCTATTCATAAACTTTATCTGACTGTGTAGGATAAGTAAATAAATTGGTCTTCGTTTTCCAGATCTTTCCTTCAATGGAAATAGATTCTAGTGATTCAGTAGACCCATATATTTTTTTTATTTCTACTACACATCCATTCCTTAGAATGGATTATTTTTTGTATTAATTTTGTCATGGCAGTTTGTCATAAAGGCTCACATGCAAATACGCAATCACATTTCTACGCGCGCACACATACAAACACATGTACTCACGCCCACACCTATGCACATGAACAATTACATAAAAACAAATACAGATATACCCTGACGCATTTGACATACACGTATATCCACTGATACGGATATTTTATGGCGCTGAAATGGTTATGATGAGGCGCCGTTGAGGCATTTTCAGGGCGCTAAAATGGTTTTGATGAGGCGCCATTGAGGCAACTTATAAGGCCCCGGTCGTTGCGCCTTTAATGGCCCTTGTTGACAAAGCGTGACCGGCCGCTAATGGCCCTCATGTGGCTTCCAGATTAGGGCCCGAATAAAGTTAGGGGAATATTATTGGGGCCCGATCACAGCCCTAACTCAATTTCCGCACGGGATGTTGAAGTTTGCATCGTTGGATTTCGACGAAAATGCTTTTTAATCGTCTTATTTTCATCATCCAAAATCATATTTTGCAGATTTAGTTTGTCGGTCGCTAAATGAGAATCGGAAAATCTTTGCGTCATTTTCGCAGCTCAAATCTGTCTGAGGAAATTTGGGAAACAAGAAGAAATGATTTTCGTTGCATTCCAGCGATGCAAACTTCAACACCATCGGTATTCACCGGGGCTTCAACAATTTAAGATCACGTGGCAAAAAAAAACGGAAGGAACTTATAGACCGATGGGGATCACGATCCGTAGCAAAAAAAAACCAGACCCAACCGATAGGCCGAACGGGAACTCGATGAAATAAAATGACTCTTATTTTATTGTGCAGGAGCTGGTTGATTAAAATCATTCGAGAACATTACGCGGGAACTCGAAGGCGGATGCATGACGCGAACGAGAGAGAGAGAGAGAGAGAGAGAGAGAGAGAGAGAGAGAGAGAGAGAGAGAGAGAGAGAGAAAGAGAGAGACCATCGCTCTCTAGCGCAACTGATATGAACCTCGCGTGACGGATGGGATGCCGAAGTCAGAATAAACATGACTTCTATTCGACGACTCCAGCATGTTGCCAATTTTTTTATAGGTTTTTTGGACCACCAGGACTGTAGTCTAGAAAATCCCACATATTCTATGGTATTTTGCGGTCGCCAAAAGTTGTTTTGAAAAGACCAGTATTTTAACGTTATCTCTTTTGGAATGGGTCTTATGAAAAAATGCTATCTATAAAAGTTGTGCGTCATAATGTCATCTACAAAATAAGTCTCCTAGTAATATCACGTAGGATTGTTAGTTTAACGGTAAATCACCGATAAACAACCAATTTTGTTTGTTTGTTTATTGTATGTGTTTTGGGTATTAATGAACGTATTGGCCTGAAACTCATACATCACCTAGAAGAATCTATCCCTACGAGATAACTTCCAATTTTATCCAGCCACGTCACATAGCTTAGCAATAATAACCGATTTTCATAAATCCGGCGTTTGCCTACAGCAAGTGATCCACAAGGCTCGCAGCGTGCAAAAAAATCGCGGTTGTAGTTTTCAGCGCGTACATTTATGATTTACCATTAAAAAGTGATTTAAAAAATAAACACGTGTATTCCGAGGATATAAAATTTTAGCTAATAAACGAATTTAACTAACTACTTGAATTTCGGGGCTATATGAAATATTCTTCGATATTCTTATACGTCTTTGCGAGATGCGTAACATAAAAAAAAGATCTCAATATCTTTGTTACAAGTGGAGATATAGTTATTTATGCGTTTCTTCGATTTATTATTGTGGTAATCAACATTTTCGCAAAATTCAAGTTCCTGCCGAAAAATAACTGCAATTTGGTCAATTTTGCGTTTTTCAATACGTACTATGGCTTAAATTGTTCTTAACAATTCAGGGTTTATTTTTAAAAAAATAAAAAATTTAGTGAAGAAAAAAAAATTACATGGTGGCCAGATGCCTTAAGGTCTTAGGCCCCAGTGACGGGTATAAAATCATGTGCGAATTTAACAATTTTTTTCGTATAAAAAGTGATTCACTCATAAAATTAATTACAGATTTATTTAGTATGAATATCAAGCTGATGGAATTTTTTTTTTCGATGTACAAGATGGCCGTCTACTCGAAACTTCTCGAAACAGCTTTTTTCCAATTGGCGTGACAAATAACTTCAACAATTTTCACTCGATTTACTTCAAATTTAAAAGTTATGCTCCTAATTGCATTTCGCCGAGAAGTACGTACGGAATTTCTGATTAATCGAAAACTTTTTATTTTATGAGCAGTTTATGAGCAGTTATCAGGAAATTTTTCACTAAAAATTCATTTCTTAAGTTCAAATACCTACAACTTTTGAATAAAACAATATTTTTCAAATTCCGTACGTACTTCTCTAGGTATTCTAATGTAGATAGACGAGAATTTTTGTTTTTTGTTCTAGGTAAAAAATTGTGGATGCTAAATGTCACGCCGCGGAGCGCCTAAAAAAACATAACAAAATAAAATATTAGTAGTCGGCCATTTTGTACATCGAAAAAAAAATAGATTTATTTTCTAACAGCTTGATATTCATACTAAATAGATGTGTAATTAATTTTATGAGTGAATCACTTTTTCATACGAAAATAAATTGTTAAATTCGCACATGATTTTATACCCGTTACCTTGTCCTGAAGCCTACTAACTAAAATCCATCTTCTGGGCTACATAAAACTTGGACTCGAAAATTCGTGACTAGCAAACGACTTTACATCGAATAAGGGATCGTCCATTAATCACGTGAGGTTTTTTGGCCACTTTTTGAGGCCTTCCTCCCCCATGGTGATATGTGGTGAGGTTGAGGTTTCTGTTATCGAAATCCCCCCCCCCCCCTATTTGAGCCTCACGTAAATTATGGACGACCTCAAATCACCATGGGGGTGGGGGGGGGCTCACAAAGTGGCCAAAAAACCTCACATGGTTAATGGACGATCCCTAAGAGCCCGTTCAATCCTTTTTAGCGCACGCATGCGAGGATGTATGTGCGTGTGTGTGGGGGCAGGGGGAGGTGTCAAATATGCCTTACAAAATTCGCCACTATAATATATGTAGCGTGGGGTGTTTCCAAAAACTTCAAACCGCCATAACTTTTTTTATTTTTGAGATAGAGATTTTCTTCCCGTTGGACGCTTCCCGAAATCAGCTATTATCTCAAAAACGAAATCCATATTTTTCCATTTAAAGAAATAAAAGTTACCGCGGTGTCTCGTAGACATGTAGACAAACAAAATATTTTGTATTACCATCCGATGTCCCCCTCACACCATTAAACTTTTGTAGGAAACACTTTTTTGTACGGCCCCTTCCTGCCCATTTATATCAATGATTTTTTTTAACGGGACACCCCGTATATGTGTATATATATCAACTGGGAGCGATAAAAGCAAAGAGCAATCGTGGGCAACAGCTGTTCGAACTTACGCAAGCAGCGAAAAAGGTGTGTACGCAGGTATTCGGTATATATGTATACATACACGAACCTGCTTTATGACTGTGGGTTTGCGGAGCCCAGCACAAGATCAGGTGGGTGGTTTAACTGCCTTTTTTATACCACCCTCTAGTACACATAGGCTATTCCGTGTGGAAAATATAATTTCCCATTGCTAAAATCTTTCTTCGCCACATTGTGCGAACACAGATGTGGAAAAAATGGGGCAAAAAGAAGCAAGAAAGAAATGTTAAAAAGATAGTGACTTCGTACACGAGATAACGTATTTTTTGCGTTCCACTTGACAGCTCAGGAAAAAAGTATTCGCGCGAGAAAAAAGTTCTCGCAAAGTCGTCCGATCTGTGCATACAGGTCGAGCATGAACGACGCGACGGTGCGACACTAGGTGTGACTGTTTGGAGAACACAGAGCGTACTTGTACGAATGTGAGAGCCCGCGAAGGTTGCCAACACAATTTACCGGTACGAAATGCCTCGTGTGACGCACGAGCGTCGATCAACTTTTACGTGAACGCAAAGAGAGACACGTACGACTATTTATGTAGGTGTAATGGACAGATAGAAATGTGCTCACTAGTATTGTAGGAGGTAAAGTACACCGGTGAATTCAGTTGAAGCTGGTGAAAATTTGGGACAGAGAGTAAATTCAAACAGCGCACTTCTCGTACGATCGCATTTTCGAATATATACGCTAGGGTGGTCATTATTTAGACGACGTCTGAATTTCCTTTACTCGCAACCCCGAGAAATATGACTCAGGCGCGTCAAACAAAATGTTTTTTTAGCGTAACTGGAGTCGGGAATTTTTTACGTACGTGTCATCGAGCGATTGAGACTTTTTAGGTAAAAAAAACATTCCGGTATACCATTTTTCATTCGGTTTTTAAAAATGAAATCCAAGGATACAAAAAAGAAGACTAAACTTGATGCAGAGTGATGAAAGTTGAGACTTTTGTTGAATGTCCAAAAATACATTAAATATCCGGGGGATAGGTGTAACGCTTCGCTGCTACAAATTAAGGCCTTATATACGCGAAAAATTTCAAAATATGTCATTTTTAAATTTATTTTTGATTACATTAGCCTGAACGGTTAGGAATATTTTAAGCTTTACATAATTGAAAAAATCCGTTTTTCCACGATTCACTTTTTTGAACCTTGTGAAAGTTCTAACTTTTGAACGAAGGTTCAGGTCGCTTTGAAATGTTTACAACATATTCTTAGTATCATCACCTATCGTGTGAAATACAAAAACAAAAATTTCAATGACAGAAAAAATATTTAAAAAAATACCGACAGAAAATTGAGTAAAAAAATTTTAAGTTTCGAATTTTTATTATAATTTTTCAAAAGTAATATTGTTGGTTCACACTGAACATACATTCATTATGCAAGTACAAATATGTTCATTTTTTTTTCAGACACCCACATTGATGCTGAGAACTTTCACCATCAACGCGCTCGCAAAAAAATACATCGCTTTATTATGTTATATCTCCGCCATTTGTTAATATTTCTGATTTTTTTTTACATATACTTAACCATGTGCATAAATGATCTGTAAAAAAAATGTTGTCAATATAAGCGTCATTTTTTTTACCCGCGTCTAGAAAAGTACCTTTGAAAATCAGCGAAATCGCGTATATAACTCCTTAAAGTCGAAAATACGATATGATTCAAACATAATATCCATATAACTCGATAATTTATTTAATTGTTGAACGAAAAATATAGATGATGGTATATGTTTTTATTACGTGACGTCTCGCCAAAACAATTAAATTATATAATAATTAGTCGATCGCAAATTTATATATGATTTAATGGTGTTAAAGATGCATCGTTGCAATGCAACGAAAATTCTTTATATTTTTAACGCCAATTTGTTTATGTTTGCCAAAATATTTCTTGTAGATTTAGATTGTTTATCTCTGAATGTGCAACATGAAAAATCGTTGAGCGGATTTCGTACCTCAGATCTGCCAAAAGAAATTTTAGCAATCAAAAAACCTAATTCTCGTTGCATTTCACCGATGCAAACTCTTCAATCTCATATAATATAACTCTCCACTCACCTACTTAATATCATAGCGGATTAAGTCACGACGAAGGTACATAAAAAATACTACATTGTGATGAGGTTAAAGTTTGCAGCGTTGGGATCCAGAGAGAATTAACATTTCTGGATTCATTTGATTTCTCTTGGCAGATTTTACCTACAAAAATCCTTGAACCATTTTTAAGATATTTATTTAGCAATCTACAATATAGATCTATAAAAAAACCTTCTATAATTATTTTAAAAAAATGGGAAATACAACGTTACAAAGAACTTTCGTTGCGCTCCAACGATGCAAACCCAATACCAAACATTGTGCATGCTATCTGCGAATATGAGAAAACATATCCAAACGCGAGTAAAAAAAACGGCAATTCAACCGTTTATACATTTCTATTATCATCACAAAACGTAGGCGTTACATATGAGTATAGGAAAAACGCAAAAAAAACAAAACAATTCTATCCGAGGTCACCGAGAGTGTTAAAAAAAAAGAATAAAGCGTAAGAAAAAAAATGGCCCTGAAGTTTGTATCTTTGGAACGCAACAAAAATGCATTTTTCTTAATTACCCGCATTGGCATATTTTCAAAAAGCAAATTTGCAAGAAAAGATTTGGGATAACTATGAAACTGAATCAATAAAAAATTACAAACAAACTTGTTGCATCGGAACAATTAAAACTTCAACGTCGTGAAGAAAATGCATAATAAAGGGGGTTTTTTTCTTTTTAAATACTTCGAACATTCGTTTGCGCATAATGTTGCAGTCTACATTGTTGGAGAACAACAAAAAGAAAAACTTTCGATAATTATAAAGACAAAGAAATTAGAAATCAAAAATCAAAATCGTTGGATTCCAACGATGCTAACTTCAACGTCATCCTTTGCGCCTTATTTGACCGAGACCTGCGGCTATTCGTCCCAATGAAAAAAGTTCCAAAAGTATATCAATACTCTTCGAATATATACACACATGTACCTTTTCCTGATAATGAGCTGACACATCATTGCCATCGATTATATACAATCTCAAGTTCAAATTTGCGAATAAAATGTTTTCACCAGTGTTGCCAGATGGTTCTGGCGGCTTCCGCCTATACCATCGCTGGTTCACCCTAAAAATCTCCTAAATATCCCCCACCGAGCCACTGGCCTGAACAGTGCTGTAAATTAAGAGTAATTATCACGATCAGTCAAATGTCATCAAATAACTGTTATTCAAAATGCATTTCCCACTTATGTATTGAGTATTTTGTTTTGAAACTTGATTGCTTGCGATGTGTGCGAATTATAGATGAAGATGAATACTCTTGTTTATGGAAATAATTGTTGTAGTTAGGTGAAACGGTCGGTAAAACCATTTATCGTGGTATGGTAATCTGTCTTTGAGCCTTTGAGGGGATTTATTTCTTTTTGAATTTGTATATTACAAGAATCCCACTTTTATACTAGTCTACATATTTGTCTATTATTACAATTTTTACTTATTAACCAAGTATATACTTTGAACTATTCTGTCGTGTAACTTATACTTATTGACGACATTTAATTACATTTTTGGTTTAGAATAATTGCAATGAAGAATTCACTGATGCTTAAGGGGTTACCCCCACTTGCGATTTTGAAAAAATCGATTTTTTTTATTGCATTTTTTTGAAGTATAAGTATCTGAGAATATGTCCTGAAAATTTCAAGTCGATCCGAACAAAATTGACTAAGATATGAGCGTTGAAAGAGAAGAATCCGCGTTGAAAGAGCGTTGAAAGAGAAACTTTAAACGCGTTTTTCTCAAAATGGCATTTCTGAAGTCGGTGACCAAGATTACTCGAACACTAATGGACCGATCTTCTTGAAATTTTGCAGGCTTATTTAATACATAAAAATGTAGTCTTTAATCGTTCGATTTTTTTTTTCGAAAAAAAATGGCCGTTTTATAGCCAAAAAACGGCCGTTTTTTTTTCGTTAAAATCGAACCATTAACTTTGTCTGTCCGCCCTTTTGTGAAAAATGAATATTTTTAAAATCCTTCGATTAAATACTAGTTTATACTTATATTTGACTAAATCCATCCGCATTTTTTTCAGATGATCCACTTCGCCGCAATGTCGGTCACCGCAAACCGTGTATATAAAAACATTATTTCATCGACGGCCATTTGCCACTAAACAATGTAATATTTTTCAATAAAAAAATTACTGAAAGTTCTTCAAGATGTGTTCTTTAAGATGGTGTATTGATCGATTAAAAAAGTCTTGTAGTTTTGTTTAAAAAAATTCATGAAAAAGGCCTTTTTTGCGCTACAAGTGGCCTTAAATAGCTCAATTTCGGCCCTAATTGTCAGGAAATATATCGAGAGTTCCAACATCGCTGTCATTTATATTATTATAAATATTGTCAGAGCTGAAACGCTTCAACATACGAGCTGTAGGTTCAAAGTCACCGCAATCAACGCTGAGCGTGAGTCGAACGTGCATTATAGCCTGTACCATTGCGACCGACATTTTGTTTCGGAGCTTGTATCGGTTGGGTTTGTTTGATTGTTTTCGTTTGTTTGGGCTTACTTGTTTGTTTGCGTTCACCCGGAATGGTGCACTTGTGGTTTTTTTTAACTTGTTTTGAGAGAGAAAAAACTCGGCAATTTATAATCCCCTATAATCCCCGCTTCAGAATTCTCCTGAAAAATCTCCTACAAATTTTTTCCCCTATTTCTCTCCTGAGCCGGGTAAAATACTCCTAAATCTAGGAGGAAATCTCGTGACCTGGCAACCCTGGTTTTCGCCAAACTAAACGTGAAATCGAATCAATCATTTTCGACGACGACCCTTCTGATTAATTTTGTACGATTATTCATAATTCGTAACGTCTTTATTCGAGGATTTCTCCAAATGTTCTTCGACCGCATTTGCCCTATACTTACAAGACGTTATGCTCTTATCTGTTTTATCATCGTTCGCAAACTCGTGAATCATCGTATACCTCAAGTCGTTAAGAACAAAGTGCATTAACGTAACGAAGAAGTGTCGGTCTAAAAAGTGTCTCAATACATCGTCGCAACGACCTCTAATCGCCTGTGAAATGAACCACACTGGGATATAAGCAAAGTTTTAATTGTCAATGAATCTGGCGCGCAGATGCTTCGAGATTGAATTTACAAAAGAGCCGAGACTACTTGATAACGGTGCGAGACGGAAAGGCCTCGTGTGGGGAAAAGATATGAGAGAGAGAGAAAAGAGAGAGAGAGAGAGAGAGAGAGAGAGAGAGAGAGAGAATATAGACTGCCGAATCATCTAATGAAGCGACAGAATAAAAAGATAAGATTTTGTCTCGTTCTCTTTAATTCCATTGAACCGATTCTAGAGATTAATTTTTAAAAAATACCCGTTGACATACCACGCTCATTCGTTGCTTGAGGCAACTCAAATTGAAGAGAAAAGTCCTACATGTGGTGCAAGAATCGCCGATTGAAGGTAAACTTATGATTACAACGATAGAACTGCTAGTAAAACATGAAATGCATTTTTCTCGAAACTATGTATTCAAAAACGGTGTGCACCTTTTCTTGACATCTAATGAACGGATTGACTTGAAATTTGGTACACTTGTTCAGTGTAATAATACTTCATTACTTATATTAGTCTCAACCGACGTTGTTCTTCTCAACTTTCTTTTCATTATTTATTAACAATAATGATATAAATTTTCCTCGAAAAATTGGACTAAAAATTCGCCAATTTTTGTTTCACGTTTGAATCACGATAACGAAAAAGCGCTCAGTCAAGTCGTAGCCAATATTATCTATTTGAAGAAAAAAGAAACTCGTTTTTTATCGTTTCAGATCAACCGGGTGGCCAAAAATAAGTAAGTTCAAAGGTTCTTCACGAGATTGTTTGTATCTTCTGAAATTATTAATATTTTCTTATAACATTGTCAACAACTTTGTCAATGTACATACAAGTAAATGCCCAAACGATTTTATCTTACTTATGCCTTCACGATTAAGTTTTTAAATAACCCTGATTTTCGGGTCGTCACAGTAGCCTAACCCTTTATGGGGCTATACCAGTGTGAACGCTGAAAATTTGGGTGATTTTCGGGATTTTTTTTGGAAGAAAAGTACTCAATTAAATGTTTCGCAAAATTAAGAATATATTTGGCTATATTTGACCTATATTACACAATTTTTTCATCGAAAAATATTGAGATCCAAGCGACTTATGCCTTCGGAGGCGCAAAGAAAAAAAGTTCCTCCACTGCTGAGGCGATTCCGGCCGATTGAGTAGCTGAAACCGAAAAAAGAAAAAATGTCGTTAAACTGGAAGGTATTTCCTGTACAATGACGTAGGATTTTCGAAAAGTATCAAAATCTAACAAAATGGGGTAGTTATGAAAAAAAAAGTCTGTTTTCTTGCCTATAAAATGGTCGTTTTTTTTTCAATGCCAAATCGTCAATTTCCATCAAATCAATAATATCCTACGCCATTGTAGAGTAAATATATTCAAGAGTACGCAGTTCAAATTTCAAGTCAATCGGATAATTGCTCTTTGAGTTACAATGTCAGCAAATTTGAAAAATTTCATTTCGAGAAAAACGCGTTTAAAGACTGAACTATCGATTTTTGCAAGATAAAACGATTAGACATACGGACTTCGATTTTTTACAGGCTATTCTTGAAAGTATAAGCTGTCGAAAAAGGCAAAAAAAATCGATTTTTCAAAAGTGTCACACTGGTATAGCCCCTTAATCAGTTTGAACTGCACTATCAATTGTATTATTTCCTGAGTACCAAGATATACCCTTGCGGCTTTGTACGTATCATCCTCCCAATTGAACCCTTTCCCATCACTCGGTACCCGCAAATCGATAATTTAACCTAACTTCCGTTGTATCGACAGCCGCCTCAATCTACACTATACCATTGCCTATATGCATTTGCCGAGGGAACCGGGGAAACTGTGGAAAACCCGTACCTATATAAACGGCCCCATATTCTCCTAATTCTCCACGCTGCTTAACGGAGACTTTGTCCTTGGAGTGCCATATTTCAGGTGTTTACATTTTATTTTTTTTAAAGGAAACGAGTGAAGCTTTTTCAGTGCGGTTTTTTTCTTGCTTTTATTCATGATATACAGAACGTTAAAAAAAATTTTTTTTTGAAAAAAAAAACCAAAATGGCGGCCGTTGCAGCTCCGCGAAAACAGGTCCTCAAATCGCGGGAGGTAAACGGCTGACATCACTGCCCCCTCTTTGTTGATCTGAAACACAAATTCAAAGCATATTATCAATCTGTGACCCTTTGGTCATGGAATGACGGATGGGTTTTTCGTTTAGTACAAATTTCGGAAAATGGCGGCAATTTAAAAAAAATCGAATTTTCGCGTTTTTTTTCGCATAAAAAGATAAATAATAAATGCAAAAATGTATCTATCGAAAAAACGATCCGTCATTCCGTGAAGACATACTTTCTGAGTATGCTCTCCAAATTTCAGGTCGATATGTTGATTACAGCGGTCAGGAGAATGTCAGCCGTTTTTAAAAACGTGTTTTCGAGAAAAACGCGTTTAAAGTTTTGTAATGTGTTTACACAAATGTGTTTATAATTACCGCTAATCGGCAATGCCTGATCCATAGAGGCATCCCTCCTCTTCTTCTAGCTGCTCATGTTGAGCCGCTAACATCTCCCGCCGATTTCAAGGACAAAGTCTCCCTTAACTCAAAAGATCGCCCAAGCCGAACCCTGAACGCCGATCTACCAGTGTCGATTTCACTGCACTATTAATGATACGATGGCGCCACAATGAACATTAAAAATTGCAGATCAATGCATTTTTTCACATGTTTAAATCCTAAACATCTGCAAAGAGCGATAAATTTTACTATCGGTTAGATCAAACAAGGAAAGCAAACAAGAGCCCACTTTTCTGCGGGTTTAACGAAAAAAATAGCTGTCTGTTCGATCCGTTATGCCTCGTGTGCAGGCAGGATATATTGTGTGTTGCGTGATATATGATAAAAGCTTCGTACGGCAAATTGAGTATCGAATATAGAGTGGGGCCATTAAGGTCGACGCACGCTCGCCATGAGTAGGCGTGATTAACGAAGGCAATTTGTAGGTGCGAGAATACCGTAAGCTTCAACCGCACTATTATTCGTGTGTGAGCGCGCGCGCGCGCGCGTGTGTGTATGTGTAGAGAGCGCGAATCAGATCGTTGTTCCGAATGGGTGACCGCCGATGTGCGACAAATTGCTCAACGTTATTTGCATCGATAGATCGATTATTCGATCATCGAACACAAAGTACCCATTCATAACGTATGGATTCGACGAAAAATATATTTTATTAAAATTGCCTCATGACAATTGAATCATCAACGAAAAATCGCCAATCACTAGCATTCTTGCATTAGTTTCGCATGAAAAGTTTCTTTCTTTTTATAAAGTGTCCAAAATCCTCATTTTTGAATGAAAGATAATTCTTTTCGTGCATCTATTTCAAGAACGAATGAAAAAAAGAAATAGTGATAGCAGGTAATGCCTTTGAATGATAAATAAAGCACCTAATAGTTGAAGTAAAAAAATGATCAGTAAGTTAGTAATATTGATGATTGAGGTTTTAGAAAAAAAAAACGTCTATCTGCAGATTTACGTTGTGGAGTATGTTATTGTTTTTTAAATCGCTCTATCACAACTCTTTTTCCTAAACGAGCTACCAATTCGGCCAATTCTCTTTTTTCCCTTCAAATGCACCCTTTCAATAGCTTCAGCACGTGATACATCGATATTTGGTCGAGCATTTGACCTCGAAAGTCAATGCATCTTGAGATAGCTGTATGCAACGAGGACACATTGGCACCTCGATGGCACATACCCCCGGCGTGACATTCATTGAATATTTAATAGCTTTTCCAAAACGAATACTCCAAGGACATACCAAACGGAAAATCATGAGTATGCGAGTGCATGGAAAACGAGTACGCATCCATGGATACGAGTACCAACGTTAACAAGACACGACGTCGAAGTTCGACCAATTACTTCGATGTCGTGTATATGATGCGAATATCTTTGGCAGATTTAACACCTCGTCTGTAAACCTAGGTATTTCGTGTCTGAGCCAAAACTACTATCCTACCGAGTTGCGTCTTTTATTTAACAAAAAATATATGAAACAAATTATTTTCCTATAATTTTATGATTGATATATTAAATTGAATGCTTCGAACACTACCATGATTTTTTTTGAAGTGTTAAGCTATGAGAATTGCTCAAACGTTTTTTTACCATTTTTGTGGAGTTCGATAACCTAAATCCGCAACAAAAAAAAAATACTTTGAATTATAATTCGAAAAGTTTCGACTCCCGTTTTACACAATTGATGCCACAATACGTGAACATTCGCCGCTATAGGGTAATTCGAGGACAAATGGCCATCGTTTTCTCTGAAACGTCCTATTTCGAAGTCCATCAAATAAAAGAAATATTCATATTTTTGTTCAGTCATATGTTTATTAGTAGTCAAATTAAACACGAAATAATAACAACATTCACGTATGAACTTTACTTAAAAAAATATATTCAAGAATACTGGGGTGGCCGTCTCTCCTATACTATTTAATCTACGATGGCCATAGGTGTTGAGATGAGATGGCCATGTTATTTTAATCAATGTGAGATGGCCACATGGAGGAATCATAAGGGAGTTCAGTTTAATCATTTTCGTTCAGTCTAGACTCTTCCTCCATGGATGGCCCGACTACCTAAGACACGCTTCCTGTCTTCTTCCCCTTTTTTCAGATTCTTTATCTTCTCGCCACATTGACATTTGCCGCGCGCATCATATTTTCGTACATATTGATTAGGCATCCGGAAAACAAAAAAAAGTTTCTTAAGGGGTTACCCCACTTGCGATTTTGAAAAAATCGATTTTTTTATTGCATTTTTTTGAAGTATAAGTATCTGAGAATATGTCCTGAAAATTTCAAGTCGATCCGAAAATTTCAACACAAACACTAATGAACCGATCTTCTTGAAATTTTGCAGGCTTATTTAATATATAAAAATGTAGTCTTTAATCGTTCGATTTTTTTTTTCGAAAAAAATGGCCGTTTTATAGCCAAAAAACGGCCGTTTTTTTTTTCGTTAAAATCGAACCATTAACTTTGACTGTCCGCTATTTTGTGAAAAATGAATATTTTTTAAAATCCTTCGATTAAAGACTAGTTTATACTTGTATTTGACTAAATCCATCCGCATTTTTTTTTCAGATGATCCACTTCGCCGCAATGTTGGTCACCGCAAACCGTGTATATAAAAACATTATTTCATTGACGGCCATTTGCCACTAAACAATGTAATATTTTTCAATAAAAAAATTACTGAAAGTTCTTCAAGATGTGTTCTTTAAGATGGTATATTGATCGATTAAAAAAGTTTTGTAGTTTTCTTTAAAAAAATTCATGAAAAAGGCCTTTTTTGCGCTACAAGTGGGGGTAACGCCTCAAATAAGCAATAAAAGCAGTAGGTAATATGGCCATCTGACCTAAAAAAATTAGGGCAATCACTCCTAAAACGTATAGGAAAGATGGCCCACTCTTAATTCTTCGCAATAAATCAACAACAGTACCTCTTCTGGAGGTTATGTTATGAACAAGTATATGTCCTAAGTGGTACTGCTCAAAATACGGTGAAAAAAGATGTCTACATATGTCCACAGTTTAATCACAAACCAAGCGTAATTTTTAGTTTCTATTCAGATGAAAAAATGAACAGCCAATTACTCACTTTCTCATTTAGTTTTGGTGCAAATTCCAATGCAGTGTCGCGAGACTGATGACGGCGTCCATACCGACGACAAAAACCCTGCCCTCTCTTGGTAAAAGTTGGTAATATTTCGTTGGGCCTCCTCTATGGACATCTCTCCTCAAATTACCCTATTACATATGCAGAATTATTCGCCAAACACTTGGAATCATCGTTCCGTTACTTTTACCGTATTTCTATTGCTTCTCGCTACGTTACTTTGCATATAGAATCATTTGATTTGCGTCATTCGCCTTCATCCAGCAGCGATACATATCGTAGGCATCGCGTATATTTACAAACTGTTAAACGTGCGCACATATATATATGACTTCGTACATTTCTACATCGATAGTGTCGACACAAGCATTGCTATAATCATAGCTTCCGGTGGAATCATCACCACGCAGTCAAGAATCGAACAAACGATCAAGGACGAGAGCATAACAAAAGACTTTGGCCTAATTTTTTATGATTATTATTATTTCTTAATTTATTACTATTAATGTATACATTTGTTATTAATTATCAATTTATTTAAATATCATAATATAATACGAGTTTATTCCACATGTACATCCCTGCGGGTTTTTAGAACGTCTTGTCTGTCCTTCGATTCCTTTTTTGACATTATAACATCATTTACAACGCTCCATCTACTTTTTACATCTCTTCACGTTCCATGGTTCCACTTATTCCTCTTCTTATTTTTTTATTCCTTATTACACTTTTTGCCCTCTCTCTTCCTAGCTTCTCAAACTACCCCACTACCTCGCACATTTCTTCAACCACTAACCCTCCTAGAGCCTTGATCCATACCGTTCCCTCCTCACCCTCCCGTTCTCCCCCATCGTTAGAATTTCCTTCTTACTTCGCCCTCAATTTGTGTCTTTCATTTATTTATATATATTAAATTTATTATTAATTAATTGATTTATTACTTGTTCTTGTTGGTGTTATTGTTACATGTGACTTCGTGTGTGTTTATATGCGTCTAAGATGCTCAAAGCAGCGGCCTGCAATACATATTTAACTTACATTTTTATATACATAAAATATTTTATACACAATTTTATACACATTAAATATGACTTCCACGCCATACAAGTGTTTCACGGGGTAAAGATATTGGGACTGGCGGGGGAAAAAAAACAGAATAGAAAGACTGCAAGCTGAATATACCAATATGGCGATAAGGGTCAAAGAAATCACGCCAAACTACATTTCGAGAATGGAAGCAGACTGCCGGGGAGTAGGTGTAGAAATGTGGAAGAGAGCCGCGAGATAAATAGGTGAAGTAATGAAGATGGAAAAGTACAGATGGCCAAAGGTTTGCCCGAAGGAGGAAGCTAGATACATTACCAACCATGGACCAACCAACAAAATGGGGAAAGGAAATGTAATTAGCTATGGAAAAAAACGGGGGATCGGCAAATATGGCAAAAAATAAGAAGCGGGGATACGGGAGAAGTAGAGCTGGCAATAGAGCGAACGAGCAAAACAAACATTGACCAGGAAATACAAGAAGACTGGTGCAAAATGGAGAAGTAAACGTACTGCACCAGGTACAAAGACAGGACGGAGAGCTTAGGAATAAAACATTATTGGGAGGGCAAGGAGACAAAAAAGGTGGAACAAACTGCCCGGCATTTCGGCCACAAGCGAAGACCCTGGTGGTCCACATATGTGAGTGCGAAAAAATCAAGGAAGCAATAAAAAAAAGAAGTGGTGGATGATCGACGGTATGAGTGAATCGCAGTGTAGGAGAAAACTTAAAAGCGAAAATAGAGCACGCATTCAAGAGGGGGGGGGGGGGGGGGGGGTGCAAGAACTGTGCCAGTATGTGAGAATGGCTGAGCGAGTGATGCAGAAAATGTATGCAAGAAAAAGAAATTACATTGCGTTGTATTATAATCTTATAGGAGAAAGATATGTATAGGGGGGTTGCTATGTAAAAACCCGAAAGGTATGCCTGGGAAATGAAACTACTACTACTACTACTACTACTACTACTACTACTACTATCTTCCACGTCATACGAATATATGAAAACATCGAATGTTCATTGGTATATCCTTGCAGACTTTTACGACCCTATCTCTTCCACTTTTTACTCCACACTGGTCACTTCGGTATTTTCATTTCCTTAAAGACTCCAAAAAGTTTTGGCCAGAACCAATCTTCCCTAATGCCTCACTGTATGGCGTTTGCACAAAGACACGCGGACAAACTGTTAAAAACCGGTGCTTCTATAGGCACCTATATTTTACTGACTTTTAGTTGTACGCATCGTCGGGAACCCTGTGAAACTAAGCTTCCGGTATAGGTAGGGAAGCGGTTAAGCGGTCACCTATCCGAGTATCAGCTCCGGCAAATGCTGCTTGTCATACGAGATCGCTGAATGCGCGCCTACTACTGCCAGTTATACATACAGGGTGGACCATTCAACGCGACCACCCCAAATATCTCCGTTGCATTTAGACTGACGAAAAAAATATCTGAAGGTAATTTGATTGATTTCGAAGGGCTGATACAGCGATGAAAAATTCATTTTTGTCAAGATCATAGTTTTTGCGTTCTCAAGGTCATCAATGGTTTTTCAAAGGGGAACATGTTTTTTTTTAACAAGACGTTTTAGCGGCTATTCAGACGAATCCAACGACCTATGATATCATGACCTTGAAATGATTTTTTTACCAAAATACACGTGTAAAAAGGGGAAATCGTGATGGTATTGACAATAAGAATATCCGAATAACGTAATTGAGTTTTTTGTGCAGAAAATTTATTGTAACAAATGTTCGAAGTGAGGGCCATTAACCTCGACACATTGTTGAAGACGTCGGATGAATGATTCTCTTGACTTTCGAATAGTTTCTGGTGTGATAGCGGCGCAGGCTCTTGTAATTCGTTTTCGCATGTTCGCCAACGTCGTCGGAACATCACGATAAACATGATCGTTTATAGTACCCCATAGGAAGAAATCAAGTAGCGCTAAATGCAGCGAACGAGCAGGCCTAGGGATTACTGCACCTCTTCCAATTTAGCGTCCGGGAAATTTTCCGATTAAGGCCTTAGGCCACAGTAACGGGTATAAAATCATATGCGAATTTAACAATTTTTTCGTATGAAAAAGAGATTCACTCATAAAATTAATTACACATCTTTTAGCATGAATATCAAGCTGTCAGAAAATATATATATATATTTTTTCGATGTACAAAATGGCCGACTACTCGAAACTTCTCGACACAGCTTTTCTCCAATTGGCGTGACAAATAACTTCAACAATTTTCACTCGATTTACTTCAAGTTTAGAAGTTTGTTCCTAATTGCATTTCGCAGAGAAGTACGTACGGAATTTCTGATTAATCGAAAACTTTTCATTTTATGAGCAGTTGTAACGAAATTTCTCACTGAAAATTCATTTCTTAAGTTCAAATACCTACAACTTTTGAATAAAACAATATTTTTTAAATTCCGTAGGTACTCCTCTAGGTATTCTAATGTAGATTGACGAGAATTTTTGTTTTTCGTTCTAGGTAAAGAATTGTGGATGCTAAATGTCACGCCGCGGAGCGCCTCAAAAAAAGATAACAAAAGAAAATATTAGTAGTCGACCATTTTGTACATCGAAAAAAAATATATATATATATTTACTAACAGCTTGATATTCATACTAAATAGATGTGTAATTAATTTTATGAGTGAATCACTTTTTCATTCGAAAAAAAAAATTGTTAAATTCGCACATGATTTTATACCCGTTAGTGTGGCCTAAGGCCTTAACACTTCGCGAGCTATAACTGCCCAATGAGCTGGACAGTCATCATATTGATATCACATTCGGCATCGCTGTGCTAACGGGACATCTTGTAGCAATTCCCCCAAAGTATTGTTTTAAAAAATCGACGTATTTCCGTCCATTTAAATTGCCGTCTATGACAAATGGTCCAATAATCCGGTCCTCAATCATGCCACACCACACATTAACACTCCAAGGACGCTAGTGCACAATTTGCCGGAGCCACTTCGGATTTTCGAATGACCGATAGTGCACGTAAGATTCATTCAGGTAGAGGCGCTTCGGAGATTTGAATGTCGCCTCTATTTTAAAAAATGAGACCAGTATTTTTTTCAGAATTTTTTTCAAGCACCTCAGAATAAACTCACACGACAAATTGCGAAATGGTCGATCGATATTCTGTTGAAAAAATTGATAAAAAATAAATTTCAATGTTTTTTTGCCTAGAATCGATTTTAAAAAACGGTGCAAACACTTATTCCTATAAAATGTACGCAAAGTGATGGCCACCACTTTCAATGCAGGCTTGCAATCTGATTCGCGTTAATTATATTGTCTTATCAATCACAAACCTCTCACTGTTTTCCAAAACAAGTTGTTAAGATTCTTAGTTGCAAACAATGTAAACAAAGCTGTACGACTTACCTGGATTTCTCTTGGTATTAAACTATTGAAATCTCAATGAGGGCCTGTTCGTTAATACAGACTGACGTGATTAAGAAGATAAGATTAATAAGACGGCGAATAACGAATCAAACGAGAATGATGGTATTTGAAGTTTGCATGATGGAAATGCAACGAAATTATTTTTTTTTTCCTATTGCCCAATTTTTTCGGCACATTTAGGATAGAAATGTCACTGGAATATTTTTGAGGATCCTTACCCTAATGAGGGTCCCTAAATACATCATCTAAAACTGCGGAAGAAGAGTTTTGATTTTAATGAAATAACGATTTGAAAAAAATGAAAAAATAATTTCGTTGCATTCCAACGATGCAAACTTCAACACTTTCGAGAATGTTAAAAGTAACAGAATGTGTAAAGTATGTACTTCGGTATTGCGTAATTGGTTATCAATTCGCATATGAAGCGTTGAGATACTGAAGCTTCTATACGTGGAAACGTACCACTTCGGTTTTTCCATACAATTTGTTATCAGTTTGTCCTGTAGTAAATACGAATATATATATACATACACAGTCGAACCTCGATATAACGAACCTTGATATAACGAAATCCTCGATATAACGAAGATTTGTCCGTTCCCTTCCGATAGACACCCGAAACTTTTGTACAACAACATAATAATATACATTGGACCCTAATTGCTAATCGCTTGTAAAAATGGCGATAATTTGAACCTTTCGTTCGTTAAAGAAATATCCCTATATTTATACCACTAAATTGTTTTTTTTTTAACATTTTAAACAACATGATCTCGTTGTTACGAAACCTCGATATAGCGAACTTCCCTAGAGATTCGTTATATCGAGGTTCGACTGTATATATATACAGGGTGTATCTTAACTACTAGTTTTCCGTTGGTGAGCATATAGGGTGTCTCTTTCCAAGCATAACGCTTTTTTTAAATGTCGTGCGACAATAATTGGCCGAGATATTCACGAGTAAAGTCCAATAGAGAGTAAACAATGGCGCAGTAGTTTTGCTTGGAAAGAGACACCCTATATGCTCACGTACGGAAAACTAGTAGTTAAGATACACCCTGTGTATATATATATTTGTGTGTGTGTGTGTGTGTGTGTGTGTGTGTGTGTGTGTGTGTGTGTGTGTGTGTGTGTGTGTGTGTGTGTGTGTGTGTGTGTGTGTGTGTGTGTGTCTGTGTGTGTGTGTGTGCGTGTGTGTGTGTGTGTAAAAACTTGAAAATATACGAATAGCAGCATACGAGTCGTCGCACAAGACGAAATAT
The DNA here is from genome assembly GCA_963210295.1 of Ophion ellenae. Lineage (NCBI taxonomy): Eukaryota > Metazoa > Arthropoda > Insecta > Hymenoptera > Ichneumonidae > Ophion > Ophion ellenae. The sequence continues at coordinate 38,161,936 of OY723387.1, read as the reverse complement.
ATACAAACCAGAACGCAATCATTACGTCTGGCCTTGCCAGAAGTTTTTCTTTATACGAGATTACTCGTGAAAATGCTTCACGAGTGTTATCGATCCCGGCACACAACTTTATCGTATGTTCGCATAATGCAACTGCGACTAATAAAACTTCGTGAACGCTCGTACAACAGAAAATCTTGCGAGAACCCACTTGATTCGCAACTCCGTATTATCCGTGTCTTTCTTTCAATAAGATTCTCAAATTATATTCTAGATCATTTGGATACTAGTACAGTCGTGCTGTATATTGGAATCGGAAAAAATTAGAAGAAGGCTAGTTTTTTGACAGGTGATTTTGTATGTGCCGCGAGTGCTAAATCCAAATTTGCCTAAAAATCGGGGTGTAGGATTTTTTTACGGGTTGAAAGGGGATGGGGTGGATTAATGTCAAACTACAATCCCCACGAGATCGGCGCCGGGAAACAAAATGTTTAGAAAGATCCGGGTTTTATTTTTGTCCACAGCGCCGAAGCCGTGGAAGTTCATTTTGGGGGTGAAAAAGCGGGGCGACATTTTGAAAAATCAGTTATCATTCGATAACTCTTTAGGAAAAATGCATACAATTTTTGTTCAAATGGGAACATTGTAGCCCTTAAAAAGACGCGTCGATCAAGTATTTGATCATCCCTCTCCAATAATATCTTCACCTCCAAAAGAATTGTTAAAGTATCAACGAAAGAATTGTTTATCGAATAACTAAAAAAACAATCGATTTTTCGGGGATGGTTTAGGTGTACGAAATGTAGAGAATAATTTTCTCTATATTTTCGTTCCTATGGACAACCCTTGAATTTTGCTTTTTCGAACCCCTCTCAGGGGTTGAAAATTCAAAATGAAATTCTGGGAAAACTATTGACCGAAAATAAAGAGATACGATTTTGGCTCTGTGGACAAAAATGTAGCTGAGGGTTCAAGCTACAAATTCTTCCACGGCGGCGAATTCGTGCGGTCAATATTTTTCCCAGAATTTCATTTTGAGTTTTCAACCCCCGAGAGGGGTAAGAAAATCAAAATTCAAGGGTGGTCCATATAAACAAATATAGTGAAAATTATTCTCTACATTTCGTACATTTGAACCATGCCCGAAAAATCGATTGTTTTTGAGTTATTCAATAAACAATTTTTTTTGTTGGTATTTTAACCATTTTTTGGGGGTGAAGATATTATAGGAGAGTGATGATCAAATCCTCGATCAGCGCGTCTTTCCAAAGGCTACAACGTTCCCACTTGAACATATACTGTACGATAAAAAAAAATTATTGAAATAAAATTGATTTTTCAAAATTTCACCCCACTTTTTCACCCCCAAAATGAATTTCCACGACTTCGGCGCTGTGGACAAAATTGAAGCCCGGATTTTTCCGCACATTTTTTCTCATGGCGCCAACCTCGTAGGGGTTGTAGATTGGCATTAATCCACCCCCATATCCTTTCAGCCCCTAAAAAAACCCTACAGCACGATTTTTAGGCAAACTTGGATTTAGCACCCGCGGCACCTACAATATCACCTGTCAAAAAACTAGCCTTCTTCTAATTTTCTCCGATTCCGGGGTTTTTCAGCGTCACCACGACTGTACTATACTCCTCCACCTTGAAGGATGGCTGGACTAGGTTTTCTTTTTCTCTACTGTCATTATCTAACGCCAGAAGATCGAAAGGGACAACGAAAAAAATGTTAAATCAAGTAAACACAAGTTCCCGACCTATGTCTACGTACGATGAATTTTACGAGTGACCTTGAGCCTTTGACAACACCTTTTTTTATAAACATTACAGTTTTCCTACGACGCGTACAAGAGATCGAAATAAATTTTTATAAGCATATGTCCGTGTAGAAATGTCACCGAGCATTCCCTACTTTACGCCGGGCCCTGACCAGATTTGCCTAGTCTGATTCACCCAACCAGGGCCCTTCCATGAAACAAACCGGGAAGATCGAAAAATTGTTTTTTACGGTTTACCGCTTATGCTTGGAAATTACAATCTCCTGACCGGGATACATCGCGAGCAGGAACATCTTCACGTAATGTCTACCCGGCCAGAACATGGACAAGTCCTGAAAAGTGGAGCCTGTGGAAAAGTGGAGTGGAGTGGAAAAGTGAAGGGGTCAGGCCACTCTAGAGGCCGAAAAAATAGGCTTTTTGGGGATTTTTTCTCAGAAAAACTACAAAATAAATCGAGATTACAAAAAAAGGGTGTTTATCATACAGATCAGTGACTGTATACAATAATTTTTTTGAAGCAATTAATTTCAAAATGGCGGCTGTGCAGCGTTTATCTCAAAACTGCATTTTTTAAGTTGGCCGGAAACATAACTTAGACGATTTTCAACCGATTCACTTGAAATGTTGAATATATCTTGAAAAACACATTGTCTATGGAAGTACGTAGGATTTTTATTTTATATTGCATAGTTCATTTGTTATTAACAATTATCTGACGATTTTTTAGGAAAATTTTTCGAAAGTATAAAATTTACCTAAAAAATCGAAAAAATAGGGTGGTCCAGTACGACGGCTTTCTCGGACACTGAAACTTTCGTCTGCAACATTTTTGGATATGATCAATAGTTTGAGTGCTATTGCTCTGTAACACTTTATGTGCCTCGACCTGTATATTATATATAGACACAATGAATGTTTATGTATACACACTATGTAAAGTGGGGAAAAAAAGTATTTGTACATCTCACACGAAACTGTTGTTAATTTGGCTTTATTTTTTTGTTTGTGTTTTCCCAAGATTTTTGTAGACACCATGTATATGTGGGATTAGCCATCGAACACAGAAACTTCATAAAACATTTTATTTTTTTCGAAGGATAATTTGAAAAGACGACGCGTACAAAAACTTTTTTTACCCATTGTATATACGCATCAATATTAAATACCAAACTCACAGGTTACACCTAGCTGGTGGCCGGAAAAAAGACAAATTGGCGTGATTTTTTTCTGGGAAACGTGTGCAGGTTTCTAATTTTTTTACATCCAAGAGCATGGTTTTAAGTATCAACAGTTTTTATATTGATAAATATATATGAATGTGGCAGATACAATGGTTTGTGCCAACCGCTGTTTGAATAAAGTCCTTCGTGGTGACCACTGCCGCTCGAAAATGTTTGCATGAAATTATCCAGCGCTCGGACGAAAGATTTAATAAAGTATTGATTTTCGAAAAAAATGGCCGCTGTCCAAAGTGAAAATATCAATTTTCGGTGGAAAAAAACCCCTCTAATTTTGTTGGCAAAAAAACGATGCACCGAAAAACAATTTCCTTAAAATTCAAGCACTGCTTTTCGATATGTAAAAAAAGCTTATGAAATTTGAACTTGATCGGTGCAGTGATTTTTGAGATATCGTGGTCACCGATCTTGAAAAAGTTATTTAAAGAAAAACGCGTTCAAAGGTTTAGCCTAATGTGAAAATGTCAAAAAAAATCGTTCGTCGCGCGAGGCAACTCAAACTAAAGTGGAAGGTCCAACATATAGTGTACACGATTTCTCGACATTGAATACACGTATTGACTTGAAATTTGGTACACTTATTCAGTATAAAAGTAGTTTAGTTTTGACCAAAGATTTTCTTCGTAAAATTTTTTTTCACTAGTTATCAACAATAATTATGTCATTTTTCCTCGAGAAAACGAAACAAAAATTCAATTTTTTTTGTTCGTGCAAACACAAAAAAAATGTATGAAATTTGGTACACAACTTTGTTAATGTACATACAAATAAATGCCTGAACGATTTTTTCAATCGCCTTCCTTATTCCTACAAAATGACTTTTTGTTAAATAGCCCTGATTCTCGGGTCGTCTCAGTAGCCTAACCTCTTAAACAGTTTGAACTGCATCATCAATTGTGTTATTCCCTGAGTACCAATCCCCTTAAGGTTAACCCCTTAAGTTCGCTGGTTCATGGAACCTGCCTAAAAACGTCGCCAACTCCCACAATTTTAATCGGGTCAACTCGAAATTATCAGAGAATTTTTTCGGAATGTTATATTTTGAGAATCGGCCAAAAACCAAGAGTCGACATTTTCAAAAAATTTCAATAGGTATAAGCCCACAAATAAATATTAAATGTATTCATGTATCAGGTAAATCAGCAGCACGAAAAATATTTGGAAAACCAAACGTAACTGAACGTATCTAACTTGTTTTTTTACGTTACAACGACAATAAAAAAAGGGATTATATCGAACACGCGGGAGATGGAATTTTTTCCAGTTTTACCGCCCGAGAGGGGTGCTTTTCGGAACATTTAGAGGGTTGAATTTTTTTCGGAGGTGCCTTTTGGGCCATCTTACATACAACGCCCTTAAAAAAAGGGATTATATCAAATGCGCAGGAGACCGTTTTTTTTTTAAGTTGCACCCCCCCCCCCTGCCGCAAGGGTGGGTCCGGGTGGTCAAAAACATTTTTTATTTATTTTACCACATTTTTTGAGCAACTAAAGCTGAAATATGCAAAAATTCATCGGAAATTAAAAAATCGAAAGAAGATAAAAAGTTATACCGTTGCGTAGCAACCATGCAAACTTCTGGCTCACTCGATCTGACGAAAATTTGTCCCTGAGCATTCGCAAGCTCCTAACGAACTGTTTTCATTATTCGCTTTCGACTTTCCAACGATTTTCGAAGCCGGTTATTTAAGTTCGCGGCTTAGCCAGCGTGCAAACGACGGGAAGAAAATAGCCTACGCACTTCTACTGTAGACGCGGTTTTACGAGGTAACGAGAGAATAGGCACTTTGGCAAATCGAACGGCAAGCTCCCGCCAAATGAATCACCTTGAAAGGTGACACCTCGGGCGATTCGCTCTCGTCACAACAAAACATAATCCAGCAACGTGGCACCGAAAATTCAATGCTCCCAAAGCCTTCATCGACGATCGCGTTTGCGCGGATATTCTCCGCAATCATTAAGGAATCATCATAGTGTAAAATTTTCGGTAATTCTTCAGATAAGTCACTTTTTCGAAAAATGAGGCTAAAATCATTTTTTTGCCATTTTCTCATTTATTGGGTTACAAATGATGATATTAAGTCGGGGAAAGCTGGAATTCACCCCCCATAAAAAGTTATGGGGTTTTGAAGTTCGCGGAAACACGTGAAATAGGGCATTTTTGAACATTCCGACGCTTATATTGGGTTTGTTGGGGTTTTTCAATAATTCGAAATTATTTTTAACGATTTTTTTGCTCGTAGAAAACTCGTTGATGAAACATTTCGGTTTCCCCCGACTGAATATCATCATTTAAAACCCAATAAATGAGAAAATAGCAACAAAACAATGTTAGGCTCATTTTTCGGAAAAGTCACTTATCTAAAGAATTAGGAAATTTTCAAATAGTCGATTTCAAATAGTCGATAAACATACTGTTCACATACTTACACAAACGTAAGCGGACAATTTATATGAAAATTCCACACTCGAAACTTTAAACGCGTTTTTTGTCTCGTAATGTCGTTTTTCAAAACGGTGTACACTCTCAAAGGAAGAGTTCTCGAGCTACCAGTCTCAAATTTTGGCACAACATTCTTCACGCCATTCTTTATCTTGCTGAGGAAAGCTTTTTTAAAATCTTCATATATTTTTTAACGAAAAACTGTCGAAAAAATGGGCCAAGTTCGATACTTTTTTCAAACCGCAGCCATTTCGTCAATTTTTATTTTAAAAACGACCTCCATGGCAAGGTAGCGGCTTCCATACTGATTAAGGGGTCTTCTCACTAAAAAAGGCTATTTTCATGATTTTTTTCGATAGGTTTATATTATAGATATTGATATAAAAGTTGTTACACTTAATAAATACACTTTCGAAATACATACAACAATTTTTATTTATTGATTTAAGTCACTATTTTGCACGAAAATGGTAGTTGAAACAATGACCTAAAAAAATGGTAGGTATGCGCTGTTGATGAAATCTCGGAGATGGATAATCCGAAACAAAAAAATCAAACGATTTTAGATTTAGTATGTTAATGGCTATAGCGCATAGGGGCCGTCCATAAATAACGTCATTTTAAAATAGGGGGGGGGGGGGGGGGTCTGGTCGTTGGATGACGGTAACGATAATTGGATTATGACGATAGGAAGGATAGGATGATTTCGGGGGGGGGGGGGGGGGGGGGGGGGTAAAAATCAGCCAAAATCGATGGCGTGATATATGGACGGCCCCATATCATACGAATTTTTTTATATGCAAAAATAACAAAATAGCGGACATTTTTCGAAAAAAAAACGAATAACGTGGGGTTTTCACCGTTTTTGGCAACAAAAAAAATAGTGAATATCAAAATTTTAAAAAATCCTAGATAGGCATAGCGCTTATCAAGGATTTTTTTAAATTTTGATATTCACTATCTTAACCACATATTCTTTACAACTATGGCTATAGCAGCCATAGTTGTAAAGAATATGTGGTGAAAAATTACATAAGGATCGGTTCAGTAGTTTCAAAGATTTTATCAACAAGCCGTCAAAAACGTTGTTTCGAGAAAAACGCATTAAAAATTTGTTTGTACCTAATAGCATAACAAATTTTTAGAAATGTATTTCAAAAGTGTATTCATTAAGTGTAACAACTTTTGTATCAATATCTATAATGTAAACATATAAAAAAAAATCATGAAAATAGTCTTTTTTAGCGTCTAAAGTGAGAAGACCCCTTAAGTCGAATTTTTTTTATTGAAGTCACTATTTATGGACGAAAATGATGGTTAAAAAAATTTCCTAAAAAAATTGTAGGTCTGCGCTGTTGATGAAATCTCGGAGATGGATCATCCGAAACAAAAAAATCAAACGGTTTTAGATTCAGATTATTTATATATGCAAAAATAACAAAATAGCGGACATTCTTCGAAAAAAAAACACACACAAAAAACGTGGGTTTTTCACCGTTTTTGGCAAAAAAAAATAGTAAATATCAAAATAATGTGGTTAAAATTTCATAAGGATCGGTTCAGTAGTTTCGAAGATTCTATCAACAAGCTGTCAAAAAACGTTGTTTCGAGAAAAACGCGTTTAAAGTTTGTTTGGGTTCCATAAATGACCTGTGTGAACTTGGCACCCGAGTATGACCGATCTTAATTTTTTTTAATTATTTCGGATCGTTTTTGTTTGTAGTTGATTGTAGTACAAACGATTTCGTTTGTAGTAACTCAGAAAAAAAATTAGGGCCCTTAAAAAAAAAGTCAGCCCCCTTAATGAAAATATTTAAGCGGGCGGAGTTATTTTTCATTCAAAATCGTTTGTAAATTCATTTTGTTCATAAATGGACAAAAAAATTTTAATGTATTTCGAAAGTGTATTTATAAAGTGTGATAATGTTCATATCAATATCTATAATATAAACCTATCAAAAAAATTCATGAAAATAGCCTTTTTAGCGTCTAAAGTGAGAAGACCCGTTAATAATCTTTTTTACAAATTTTGTTTCATATAATATTTACGGCCACAACCGTGTATACCGTGGGGACTCCTTTTTTCGAAGACATTTTCAACCGTTAAAAAAAATTAATAAAAAGAAACGTTTATAAGTTTATTCTCCGTTCCTCATGAGTGCTTTGATCATACATTAAAAAATCAGACTAATTAGCGTATTTCAACCAGCGAAAAAAAAAAGTCGCGAAAACCAGCTATTTTTCGACCCGTTAGACTGTGATGATTCCTTAATCCCCTTTTGTAATAATACATTGTTATAATTATTCATGAGTGAAAATGGCTTAGATTAGTGGTAAAAAGTGTTTACCTCGGCGTCGTCTCGGCTTCTCAATCAATCGATCTCTCCCCTTGTTTTCGTTCGAAAAAACAAAAACAAATCGCGAGACTCGAAACTCGACGGGCAAATATAATTTTTCTATCACGCAAATGGCACTTGTGTGTGTGTTTTTTTATTCGTTGTTTCGATCACTGTAAACTTCTTGGCGTTCGAAGTCGCGTGTTAAAAAATAATCATAAATGAGAATTATCGTCGCGCGTTTCCGCCGTCAGATGGCGCACTATCCGCTTAGGCACGTTTCCCCGTCGCGCACGCTCTCCGTCTCTTTTCCTCTCGCGCTCCCCCCCTCGCGGGCTTTTCAAACGATTGTCGCGATTTTTCACTTATGGACACGCAATCACTCGATCGTGAAACACCCTCCGACTACGCTCGGCCGTTAGTTTTTTCTTCTTCTTACTTTTCAATCACTGAAACCCGCGTCGATGTTTAGGCCTCTTGACGTTAAACTAGTCCTCGTGTCTCGGCACCTGTGTGGAAATTTGTTCAATTGGAACAACGCGGAAATCCGAATAATTCATTTTCTCGAAGTATTTCTTTCACGAACACGAGTATTGATAATTCTTTAGACAAGTGATTTTTCGGTATTTCTTGCGAATCGGTAATCGTTTAGATAAGTAAAAACAAACCCAACCCCCTCCGGCATCGGGGGAAGCTGAAATTTTTCATTAACAATTTTTTTACGAGCAACAAATCGTTAAAAATAATTTCGAATTTTTCGAAAACTCGCGTATTAAAAACTTCACGCCGGAGGGAGTTGGATTTTATTGGGTTTGTTTGTATTCAGGAAGGCTCTTTTTATAAATCCTCCCCATGCTCCACCCCCAATTAGGCGTCGGAATGTTCAAAAATGGTTTATTTTATCACGTGTGTACACAAACTTCAAAATCCCATAACTTTTCATGGGGAGGTGAGTTTCAGCTTCCCCCGATTGAATATCATTTATAACCCAATAAATGAGAAAATAGCGACAAAAAAGAATTCAGGCTCAATTTTTGGAAGTCACTTATCTAAAGAATTACCAAAATATTAATGATAAAACTTTTAAAAATGCGACGAGAAGAATTTTCGTGGCCGCGACTTTTCAGCGAAAATGTCTAAATCTCTAAACGTTGAAGTTTGCATCGTTGGAATGCAACGATTTTTTTGTCTCATTTCTTCATTTTTATGATTATTTGAAACCTTTTTTTTTTGCAAATTGAGATCGTAAATCTTTATTAAAAACACGCAAAAACGTTCGAATTATTTTCACAGCCTAAAACGGCCAAAAAGAAATGCTATCAATGAAAACGAATTACTTTACGTTGCCTGCCAACGATGCACAACTTCAAGATCATAAATCTACTAAATTTGGGCGATTTTTTAAATTCCAGTTTATCGTTGGTTATAATAATTGATGGTGAATTATTTTCATTAAGCGCCACTGTAATTTACCAATGATTCAGAAGAGCCCCGCTTGTGCCCCCACAAAATACGGCCCTCCGCGAAACGAAAACCTCAAGATCTCTAGGTTATGTCGCGTTTTACGTACGACTTCAGTGAAAAATTACGATAGCGGAATAGAAATTTCAACGAGTCACCAGCGCGCTCAACGAATAACGGATTACTCGCTCGTATTCTTCGCGAACGTTGGGCCGGTAAAATTCAGCAGTGTCGGTAAGGTTGACAATCAAATTGAAGTGTGTCGTGTACGAACGGCGTGAATTTTAGCAGTTTTGAGGTTAAGTCGAAAGAAATGATTCACTCGACAGGTGAAGTAAGCCACGATGAACGAAAAGTATTGAAAAAGCACTGGTCACCGAGCAAAATGTTCAAATTAATACGACTTTTAACGTTATCCGTTCTGTAGCTACCGCTCCGAATATTCGAGGTGCAAAGTGATGGAGTACTCGCGCGAGTATGCCACAAGGACTACCTTAAAACGTCTACAGAGCAGAAAGCCGGCCGGCTTTCAAATTTCCCTCGCGCCACGGAGTAGAGCCTGGCAGCAGTAGCGACAGCAGCCCCGGCCAGAGCCTCGCGAACCCCTCATGAGGCCTCCAGTCATAACGAGGGCTTTCCGACGTTAGAACAATTTACCAATGACTTTTTTTTTCTTCTTCCTCTCACTGCGAACGAACGAGGCACTTTTGCTACTTGATCACGATTCGTTTGTCCGACAGCGATGTAAATATCGTCACGAGAAAAAAGAAGAACGTGCAAGGGCGGAACGAAATTCAGCTGGAGCAGATGAATTTTTTCGTACTCGCGGAACACGCGTCGCGCAACGTGACGGGAGACTCACGCACACACTTTTGTTCCTTTCCCCCCTGCTCCCTTTTTTTGCCCTCGTGGGACAGATAAACGGATTCTCTACTTGTTTTTCTCAGGCTTGATCACACGTTCCCATTACGCTCGCGCGTGTTACGAGTTTACTCGTCGTTTCGATTACTTCGCCAATATTGTACCGTGCGCGCGTGTGCACGAGCGTGACGTTTTCTTTTTTCTACACCCTTTCGGAATTAAAACGATCCGCGAGCGACAGGAGGGAGTACGTTTGCACGGCGGCTGGGATAACGTGATTCGGGCCACGGATTTCCGGTGGTCGATCGCGTTGGCGCACTCGTAACCGGGTATGAACGCGCGCAATACACGCACATCCTTACGCGAGCCCTGGCAATTGCCGACTAACTCAAGTGTGACTTCTGCTCTATCGCCAGGCAGAGAGAGACGGAGCACGCGCGCGGGAGTGGGGGCAACGCTGCCCGGCAGCGGGGGAAAGTTCGCGCGCAGGAGTTTGCTCTACTCTCGCTCAAACGTACAGGCGAATTCACAACGCCTCATGTTAAGGGGTCTTCTCACTTTAGACGCTAAAAATTAAGGCTTTTTTCATGAATTTTTTTGATAGGTTTATATTATAGATATTTATATAAATGTTGCTACACTTAATAATACACTTTTGAAATAGTTAAAAAAAAAATTCAAGTCTCTATTTATAGACAAAAATGGTAGTTGAAAAAATGTCCTAAAAAATGGTAGGTCTGCGCTAATGAAATCTCGGAGATGTATCATCCGAAACAAATAAATCAAACGGTTTTAGATTCAGTATGTTAATGGCTATGGCGCATGTCATACGATTTTCGATATATGCAATAATAACAAAATGGCGGACATTTTTCGAAAAAATAGCTATATATATATATGCGCCATAGCTTTTTTATATATGCAATGGAATTTTTATATTTACAATGCAATTTTTATATATGCAATGCAATTTAAAAATGCAATACATTGAATTTTATTATACATTGCACGTTTTTATTATACATTATACATTAATACGATATTATGCATTGAATTTTTATATATTGCATAGATAAAAATTCGCCACAGCGATTTTTTATATATGCAATGATAACAAAATGGCGGACATTTTTCGAACAAACAAAAAAACGTGTTTTTCACCATTTTATGGTTGCGATATGGATATAGTTGTAAAAAATGTGTAGTTAAAATTTCATAAGGATCGGTTCAGTAGTTTCGAAGATTTTATCAACAAGCCGTCGAAAAATGTTGATTCTAGAAAAATGCGTCCAAAGTTTGTTTGGGTTACATAAATACATAAATTTTTTTTTGTGTTTCGAAACCGTATTCATTAAGTCTAACAACTCTTATATTAATATCTATAATATAAACCTATCAAAAAAATTCATGAAAATAGCCTTTTTGGGGGACTGAAGTGAGAAGACCCCTTAAGGAGGTTTGAGCTGTCCAGTTGAGTCAAATGACGGTTTATGCATTTTTTTCTCAATAAACCTCAAAAAATCCATACGGGGTATATATTTATTCTGTAAATTTTAAGTTTTCATAAAATATATAATTAAGGAGGTACGACCAGTTGTTCAGAGTCAACATAGAGACTAAGTTTATTTTACCCACAGTTGTTTCGATTTATGTTAACGTGTGTTGAATATTCGTATTGTTGATTCTAATGTGCCACACTTGTGGTAAATGTTTTATTTATTGCATAATTACTAATTAAAACTGAAAAGTTAGATCCTCAACGACTCTGGAGCAGTCTCCGTCATATTCGCAATAACAGTCTTACCATAAAAACGAATTGAAAAAACGTTGCAACAAATCTGTCAGAATCTTACTCAAATAATCCTGAATTGAGTTGTTAAAAAAATGTTCGATTTTTTTTACAATTGATATTTTGTGATAATAAAACAGAATGCCAAAGGGGTTTTTCTTTGAAATAATCCTAAAGATAATTATTACAGTCCGACCTCCGAATAAGAAACCCGGCAATAAGAAACTTTGCCCAGTTTCTCACTCGAGCGCTTCCCCCACTCCGACTTGAACTCCGAGCTCGAGAATTTTGTGCGCGGAACCTTTGGTTAAGAAACCAGCCTGGGAGTAACAAAGTGGGAATGTAACAAAAAATCCACAAGTTTATTAGAATTTTTTTGTATTCATTAAAAAGATACATATATGTGTTGACAAGATTTCATATAAAATAAAAACAAAGATAAAGGCGTTCAAAGATCTTCATACAAAACAGCAAAAGTTTTCGAGACGTAATGAAAAGCGTTTTCGTCTTGTTGCGTATTATTTTGATTCGCAACGCCTCAACTGACGGTGGAATATTTTCGAGAGAGTCGAACTCTGCCATTGAAGATGGATCCTCAGAGATATTGACTTCTTCTTCTTTTATATAAATGGGATAAAACAATATGGACATAAAGCTCTTTGTTTAAATTATCACCTTTTGGCGCAGATTCTGTAATATTTTCTTCGACTTGTATTCGACAGTCTGATCTCTTACGCTTCTTTACAGTTTCGGTCATTATATGACAGTTAATAGTAATTCAGATACAGTAGTACACGATAATATTCAATAGTATGTATATTAACGTGAAACAAAAATTCGCTAAATAAATGTCCACGCGCAGTCGAAAACGTTTTTGCATGGGCGATGTGAATACTAAGTTGCAACTCGTTCGAGCGAGTTTCTTGTTGAGAGGATCGCATGCGGAAAAGAGTGAGAGAGACAGACAGAGGTCTGTCTGTATATACTAGCTGTATATCTGTCATACCCCCACGCGCCTGGTGGGAGTATGCGATATATAAGAAAACCTTTTCCCCTTGGGGGCTTTTGGTTTCTTATTCGGAGGTCGGACTGTAATTGTTTTCATATCGTGGTAATTCAAATTGTAGATGTTGGCGAAATGCCGCGCTATCGGCGCTGGCGCTTGTGACGTCACCGTTCGAACGCGACCGAATACGCTAAGTATACGACTTATACGCGAGTGTACACAAATGTGAAAATTGGTGTCATTTTACATCTGACAACATCTCGAGCATACTGAAACAGTCGAAAACTAGTTTAATTTTCGTGCAACGATGTGTTGAGGTGGATTTGTGAAAGCAAATTCGAGTACTTTATTCGTGGATTTTTAGGTTAGGAGATGCTTGATGAATTGTGTCAGCTATTGTCGCTACGTATCATAAGCATATTGAGAAAAACTGAACGGTCAATATAGCTCAAATTTTGCCAAAGAGTGCATAACCTATTCGTCGACATCATTTAAAAATCTCAAGTCCAAAAGTTGGGTTCTTCGTAATGATCGTACCTCCTTAAACGGCAAAGTTATGCATTTTTATATTCTTATTATGTGGAAAATGAAAACTTTCGTGTTACTATCATCTTGAAAAAGTATAACATTATCGATGATTATTATGAAAAAACTGCGTCACCGAATGTTTACACAACTCAGAATGAAATTTTGAGTCATTTATAATTATGCATATTTATATTTATGTCATGAGATTATTTATTATTACCATTGATTAAGGCCTTAGGCCACAGTAACGAGTATAAAATCATGTGCGAATTTAACAATTTTTTTTCGTATGAAAAGGTTCACTCATAAAATTAATTACACATCCATTTAGTATGAATATCAAGCTGTTGGAATTTTTTTTCCGATGTACAAAATGGCCGACTACTAATATTTTCTTTTGTTATCTTTTTTTAGGCGCTCCGCGGCGTGCCATTTAGCATTCACAATTTTTTACCTAGAACAAAAAACAAAAATTCTCGTCAATCTACATTAGAATACCTTGAGAAGTACGTACGGAATTTAAAGAATATTGTTTTATTCAAAAGTTGTAGGTATTTGAACTTAAGAAACGAATAGTCAGTGAAAAATTTCGTTATAACTGCTCATAAACTGCTCGTAAAGTGAAAAGTTTTCGATTAATCAGAAATTCCGTCCGTACTTCTCTGCGAAATGCAATTAGGAACATAACTTTTAAATTTGAAGTAAATCGAGTGAAAACTGTTGAAGTTATTCGTCACGCCAATTGGAAAAAAGCTGTTTCGAGAAGTTTCGAGTAGTCGGCCATTTTGTACATCGAAAAAAAAAACTTTCCAACAGCTTGATGTCCATACTAAACAGATGTGTAATTAAATTTATGAGGGAATCACTTTTTCATACGAAAACAATGTTAAATTCGCACATGATTTTATACCTGATACTGTGGCCTAAGGCCTTAATATTAAGTGTTGCCGACATACGGCAACGTCGCGGACATTGAGGTTAGCAGCAATGGTCTTTATTCGCCAGCCAAGACAAGTCATCTTTCATCAAACCTTGATGGTTGAATATATATTGCTTTCGATGGGCAAGATGGGTTTTTTTCTTCTAAATAATAACAAAGGTTTAATTTTACGTTAATACGTTGTTAAAAATGGTTTAACTTGGTGCTTAATAGCCAAAAAAAATTACATCACCCGTAGCGCGAACGTCTTGCCCATCTAACCAGACGTAAAATTACATACATTAAACTATTTTTTATCTCTAGCGTTTTGTGGTAAAAAAATTCAAAATATCTGTAAACACAGTAATAATGTACATAATAATTTTTTTTTTAATATTAGATTATGGCTAACGCTCAAACCACCTTAAAGCTTATTCCCAATCAATAGAAATAGGGAATAACGTCACGAACGAAACGAAAACGGAAAATCGAATCGGTTGACTAGCCAGAGCGTGAATCAACGCACAATGAAAACTTCTTATTATGGATGTTGTACGCATGAAAAGATTCATTGGATTACTGGCGCGTCAATAGTTGTGCCGGGACCCGATTTGTCCCGTGAGAATTATTTATCGTCATGTAACCTTAACGTAAGATATACCTCGTTTTCGGAATACTTTTTTCGCTGCGCTTTCTATCGGGCTGTAAAACTTGCAACATGGGTTGAAATATTCGGTCAGTTGACGGAAAAATACAACGTAGTCGTCTTAAATTACACTTATAATTACGAAGCCTTGAATTCTCGTTCGTTGGTCCTTATTTGGCATCTTATTTCTTTCATTTTACGTACACCTTTGTGGCGATACGAGAGCGAGCGATCGACAAAGCGAACGAGAAGCAGCAGAACTAACGCTGCGTGAATTTTTGCAATCAGCTGCGACCCTTCGCCAACGTGGACAACTTCTGTCCATCGTACAGCGCCACTACAGAACTCGGCAAAATGATGAACTACAATGGTACCAGTCGCTGAAACCGCGTGCGGCAGTGTCAAAAGTTTATTTCATCCCGACATTGGCGTAGTTAGGAGGGGGCAAGGTGGTGCCGCGCGTAAGAAAAAAATCGAACTAAAATAATTACAGTTAAATAATCGATTAATTTAACTTGTTTCGCCCAAGCAAACATAAAGAAATAATTGAATAAAATTTGAACTATTTTCTTCGTGCTATTTCGTCCTATTTGTTCCAGATAATATTTACGGCCACAACCGTGTACACCGCGAGGACTCCAATTGTTTCGATGACATTTTCAACCTCAAAAAATATTTTCTGTTCTTCATGAGAGCTTTGATTTGACATAAAAAAAGTCAGACTGATTAGCGTATTGTAACCATTGAAAAAAAAAGTCGCGAAATTTGCTATTTTTTGACCAGTTACACTGTGATGATTTCTTAAAGATGAAGCGATGTCAAGAAAAATACCGTCATTGAAACAAAATGAAATAAATGCCGGAAATTTAAGAAAGCAGATTAGAAAGAAGTACTGCCCTGATTAATATAAACTTATCCAAGCAGCAATAGTACTCCCAGTGAGCTCCGCCGGCTGTGAGAGCAGTTTTTCCAGCAGCATAAAAACGTGGCTTATTGTTAGCAGCACAATGCTTCAGGAACGATTCTCTCGTGTGTCACTACTGAAGATAGAGAATGACATGATTAAAGCAAAGTTGCAACTGTAAAAATGGTGGGTCGATTTAGATGGATATAAATGGATTGAATGTTGAAAAATTAGTTAATTACTTTTTAAGGCGGTCATCCCATGTGATAGATATTTTGTCCCTTTTGTGGGATTTTTTTATAAACCATTAAAACACACTATCTTTGAATTTTTATCACACATTTATTGATATTTTCACAGTCCCTCAGAATTTTATGAAACAAAAATAACGAGTCGAATCGACTTTACACCGTTCGGAAGACACTCATGTGTAAAAACAAAGTTGATTGACGGTTACCATGATTCCGGAGGTTTTGCTCATCTGAAATTAAATAACTGAACGGCATTTCAACGTATAGACCTGAGGCTATTGCAGGAACTAGAGCGAAGTGAAAATATGGAAAATTGTATTTTTGGCACGGTTTTAAAAGTTAAGTTCTAACTTTCGTCATTTTTTTCGACTTTTTCGGCTTAAAAAAACTATGGGAGATATCAGAAGTATTACAGTTCGGGTGAGATCTGTAGATGTGCGATACAATAAAAATTTGAGCGAAATCCGTTCAATAATTTTTCAGATATCATGGAAGTCAATTTGAAAAATACAGTTTTGAGAAAAACACGTTTAAAAGTTCAAGTACGATTTACACAAAGAAAATGTTAGTATGCTATGCCAGGTCCATATAACACGCACACATTTTTTTGCAATTAGGGCAAAACATTTTTTTTCGATTTTTTGGACTCGTCGCATGGGATGACCTTCAGATATTGCAAGCGTTTGATATTAATGTTAACGTGAACGTGTCATTAAACCTTCATATTTTGTGTGTTACGTGATTATCGACTATTATGTAAATTTTATTTTGCAAAAAACGATTGTGAGAACCACTTCTTTATCAGCCCCCCCCCCCCCTGAAAGAAACAGGTGCCTACGCTAATGATCTCGAGTCGCACGTGTAACGACTTTCGGCTACATTTTACTTCACCGCAATGGCGACATTTATCAACTAGTTGAATCCAGTAATAAATTTTACTGTCGCATATATTATAATCATCTACGTACGATTTATTACACTCTTTGGTGCAATACACAAAATTACAGGCCAAGAAACGAAATGGATATTTAAAAAATCCATTCCCGTTGTTTGCCACAATTGCGAATTTCTAAGCGGAAAATATACATACGGTCTACATCTCTAGAACTTCGGAAAAATTTGCATTCAACATTCAACCGAATAAGTACATATGCAAGGATCTTGAGTTCGACTGCTTTGTACGATAGTCGATCGTGTATTAAATCGTGCATTCAGAAACACGATTTGATCCATGATCGTATTGTTATTCTTTATTATTTTGTTCGTTATTGTCTTATCCTTTATTATCCGATGCTTTGTTATCTTATTCCTCATTATTCGTTATTATCTTACATAGAAAGACGCCGGTTTATTTGCAGTTTCCATTTCAGCGACAATTTCGCGAAATAGTTTTGAAGTACTTTGATCGCACGTATGGTTCGCATATAAGTTTGTGAACACGTAGATTCTCTATTGTATCGACCAAGCTCGGGCGCCCTCTTTGTTTTCGCAGACGCAAGTGCCGGCGATATTGCGTCAGCAGTCATCACAGTGATGCAAGTCTACATATACAAAGCAGGCAGTCCAGCAGTCGAGTTGGAAATACACGTGCCACGTTCTGTAAAACCTTGCCGCAGTTCCGAACCAGCAGCATCGTCGAACTCCTCGAGTATACCGAGCGCTCTGGTCTTTTACGGCATAGGCAATAAAAATCAGAATTTCTTTCGTTCTAAACTCCATTTAAAGGTAATTGTCGTTTCCATCGATCTTATCGTGTCATTAAAGTGCGATATTAAAAAAAAATTAGGGACCCAGCAATTTGATATTCTTTCGACAATTCACATATAGAAATGTTTTAAAGTACGGAAAATTATGGTGTTGAAGTTTGCATTGCCAAAGTATTATTTTGAAGGATTTGGGCTACGAAAATCACTCAAACGTTTTTCAAGATCTTTATTGAAAAAATCCAACATAACTTGGCGAGAAAATATTTTTGATTATTATAGAAATGAACAAGCAGGAAGAATTTTTGTTGCGTTCCAAAGAAGCAAACTTCAACACCGTGGAAAATGAATTCGCGTCCTCAAAGTCGATCGGTCTTGTGTTTCTAGGAATGAATAATATCTTTCGAAATCTAATTATTCTCTCGCTAATACACTTGGACAGCTGTTTCAGCGTGAATTTCGTGTCCGTCGACAATGTGCGGAATTTGGGCGATTTTCGGTGTCGACGAAGACTCGTTGAATTGCGCGTGCCAGCAATTCAATAAAATATCGCACAGAGGTCCAGATGCGTTGAGAATCGAATTTGACAATCGTATCAAGGTACATTGAGTCAAACCATTCTTTACGTTAATATTACTCCGTTCACTGGATAAAGCAATTTGATAATTTAGGAAAAACGTACGTACAATTATAAATTCATTACATCGATGTGTTACTTTCCAGGATGGATTTTTGGGCTTTCACAGGCTGGCCATTGTTGATAGTCTCTGTGGAATGCAGCCCATGAGGTTGAGCAAATATCCTACCCTGTTTCTCCTTTGCAACGGAGAAATTTATAATTTCAAGGAGGTAAATATTTTTGGCATCTATTTCACTATGTGATAGACCCGGCGGCAACAAAATATAAATCTTCAACAGAGAATAGCGTTTTGGACTAAAGAGATGGTAGGGAAGTTTGCATCGTTGCAATGCAGCGAAAGTTGATTTTTTTTTCTACGGCTCACTTTTTTAACAATCTAGGTACCGAAAATCGCCGAAACGGTTTTTCGTCCTCATTAGAGATCCATGACCTTAAGGGAGGACACCACTGTAACTGCCCATTTTCGACTGTATTCTTTGGAATTTTTTTTTTAATGAAGGAATAAAATACTTGGTGAAAAGAACTTTTAGGCTTCATTAGGTATACAGGGTGTTTGGTGCATAGTCCGACATCATTTTTTGGGGGATTAGGGGTGGGATTTTCTAATTTTTTCACCCTTAGACCCTATGTCCTGAGTGTCATGGTAATTGAGATATGTTTTTTTTTAATAACCCGAAATTTCGCCTTTGAATCGTCATCACTTTTTTGTTTGTGATTGTAATAGCACGAAATAACTTTCGTTATATTCTGCAATGTACGTTGATTATAAATAAACGACTATTTAATACAATTGGTTTTAAAAAAATGACTCTTGAGCTTCCAAAATCTTGAAAATGTGTAAATGTATGAAAAATTTCCACTTCTAAATTCATTATAAAAAACGCTTATTCTCTTAATTTTGACCACATAATAAATGATTTCTTTGCCATGTAGCATACCGTTGGGAAGGGTATACACTAGAGAACTTTTTAAAACAAAGCTAAGTTTAAAATAGATTTTAGTGTTTTTTTTAGTAATGAATTTAGAAGTTGACATTTTCCATACATCTACGCTGTTTTAAGACTGGTCGGTCATGAGTAATTTTTTGGAGCCAATGGTATCAAATAATAAATTATTCATAATAAACATACATTGCAGAATATGAGAAAAGTTATTTCGTGCTATTACAACCACAAATAAAAAAATTATGATGGTTTAGAGGCGAAAATTCGGGTAATTAAAAAAAAATCATATCAATTACCGTGACACTTAGGGCATAGGGTCTAAAAGTGAAAAAACTAGCCAATGACCCCCCCAATACCCCAAAAAATTGTGTCGATCCATGTGCCAAACACCCTGTATATTGAAGTATGTAAAAAAATTTATTTGGCAAAAGAGCTTCGTCGTAACTTCGAAGAAGTCGTAACGTCTCAAAAACTTTTATTTGGCTATAGAACTTCGTTGTAACGTTCGAAGAAGTCGTAACTTAAGTCCTGGAACTAAGGCTAAAATATTGTCGTTAATTATATTAGTTTTAGCAGCCAAGTACAGGGAGAAATGAAAAAATAATTTAAAAAGAAAAATAGAGCCGAGTTTGAAATAAAGTTCGTTTTTTCGACCATAATTTTCATACAAAATGTGATATATTTTGCACAATATTTAATTAATTGAAGAAAACGCTCGTATTTGGCTGTTAAAGCAATCTAAGAAGCTACAGTTGAAATTTTAAGTCGATTGGACGAAAATTGTTCGAATTCTGCTGCGTGCCGATTTAAAAAACATGGTTTTGAGAAAAACCTGTTTGAAGTCGACGGTTTTATAGACGCTACAGTTGATGAAATTTTTTTCCGTAATATAATACCACCTACTGGTAGAAAATTAAACTATTTTTAGTCGGTAATTATTTCCCCAAAGATAATAGGCTTTCAAAAATAGCTCGAAAACCACTTTAAAACTGTTTTTTCAGTTATAAACGAATATGCATCATATTTTTGAAGGTTGAAAGGTCTTAAAAAAAAGTTTTTCACAAAAAACGATTTTTCGAACATTTTACAGTGGTAACATTTTATTAAAAGTTCAAGTTTATCCCGTTATGGATGAAAAAGTACAAAATCTATCCCTTCATGGGTAAAAAAGTTTGAAGTTTATCCCCTTAAGGATAAAAAAATGATTCATTATAATAAAAATAAAGAATCGAAGAACAGTAAAAAAAAGGTCGTTGCATTCCAATATTGCAAACTTCAATGCCATCTAAAGAAAAACATTTATATCTGCTCGCTACTATTTTGAAGATAAAAGTATTCGTAAAAGGCCGACCTCTTTGTTGATGAAAAAAAAATGGCAACATTTAGGCGCCTGCGCCTCTGGTGTTAATCTTTTTCTTCATAACATGCACAGGATCATAGTTACAGCAAAAGATGAATTCGTATGAGTCGGTGATTATTCTCCCTGATACGTTTGTGCACCACGGCATATGATTCCGATACTCATTTTATGTTTTTAAGTAGACGAGAGAAGAGCACAACTTCGACTATGTAACAAAATGCGACGTCGAAATAATATTGCATCTGTACGCAACTGGGGGTCCCGAAAATGTCGCTGCCAATTTGGACGGCGTATTTGCATTTTGCATAGTGGACATTGACAAGCGGAGGATATTAATCGGGCGGGATCCTTACGGTGTTAGGCCGCTGTTCAGACTGCGCGGTAACAACGGAGAATTGGGCATTTCCTCCGAGAGCAAAGTAAGATAAACGCTCCGTACAGAAAACAGTTCAAACATTAAATTTTTTATTCTTGTTTATTTCCATTACTGACTTTTTTCCATTCATTATAGGCCTGCTCGCTTGGTTTCTTTTATTTCACGAGCATGAATCATTCAATATTTTACATAAAAATTTTTCATCTATATCCATGCGGATTGATGAACCAGCGTCAAATCATCGATAACAAAAGACTGAGCGAACGTTGTTTCAGGGACTTGTGGGCATCAGTAAGCAATTTCCAGGCGAATGGGACTTGGCCCCTTTTCCACCAGGACACATAGAACAGTACCAAATAGCCGCGGACGGCAAGACTAAACTTGTGAAGACATTGCACTATCACAAGCCAGGAGACAGGCCGTCGTTCAACACTTTTGTTCCGTGGAACAGTTAGTGGAACATTTTGAACATGCTTCTCGATTTTGCGCAACTGCTTTTTTATCGAAAATTTTCATGAATCTTCGTTCAATCAGGTTTGAGCAAAACGGACGTTCGCGAGAATGTGAGGAAACTGCTGTCGTCCGCCGTTGAAAAACGTCTCATGGCCGACAGGCGGATCGGTTGTTTATTGTCCGGAGGATTGGACTCCAGTTTGATATCGGCGTTGCTCGTTAAACTCGCTAAAGCTAAAAACTTGCCGTACAAGATTCAGAGCTTCGCAATCGGAATGGGCGACAGTCCCGACATTGTTGCTGCTAGACAGGTGCGAATTTTTTTCGGGCCACAGCGGATATCGTATCATTTGTTTTTGTAAAATATTCTTGCGGAATTGGGAACCTTACGCAAAGCTCAGCGCAGATGGCGCCACGTAAACATAACGTAAACAAACGAAGCTGTCATCGCGCGGTGTTCATTTTCGCGGTGTCAGCCTTGTACTCAAATTATACGAACGGACAACATAATGGACAATAATTGCATTCAATTGCACAACACAGATGCGTTCTTCACAATTTCTTCACAACTGGAATATTTAAGGCGTTAGGCCACAGTAACGGGTATAAAATCATGTGCGAATTTGACCATTTTTTCGTATGAAAAAGTGATTCATTCATAAAATTAATTACACATCTATTTAGTATGAATATCAAGCTGTTAGAAATTTTTTTTTCTATGTACAAAATGGCCGACTAGTAATATTTTCTTTTGTTATCTTTTTTTAGGCGCTCCACGGAGTGACACTTGGCATCCACAATTTTTTACCTAGAACAAAAAACAAAAATTCTCGTCAATCTACATTAAAATATCTTGAGAAGTACGTACGGAATTTAAAACATATTGTTGTATTCAAAAGCTGTAGGTATTTAAACTTAAGAAATAAATTTTCTGTGAAAAATTTCGTTATAACTGCTCATAAAATGAAAAGTTTTCGATTAATCAGAAATTCCGTACGTACTTCTCTGCGAAATGCAATTAGGAACATAACTTTTAAATTTGAAGTGAATCGAGTGAAAATTGTTGAAGTTATTTGTCACGCCGATTGGAAAAAAGCTTTTTCGAGAAGTTTCGAATAGTCGGCCATTTTGTACATCGAAAAAATATATATTTTCTCTAACAGCTTGATATTCATACTTAATAGATGTGTAATTAATTTTATGAGTGAATCTCACTAAGCGAATGTCACTAAACGTCATGTTGTGTTTACGTTATAATACAATATACCCTCTAGCGGGAGAAAGTGGCAGTTGGGTTCCCTATTACCATTTTTTCTACACGAAATCATTGTTTGATTCTTGCAAGAGTTAAATTTTTATTGAATTTCGCTTGTTTACAAAATGCACAAATTTCAGCAGAAATATCTCCGTACATGAAAATAATAATGTATTATTTATTATTTTCATTATATTACTATTTATTATAAATAATAAATGATAATTTTGAGAAAGGGTGAGCGAAATATTCCATTGCAAGTTTTTACGTATATGTTTAGGTTGCGGACTTCATCGGAACTGATCATCACGAGATCACTTTTACCGCCCAAGATATCGCTGAGGTTTTGGACGAGGTCATATATTCCCTCGAGACTTTCGATATCACGACTATTCGAGCCTCGATTGGGTAAATATAAAGATAAAAATCATCCGACATTGAAGAACTCAATAATTTGTAGTAGTTGGCCCAGTAATCGTCATCTTAAGCAATATAGGCTTCACCTTAAGATTTCTATAGTTCAACTTGGAAAGTTGGTCAATGTTATTTCAAGTCATTCCTAATCGGTTTTTTATTACGAAGAAGAACGGCGGGAAATTCTCGTGCCTGGTACAGTTTTCGAGAAAATATTTCGTAGAGGTTATAAGACGTACGATTATTTTTTGTAAATTATGCAAAAATATTTCGTAAATGTTATAAGACGTACGGTTATTTGTTGAACGGCTCCCACTGATCGTTACATGCGTTGAAACCGCTTTAACTAACTATGCAAAGGTCCGTAGGCCTTTGTTGACTCGATTGTGTCTGCTTTTTCAAACATTTGATAAACAGTCTAAGACATAAATTGCTCTTACAAACAACCTTATTGATAAAAAAATAAAACTAATGGCTATTACGTCAGAATTATCATTTTCATTCACTTTCAATAATTATAAACAACTATGTTGTAAAATAATTTAAAAAAAAAATGTCGATCGAAAGGCGTTCACCTGTTTTCCAGGCGTACGCAGTTCTCGGCATGGTCACGACCCAGTAATCGACAAGGTTTATTTATAGGGTAAGAGCACTAGTACCCAGCCCGGAACCGGTACTCGGCCACTTCATGTTAAATGATATCTATATATATATTTTGAGCCATCGTAAAGTATAGGACCGGCTAACTACTGGTTAGGGGCTGGGTACTGGTCCTCTTACCCTATGTATACTTTTTTACAAGCTTTTTTGACTTGACTTTCTGTGAGATGCAAAACTGAAAATCGATATTTCACCCACTTCCCAACTACATAGAGCTCTGAAATTTTGCAGACATGCATCTCAAAGGTGACAATAGATGAGTCACCTTGAAAAAAAAATATCCATGAAATTTTCAACGTTTCATGTAAAATTAGCGATATCTAATCATCCATATAAAATCTCACTAACACATACAAACAAATTCGTAACCGACTGTGTCTGTATGTGAAAAGTTCATAAGCAGCAATTCGTCGTGAGTTCAATCTTAATTACAGTCTTTGTTATTTTTCACAAGCATTCCACGTCCCTAACGTACAAACTAGTTAACTACTAGTAACTAGTCACTAGTAAACTAGTAAACTACTAGTAACAACTAATTAGTAAAATCAATTAAAAACTGAAAAGTAGAAAATAACTTATATGTAAAAAAAATATTTAATAAAAACAAGCTTTTATTTAATGTACTAAAAAGTAGAAAATAATTTTATTTACCAAGTCACCTATATGTGACTTGGTAAATAAAAGCTTGGGGCGCTCAAAAGTTAGACGTATAATCACTCATTTCTATAAATCCATTAACATATCAACTGTATTTAATTTACTGTAAAACAACCTCAGATTTCTTGAATAAAAATCGTGAAACTGAGTATAAAAAAAATATTTTCTACTTTTTAGTATACTTAATGAAAGCTCATTTTTTAAAATATTTACTACTATCGTGCATACGTGTTTTACGATTACTGGTCCGGGGATTCTTCAAACAATGCTAATTACGGACCCAATATTTCTTTTCTGATTTGTTTTTTCATATTCGATTCAGACATTTTTTCGCCACCATTGTCCATGTTATCCACAGCCGTGGCGATTAATTGGCAAAGTGAATACATTGCTGAACATTTATATCATATATTTATGTCATATATGATACAGTTTTCATATATGACGATTACCAATATATGAAAACTCGTTGAAATTATCATAAAACTATAATTTGCTATGCTGGACGCAAACTAAGATTCTCATTTATAACTTGAAGACAAACCTCACACAAATTCCCAGGCGTTCTCAAATCACCCGAGATGTGACCCAGTTCACTTCAACCTCCAAATAAAGGATTCGGCCGTTCTCGCAGATGGACGCCGTAGCTGAATATATGATTTGATCCTTTTTGAATACGTATACATGCGAGTGTGACAATGCAATACAACATAGTAAATACCTCCTGGACGCTAATATATCACAGATCTGCACGAACAACTTATCTTAAAATCCTCGAGGCCTTAGGCCACAGTAACGGGTATAAAATCATGTGCGAATTTAACAATTTTTTTTCGTATGAAAAAGCGATTCACTTATAAAATTAATTACACATCTATTTAGTATGAATATCAAGCTATTAAAAAATACATCTTTTTTTTTCGATGTACAAAATGGCCGACTACTAAAATTTTCTTTTGTTATCTTTTTTTTAGGCGCTCCGCGGCGTGACATTTAGCATCCACAATTTTTTACCTAGAAGAAAAAACAAAAATTCTCGTTAATCTACATTAGAATACGTAGAGAAGTACGTAGGGAATTTAAAAAATATTGTTTTATTCAAAAGTTGTAGGTATTTGAACTCACAAAATGAATTTTCAGTGAAAAATTTCGTTATAACTGCTCATAAACTGCTCATAAAATGAAAAGTTTTCAATTAATCAGAAATTCCGTACGTAATTCTCTGCGAAATGCAATTAGGAACATGACTTTTAAATTTGAAGTAAATCGAGTGAAAATTGTTGAAGTTATTTGTCACGCCAATTGGAAAAAAGCTGTTTCGAGAAGTTTCGAGTAGTCGGCCATTTTGTACGTCGAAAAAAACATATGTATATATTTTCTAACAGCTTGATATTCATACTAAATAGACGTGTAATTAATTTTATGAGTGAATCACTTTTTCATACGAAAACAATTTGTTAAATTCGTACATGATTGTATGCCTGTTACTGTGGCCTAAGGCCTTAAATGTCTAAGCATGACGATCACTGGGACCCTGACCACAGCTGGGCCGACCTCAGGGCGAAATAAGGTTTCAGATGTTTATTTAAATCGAAAGTTGCATATCTTTGGTGCGACTATATACTTCGATGACGAAAATTCAATATTCTTTCGCCGTATACAATAACAAATATGCCGAGCTCGAAATTCAGCAACGCTTTGAAATTTCACTTTCAGTATGTACCTGCTCGCCCGTTACATAAAGCAAAACACGGAAACTACGGTGATATTCAGTGGCGAGGGTGCCGACGAATTGGCTCAGGGCTACATATACTTCAGGGATGCACCAAGCTCGACGGATGCTCACGACGAATCCCTCAGATTATTGAAAGACATATACCTTTACGATGGCCTGAGAGCCGACCGAACAACCAGCGCTTACAGTTTGGAGCTAAGAGTTCCTTTCCTCGATCTCCAATTTACCAATTATTACTTATCCCTCGATCCGGAAATGCGCCAGCCGCAGGGTACGTGTCAAATTAAATCGCGAGAACATGGTCATACTCGAGATTGCGATGATCATTTTATCCGCCGTCGACAAGGAAGTCGCCTAGGTTGACCGTTATTCTAATTTTTTAAAAGACGGCGTGGAGAAGCATCTCCTGAGATCGTCGTTCGACGAAATGAATTTACTGCCAGCACACATTCTCTGGAGGCACAAGGAGGCATTCAGCGACGGTGTAGCGTCCATCAAGAAATCCTTGTTTCAAATTATTCAAGAAATTGTCGAGGATCGAGTCCAGGACGACGAGCTCGATAAGGCGGACGTCACGTTTCCTCACTGTACCCCAAAAACCAAAGAGGCCTATTACTACAGGTATATCGAGAGAAACGAGTTCTTTGCGAACGTTGCTACATTTTCCTCCCTCTTTTAATGATTATGAGAAATTCGATCCGTGCGTATTGTAATTTTCAGGAAAATTTTCGAGAAGCATTACGGTGGATGCGCTGAGAAATTTACCCCGTACTTTTGGATGCCGCGATGGGTCAAGGGAATAACGGACCCATCGGCCCGCTTCATAAAGCATTACGCAGCGGAGGAGAAAGAAAACGCTAACGGAAAAGTGTGACGTCGCAATGCGAGCGGAGCTTGAGAAATGAGAATGTTAAATATCCACGGAATTGCCACTGTATAATTTGAAAATTTCAACTCATGTTCGCCGACATTGATCATACGAGCTCAGGAAAATAAAAATCAACGGAAAAACTGTGTTATCGATTGATTCTTATCACCTCGTCGTTATTATTTACTCGTAATGTTGTAATCCAACGGAACTGAAACTTCATAAGATTCTAACTAATCATTGGTTTCGTCACTAAAAATATTGCGTAGCGTTATTTTATGAGAAAAATAATATACATTACATGGTATGTTCTAAAAAATTGAATTTCATCGCTAAACTTAAGGGGAGGGTAGGGGTTTCAGCGTGAAAAAAACGCGATTTTTTTTCATCTATGTGGATAGAGTAAATTTATTGAAACCTTTTGTACATTGTTAAGTGTCATTTCAAGAACATTCCGTGACATTTGTACGCGAAAATATCCACAAACAAGCCGGTAACAAAGCTTTTCCGAGAACGCCTTTGGAAAAACACGATTTGCGGTGTTCACTGTATCTCAGCTAGAAATTATCCGAAATCAATTACCATTAAAATTTAGTCAAAATATCATCAAATCCTCCCCCCAACGGACTTTGATAATTTTTTTTTTTTTCATTTCTAAATTTTTGGTGGTCATGTAAAGTGAAAAGTGCTATTTTTCACGGAAAATTCCGCCATTTTGGGGGTGGAAAACCCCCTCGATGTAAAAAAATCTCAAACTAAGCGTTGGAGGGAGGTATTTTATGTGTAGAAAGTGTGTACCAAGTTTGAAATAAATCGTTCATGTAGGTTTTAAATGGCAGTGAACACGGACTTTGAAAAAGTAGTTTCGAGAAAAACGCGTTTGAAGTTTAGAGAAGTCGGAGCTACAGTGTTAGAGGAGCGGGACTAAATAGTCAATAACTTCGAGAGTTGCGCTCTGATTGATTTGAAATTTTGGGATTATATTCTTGAAATATTTAACTATAAGAAAAGACAAAAAAATCGATTTTTCAAAAGTGCAAACCGCTACCCCCTCCTTAAATTTGGCCAAACCATGCACGCCATTTCCCGTAGATTTGTGTCGTGGGAATATTGTACTTCGGCTATATTATGCAATCATGGTTTTAATTTTTTACATTGTATTAATTACTTATAAATTCATTGTAGAAAACAACATTTTAATTCAACGTCCTTTGCAAAAACTTTCAAATTTTCAACACGTTGGTTTTGCTTCAATTTTAATGATACTAAAAAAACGTGGGTTATGCAGGCATTGGCATAGTCGAATTTTCTTCTGGGGTGCAGAGGGGCTGAGATAAAAGTGGTTTTGCTTACAATCTTTTTTTTAATGTAGTCCTATCACCAGACTTCAATCCATAGGATTTTCAGAATTTTTTTTGACCTTCACTAAATATATTAATAATCGTCTCTGTAAAATTTCAGGGTCGCTTATCGACGTAATTAAAGAGAAAAGAAATATTAAAATTGCGTATTTTTGTGAAGAGATTCCGAGACGACATACAAAAACTCAATTTTCGGTCCCTACAAAAGTGTATATAATAGTGGGAATCCGTCAGATTCTTAAAAATAATCAGATGTACATCCTTAAGACTTATAGTAATCCAGTGCTCTCAGAAAAAAGTACGCTTATTCGCCTAATTTGCATGTAATATCAAGTTTAATTTGAACTTCCGATATTGGATTTATTACCACTTTCTATGATAAAGAGACGTGACAGCAAGGCAACAGCTGACTGTAGTCCTAACCTCATCTCACTCATTCGAATTTCCACATATATTTCATTTATAACCGACATATTTCGCCGACACAAATTTTCCACGCTTTTTACCAGTCGTGGCCCGAATGCAATGCTTTATATTTCCCGCATCTGACATTGTTTTTACAGATCGACGTTGAAAAGCATGGAGGTTAAACTCGCCTGGTTAAGTAAAAGGAGACGGAGATAGAACCAATATTGCCAAATATCAAACCTAGAAATACTTCGCGAATCGTTGGAATAACTATTTTTTCATTTTTCTAATTAAATGTGATCATTCATTAAACAGTTTACACATGGAAAATTTAGTTAGTACAATTTTTTTTGTTGTATATGTTGAAAATACAAATTGTACAAGTCTCAAGTATGATCAGTGGTATGCCTAGTGTGAAGCGATAGGATTACCTTAAGGTAGTTCTGTAGTTTTGGTCAAATCTTAGGAATTGACTGAAATCTAAGGATGGTGTAGATATGACCTTCATGAAGTTATGCCCCAAAATTCAATTCGATTCACCGTTTAGTTCATGAGATAATTGCAATTGAATATGGGTACTTTTTAACGCGATCCCTATACCCAACACGTAAACCGATAGGACTTTGCTCGCATTTCTCGATATATTCTAAACGGATCATAGGATTTCAAAATAAAAACACACGTGTACGCAGTACTATTGTGGGAATGATTTTTTTCAAAATGACAAACTTTGACCGTTTAGTTTCGGAGATATCGACTTATGAAAAGTGGTAATTTTATTCCACACCGAACTCGCGCCCAACCATCTGTAACGGAATGGCAACAGTGTACGCTGCAGCCAGCTGATCGGCGCGGAGTCTGGGAACTCGAAGCGTGTTTTTTTCCCCGAGTTCTAGTAATTTTGAGACGGGTGTGAAATAAATTTATTCTGCAAACAAATTTAATTTGTTCAATTTATGCATGTATTTGTCTTTGTTACAGCGAATATAATTTAAACTGTTGGCAAGATGTTGTAAATCCACGATCCGACGTCCTTCGACAGCGAATTTTTGTTGCTGATTGTTGAGGTTATGGTTATTCTCATCGCGTTTAGTCGCATTTGCTTGACACATAGCTACCACAGCTTTCAGTCTTTTAGCAAAAGCCTTTTTTCTTGTAAACTTTCCTTTGTATCGCATTTGGGTTGACATTTTCACGCTTTTTTTATTTATACAAAATATTTCGCGAACGTCGGATCGTAGGAAGCTCAACGCTATAACTGCAGGAAAATCGCGCTGTTGCTACGATTACAGCGCCGGTCTCTATACGAGTATGAGACCTATCTATGCACGAGGCACGAGTGTGTGGGACATATAGGGGGTACGAGTTCTGTCAAAAATTTACAACCAACAGCATCGTAAAGGCATTGGATGTTACTATGCGCTCCGACCGAAACTTTTTGGCTCATACGTGTACCTACAGAACTACCTTAAATGAAATTTAAGGTAGTTTAATAGTCGATAACACGTATAAAATATGAAGCTCCAATCACACGTTCGTGTTAACATATTATCAACGTGTTAACATAATATCAAAATCTCGCAATACCTTAAAAAATAATCAAATATCTTTTCTCCATGCTTTAATCCAGTTACTAGTATTTAAACTTCGCTTTGAGTTGTCACTCAATTAAATAAGTCTTCTATTTTTTCGTGACAATTGGCCAAACACTTTCCTATCTGGATTTCTTTACTATGTAATTTTCTTTTTTTAGTCTATGTTCAGCCGCGACATATAAGAAACTCGTTCCTGAAATATTTTGCTTCTAACAAAAGCCACGTTATTATCCGCCTCATGTCCGAAAAACAACTTTCACAGTTGGCGGAGCTTGCTGGGATTGAGGACGCTCTGCGGCACGCAGTATAAATGACGCAAATTGGAATGTGGAAAAGAAAATTCTATTAATTTAAATTGAAAATATTATTTTTTGTGTAATTGCCAAGCATTAAAAGTATAAACTCAATTTTCGACAGAAAAGAGCGTTAAATTTCCGAAAAGCGAAAACCGAATTTCGATCTAAAATTTGGTATACACCTTCCTTTTAATATTTTAAGACATCCTTTTAAATGGATTTTTGGCGCCGCGCCATACTTTTCGAAATATCGATTTAAGAAAGTTATTTTTTACCGCGCTCCTACTATATCTATAGCTGACGGACTCAGCTCCAACTATACCTATACATCTCATCGCGCTCTCCACTTTGTGCGCATCTTCGTCAAGTTTGGGCGGTAGAAACCCTCCTTCCATCGCTGCAGCGGCCGGTTACCAAGCATTATGAGGTACCATGTAAAATCCAAAAAAAAATTGAAAACTATATAAAACCCAAAAAAAAGGTTTAAAACCATACAAAATCCAAACAATTAATAACTAGTAAAAACCAACCAAAAAATCAGGAGCTAGAGAAGCAAAAAAATATTTAAAAATCCCAAAACACTTTAAAGTTAATAATGGAACCCTAGAAATTTATTACACCTGCAAAAAATAAACTGTTAAAAAACAAAAAAATGAATCTACGATGCTGTGTGTCTATGCCAATATTCCACGCACATCCGAGGTGCGCCCACACTAGTGTTTCACGCGCCCCACCATTCCGCACGCACATCTGAGGTGACCCGCGCCCACACTAGTGTTTCATGTGCCCCACCATTCCGCACGCACATCCGAGGTGCCCTCCGCCCACACCAGTGTTCTATGCACCCCACCATTCGTACAAAACGGAGAGCGCGATAACATATATAGGTATAACCAGAGCTGCACCCGTCAGCTAGAGATATAGTAGGAGCGCAGTAGAAAAATAACTTTCGAAAATCGATATCTCGAAAACTATGGCGCATCGCCAAAAATCGTTTTAGCGAATCTTTTAAAATATTAAAAGGAAGGTGGTTGCCAAATTTCAGATCGCAATTCGGATTCCGCTTTTCGGCAGGTTATCCACTTTTTCCCCTTATTCTAGATGGTTCAAAGCATCTCTTAAGCCAATAAAAAAATCATTTTTTAAAATTCTAAGTTGGGCTTGCCCCTTAAAAGTTCAGTAACTTTCTAAGAATGAGTTTTCAAGCTATTCGTCTCGAATTTCGATACAACATTTTTCACGCCATTCTTTATCGTGCTATGGAAGCTTTTTTTTTAATCTTCATATTTTTCTTAACAAAAAACAGTCGAAAACAGGCTAAACTGGATACTTTTATTTTCAAACCGTCGCCGTCTTGCCATTTTTTATTTTTAAAAAACCTCCATAGCAAGATTGCGGCTTTCATATTGATGAATAATCTTTTTACAAATTTTGTTTCAGATAATATTTACGGCCACGACCGTGTGCACCGTAAGGGCTTCTTTTTTTCGAATACATTTCCAACCGTTAAAAAAATGTAAAACAATAGAAATAAACGTAAAAAAAATTATGTTCCGTTCCTCATGAGTGCTTTGATTTGACATAAAAAAATCAGATTGATTGGCGTATTTTAACAGTAAAAAAAAAGTCGCGAAAATCAGCTATTTGTCGACCCGTTACACTGCAATAATTACCTAATAGCCGTCTAATATGTATTCACCCACATAAATAAACCGTAATTTCTTATTACTCCTCACTATCGCTAAACCTCATCAATTGTTACATCGTGACAATATCGCATCGTGTTTCCATCCAATTATAGAATGCATTCATACGATGCGGGTCGCGTTGATTGTTTACAGTTTCATCTCAAAATGCACTGCCGCAAATTGCGGCGAGTTTCACCTATGGAATAAGCCATTTCGCTCTTCCCGACTTATTCAGCTCATGCGTGCCCCTTACTTTTTCTATGTCGACACTATCATTTATTATCCTACAAAGCACATATCGCCACAGAACAACTTTTATTTTTTATCGTCCGTGATTGCGTGGAAGAAGTGTGGAACGAAAAAAAAAATGAAGTGTACCCCTGGTGGGACTCGAACCCACAATCCCCGGTTTAGGAGACCGATGCCTTATCCATTAGGCCACAGGGGCGGTTGACTAGTTTGGCCATTTCTTCGAACATATTGTTACTGTAACATTTTCAAACAATTTTTTCCCGTTTTTCGACGGTTTTCAAACTAATTGATGCAACATTTATAAACACGCGAACACGCGGATTATTTTCGACAAGATAAAGCCAAGATAAAAGGCAGTAAGTGGAATCAGCTGGTGCGATTCGAAAATGGCTACCTCACACCACTTGTCAACTCCGTTCTGATGCATTGCATACTTTTCGCTACGTGTACGGATTGGAGATTGTAAATCTGTCATGGCCTCCACGACTTGTCGATAAATACACTTTGGTTTCACCGAAACCAGCTTATTTCGTTCGATGTGAGTAAATTTTTGTTTCCTTCGTATAATATTCGTTTCGTTCGTATTATAGTTCGTATAGCAACGTCGAAGTTATTTCGACGCCGTAAAAAAAAACGAAATTTCGTCAACTGAATAATTTTGTGCATATGGATATACTTTGGAACAACATCCGGCTTTTGTGTATGTTTAAAACTGTTGTTTCAGATGATATCGACGAGGTACGCCTCGTTCATATCAGGCATTGCGATAGCCTCCGTAACGTGGGCGTTCAGCCTTTATCTCTATTCGAAGTTGTCTCAGAATGGCAGCCTTGTCAATCCCACGGAAAGGGCCTTCGGTGCGTCACGGTACCTCAAGGAATCTGTGTTCAATCAGGGCTTCGCTCACGAGCACAATGAAATTCAGCCGATCAACGACG
Organism: Ophion ellenae; assembly: GCA_963210295.1. Taxonomy (NCBI): domain Eukaryota; kingdom Metazoa; phylum Arthropoda; class Insecta; order Hymenoptera; family Ichneumonidae; genus Ophion; species Ophion ellenae. Next base: position 38,128,189 of record OY723387.1, on the reverse strand, counting down.
TGCCCAGCTCTAATGGAAACACGTTCGCCGGCAAGGATGCTTACAACACGAAAGGAAATAAAAACTTTAAGAACAGCGACAAGCTCATACAAAAGTTGCAAGCGGTGCCTATAAAGCCGTCCGTCACGCTTGGATACGGTACGGATTGATAAATGCTTTTTTTCCATTGTTCGCTTTGAAAGACATCGGCGTAGGGAATATCGAGTGTTAAGAGGTTAGGCTACTGTGATGAGTCAAAAATCATGCTTATTAGAAGAAATTAATTCTGAAGGAATAAGTAAGGTGGAAAAATCGTTTGGACATTTATTTGTGTGCACATTAACAAAGTTGGGTACCAAATTCCGAAAAAATTATTAAAATTATAAACAGTCTTGTGAAGGACTTTTGAAGGTAAAGAGCTTAACGGTGTACTTGATTTTGGCCACCTGGTTGATCTGAAGCAAAAAAAACGAGTTTTTTTCTTAAAAAAGATAACATTGATTGCGGCTGAGCGTTTTTTGGTAGTTTAGATAAGTGACCTTTCCAAAAAATGAGCAAAACATTTTTTTTATTGCTATTTTCTCATGTATTGGATTATTAATGATGATATTCAGTCGCAGGAAGCTGAAATTCACCTCCCCCCCATAAAAAATTATGGGGTTTTGAAGTTCGTGGAAACACTTGCCAAAATAGGACATTTTTTAACATTTCCACGTCTTTATTAAATTTGTTTGGGTTAAAGTATGGGGAAAAGTTATGGGGTTTCGAAGTTCGCGGGAATGCGTCATAAACTGGGGCATTGAACATTTCAACGCCTATATTGGGTTTGTTTGGGTTCGTTTCGGAACAATTTTTTGGAAAAGTCACTTATCTAAAGAATTCTCGTCTTTTTGCTATTGTGCTTCAATCGAAATTATCTTTTCGTTTCTTTCAAGGAAAAATAACATCATTGTTAATAACTAATGAAAAAAAACATCCTAAGAAGAAAAACGTCTCAAAACTAAACTACCATTACACTGAATAAGTGTAATAAATTTCAAGTCAAGCTGTTCATTAGATATAGAAATCGTGTACACCGTTTTGCAAAACATAGTTTCGATAAAACGCGTATAAAGTTTTACTAGCAGTTCTATCGTTGTAATCATGAGTTTCTCTTCAATTTGTGTTACCTGAGCCATATGTTGGTCCTTCGTCTTCAATTTGAGTTGCGTCAAGCAAGGAACAAGTGTTCGTCATTTTCATAGTGGCCGAACCCCTTAATACGACGATTTGGGCCTCCATTTTTGTCAATGTTTCTTATCTCTCAAATATGGTAGAAAACTGAACATTGTGGAAGGGCAAGCCCTTGAAACCTGGATACATTTTTATTGTACATTAGTAGGAGCGGGCTAAAAATATTTGTTGCATGGCAATGATAGTGGGCCAAGGCTACACAAATGATCAACCTAATGAACAATCAGCGGTCATCCATAGTACAGTAGTGGTTTCGGATCGTTTGGATTTGGACTCTACAAACAACTGCAGTCTCGGTAGTTTGTTTTCATTGTTGGGCTTCCCTCCATAATGACAATTATCATTTTGGAGTGATGAGAGTCGTTAAAAACTATTCCTGTCGATTTTGGGATGAAGTCCCGGTTCTGCATGTTTGCCAAACGAAGTTCAGGCCCGGATTACGTTAAGTTAGTGTCACAAAACGAACGCTATTAGAGAAAGAAAGCTAAAAAGTAAGATGGGGTTGAAATTTGCACCGTTTGAAGGCAGCGAAAATTCTTTTCAATTTCTCATTTCCATCATTATCCAAAGTCATATTTTGCAAATTCGTTGCAGACCTCTAAATACGAATCCTAAAAAATATTTGCGTAATTTTCGTAGCTCAAGTCTGCCCAAGGACATTTGGGTAATTGAAAGAAAATAATTTTCGTTGCATTCCAACGATGCAAACTTCAACCCCATAAAGTGAGAGCAAACATGGCGAGGACTGTGCAGTTTATTCTCCGAATATAAAACTCTCATCGCACTCCTTTAACACGAGAAAAAAATAACGCTGAAGATTGCATCGTTGCAATGCAACGAAAATGAATTATTTTTAATTGTTCAAATTTTTTTTTTGGCTGTTTTGGGCTGTGAAAATCACACGAACTTTTTAACGTATTCGTATTGAAGATTCACGATCTCAAATTGCGAAGAAAAGGCTTTGTATAATGATAGAAAAAGAAGAAATGAAAAGCAAATGGAAAGAAAAACGTTGCAATGCAACGATGCAAACTTCAATGTCACAGAAACAACAGCTTTGGCCTGTAATTTCTTCTTATAAGAGTCGTGCATCCAAAGTACATATTTCATAGCGATCTCACGTTGCAGGTTTGGAGGAATTGGGAATGATACGTAACATGGACGATCAGCGTAAGCACGAGGAAGGATACAGACGTTACGCTTACAATATTCTCGTGTCGGACAATCTGAGTCTGCACAGACCGATACCGGATACTCGTAACAAGCTTTGCCCGCAACAGGAATATGCGAAGAATCTGCCGAACGCGAGTATCGTCGTGTGTTTCTACAACGAGCACAATACGACTCTGTTACGCTCGGTTCACTCGATACTCGACAGAACACCGAAGCATCTATTGCACGAGATCTTACTGATCAACGATTACAGCGACGACGAGGCCCTCCACGAACAGTTGACCGGCTACATCGATGAAACATTTGACGGTCGCGTGAAATTGTACAAAACGGAAAAACGCGAGGGTCTGATAAGAGCGAGGATATTTGGCGCTAAGAAAGCATCGGGCAATGTACTCATCTTTCTGGACAGTCATATAGAAGTCAACGAAATGTGGATCGAGCCCTTGTTGGCGAGAATAGCCGTGTCGAGGACCATCGTTCCGATGCCCGTTATCGATATTATTAACGCCGATACTTTTCAATACACCTCGAGTCCGCTCGTTCGCGGTGGCTTCAATTGGGGCTTGCACTTCACCTGGGACAATTTGCCAACTGGTACCCTCGCTCATGACGAAGACTTTGTCAAGCCGATCAAGTACGCTGAACGCATCGTTATGCGATTTTTTAAAGGCGTTAGACCACAGTAACGGGTATAAAATCATGTGCGAATTTAACAATTGTTTTTCGTATGAAAAAGTGATTCACTCATAAAATTAATTACACATCTATTTAGTATGAATATCGAGCTGTGAGAATTTTTTTTTCGATGTACAAAATGGCCGATTACTCGAAACTTCTCGAAACAGCTTTTTTCCAATTGGCGTGACAAATAACTTCAACAATTTTCACTCGATTTACTTCAAATTCAAAAGTTATGCTCCTAATTGCATTTCGCAGAGAATTACGTACGGAATTTCTGATTAATCGAAAACTTTTCATTTTATGAGCAGTTATAACGAAATATTTCACTGAAAATTCATTTCTTAAGTTCAAATACCTACAACTTTTGAATAAAACGACATTTTTAAAATTCCGTACGTACTTCTCTAGCTATTCTAATGTAGATCGACGAGAATTTTTGTTTTTTGTTCTAGGTAAAAAATTGTGGATGCTAAATGTCACGCCGCGGAGCGCCTAAAAAAAAGATAACAAAAGAAAATATTAGTAGTCGGCCATTTTGTACATCCAAAAAAAAACATATATATTTTTTCTATCAGCTTGATATTCATACTAAATAGATGTGTAATTAATTTTATGAGTGAATGACTTTTTCAAACGAAAAAAAATTGTTAAATTCGCACATGATTTTATACCCGTTGATGTGGCCTAACGCCTTAATGAAAAAAATCGGCCCACGTCTAGCAAGCATTGTTTATTGTTGCTTTCGATTATTATATACTATACTTATATTATTATTGCATTATTTTATAATCGAAAGGTGCTGTCGAGTTCGTACAAAATAATGATTACTTTTTTTTGTTCTATTGGTAGAAGGCGTACACTTTGCTCGAAAAATGCGTATTTTTTTTTAATCAAAATTAATTGGGAATATTATCACGATTTACAAAAATGCAGTTTCTAGGCCGCGAAGAAATGATAAATTGTGCCAATAAGAGAATTGGAAAGAAAAGTGATACGAGTAAAGGCAAAATATTTGTGAAATGAATCGAAACGTAATTAAAGATAACTCGCAATAAACAATAAAAATTGCGGTCAATTTTTGTACATTGAAAAGGATGCGCGGTATACATTTAAAATGCATACAAGTATTCTTATCGTTAACTTTAGCAGTGAGACTTACAAGGAAAGGTTGCGAGGTCGATCTCTCCGATTTCGGTGAAATTTGGCATGCTTGTAGAATGGGTAAAAATTGCGACATGTATTCTTTTATATCTGCGGATCTCAATTTTTAAGGGGTGAAACACACCCTCGAAAATGGGGGTGTTTTTCGTTTTTTGTCGATAACGTTATCGTTCTCATCTCCAAAGTATAGTACACGAAAAATAAACATTGTTGCAATTAGAATTTTTATATTTCTCGTACCGTTAAAACGTTATTGACGAAAAACGAGAAGCACCCCAACTTTCGAAGGTGCGTTTCAACCCTTAAAAATCGGGTTCCGCAGATATAGAAAAATACGTGTCGCCTATTTTTTATACATTCTACAAGCATGCCAAATTTCATCGAAATCGGAGAGATTCGCAACTTTTCCTTGTTAGAGGGAGAGGACAATGTTTGTAAAAATGTTCTATCGCCTAACATGACTGAGAAAATCATTATCATCTACAGGTCCCCAACCATGGCCGGTGGCCTTTTCGCTATGGACAGAAAATACTTCTTCGAACTTGGCGAGTACGACTCTGGAATGGAAGTTTGGGGTGGCGAGAATCTAGAAATTTCTTTCAGGGTAAGAATTTCGACTTCTGCTTTATAAAATGGAAATTAATAGTTCCGTGGGAGTCTTATAAAAGGGGCATGATGTTGAAATTTGATGACATTGATTGTTGCATCGTTGGAATGCAGCGAAAACGAATGCTCTTTAATTGCGCAATCTGTTTTTGGCCGATTTAGGCTTTGAAAATCTCTCGAAGTCTTTCACATATTCTTATCAGAGCTTTATGACCACAAATCGCAAAAAAGGCTTCGGACAGTGATAAAGATGGAGAAATTAGAAATGGAGAAAAAAATCGTTTCGTTCCAACGATGCAAACTTCAACGTCATGAAATTTGCATCATTGGAAGGCACCAAAGATTCTTTTCACTTTGTCTTCTATTTTGATTTTTCTTATTATTCAGACTTCTTTCGTAAATTTACGTTGTAAACCTGTAATCAAGATTCCAAAAAATCGTTTGAGTCATTTCGGTAGCCTGAATCCGCCAGCAAAAGTTAAGCAAAAAAAAGAATTGCATTCCAACCATATAAACTTCGTGTTGTTGAAGTTTGCATCTGATCAAAGTTTGCAGTAGCTTTGTACTGCTAAAAAAATTGGCAATTAGAAAAAAATTATTGCCGTTACGTTCCAACGATGCAAACTTCAATATCATTAAATTTTAACATCATAAAAGAGCTGTTGATTGATAGTGCCATCAAAGATGCCAATTGAAAGTTTTATTCCGACTAGTTATTATTGAACGCGAGCAGTTCTATTTTAGCGGAGCATTAGTTGGTTTTGCTGATAATAATAGTTTCAAACTGCAAACATGACTTGAGGAATAATGCAATCATTGTTTATAGTCGTTGCTGGGGTTTATTTATTATGGAAGTGGAGCAATCATTCTTGAGACTGAATACGAAAAATAGTTGAATCCTTAATTTTATTTTTACATTGAATTCCTTTGAATGTCGTATTGATAATACATTTTTTTTTCAATTTTAATAGTTCAATATAAAAAATTGATTTGTGGAGTCATAAATATATATTATAATTTTTGTCAAATAGGTCAATTTTTAAGATAATTTTATTTAATAAAGTTGAAGAAAGAATAACGAGTGTATAAAATAAAAATGACGAAATTGATATAATTGTTTAAATTAATGAAAATAATAGATTCAATTTATTATTATTTAAACTATGAATCGAATATACATTGATTGAATCTACATCCATAGTCCATAATAATAGTATTCACTAAAGATTCACTGAATTTTCGACAGACCGTCCTGGACCCATAGCTTTCCCTTAACCAAATGTTCTTACGGGTTCATCATAGTGTAACGGGTCGGAAAATAGCTGATTTTCGCGATTTTTTTTCGATGGTTAAAATACACTGATCAGTCTGATTTTTGTATGTCAAATCTAAGCACTCGTGAAGAACAGAAAATAAATTTTTAAACGTTTAGTTTCTTTTTTTTTCATTTTCTTTAACGGTTGAAAATGTATTCGAAAAAAGTCATCGCGGTGTACACGGTTGTGGCCGTAAATATTATCTGCAACAAAATTTGTAAAAAGATTATTAATTAGTATGAAAGCCGCTATCTTGCTATGGAGGTTTTTTTAAAATGAAAATTGAGCGAAAGGCAGCGGTTTGAAAAAAATGTATCGAATGTAGCTTATTTTTTCGACAGTTTTTCGTTAGAAAGATATGAAGATAAAAAAAGCTTTCATAGCAAGATAAAGAATGGCGTGAAGAATGTTGTATCAAAATTTGAGACGGATAGCTCGAAAAATCTTCTTTTGAGAGTGTACACCGTTTTGAAAAACGATTTTCGAGAAGAACGCATTCAAAGTTTCGAGTGCGAAATTTTCATATGAATTGTCCACTTGCGATCAATCTGCGATGCTTATAAGATGTTTATAACCGTCTATACTAACGGATAATGCAAAAAAAAAGTCGGTTTGTTGAAAATTTTCCACCGTGATCTCTTAACAATATACTCGATCAATTCTAACATTTTTTTTCTCAGGATATTTTCCGTAGCACCATGTCTTTTTTTTGTTCAATGGTCTCAGTTCACGTCGTGAATTATTAAGGGGTCTTCTCACTTTAGACGCTAAATAAGGCTATATTCATGAATTCTTTTGATAGGTTTATATTATAGATATTGATAATTAAGTTGTTACACTCATAAATACACTTTCGAAATACATATTATGTATTTATGTAACCCAAACAAACTTTAAACGCGTTTTTCTCGAAACAACGTTTTTCGACGATTTGTTAATAAAATCTTCCAAACTACTGAACCGATCCGTATGAAATTTTAACCACATATTCTTTACAACCATAGCGATAGCGCAGATCAAGAATTTTTTAATACTTTGATACTTACTATTTTTTTTGCAAAAAACGATGAAAAGAAACACGTCTTTTTTGTTTTTTTTTTAATGCCCGCCATTTTGTTATTTTTGCATATATAAAACATCGTATGATATGCGCCATTGACATACAGAATCTGAAACCGTTTGATTTTTTTGTTTCGGATGATCCATCTCCGAGATTTCATCAACAGTGCGGACCTACAATTTTTTTAGGAAAATTTTTTAACTACCATTTTCATCTACAGAAAGTGTCTTGAATAAATAAAAACAATTTTAAATGTATTTCGAATGTGTGTTTATTAACTGTAATAATTTTTATCTCTAAATTTATAATATGAACCAATCAAAAAATCCATGAAAATAGCCTTTTTTTAGCGTCTAGAGTGAGAAGACCCCTTAATTTTAAATGAACCATTTTCAACTTGCCGTGAAAGTTTTTAACGACACTCGGGAATTGTCTCTAAAGTTTTTTTCCTCTGTCTGCAAGGCTCATATGATTATCTTTGTTAAATCGGTTGTTCGAATTAAACGTTTCTTTTTAGATTTGGATGTGCGGTGGTAGTATCGAGTTGGTGCCCTGTTCACGCGTGGGCCACATCTTTCGTTCGCGACGACCTTACGGCTCTAACGATCCATCAACGATGTTGAAGAATTCTTTGCGCGTAGCTTACGTATGGATGGACGAGTACAAGAAGTACTTCTTACGTGACGCAAAGCAAGTCGATTACGGCGACGTTGCCGACCGCATATCGCTCCGAGAGCGTTTGAAGTGCAAAGATTTCGCATGGTACCTCAGTACGGTTTATCCGGAATTACAACTGCCCGACGATACGGAAATACGCCTTCAAGAGAAACGCGCGAAAATGGAAAAGCGACCGATTCAACCTTGGCACTCGCGAAAGAGAAATTACACGAATCAATATCAGATTCGACTCGCCAACAGTAATCTTTGCATACAGAGCGAAAAAGACATCAAGACCAGAGGATCCAACTTGATAATGGCCCCATGTCTTCGTGTAAAGTCACAGGTGATAATTCTTAACGATACAATGGTATTGAAGTTTGCATCGTTGGAACGCAACGAAATTATTTCTTTTTTTCGGATGGCCCAATTTTTTTGCCACATTCAGGCTACAAATATCACAGAAATATTTTTGTATATCGTTATTAGGGATCCATAACCTAAAACTATAAAGGAAGAGTTGAGATATCAATAAAAATAAATAAATGAAAATATGAGGAATGAATGAATATGAATGAAGATGAATATGGTCATCGTTGCATTCCAACGATGCAAACTTCAACTTTATAACGGTACACCGAGTGGGGAATTAACTGTCGAGATGAGAATATCACGTATCTCGTGCTTTTTGCAGATGTGGTACGAAACAGACAAGAATGAGTTGGTGCTCGGGCAATTGTTGTGCATGGAGGGTCACAGCGGCGCCCCAAAATTGGGAAAATGTCACGAAACAGGTGGTAATCAAGAATGGCGCCACAAAGGAACGGTACGTAGACGAAATTATAATTCACACGTGCTATTCGTTATAGAAAAAAATATGATTCTGTAATTGTGGTGTCTAAAAAGTGAGCACTCTCAATAGAAGCAATTATTCACTATTATCAATTCGAATGAAGATACTTCCTTAAGAATGTTTTCTACGCGAATCGTTGCAAGGAACTAGAGTAACAAGTTTGAAAAGTTCGCAATGTGATAGGAATCTGAAAAAGAATGGTCGATAAAATGGAAGATAGCAAATTGACTGTCAATATTAAGAATACCAAAAAATTGAACAGAAATTGTTGCCAAAATAGAGTGAAATAGACATTAAAGAAACGGTTGTAACATTCCGTACCAACTACTAAAAATCAATTTTCTGAATCAACACGATCTATTTTGGAATTGTGCGAATATTTTGAAAATTACAGTTTTTGAAAATTGTGCAAGCCTTCATTTACAATACGATTCATTTAGTGGTTTGGAAAATTGTTAAGCGTAGGATAAAAGTTTTTTACGGAAACATATTTGAAATTTATGATCATGCACCTTTCAATATTTGCAAAAAAAAAAATTATGATATATAGGCAAGATTTTTAAGGGGTCAGACTACTGTGGGGACCCGGAAAGCAAGTTTTTTTTTTCAAAAATTAATTTTGTCGGACTGAGTAGGATGATCAAAAAATCGTTTGGACATTTGTATGTACATTGACAAAGTTGTGTACCAAATTTTATAAAAAATATTAAAAATTAAAGAAGTTATAAGCAATGTCGTGAAGGATTTTTGAACGTGAGGTGCTCAACGGTATACTTGATTTTGGCCATCCCGTTTATCTAAAAAAAACAAGTTTTTTTCTTAATATATATAATATTGGCATTTATTGGCTAAAATGTTAACGCGTTTCTATCGTCAACATTTTTAAAAAAATTTTTTGGGAAAAATTACATAGTTATTGTAAAAAACTAATTAAAAAAATGTTAAAAAGAAAAACTTCGGTCAAGACTAAGCTACCATTGCACTGAATAAGTGTACTGTCGTACCTCGACATAACGAAATCCTCGATATAACGAAGATTTCTTCATTCCCTTCCGATAGAAACCTGAAACCTTGATACAACGACAAAATAATATACATTATGCTTTAATGGCTAATTGCTTGTCAAAATTCCTCTAATTTAAACCTTTCTTTCTTGTAGTACTAATATATTTTTTAAAGAACATTTTAAGTTACATAATCTCGATATAACGAAACCTCAATATAACGAAAACTCGAAATAATGAACTCCCCTAGAGATTCATTATATCGAGGTTCGACTGTATCACATTTCAAGTCAATCCGTCCATTAGATGTCGAGAAATCGTGTACACCGTTTAAAAAAACAGTTCCTGTATAGTAATACTATATAGTACTATATAAACATAGTTCTATCGTTGTAATAATAAGTTTGCCTTCAATCTGCAATTCCTGCACCATCTATTGGACCTTCCTCTTCAGCTTGAGTTGCCTCAAGAAACGAACGAGTGTTCGCCATTTTCACAGTAGCCTAACCCCTTAAAACTCATACGAATTCGGATGAATTATCGATTGAATTTCGAAATTCCGAAAAATCATAATTTTATCTATTATGATTCACTTATTCTATATTATCTTTATCGTAATTCGATGTTCTTCACACCTATAGTCAGTATTATCCCGTTTCTCGTCAGTTTGCAAAGCACCGAATGAACACAATTGTACCTACAGTAAAAAAAAAATTACACCCAAACTTTGTCAACTTTCAGAGTGCCAGCCCGATCTACAATTTGGCTGCTGGGAAGTGTTTGGGCGTTGTGCGACCGAACAAGAAGGCCCAAGTAGTTATGGATCTGTGTACGAAAAGTGACGCGTCGACAATATCGTGGGACATTGTACACTCAAAGTTACCCACCAAAGACTTCAGATGACGCAGACAAAAAAATCGTCGCAAAAGAAATCGACGTAACAGAGATTGGCTCGGAAGGGAGTGGTGATCGAGAGAGCAATAGGGAAAGATCGATAACGAGGAAAGGATTTTGGGAAAAGAGCAATTCATTTTAAAGGTCTCTCGTGTATCGATCACTATCGATACGTGGATTATTATCAATGAGTAATGAGTTTCCGTCCTTCGTATACAATCGAGCAGGTTCTATGCGCACGTCCTATCTTTTAAGTATTGCTTCACCGCATCAAGGCCAAAAAAGAATTTGATAAGCGGCAAGATGGGGGAATTTTAATGATGGTGAAGTTTACATGTTGGAATGCAACGAAATATTTTTTTTTACTGAATTTCTCGAATTTTTTTTAACAGATTTAAGGGATCAGCATCGTGTAACGGGTCGAAAAATAGCTGATTACCACGATTTTTTTTCGATGGTTAAAATACACTAATCAGTCTGATTTTTGTTAAATCAAAGCACTTGTGAAGAACAGAAAATAATTTTTTTAACGTTTTTTTAAATTTTCTTTACAATTTTTTAACGGTTGAAAATGTCTTCGAAAATAGGCTTCCTCACAGTGTACATAGTTGTGGCCGTAAATATTATCGGAAAACAAAATTTGTTAAAAGATTATTAATCAGTATGAAAGCCGCTATCTTTCTATGGAGGTTTTTCTGAAATCAAAATTGACAAAATAGCGGCGATTTGAAAAAAAGTATCGAATTTAGCCTACCTTTTCGACAGTTTTTCGTTAAAAAAAAGATAAAGTTTTTTAAAAAAGCATCTATAGCCAGATAATGAATGACGTGAAGAATGTTGTGTCAAAATTTGAGACGCATAGCTTAAAAACTCTTCCTTTGAGAGCGTACACCGTTTTGAAAAACGAAATTTCGAGAAAAACACGTCCGACCGCGCCAGGTCACACGCAACTGGTGGAATCCCTTTTCCTCAGAAAAGCTGTAGCAACCGGAATAATTCGAATTTCGCGCAAAAAATTGAACAGCATGTTTATAACCAACTATACTATCGGATAATGCAAAAAGAATCGATTTTTTTGAAAATTTTACACCGTGATGATCCCTCAAGCTATTGAAATCCGGCGATCTTTTTTTGAGCTCCTTATTCAGCGATCGACAACTCAAGTCTACGTACAAAATATGACCTTCGACACTAATCAAAATAAGGAAGTAAAAGAAAGTCGCTGTATTCCAACGATGCAAACTTCAAGTCCATGAATTGAATGTGTGTACAGAGATAGATATTGGGGCTGGAAAAATTGTTAAATGATCTGAAAAGTTGAGAAATGTTTTTATTAGTCGAGCCGAAGAGTGCGACATTTGAATCTTTTTATACGTTTGTTTATATTTTACATGTTTATAAATTATCATGTTGCAAACTTATCAATTCGATGTGTAGAAAATAAATCCATCCATATATATATATATATATATATATATATATATATATATATATGTATCTGGCCATGACACAGTTTTAAGAATTCTTGGTACGTATGTAGCCCTAAGCGGAAATAAGGCGCACCGAGATTTAGAGTAGACAGCAAAATAATTTGCCGCCCCGACTAGGAGTATTGAATGGCTATTTTGATTCAAAGTTTGACTCACACGGTCGTTACAAGATATAAAATATACTTTTGCGCTAAGTAAAATGGCCCCTGCACTAACAAATGTATCGAACACAAGTTACTTTCGAAAAAAAATTGTCTTTCTGCCATTTCGATAGAAAATTGGAAATACCCGCGGAACTCAATGCGATCGCTTGGAAATATTACGAGAAAACTTAGAGCTTTTTACCAGAAGGTATAAAAAAATTACGATCCACCGTAATCATGCAGGACCTCAATTTTTGTCGTTCAACGTATGAAATAAAGGTTGAATTGTCCATCATCCATTTTGATAAATAATTTCATTGCTCAAATTAACAGAAAAAAAATTAAATCTGTACATAACTCAAGATTCTCAACACATCGATTTTTTAAATGGCATTTTCGGAAAGTTTTTTCTGTAATAACAAATTATGGTGTTCAAGTTTGCAACGAAAATTCTTTTTTCAAATTTATTCAGTTATTTCATCATCGGGATTCTCATCCTGCAAACTTAGGCTGTATTTTTGTGAGGATCCTAAAAAACGGTTCAGCGATTTTTGTAGCCGGAATTTTCCAAAAAGAAAAACGCTCGTTCTACTAAACTTTCGGTGCGCGCCAACGATGCTGACTCCAATATCAGAAAAATTCTAGAGTGCGGTCTGCCATAATACATCGTACTTATGTGCTTGGTCGGAATTATACAATGGGAGGTTTGGCATTTTTGAAGTTCGATCCACTTCATAATGGCGACCAAGCAAAGAAGCGTAATGCTTGCGATTATCAGAGCCGCAACAACGATATAATGTTTCCATTTATAAAATCGCATTAGGCGATGAATATAGCCATTTCACAGACGTTAGGCGGTATAGCCGTCGGGGTTGAAGTACGAGGGGACCGCCCTATGCTTATGCATACCACCATAAACTTGGCCGGACCATTTTAACTTTCCAATGTTTTTTTTGTAACCGTTTGGTGGTGATTGGTACCCCAATAAAAATGTTTGGTGGTCGACTGTTTTCCTATAACCAAATAACAAATTTTTTGTCGAGATGGTCGGACTTTTTTCAAAATTTTCGTGTTATCCATAAAATGACGAGCTTAATCCATGCGGAATCGTTTGGTGGTGACAAATATGCTACTCCCGACGTTCGGTAGTTAGTTCTTTCATTACGCCGATTGAAAAACCATCTACGTTTAGACGCAGGCGAAAGAGGACTGCAATGGGTCTCTGATGGATCCAACGAAATACAGAGTAATGATATTTCGATTTTATTCTGTTTTCTTCACCGATCTCGTTCTGATAAGTCCAAACGAAAGATAATCGTTTGGTAGTGATTGGTATGCTCAATTATGACGTTTGGTAGGTAATTCCTGAATTACCTACGAAAAGCATCTACGCTTAGGCGCTGGCGATAGATGACCGTAATTGGTCGCGGATGGATCCAGCGGAATATGGAGCGGTGGTATTTCGATTTATTTATGTTTTCTTCACCAATTTTGTTCTAATAAATCTTAAACGAAAGATAATCATTTGGTAGTGATTGTTAGCTCAATTATAAACTTTGGTAGTTAATTATTTAATTGTACCGATTGAAAAACTACGTTAAGACGCTGCGATAGAGGACCGTAATTGGACGCTGATGGATCCAATGGAATTCGGAGCGGTGATATCTGGATTTCTTCCTGTTTTCTTCACCGATCTCGTTCTAATAAGTCTCAAACGGAAGATAAGCATTTGGTAGTGATTAGTGGTTTAATTATAATGATTGGTAGTTAATTACTGAATTGCGCCAACCTAAAAACCATCTACGTTAGACGCAGGCGATAGAGGGCTGTAATTGGTCGCTGATGGATCCAACGGAATATGGAGCAGTGATGTTTCGCTTCCTTTATACACGTTCGCTAGAATACGCGTTTTTTCAATCGGCGGAATTAAGGAATTGACTGTCAAATGTTATAATCGAAACAGCAAATACCACTAAACAATTACCTCGTCATTGAGAATTATTGGGATGAAATTAGTGAATGAAGAATAAAGGCATCGAAATAGTACTGGTTTTTATTTCATAGGATCAACCAGTGTCCGATGCAGACCTTTATCGCATGAGCGTAGCGTACATGGGTTAATGATCGTTGTAATTGAAGAATCAACTACCAAACGTTATAATTGAACTACCAATTACCACGATTATTCAATTGGTCAATATATAAAACCAAAATTGGTCAATATTTAATAGAGAAATCGAAATATCTCTACTACCCTATTCCGTTGAATACGCCAAGGACCAATTTCAGCCTTTTACCCATGTGCCTAAACGTAAATAGTTTTTTGATCGACATAAACATATAATTAACCACCAAATGTGCCAAATTGAATAAAATTAACCATTATCACCATACGATTATCCTTAAATTGTGATTCATTAGAACGAAATTGGTGAAGGAAACAAAGAAATTACAACGCTGCTCCGTATTCCGTTGGATCCATCAGCAACCAATTACAGCCCTCTTTCGCCTGCGTCTAACGTAGATGCTTCTTTCGATCGGCGTAATTAAGGGACTAACTACCAAACATCGGGATTATCATATTTATCACCACCAATCAACTCTGCATGGATTTCATGGATCTCTCTTTATTTCATGGATACGGGATAAATAAATAGTGTGGCCAACTTTACAAAAAGTTATTCAATCATTTCCAAAAACGGTTGACTACCAAACATTTTTATTGGGACACCAATCACCACTACGATTAAAAAAATTAAAACATTGAAAGGTTCAAGTGGTCCGGTTAAGTTTATGGGGGTAGGTGACTACATAGCGGCAATGCCACAAGGTACGCTATCGCTTCAAACACTGAACAGACAAAGTTACTTCTGAACTCAATAAGGTTTGAACCTTGCTGGACGCACATAACTTTGCGCTTTTCTCTCTCTCTCTTGTTTTTTATGTTCGTAATGTTTGGTGCTCTCGCTTTTCCTTGAATGCAAATAAAGAATAAGAATGAATATACCAAAATCTTCAGTCTCGGTGACGTTCAAATGTACTACAGTAAAACCCCGGTTTACCTGGGACGGGTCATCCATGAAGCGCATTAACCTTGCATCTCTCAGGCGCCCCGTACTTGCGACCACGCACGGTCGCTCGCGTCAAAAGCGAAACCAAAAACAAACTAATTTAGCTAGCTTTTTTAAGAAACAATAAATTATGACGTAATGTAGCCTATATGATCACCATTAAATATAATAAGTCGTGTGTGCACTACTATAAAATTGAGATCGAGTTAATAATTATAAAAAGTTGTATACCATTCATTTTGGATTAACCGTGGTTTCAATTATTCGTGGATCGGTCGGTCCCAGCCCCCTGACACTGGTAGATAAATGCTGTTCGCAAAATGTCCTTGCCGCACTGTGGCGCTAGTAGTCGTGTGACAGACATGCATATATATGTATGTTACGCCGGTGTTTCGAATCTCTTACGTGAATAAAAGTCTATTGATATATTTGGAATGATTTTCCGTTCTAATGATTTTTCATTTGAACACAATAAATAACGTCGCCATAAGGATAACAGGCGAAAGCCACGAAAGTATCGAATCGTTCAGCTGATCGGAGTGTTTAGAGCCGAAGGCAAGGTCACACAACAGCCAACGCTAGGCAGTGGCGGTTTCAAGAACTAAAAAGCGGGGACAAAACGGGTTTTCGTTCATCGTACAGAAATAGTAGGCCAGTGTCAGAGGGCTGGTCGGTCCGTAGCATCCCGGTTAATCGGGGTCTTACTATACATCGAACTTATTTCACTTCGAGCTGGACCAGTTCTGGTTTCGCGATGCAAGCTTTTCATGAGACATCTTTTTACTATTGTGCTGCTGCAGATCTTTTATTTTGTAGTATAAATTGATATATGAAATTCTCAGTCATATACATATATGTAAACGTACATGCGCGTAAGGAGAACGTGCAGGAAATCAAAGCCAAAACCTGCACTATGATTTTTTTACAGGATCTTAATAATGGCAAAGTAGAAAAAATGTCAAGCTATCTCTAGGTATTCCATGGCTAATGCAGCCCTGCCTCATAATTATTCATCAATAGTACGGCTACATATGATAAAAAAATCGTTAACTCTTCTTGCTCCCAGCTCGCTGATACTTCGAGTTTCGATACGGACTTTGGTAAAGGCTTGTCGAAATTGAAGGGCTAATTTCGGGAGTTAAAGAA
Source organism: Ophion ellenae (assembly GCA_963210295.1). NCBI lineage: Eukaryota > Metazoa > Arthropoda > Insecta > Hymenoptera > Ichneumonidae > Ophion > Ophion ellenae. Next base: position 38,111,719 of record OY723387.1, on the reverse strand, counting down.
GCTGTCGAAGAAAAAGCGGGCTGGAGCGATGTCGGGCGGTTTTGGACGATGGATTAAGCCATCGCGGCCAATTTCTCTTCAATGGCCGTCACGCGCTGCAAGAGCGCATTATGGGAACTGACACTCGCGATGGACAACCACGACGCTCTACTGTGACAAAACTCCGTGCCTGTTACCGGCTCCGCAACATCGTCAGCGGTGTTACGAATATCTCCGGACGAACCTGGTTCATCATCCTCGCTCGTTTGAAGATCATTGGAGGGGCAATCGGTGTCTCGGACAATTCCCACAGCCTTCAACTCGTTCTCATACATGCTCAGTTCTTCCGACGTCACTGCAATACGCGAAAAAGATCGTTGTGATAATAGATCAATTCTTTGTATCGATGAAACGGGGGGGGGGGCTGTTTTTTTCGACTTACTGATCCAATTGGCCAACGTGGCAGGGTCTTCAATAATCTCGCTGATCATTATTGTCAGTGTTTCCACGATATTCGCGAACTTACTCTCATCGGCTTCTACGAGATTATGTCCGGGGAACCAAACGTTCTCAAGATGCCGCGTCTTGCACATGATCCTCAATCGATCAAGTATCTGCAAATGTAGTGGCAAGCTCAACAATTATCCAAGCGTCGTGTGTCGAGTGGGGTGGATGGCTACTTCCTTACGTGGATGAGAAGCTTGATTCCGGTTAGTTTGAACTTGTCTGGCAATCCGGAATTGTTCTCAATGCTTCTCGCGTAGTGCATAAACAGAGTCTTGATGTAAAAATACGGAATAACTTTCCACCCCAGAATGTCTCGTAGTTTCTGTCTCGCATTAACAATAATCGTAGCAAAATGAATGAACGAGTTGCAGTGATGCGCCATAAAAGTTGGCGCAATTTGTCGGAGTATATTGCACAAGGATTACTCTATTTACCTCGAGTTGTCGAATAGCAGGCGTGAGATAGCTGTGCCTCGTCAGTAAGTCATTGTCATGATCTTTCAGGTCCATCCGCCACTGGAGATGCCCATTTGCTTCATCTTTCAGAAGATTCGGTACGGCGTACCAGTTCTGTAAAACAATGACTGATCAGATTGGCATTGTCCAAGCCTCCAATTTGGCACAAAACTGTCGAACGTACAAAATCTGCCTTGGCAAGAGAGCCCAGTCGTCTGGAGTCCAATTCTAATACCGGCACGAGATTGACCTTCATCTCTCGAAAGCCCTGCTTGTTGACATACACTTGGGTAAATCCAGGACCGTTCTTACACACTTTGATCTGGAAGAAAAAGACAGGAACAATACGGTCGACCAAAATCTTTTGTTACTATTGTCAGGAATATTCGTTCAGTACTAATTGGTGAAAAACGACTATGCCCCACCGTGTATTTGTCAATTTTGGGTACATTCAGCATGGCCGATCCGAGCAAACTTTGCATTGACTGTCGAAACATGTTGCTATCGACGTCGTAGAGACCGGTAAATACATTGTACTTCACCCAGTTTGACATGAATTTGCTACGAAAATAACATTACATGAAATGGGGCTGGCAAAAATTGTTTGTATCTATTCATTTTCTTGATATTTTTATTACCTATGTTTCTGCCATTGAGATGGAAGAGGCATGTCGTAGCGAAATTTCAGCCATTTGTAGCCTGGCTTTTCTCCTCCCAGCTGTGAAGCAAGAAGACAAAAATCATATATTATAATGCAGACAATAATAGATCATAGTCAATTGTATAGGCGAGAATGGATCACCTGGATATAGTTGTAATCCAAGGGAATCTTCATGATGATGTTTACATCAAACTCTTCTAGTTCAATGACCGCCAGCCCCTTGTAATATTTCTCAACGAAGCAGAATTCCTGAAACTGTTCTCGGAAGAATGCGTCTCGCCCTTTCATTGTGTCGAAAACGTCTTCCAGTATCTGGAAGCAAATCCCCAAAATAACAATCCACTTATTTGTCTTTACTTCAACGAGGGCTAAATCTGAAATAACGAACCTCTGTAAGAATCGCTTTGTTCCTTTCGTAGTGGTCATCCCTTGAGCTTATACACTTGTCGATCGCTTGCAACATCCTTTCGTCTTCGCGTAATTTTTCCGCTTTCACCTCGGCGTCCATCTCGACGTGGCTCTCCCGAAGATAAAAGAAACGGAATACAAGTGTGCGAATGGTCAACGCTTTTGCGTGCTGTACGCCGAAGTATTGTGCCTTGATGAAAGAAGCTTCGATTAAAACAAGTAATATAGCAAACTATATTTATATAGGTAACCGAAATCCTTTTTATTATTTTTTTTTATTATTTGTATTATTCTATACTATGTACTTTTTATTATTTTATTTTTCCACTGTAAACCCGAGTCAATTGTTGCTGCTCAAAATTACAACGGAACAGAGAAGACACGTGATCGGCGACGCCGTACAAAGTACGAGAACTCCACGTAAGTGACCGAGGACCCTTTTTGCCTTCGAGAATACGGTGTACATCCGCCGCGCTGGTATCTGAAAGCGGCGGGAAGAACTAGGGACGCAGAAATGCCGGTATTCCCTGTGTCACAATGGAAACGTTCTTTGTCTCGATTATTCAGGAGAGCCAACCTAGCCATATTTGCAACTGCATCCGCCAGATTGAAACAAGAAATGTAGTGTTTTTTTTCTCACACGCCTCTTGTCGTGAGGTGGCTCCACCTAGCGGCAATGTCACAAGCAACGCTATCAATGCTCGAAACGCTAAACGTAGTTACGTCCTTCAAGGGATAACACCACTCTTGGATTTTGGAAAAATCGTTTTTTTTTTGCTTAAAAAATACTTTGGGGTCATAAAAACAATATGCAATTAGTCCTGTAGCGAACATTTTATTTAAAGGTTCAATCATCGATTTTGCCGCAGCGCCTCGGACTTCTTTCAGGCGCCTCGCAGCCCCGGATCTAAGGGGGGTGGGGGGCAAACCGGGGTACCTGCCCCGGGCGGCAATTTAAGGGGGCGCCAAATTCTTGTGTTTGAAAAAACTTGTTTCACTAAAGCGCCTAACATCCAGGGCGCTTTGGTGAGTTTCAATGGCGTCGTGATCCTAGCTATCGAAAATAAAACTGCCCAGGAGACGAACTTTGATGAGGTATTCCTTTAGGCGTCTTTTGAAAAACTGCTCGTGTTATAGCTCAACAAGTTATTGATCGATCTAGCTGATATTTTGCCAGATTTCTCACTATAAGACTATTGGAAAGATATACCTAAAGTTTCAAGGTAATCGCGTAAATAAATTACTTTTTCGGGGTAAAAATTGTCGAGAAAATGGTAAAAAATATAAACATTTGATTACAAAGTCTACTTAATTTTCAATTTTATACCTTTTAGTATTTTCATAGGTACATCTTTCCAATAATGTTATAGTGAGAAACCGACGAAAATTTCAGCCAGATCGATGAATAACTTTTTGAGCTATACCATGAGCACTTTTTCAAAAGACCCCTAAAGGAATACCTTATAACGCCGCTATTTTGTTTTGTTTGAAAAAGAAAAAAAAAGTTTTACCACGTGAAAGTTGTAATAAGATAATGTCAAAATTTAAAAATGATGCGATTATCTTATCACATTTTTTAAAAAATCATGAAAAATGACTTTTTTTCGGGCGTCTAAAGAGATCTCCCCCCTTAACCTCAAATACTGAAGGGGAGGGGCGCCAATGTCAAGTTTTTGCCCCGGCTCGGAAAAATCGTAGATCCGGGGCTGGCGCCTCGTACAACTTTAGACGCGTTTTTCTCGAAACCACTTTTTTCAAACTGGGAGGACGGATTACTCGGACACCTTTGCATGGATCGATTTGAAATTTTGATTGTAGCTTCACAATTACAGTCTCTATGGGAATACGTAGCCGTTTTTTTAAATGTAAACTTTTTTTTATAAACAACTTACTGCTTATTTTTGGGCAAAAAATCTATTTATTTCTTTCCAAGGGCGCGATTTTTTCGAAATTTGATTTAAAAAATCCCTACGTAGTTTTTGTTTTTGTTCCAGGCCTTATACTTTACGAGAAAACCGTCCTCCCATGAAGCTATTTTTTATACTTTAATATGTTAAATAAACCCTCTCAAAAGAAATCGTATTTCTTTTTTCATACTCCCCAAATAAATTGTCAAAGGTAGGCCTTATTTTCTGTCGCTAGAGTGGTGTTATCCTTCAAGGCCATGTGTCACACCGACCGAGCGGACACGAGTGCGAGAGAGATAGCTGATTTACAGATTCCCAGTTTTCTCCTAAACGGTTGATTTAAAAAAAAAAGAGGCACCTATCACTCTGTTAAACGACGAACAACGTCTTTCTCTTCTTTCACACGAAATGTAGTGTGAGAGAGAACTTAGCAGTAGGATTTTTACCGACTGGACGTGTGAGCCATGTCCTCAAGGACATATGTCACACGTTCGGTCGGTAAAAATCCTACTATCAAGTTCTTTCCCAAATAGATCACATTTCGGACAAAAGAAGAGATAGCGGTTGTTCACTGTTCAACAGAGCGCAACGAGTACTGGCACTCATGGCGGCTCGGTCGGTGTGAAACTTGGCCTTAAACCGAATTAGCTTTGAGCTATTCGGAACGCCCATCATGTTGCGCTTATCTTCCCTTCATTTTTCTATAATATATTGTATAAACCTTGTTTTTTTTAACTATATCGGTGTTCCCGCTTTTTTGTAGATGCATATATAAAATAGAAGAATGAATACACCCATATTTTCAACCTCGGTAACATTCAAATATACGTTTCATTTTGAGCTGGAAGAGTTCTGGATTCGCGACGCGGGCTTTTGTTAAGGGGAGATATACACCTAGGAGCCGGGAAAAACGTCATTTTTGTGAATTTTTTCAAGGAAAACTATTTGAAATTTCGGATTGGGGTTTTAATTATCCAAAAGTATATACATTTAAAAATATGTTTAATTTTCTTTATTTAAAAATGTATTAAAAATATACAAGGATATTGTTTGATCCTTGGAGCGTCGTAAAAAATCTGCGGATACGGTACCCACTGGCGCTTCTTCAAAAATCATCTGAAAAAAAACTAAAAAGATTATTAAATTAGATACTATAATCTAGTACTTGTCATAGCCGATTTTGAAAATATCGATTTATGACAAAATGGCGGACGTTTGAACATAAATAGTGATTTTTGGGCCGCAAATTAGTTATTATTTTGCCTATAAATCAAAAACTACATAACGGAAAAAAATCCTATGACAAGTACTAGATAATGGTGTATAGAATAACCACAAAAAACCTCGAGGGAATCGGTTCATTGGTTTTCGAGAAATTTTCGGTACCGATTTGAAAAACGTGGTTTTGAGAAAAACGCGTTTGACAATTTGGGAATGAATAAATCATGAAATTTGTCAACTTACATGGAATCATCGATACCAGGCCCATAGTGTAGGTCTTCTACGGTCGACGGAATGTTCATAGCTTCTAAATCCTCGACCTCGACCATCTAGGTCTATATCTGCCCTTAAGGCCGGGTGCACGCTATGCGGTTCTGCCGGAGCGTTTTCGCCGGATCTGTAGTCTATGCATCGTTTTAGTCTGTAAACGTTTTTCCGGTACCTTCCGTCTGCAAACCTAGGTATTTCAAGTCCTGCCGTTTTTTTCACCCAATTAATATATACTAAACAAATTCGAAAAATTTCATGTTAGTGTTCGAAACATTCAATTTAATATATCAATAATTAAATTACACGAAAACAATTTTTTCGTATATTTTTTTGTTAAATAAATGAAGCAGCTCGGTAGGAAAGTAGTTTTGGCTAGGACACGAAATACCCAGGTTTACAAACGACGTGTTAAGTTTTTCTTCAGAAAAAACGAAGCATCCTGTAGAATTCATCGATGCAGGGCTCAACGAGATTCTTTCGAAAATTTCAGCTACCTCTCCCGCACTCACACCTCACGTGGTGTAACTCCCACTTACAATTAGTTTGGCGGCCAATGGGTGGCGTGCAAGATCTTGCATTACCATCGGTCGGTAAAATCGTTCCCGGAAATTCGATGAGCCTCGTGGTCCTAATCGTTTCTCGTCCGCAGCAGCGCGCAAACCTCGTTTCTCTCTATTCTTCTTCTCTTTCGTGTCAATGCGGGTGCGCAAAATCGAGAACCTCTGGCAAGGTCTTTGGGTTATCGTTGAAAATAGACACTGGCGAAAAATTCGTCGTGTCTTGGGCGTCTTAAGTAACGGATCGAGCGAAAAGATCGCCATTCTCGACCAAAACATCGCTTGTCCGCGTAAATAAAAAAATTGAAAAAACAGTGTAATAAGAAGAAAGATACGGAAACATGGCAGCTCGATCGTTGATCAGGTATGTCCAGCCAAAGTCGATAACACCGCAGATTTATCGGTGCGTGAGTGCCTTGTCGGCTTATGAGATTCAGCACAAGACACCACTCATCAAGAAGGAAATGCCCATACCGAAGGCCCATTATGGAGGTCGACACGCAGTTTCGCTCTTGCCAGGTGCCGGCATAGGCCCCGAATTGATGGGCTACGTCAAGGAGGTGAGTCCCTTTGATCAGATGCGCTTTGCTCCGAAACGCAGACACTGAATGTTACTCTCATCGTAAGAAGGATAAAAATTCTCAGAAACGATTGACCAACTTCGGACTCTCGTAACCAATCGTACAGTCAATTTTTAGTTCTGGGCAGAGCCCTTGCTCACGCTGCTTCAAGCCAGTACAGAACTCTATGAAAATTTATGACAATTTTTGCATAGTTTGAGTGCCATGATTTTTTTGCTAATTTTCCATTCATTTTTATGCTTATCTAAGGCCTTCGTTTTTGCAATTTGAGATCGTACATTTCCAACGAGAATACGTAAAAACGTTTGAATGATTTGAACAGCCAAAAGAAATTGTAACAATTGAAAAGAATTGATTTTTATTGCGTTCCAAGGATACGAACTTCAACATCATGATAATTGATAAGAATGGCACAAGAAAACAGCCAAGGTCAATCGTGTGTACGTACGATAAGACGTAAACCTTGGATGCTACTCCATCATATTTATCAGAGGTATAGAAATGTCCCTTGTGATCAAGAGACTTTGTGGGTGAGGAAGCTTCTGACATACTGGACGATTAGGATAAAGCAATGTGTCAGCTTTGTATCTTTCCTTTGCTTTGCTAGCTGTATTGGTCTTCATGAGGGAAAAAATAATGTATAGAACTGTAAAGAATAATAAAGTGGAGAGGTAGAGAATCTTTATGACAGTACAAAAATTTATAAAGGATATTAATGGAGACATTTTTATTAGAGGAAAAAATGTTACAGCAGAACAAAAAATATATAGATTTGTACTCCAAATATTTGATATCGTCTGTAATAATTAACATAGAAGAGATATCCACGTGTATATGTCAATTTGTAAGTGGATTTAAAAAGTACAAGTTTCTTTCACCAGGGATTTGCAAGATGGAGACAAATTTAGTTTCGGAGCAAAAATTTTACATGAATGATGTACAATTTTCGGAACGAAAGTACAGCCTGGATGAGGTTGAAGTTCATATCCTTGGAATGAAATGAAAATTAATGTGTGTGAATTCCTTCAATTTCTTTTGGCTGATTTTGCTTACAACAATACCTTAACCATTTTTTATAAGATACTCATTAAGCGATTGACAATATAAATCTATGAAATAAGATCTATGATAATAAAAATTAAAAATATAAAATGTCAAAAAAGAGTTTTGTTACATTCCACCAATTCTTCAAGAGCATCAGCCTGGTGAGGCAGGGTGACAACTGGATTTAGGATATTATTAACTGTTTTGAGATGCGTTGTTTTTTTTCAAGGGGAAACGTACGTTGATATATGTGAGACTTCTAAACTTTTATGATAATATACAAAGAATAAATGACCTGACAAACTTTGTCTTTATATTATGACATTGGAGGTGCTGAATTTCTTAATTAAAGATATGTAATTTTTACAACTGGTATTATATTTAATAATATGTACCCAGAAGATGAAGAGCCTATTAGGGGGAGGGTCTGAAGCCACAAAAAATAATATACTTTGCTGTTATTTCCAGAGATTGTAATACCAAGATTCGAGATCAAGGGGTTAGGCTACGGTGACAAGCTGAAAATCATGACATTGAAGTTTGCATCGTTTGAATGCAATGATTTTTTTGTCATTTACCATTCTTTCATTTTTATGCATATCTGAAGCCTTCTTTTTTTGCAAATCGAAATCGTAAATCTCTAGTAAGAAGATGTTAAAACGTTTGAGTGATTTTTACAGCCAAAAAAATTCATACAATTAAAAAGAATTTATATTCGTAGTGTTCCAACTATCCAAACCGCAACATCATCCGAAAATCATGGTTATTTCAAGAAATTAATTTTAAAGGAATAAGTACAATATTTGAAAAATCGTTTCCACATTTATTTGTACGTACATTAACAAAATTTTGTACCAGATTTTATCGAAAAATATGAATAATTGAAGTAGTTATAAACAATTTCGTGAAAGACCTCTGAATGTGAGGGGCTCAACGGTGTACATGATTTTAGCCATGCGCTTGATCTCAAACAAAGAAAACGATTTTTTCCTTAAAATAGATAATAACGGCCAAGACTTGAACGAGCCTTTTTTAATGGTTGTATTTCAATTATAAAAAAAGGTTTGAATTTTTTTCCCATTTTTCGGGAAAAATGCTATCATTGTTAATAACTAATGCAAAAAATGTCAAGATTCAAGACAAAATCGAGAAGAAAAACGTTGGTAAGACTAAACTACTATTACACTGAATAAGTGTACCAAATTCCAAATCAATCCATTCACTAGATGTGGAGAAATCTTGTACGCCGTTTAAAAAAAATAGATTCAAAGGAAATGCGTTTAAAGGTAGGGATACTTTTAGGCAAGGAAAAAAGTAGCTGATTTTTATGATTTTTTCTTAGAGGAAAGATTTTTGGTTATTACATGGTATTTCTTTTCATTAATCTTCAAAAATGGTGGAGATACGGCGCCGTCTTCTAAACGGATTGTGGCAGATGTTGCCAGACAGATTGACACATAGCATTAGTGGGATTTATCTGAGAAAAAAAAACCAACGAAGATTTTTTTTTTTTCATTAACACTCATACGCAGAATATGACCCAAGAAAAATTGCGAAATGTTTAATCAATTAAATGGTACGCTTTGAAACAAAAAGATTGAATTTTCGAGAATACTCTTATTTTATTTTCTATAACATTTTAGGTCATCTTTTAAACAATAAGATTTATAACAATTGTCATCAGAATCGATCGGTTAGTTTTTTAGCTATACTTAGTGTGTTCAATAGTCATGTCAGTTTTGAAAATGCAGATTAGAAGATCATCCCATACATCCGCTATTTTTAAAGATTAATAAAGAATAAAAAAATACCGAAAAACTGCCAAAAGTTGTAATAAAACATACCTTAAGTCTAAAAAATGATGAAGAAATCTTTTCTTTTAAAACAAAAATATGAAAATCAGCCAATGTTTTCCTCGCCTAAAGGTATCTCCCCCCTTAAAGTATTCCTTTAGCAAAGGGCCGTGTTTTGTGGGGCATAAGGTGGGCCCTTCTGAATCATCGATTCCATTTTTCACGAAAGTTCACGCCTTTAAGGGGCCATACCAGTGTGAACGCTGAAAATTTGGGTGATTTTCGGGAATTTTTTTGAAGAAAATTCTCAATTAAATGTTTCGGAAAATTAAGAATATATTTGGCTATATTTGACCTATATTACATAATTTTTTCATAGAAAAATATTGAGATCCAAGCGACTTGTGCGCTGCATTCGGAGGCGCCAAAAAAAAAGTTCCTCCACTGCTGACATGATTCCGGCCGATTGAGTAGCTGAAACCGAAAAAGGAAAAAATGTTGTTAAACTGGAAGGTATTTCCTGTGCAATGACGTAGGATTTTCGAAAAATATCAAAATCTACGAAAATGGCGTAATTATGAAAAAAAGTCTGTTTTCTTGCCTATAAAATGGTCGTTTTTTTCAATGCCAAATCGTAATTTTTTATCCAATCAAAGATATCCTACGTCAATGTAGAGTAAATACATTCAAGAGTACTCAGTTCAAATTTCAAGTCAATCGGATAATTGCTCTTTGAGTTACAATATCAGCAAATTTGAAAAATCTCATTTCTAGAAAAAACGCGTTTAAAGATTGAACTATCGATTTTTTCAAGATAAAATGAACAAAATACGGCCTTGAAATGTTTACAGGATATTCTTGAAAGTATAAACTGTCGAAAAAGGCAACGAAAAAATCGATTTTTTGAAAGTGTCACACTGGTATAGCCCCTTAACGTCCATTGTGTCCAGCGTGAAAATCTTGCCTTCAATGTTTACTAAGTACAGAATTATCGTTATCAGGTGTTCAAATACGCGGGTGTGCCGGTCGACTTCGAGGACATCGACATAGATCCGAACGCGCCGAACAACGACGATCTTGATTTCGCGATAACGTCGATACGTCGCAACGGCGTTGCGTTGAAGGGCAACATCGAGACGAGGAGTCGCGAGGCTGGTGTCCTCTCGCGAAACGTCGCGATGCGAAATCAGCTCGATCTGTACGTCAACGTGCTCCATTGCGTCTCTTACGTGGGTGTGAGTTCCCGCCAGAACAACATCGACATTGTGATAGTCCGACAAAATACGGAGGGCGAATACGCGATGTTGGAGCACGAGAGCGTTGACGGTGTGGTCGAGAGTATGAAGATAATAACGCGTTCGAATTCGGAGCGCGTCGCGCGTTACGCGTTCGAGTACGCGAAGCGCAACGGGCGCAAGAAAATCACGACCGTTCACAAAGCGAACATAATGAAATTGTCGGACGGCCTGTTCCTGGAAACGGCACGTCAAGTAGCCAAAGAGTTTCCCGACATAACGCACAACGACATGATCATCGACAACACGTGTATGCAGCTTGTCTCGAATCCCCATCAGTTCGACGTGATCCTCACGACGAATCTCTACGGCGCCATTGTCTCGAACGTCGTGTGCGGTCTACTCGGCGGCGCTGGCCTCCTAGCCGGCAAAAATTACGGCGATCATTATACCATTTTCGAGCCCGGCACTCGCAACACCGGCTCCAAAATAGCCGGCAAAAACATCGCCAATCCGATCGCTATGCTGAACGCGGCGGTCGACATGCTGCGTCATCTTGGACACAAGCATCACGCTACCATCATACAAAACGCGATCAACAAGACGATCAACGCGAGAATACACACGCCCGACTTGTACGGTGGCACGGCGACGAGCAGGGACGTCATCGACAGTATATTGAAGCACATCAAACGGGCACAGGAATGAATCTCAAAGACTCTTCCTTCGATAGACACAAAAAAAAAATACGCGCTTGGAAACTCGATATTGTTTCATAGATACGATCCAGTGATCATCCGTTTCGCTTAGGCCGCAATTATTCAGTTTTATGAAATGTACATGACGTAAATTTTATAAATCGACGTTGAATTGCGATATTTCGTAGACTCGATATCGTTAACGATGATTCTCATCTTCCCCGTCCCTTATTTATTTGATGCCATTCATAACCACGAAAATATCGAATTTCGCCAGAGCTCCGGCAAATCCTCGGAGATAGCGTTTGTCAAGGCATTTTCGGCCAAGAGAAAAACGAAGATTAAGCTTGCGGCGTGTGAACTAGCAAGATTTTCGAAAATCGTGCTATCTTCGTTGTAGAGTTAATATCGACCAGTCTGAAGCGTGGCGCCGATACGGTGCGTGCCTTGTAAAAATAATGCAATAAATTGGAAAGACTTTAGTATAAGTAGATGAATTGTTTTATTCAATGTACACCGTTTTCGGAGTTACGAGAATAAATATCTTGGCGTATATTCGTTATTGTACAAACAAATGATAAAAACATGGAAACTGTGTCAACAGATTTCGTCTCAGCATTGCGTGTATGTGTGCCAGTGATAATTACCACGGATCGGCGCTTTTTTCGAGATACCTCAATTTCGCAACAGCTGCAACGCTAATTCCTCGGTCGCTTGCAAATCACTACTCTCGTTTATCTCGAATTTGTGTTTTTTCTTCGACTTCTTAAGTTCCTCTTGCGTCACTAATTTCCTTTTTGGCGGTCTGAAATAATGGGAAAAAAACGTTAGTAAATATATCATTATTTTTCGCTGGAAAACAAATATGTTTGCGTAAAGAAAATGCGAAGTCGTGCTGCATTAAATATTGCAATACGTTTTCATGAAAATTGATGAGAAATTAGACCAATTAACCTGTGAACATATTCGTCGATATCTTCGTCGTTGTCGTCCGAGATTTCAGATTTTTCGTCGTTCGAGTCTTTAGGTTTTTCGTCATCCGAACTGTCCTTTGGTCCGTAAATTTTGTCCGGATCCGGAAGCCAGGAAAGATCTGGCTCTTCCGCTTCGCTCTCGCTCACGTAATCGGCCAATTGGACTCGAGTCTCTGGCTCGTCATCCTCGTCCTCGTCATCGCTAGCGACTACTTTTTTGCTGGCTTTGAGCTTGCGCTTTTCCTCTCGGTGCTTCTCCTTGATCTTTGCCTGAAAACGTTTCTTATCGAAACGATCCTCCTCGCGAAGAATTTTCTTGGCCATCTCGATGTTGATTCCCGACGACTCGTCATTCTCGTACTGTTTCGCGAGCTCTGAAACTTTTGATTTTGCCGAATCTACGAGTTCCTGCAGAAGCAATGAGAAAATAGGAGGACAATTAGGATTGAATTAGAAAAAATGACCAATTTGGAGTTCATCGATTAGCTTACCTGACCATCCTCGTCGAAGGTTGTCTTTTTGTTCGGAACTATTTTCTTTCGCAGTATCTTTTTAGCCATCGCTGCTTTGGTTACGGCTTTTTTGCTCTTTGACTTTGAGTCCGCAATATCGTTGTCCATTTCATCTGATACATCACCGTCGATCTGTACGTTCTTCCTCTTTACCGTCAGAATATCGTCGCCGTCGTCGCTATCGTCTGGAATATCGGACGGCCATTTCAACGCGTCCAGCGGTAAGTATTGGTTCACGTCGTATCAAAGTAAGCGATAATAATTGCGCAAACAAGGTTGGCCAACCTTCTTTTTCAAGGGTTTCTCCGATTTGTGTCAAATTCGAGGCAAAACGTGCAAAAAAGCCGAAGGGACGTACCGCCATAATAATAAATTAGTATATTGCATAGTAGAGTGGCCCAAATTTGAGCACTATTTTTTTTCCTTTTTCTCACCATCGAATTATCTTTTTTAAAGAGAAAATAAAATTGTCACGAAATCTGCGAGCGGTCAAAAAATATTTAGAGGGCGCGCAATACTCCCAAAAATTCAAATTTTCATTAAAAAATCGATTTTTTTCTCCGTTTGATTCTCACCCATGAATTTTACGCTTTATAATATTTAAATTAACCTCGCCGAAGCTCCAGCCGGTCAATGAATGTTTAGTGGTCGCTCAAGGCTTCGAAATTTCCAATAGTCGCCAATTCTTTTTATTCATCTCACTCATAAATTTGACGCTTTGTAAAATGTTCAAAGCAATTAATCATTTTTCTTTAGCAACAGAATTTTCACACTACTAACCCAAGGATTATAATCTCTGTTTTCATAAAATAATTTTTTAAAGCGCTTGTCCGTAAACAAAAGTATAGGTCCCCCGTTTTATCGGGTTAGAAGTGTGAGGTAAATTTAAAAAATCCGTTTCTAAAGAAAAGAAGGATTAATTGTTTTGAAAAATTTACAAAGTGTTAAGTTTATGAGCGAAAAGAGAAAAAAAGCGAAAATTGGAAATTGCGGCGGTCTTGAGCGACCATTAAATATACATTGGCCGGCTAGAGCGTTCGCGAGCTTAATTAAAAAATTTTAAAGCGTGAAATTCATAGGTGAGAAGTGAACGACAAAAATCGTTTTTTTTTAAATGAAAACTTGCATATTTGGGAGGCATGAGCGATCTCTAAATATTTTTTGACCGCTCGCAAATTTGGCGACGATTTTTTTTTTCTTCAAAGAAGATAATTGGATAGTGAGAAAAAGGAAAAAAAATAGAGCTCAAACTTGGGCCACCCTATTGCATAGTCACGAGTCACCGATAAAATAATCGTACAAGTTGGTGGGGCACGAGAATAATGTGCACGAGCCGGGAGATACATAAATGTTGATCAACTGAGAAATGAAAATAAAAAATATTTTCGCCACGCTCTCCTGCCCCAAATGATTGCACGAAACGTGCGAAGACGCAAATTGCCGAATTGTTGACACACTTGAATCAATAAACAATGAATAATTAAGGAAATGAAATTTACCGTTCGCAAATAGAGCGTTATCAATATTATTTTTCGTCTCTTTCGATGAAATTTGTACCCGTTGATCGTCTTCTGAATCGACATTGAACGAATTATCATCGAAGTCGTCACCACTCGACTTTGTACTTTGCAACATGTTTTCTAGCACTGCGTCATTCTCATTGGCGATGGATTCCAATTTTTCCTTCTTCGTTCTGCCAGGCTTGTCCTTTGCCGAGTCCTTTTGCATCCTTTGCAGAAAGCGTATCCTCGGTGGGATGGCTAGACCCAAAGATCTGAACGATCCAATTTGATTAACATGCTCATATTAATTAAGAAATTGTTATCCTAAGAATTGCGGGTGGGCTTACTTGGCATACGAATCCGTATCGAGTGCGTGAACATTGAAAATTTCCTTATCCTTCATCAGGAACACCGATTTTACGTAAGCTACGAAAGCACGCTGGGCCGTTTCTTTGAGAGCAACGTCCCGAGCGAGGAGAGCCTCGAGTTTACGATGAGGACTGTTGAATTTGTTTGGATTTATTCTATATTGATCATAAAGAAAAAACATCGTCAAACGTTTATCAAGAAAAAAAAACAATTCTAGGCGTGTTTGTTCCAATGAACGTATAAACATCCGAAAATGGGGTTTGAATAGAATTTTAAAGAATCAATATTTTGATTTCCGATGGAAACACAGCTGAAACCTGGTAAAATGTAACTGCCTATATCGGTACAGCTTTTCCAGTTTCCCTTAAGGCAGGATATACATTTACAACAATCAGAAAATGGATTTCCTTTTTTTCTCTTTAACCCATAGATCTATATATGTAGAATATTTAATCGAAGTTTCGAAGCGAAATGAACAAAGTGGGGATCATTTTAAAAAGAGGGGACAAAATGATCTGTTTTTGCGTATTCGCTGGACAGCAAGCTTAGAAAGTAAACCACCGCTTACATGAATTGAATCATCGCGGTCGTATTTTCTGTATTTAAAATGTCCCCGCTGATTGAAAATACTCCTAAAACCATAATTTAATGTTTTCTCGTATTTTAAATTTATTACACTTCTCTTGAGGGTATAAATACCCTCCATTCCATAAAATTCCATTTTATTCGCGGTTTCAACAAATGTTCAACCCGTTTCGTTGAAACTACTATAATTCCATCGGTAATATGAATTTTATGTTTGAGTATACATGTATGTTCGAATTGAACTTCAGGAGCGGTTTCCAGTGAGGGGGGGGGGGGGAGGGGTAGCTGCATTTCGTCTACATAGATATTCCCTCTTAAAAAACGAATTCTCCAAATACAAAAACGAAAATATAATAACAATACCATTATTTTCATATAGATAGTATATATAAATGAGTTTGGTGTGTTCAGTTTTTCTTGATTGCGCATTATAAATTGTCATATACGGATGTCTACGCTCCAATTCTTAAATGAGCTAACATGCTGAATGAAATTTAACGCATATGCGAAATAATAACGTACAGAGCTCTCTTTATTTACACACATGTGACGATTTCTCGGAAAAATCCGCTAATTAAGTGCATCAATGAGAATATTCCTATAGCGTCGATACGCGATAAGGTCCTATCTCATTGCGTCTTTCCGCGCTGAATCATACATAATTGCGTATCATCTTACATCAAGGTTACGATACTTTGGTGGCTTGCTTTATAAGACGGTAGCCTTTCGTCTTCTTCCAGTCCACGTTGAGGCGAGCCCCAATCAGTGTTCTGCGTGTGTTAATAATATTTTTACCAAACGTGAAAGTAAATCCAATCAACGTGATTAAAATACTACTAGCTACATTTGAAGCGATAAATATTGCACAAACTCCGGTTAACAACGCGGAGATTGAACTTGCTGACAAGTTCGAAACAATTCTGATAAATACTATGCAAGACTCTAATGGAGTTGAAATGATAGAAGAAATACTCGATTTTCAAGAACCATTCAAACAGTACGATGCCAATGCTGTTGAAGATACTATATGGCAAAAAGACACTGATGATCAGGTGAGCTATGAGTGCAAAAAAAAGCACTATAATACTAGAGATCTGGCAAGCCCAAAAATTACAGCGCAGAAACCGTCTGTCAAAAATACAAATCTGTCAAGTCGAAACGACAATTGCAGAGCTGGGCACATCAGGTAAATAAAGGTGGTACTTATACAGAAACGCTGGCGCAAATTTCCGAACATACATCGAAGAATATGAAAACTACTATAGATTCTCGTGTTATTATACATGATATTGATCGTCAGAAGTGGGCACTTCCAGCCGAAAAGGAGATAAGCTTTGAGGGTGTACGATTCAAAGCCTCTCACAATTGGCTATGGAATGTGAAAAAACCGCACCGCATTGTATCTAGAAAAATTGATCAATTTGTAACGCGCAAAATGGTGGAAGGAAAAGAACTTCTACGGAAAAACGCAGATAACTTTGTAGCTGATGTTGTACTGATCGAAAAAGAGCGGAATTGTGTACAATTCGGATCAAAGCGGTTTTCAACTGGAGATCCATTCAGGACCACGATAGCAACAAAAGGAATATAGAAGGTTGCATACGTTGTGTAGTCAGTCTCTTCAACAAGTCACAGTTATACGATCCAACCTACTAAAAGCGCTGATGAGAAATTACTTTCTCCGCTTTCCATTGTTTTGAAGGAGACGAAGGTCGAATTTGGACCAAGAGCAGAGTACGAAATATTCCGACCCGAAAACGTCTTTGTAACGGCATCCAAATCGGGGAAACTTACTTTTGGTATGTATTCGCACAAATAATAATAAATGGTCCATCGTTGTTTATTGATATAAAATGTATTTAATATCAACAATAGATTTCTTTAAATATGAAAAGCGTTTTGTTTTAACAGAGGATTTTAAAAACTGGGTGGAAAAGGTTTTCTTTCCTAATGTCGGGAGTAACAGCGTACTGTTCATAGACTCTTCTAGTGGACACTGCCCTAAATTCGTTCGTGAAGCGATCCTACTCAACCAGATCTCCAGTATTCAACTGCTTTTTTTTGTACTCATAATTCACCTGATCATCAGTGGAACAGGTGTCAGAATCACCATCACCGGTGTCTTTTTCCCATATAGTATCTTCAACAGCATTGCGTCGTACTGTTAGAATGGTTCTTGAAAATCAAGTTCATTATAGTCTTGCATAGTATTTATCAAAATTGTTTCGAACTTGTCAGCAAGTTCAATTTCCGCGTTGTTAACCGGAGTTTGTGCAATATTTATCGCTTCAAATGTAGCTAGTAGAATTTTAATAACGTTGATTGGATTTACTTTCATGTTTGATAAAAATATTATTAACACACGCAGAACACTGAATGGGGCTTGCCTTAGCGTGGACTGGAAAAAGACGAAAGGCTACCGTCTTATAAAGGGAGCCACCGAAGTATTGTAAACTTGAAGTGCAATACAATACGCAATTATGTATTGATTCAGCGTGGAAAGACCTTATAAGATAGGGCACCATCGCGTATAGACGCTATAGAAATATTCCCGTTGATGGACTTAATTAGCGGGTTTTTCCAAGAACGCGTGACATATACGTAAATAAGGAGATATCTGTACGTTATCATTTCACATATGCGCGGGTAAACAATTTGATTTAGCATGATAGCTCATTATAGAATTGAAGCGTGGACATCCGTATATGACAATGTATAATGCGCAATCGAGAAAAACTGAACACAACGAACTGATTTATATACACTATCTATATGCAATTGATGGTATTGTTATTATATTTTTATTTTTGTATTTGGAAGACTCGTTTTTTAATAGGGAACACCAATGTAGACGACGGGAAAAATATTGTGGCAATATTTCGAGGGAATGATGGAGCCGCTTTCCGAAAATTTGGGGACCGTCTTTGAAAAGTATGTTTCGAGAAAATCGCGGTGAAAGTTTGTTAAAGAAATGACACGCTTGACAGCTCGGTTCAAAAACCGCCCACGACATTTACAATTTTTCGCATATCAAGATCAAATTTACAAACGATATTCTTAAGAATGGAAACTATGAGGCGAGCAAAAAAAATATACAAAACACAATGTTTACTCGGACATGACCCCTTAAGACTTATTCTGTAAAGTATTATAATAAAATATATAACAAGTTATAATAGAAGTGTATGTTCATTTCTGTATGAATTCTTCCGAATCGGAGTCGAAAACGTCTCAACTCGAATATATGAGCCTTATGAGTAAGGGGCAGCACCCCCCCCCCCCCCCCCCCCCACTACACACCTCTCCTGGAGGTCAATTCAAACAAACATGTATACCTAAACATCAAATTCATATTACCGATGGAATAATAGCAGTTTCAACGAAACGGGTAGAGAATTTGTTGAAACCACGAATGAAATGGGATTTCGATGGGGGAGTTTACCCTTAAGAGGTGTGTTATAAATTTGAAATATGAAAAGCCTAAAATTATAGGTTTCAGGAGTATTTTGAATCAGACGGGACATTTGGAATAGATAAAATACGACCGCGATGATTAAATTCATGTAAGCAGTGGTTTACCCCCTAAGCTTGTTGTCCCGCGAATGCGCAAAAAGACGTCAACTTTAATTTTGTCCCCTATTTAAAATTATCCCCATTTTGTTCATTTCCATGCAACCCTTCGACGTGTGAGTTGCAAAAAGTGAAATATAGGGGTGGTAGTGGAAATATAGTGGATTTTTCATCGCTTCAGATTAGCAGGATTGTCGTTTTTGTTTCATTTTGATCGGTCGACTGGTTGTGGATGAAACTGCAATATTATCCCTTGACATGCCTTTCTTCGAGGGGTGGTTTCACCGCTTAAAACCGTTTTTCCGCCGATAAAAAAAGTACGTGTCGCTTAGTTTTCAATGCTTCATAACATATATGAGTTCAAATAAAATCGAAGGACGACACCTGAGGGACGTTCCTTGTTAGTTTAAAAAATCCCTCAAAATTACTTAATTTTTTCCCGTCTAAATGTACATCCCGCCTTAAAAGTGTCTGTGGGCAACACTCTCAAGGATCTCTTAGGAACCGGAAATAGCGAAGTGACAAGTCTGGGGTACAAGACAGAGGCCTTTGACTTTTAAAATCGAATTATCAGGCAAGGCTGCAGGAAAGACAGCAGGGATTGTCAACAGAGAGCGGAAAACAGTTTTTTCGTCTTACTTGATCATGGAGATCGGTATTTTTCGCTCCCTCAACTTTTCGACGATTTTTTCCTCGCTGGGCAACAAAACCAGTAGAGATTCGCCGCCTCTCTGAAATCTGGCTGTCCGTCCAGCACGATGAATGTACGCGTTCGCGTCCTCGGGACAATCCATCTGTACGACCCAATTGACAGCCGGGAAGTCCAAACCTCGCGCGGCGATGTCGGTCGCCAATAAAACGGCATTTTGCTTCTTACAAAAAGTCTCGTAGATACTCATGCGTTTCAATTGATGCAATTTTCCGTAGAGCGCCAGAAGACTCACTCCCGGTCTCATTCGACAAAACACTTCGTACGTATATTTGACCTGAACATTGAGAAACATTGATGCTTATGTTATGCCCGGAGAAGGAGAGAAGAGGAGCGTATGTGAGAATTCGTTCGACCAATGTACCTGCTTACAGCTGGAGAAAAACACAATAACTTTTTGCTTAAGATGATGCCTTATGAAAGACCAGAGCATAGCCATTTTATCCTCCAAATTGCAAATGACGTAACTCTGCTGAAGACCCTCGGGCGTCGTGTGCTCCGCATTCTCGTGAACCGATACGTACATTGGATTCTTCAGACTCAGTCTTGCCAAGTCTCGAACGGATCTGGATAACGTACGTACAATGATTCATGTTCCTTCATCACTATGGATCTCGTGATTCCGGGATAGAGCTTGGACTATCGGAATACAGGTATTTCGATATTTTCCGGTATTTATGTGAAACATGACGTTGAAGTTTGCATCGAAATGGAATGGAATGCAACGAAAATTATTTTCTTTCAATTTCCCAATTTTTTAGGATTCTTATTTAGCGATCTACAACAAATTTGCAAAATGTGATTTTGCATAATGATGGAAATAAGGAATCGGAAAGAATTTTCGTTGCGTTCTAACGATGCAAACTTCAACCCCATTGTGAAACCTTGATTAAAAACGTTAGAAGCTTGAAAGTGAAGATGGAAGTTATAGAAATAATAGTGTATAGCGAACAAGGAACATCACTTAAAAGTCCACCTTCGATTTTGATGAAACTCATGTGTGTGATAAAGCATTGAAAACAATTGGACGCATATTTTTTTATCTTGCGGCAAAACGTTCCTAAGAGGGGAAACGACCCCTTAAAGAAAAGCGTGTCACTCCTTAATTGAATTGTTTTTCAATTATTCTATAGTGGCTTTTTTTATCGCTTTGCCTTAGAAGAATTTTGGTTTTTGTTTCATTCAGGTCGGTGGACTGCTTGTGGGTGAAACTCCAAAACCACCCCTCGACACGCCTTTCTTTGAGGGGTGGTTTCCCCCCTTAAAAGCGTTTTCCCGCGAACAAAAAAAATAGCTGTATAATAGTTTGCAATGCTTTATCACATATATGAGTTTCAACAAAATCGACGGTGGACACTTAAGTAATATTCCTTGTAAGGGAAACCACAGTATTTATCCAAAATCACAGTATTTAATTGAGATAATTATTTATTATACATTTCTAAACATACATTGCTAGGTTCTCAAATATATCCAACCCAACATAAGATAAATAAACCTTAAAAAAAACAAAAAATAAGAACTTTTATGCAAATCACATAAGTAAATGACATAAGCAAACAAGCAAAATTAAAATTAGGAAGTTCGACGCAAGTCAGCGTAGCAGTAGCTACCGAAATGCAAACAAATGGCATAGTTTGTGGCAGGCAGGCAACAGCATGGTCACTAATTAACGAAATTGAGATTGTTGAAACAATGACCGCAGAAGAAGGGCATCTGAAGCTTCGCCTTTCAGAGACGACCTTACCTTATTGCAGGCGTAAGCCGCGAAAGAAAAGGCCCTTTCTGATTCCACACTCGTGGTTAAATAAGTTAACACTTTGGAAATATTTAATGCATATTATAATATTTTAAGGCTGTTAAACGTAATTAAAAAACAAGTAAAAGTAAGTTAAATAAAAATAATAATTATGATATTTTACGTTTTTCAACTCTGATATCGAAATATCGGTATTATTCGAGTCCTATATCGTTCTTTGGACATCGGATTTTGAATCCGATATTCCGGTTTTTCGATACCATCGAAAACCGGTATCCATGCTCTATTCCGCAATGTGCAAGATTAATGTTCAATTCATAATTTACTTTGTCTGTGTGGCTGAAAACAGGAGAGTCTGTCTTTCCGGAGGCAGGTTGGCGATGATCGCATTCATGGTGGTTTCAAAACCCATGTCGAGACATCTATCAGCCTCGTCCAAGACTAGAACCTTGTGTGTTTAATAATAAGCGATTTTAATCATACATACAAATGACTAGTTGTTTTCCAATTTTGCGATACAAATTCAAAATCTTATGGTCAGAAAGCTCGTGCAATCTTACAATCAATTAATTGGATGAGAATGGGAAAGACAGCGCAAAGCTCGGGGCAGATGGCGCCACCATAGCCCGTCCCAAGCACTTAAATTCATGGCACGTCCCCGAAAGTGAATGGTTATACACATTTTCTGAAAACATAATATTTTAACATTACATTTTTTAAATTTCATCCTTACGGGACAAAATGTGTTCCTTCAGCAGTACATCCTACGCACAACGCTAAACCACGTTAAAATCAGCTGTTTACCCGTAAATAATTAGAAAAATCGTAAATAAATAAATAAGTATGACCGTCTGGTTGAAAACAAACACTCAGACACCGCTCGTTCGGGACGTGCTATGCTAGCGCCGCCAGTGACGAAAAGTGGCAGCTGTCTTTCCCATTAGAAGAAAAAAAACGGCTAATGAATTTACATCGATTTAAAAAAAATGTTTGATTTAGCCTGCCTTCATTGTGACACAGTCGAAGAGGGGATTCTCGTCCATATGCTGCAGGAGGCGACCAGGAGTGCAAATTATTATATTGCATTGATCCATACGTTTCTTTTCGAATTGTAAATCCTTGCCGCCTATTATCAAACCGGCGGAGATGTCGTGATGATTGCCGATCTTGCGCAGTGTCTCGTATATCTGATAAGCCAGCTCTCGAGTGGGAGTTATGACGAGCGCTCCCACCCCATCTAGGCGAGTCCATCTTTTACAGAACAGTATTTCCAATATCTGAAAATTGAGAAATATTTTATACTTGGCAAATAAAAATTGGCTCGCTTTATTTCATAGGAGTCGACTTTGCGTTGAAATACTATGGGACATAACGAAAGATCGCAGCAAAATGCAAAACGCAGTAGATACAGGCTAAACGACGTTGGTAGTTTTTCAAGTTATGCATAATTATTTTAATAAACACTGAGACCAAAATATAGCTGTCAATATCCGTAGGACTATTCCATAGTTTCCATCTATCTCTATACAATATAGTTCTACCGTATTGGGACACAGGCAAGACTGCCACAAATGGATGGTAGAGAAAAACAATAGCAACAGATGACCTTGAAGTTCGCATCGTTGGTATGCAACGAAAATTAATTCTTTTTCATTGATAAAACTTATTTTTGGCATATTTAGGCTATGAAAATCATTCGAACGTTTTTACGTATTTTTATTACAATTTTACAACCTCAAGTTGTAAGGAAGAAAGGTTTCGAAATTAAAAAAAAAATCGTTGCATTCCAGTGATGCAAACTTCAAAATCGTGGCAATAGCGAAGCAGCAGAGAATTAAGGAGGTTGGAGCAGTCCATTGAGTCAAATGACGATTTACGTTTTTTTTTTTCAATGAACCTCACAACAATGCAAACAAGGTATAGATTTAATCCGCATAGATGCTAATTTTTCATAAAATATATAATTAAAGGGCAGAATTATGCATTTTTATATTAGGTATACAACTTAGTTCGGTCCGTTTTCAAAAGATGGCTCTAGGTGCTATAAATGATTGACAGCAAAAGCTGATTTTTGCTGTATCGTGAAGTATCAACATCTCTTAACCAAATATCGTTTATAGACCTTTGAGTTTTGCGCATCAAGTCTAATTTTTACTGCGCTGAAAATGTCAAATTTCGTCCCAAATAGCCACCATTTGCGGGAAGTGTTGATTTTCTGTTTCAATTAGAAGAAAAGTGCAGCTGAAGCCCACCGAATGCTGGTCGAACCACCACGGGAGACTTCTACAGGCAACAATTGATCCGTTTAAAGCGAGCTATAGCCCAAAAACGTCCAAAATATGCGACCAGACACGAGTCCATAATCTTTCAACATGACAACGCTCGGCCTCACGTTGCTATTGTGGTTAAAAACTATTTGAAAAATAGTGGGTGGGAAATTCTGGCTCACCCGCCTTATAGCCCAGACCTTGCCCCTTCCGATTACCATTTGTTTCGATCGATGCAGAACGCTTTGAGTGGAATATGCTTCACATCACAACAGGGTACCAAAAATTGGCTTCAAAAGATGAACGCTTCTTCCGTGACGGAATTCATAAATTACCAGAAAGATGGGGAAAAGTAGTGGCCAGCGATGGACAATACTTTGATTAATGTATTAATTCATTTTATCATTCAAATTCGTGCGTATTTTAAGCAAAAGAACGGACCGAATTAAGTTGTACACCCACTATTTTCATTAAGTGAAAAAGAAAGACTCTGGTGTTACTACTAACTCGAAAAAGCATTACAATAACATTATCAATGATTATTATGAAAAAACTGTGTCGGTCAATCTTTTATACAACCCTGAATGAAATCTTGCATCATTTATAAGTATGCCTATTCATATTCATGTCGCGACATTATTTATTATTACCATCAATTAATATTAAGTGTTGCTGACGTACAGCAACATCGCGGACATGACTGAAGGCAATGGTCTTCAACCGCCAACCAAGATTGGTCATCTTTTATTGAACCTTCATGGTCCAAAATTGAATATATATGGTTTTCCATGGGCAAGATGGTTCTTTTTCTTCTAAATGGTCACGAAGATTTAGATTTACATTGATCCGTTGTTAGAAATAGTTTATCTTAGTGCTGAATAGCCAAATAATTACATCGCCCGGAGCTTGAAAGTCTCGCCCATCTAACCGCATGTAAAATTACACACCTTAAACTATGTTTTATCTCCGGTGTTTTGTGGTGAAAAAATTTGTAAATTCTCACCATAGTCTACACAATGATATATACAGTGAAACCACGTTTATAAGTTCTTCACTTATATGTTCTGATCATTTATATGTCAAACTTCTCTAGATCCGGCAGATTCCGTTCATAAATGTGGTAATAAAGTTCCATTTCTACGTTTTTCACTTATACATGATTAATTTTATTTCCCAGCGTCAGTTTCAAGGTTCGTTTTTCCTCAGTTTTATGCTAATCACACTTCATATTCTTCCACGGGAGAAAATTTCATGTGACTGCGTTTTGATGTTTCGATGTTTCAGACCTCTACTATGTATGCATGTACTGTGATGACATATCTCTTATCAATGCGAACATGTTTGTTCTTTACGGTCTCAAACGTCGTAGTGTTACAAACTTGCTTTAAATAAAAGTTCAAAACAGAATTCCGGAAACTTGAGTTGGCTCATTACTCAATTATTCCCAATCAAATTTTTAATTGGAAAACCAAACATTAATATCAGAGAGGTACTGCTAATGAGAAACATCGGGAATTATGCACCAATCGCCATTTTCATATGTTAAAGAGTTTCAGACACATACTGCATTTCACTTCTATGTTATTCTCACTTGTACGTCATATTTGATGTACCCCTTGAGAAACGTATAACTAAAGTTTCACTGTATTAATATATTTTTTCAATCTTGGATTGTGGGTAACGCTACAACCTTTTTAAATGATAAAGGCAACACAGGGACAACGATACTTATAAAAGCTCGTAAGAGATATACGATGAATCTATGGAAGGTGAATCAGGTTGGGGTGAAATATCTCCATAATTTGCAATATTTAGGAACATACCGGGATCAGAAACGCGAGCGTTTTTCCACTGCCGGTCTTGGCTGCCCCTAAAATATCGTTTCCTCTGAGGGCCAGGCCGATACTCTGTCGTTGTATATCCGTTGGTTCCAAGTAATCATTCTCACGTAGACCTTTTTGGGTTTTTGGCGATAATGGCAAATCGCTGAATTTCGTTATCTTCGACTCGTCGATCTAAGAGGGTTGAGTAGAAAAAAAATCACTTATTCGAGAAAAAACGGAGGATTTGGAAGTTAAGTTAACCAAGTTAAATCTTGTTTCCACTCACAGTCTCGTATCGGGCTTGCAAGTCAGCTATTAAATTTTCCTCAGGGATGTTTTTCCGTTTTTTCTTGTAAATCTTCACTTTTTTCTCTTTACTGCCACTCATTCTGGCTTTGTTTTTGACTTCTGGCATTCTGGTTTTTGAAAATAATGTCTAATGTCATTTACTGGAGGTTCATTGCACGGTGTGCTGTCTTTGTGGGGTACAAGTGATCACGGCGCGCACGTGTGATCATCATACGCACGAGGTTCTTCTTTTGCTTTGGGCTGGCTCCGATTGGCTCCGATTATTGCGCGTGGCCGCCGGTTGCGGTGCGACCCTTCCATGCGGCTACGTGTTCTCTGAAAACAAGACTTAAGGTAATACTATCAGTTCACACTAGTCATACCACTGATCATACTTGAGACTGGTACAATTTATATTTTTAACATATGCAAAAAAAATCATTTATAATAGCAAAAATTTTCCATGTGTAAACTGTTTAATATATGTTCACATTTAATTAGAAAAATGAAAAAATAGTTATTCGAACGATTCGCGCAGTTTTTCTAGGTTTGATATTTGGCAACATTGGTTCTATCTCCGTCTGTTTTCACTCAACCAGGCGAGTTTAGCCGCCTTTAGCTGCTTTTCAACGTCGATCTCAGGGAGGCTAGAGTGGGAGGAGTCCGATCTCTTATGGAGAGACTTGAAAAAAGTGGCTACAAAAATGTGGTCCTACCGGGATGGCGCCACTATCTCTTAAATCTCGAGATACGAGCTGGGTGTGACAGAGACGGAACAAGTAAATAATGAGAAGTGAGCTGTGCATGAGGCAGAATGATACTTGAGAAGTAGGCTGCGTGCGAGAGAGATGCAAAATGATATATAGCCATATCGCGCGCAAAAGTTACCCCCTCTCTAGCCTCTTACGCGCCCATCACACAATCATAGTAGCGCGTGTTCGTGAGCGAGCGACGCTCGGACATCTTCGGAAAAAGCCGAGCGCGCCGAAGTTTCCCGACCGCGCCTTCGGCAGCTACACCAACACATGGACGCCGAGCTCGTTCATGTGCGGCCAAGCCGAAACGAAGGCTTCGAGGGAAAAAGCAATCTGAGCACGACTCGCGCGTGACGTCACTCGACGGAACGCGCGAGGCTTTTATACGATTTCAATGCTTATTTAGCTCTTGATTCTCTGCATTATCAATGTATACAAAAAAATGTATCGGGCACCCTGACCGCTTTTTTTTAGTTTATACGTTAATTTAAATATAACAATAAATCCAAATTACAACTTATTTGTCTTCTAAAAAATTGTTTACACTCTACTCACACCCATCCTTATGCCAAATAAATTATAATTCATAAAAGTAAGCGGAAATATATTTATATTCGTATTATTATATTAATTCTCATACTTTCATCAAGCGATAAAGCATTATCCCCAAAAACAAGCGAAACATTCATCTGGCCGCCAATCGTCAGTACCAGAAAGTGCATATTCTACAAGCGATGAGATGGTCCCGTTGGTAGCGTTCCTGGCTTCGGTCCGCAGGGGCGCGGGATCGTTCCCCGCGCTCAGTGCTTTTTTTTAAATTCTGATTACCATTAATTCTTATTTGATCAGTTATTTTTATTAGTTATCATTATTATTTTAATTAGTTATCTTTTAGTATCGAAAAATTTATCGCGCACTCCGACCGCTTATGATTAGTTTGTACGTTAATTTTAATTTAATAATAAATCTAAATTACAACTTATTTATCGTCTAAAGAATTGTTTGCGCTTTACTCACACCCGTCCCGATGCGAAATAAATTGTAATTCATAAAAACTAAGCGAAAATATATTTATATTCGCATTATTATATTCATTCTCATATACTATCATCAAGCGATAAAGCATTATCCCCAAAAACAAGCCATATCCATCCGGCCGCGAATCGTAAGGGGGCGTCCATTAATTACGTGAGGCGTTTAGGGGGGGGGAGGGGGTCGAGCGAAATCTCACCCAATCTCACGTGGGGGAGAGGGGGGCTTCGGCAAATATCACGTAATTTTAGTAATTTTAGTAATTTTAGTAATTTTAGTAATTTTAGTAATCACGTAATTTTTATCACGTAGGGAGAGTCACCCTACTACTTTACATGGTGGAGTAAATGGTACTACAACCGCAGTTACTTCTACTACAATTTATTTTCCGTGAACGTATGCATTTTGAAAAATCTCACGTGAGATTAAGGGAGGGGGGAGGGGGTCGAGCAAAATCTCACGACATCTCACCAGGGGGAGAGGGGGGGGTCGAAAAATCGCCAAAATCACCTCACGTAATTAATGGATGCCCCCTAACTTACGAGAATGAATATAATAATACGACTATAAATATATTTCCGCGCTAGCAATTTTGGCAACTGCAAAGTCAACCGAAATAATCAACGGTTGAATTTGGACAGCTTTACAACTATAAAGTCGACCGTAAAAAAAATCCTAATGGTTGATTCAACGGTTGTTTAACCGCGGCCATTTTGTTTTCGCTGGATGGTTGTCTCACTCCGTCGCACAATCTGCTGCGGATATTCCCCCCCCCCCCCCCCCCCCCAGTGTTTGATGACTCAATTCTCCGCAAATCATCAATTTAATTATCAAGACAGTCTAATTTGATTAATCATTAAATATATTGCGTCGAGTCAACCATCCAATCAACCGCCGAGTTAACCATCGAGTCAACCATCCACAGAAAACGCAGGATGGTCGACTTTCAAAGATGAACAGTTGAGAAGCTGTCCAAATTCAACCGTTGAACTTTTACGTTGACTCAACTGTCTTGTACAACCGGTTGACCAATATGACAGGGCGCTTACTTTTATGAATTACAATTTATTTGGCATAGAGACGGGTGTGAGTAAAGCGAAAACAATTTTTTAAAAGATACATAAGTTGTAATGTAGATTTATTATTACATTCAAATTAACGTACAAACTAATCAAATAAGCGGTCGGAGTGTGCGATAAATTTTTCGGCACTAAAAGATAACTAATAAAAATAATAATGATAACTTAATAAAAATAATAATGATAACTTAATAAAAATAAATAATCAAACAAGAATTAATAGTGATAATAATTTGAAAAAAAAGCACTGAGCGCGAGGAACGATCCTACGCTTCTGCGGACCGAAGCCAGGAACGCTACCAACGGGACCATCCCATCGCTTGTAGAATATACACTTTCTGGTACTGACGATTCGCGGCCGGATGGTTGATTGGCTTGCTTTTGGGGATAATGCTTTATCGTTTGATGAAACTATGAGAATTAATATAATAATACGAATATAAATATATTTCCGCTTAATTTTATTAATTATAATTTATTTGGCATAAGGACGGGTGTGAGTAAAGCGTAAACAATTTTTTAGAAGATAAATAAGTTGTAATTTGGATTCATAATTATATTTAAATTAACGTGTAAACTAAAAAAATAAGCAATCAGGGTGCGCGATACATTTTTTTGTATACATTGATAACGCAGAGAATCAAGAGCTAAATAAGCATCGAAATCATCTAAAAGCCTCGCGCGTTCCGTCGGGTGACGTCACGCGCGAGTCGTGCTCACATTGCTTTTTCCCTTGAAGCCTTCGTTTCGGCTTGGCCGCACATGAACGAGCTCGGCGTCCATGTGTCGGTGTAGCTGCCGAAGGAGCGGTCGGGAAGCTTCGGCGCGCTCGGCTCTTTCCGAAGATGTCCGAGCGTCGCTCGCTCACGGACACGCGCTACTATGATTGTGTGATGGGCGCGTAAGAGACCAGAGAGGGGGTAACTTTTGCGCGCGATCTCGCTGCACTGCTTGCTGGGATGCGTATTCGATCCTCTTCCATCTCTCTTACACGACATCGATACTTAGCTTCGTGCTCGAGGTTTTAGAGATAGTGGCGCCATCCCGGTCTGACCACATTTTTGTAGCCACTTTGAAATGCACAGATCGGCCTCCTCCCACTCTAGCCTCCATGGTCGATCTGTTAAAACAATGTCAGGTGCGAGAAATATAAAGCATTGTATTCGGGCCACGACTGGTAAAAAGCGTGGAAATTTTGTGTCGGCGAAATATGTCCGTTAAAAATGAAATATGTGTGGAAATTCGAATGAGTGAAATGAGGTTAGGACTACAGTCAGCTGTTGCCTTGCTGTCACGTCTCTTTATCGTAGCAAGTGGTAATAAATCCAATACCGGAAAGTCAAATTAAACTTGATATAATATAAAAATTAGGTCAATAAGCTTAATTTTTTCTAAGAGCATTGGATTACTACAAGTGTTAACGGTGTAAATCTGATTATTTTGATAAATCTGACGGATTCCCACTATTATATGCACTTTTGTAGCGACCGGAAATTGGGTTTTTGTATGTCGTCTCGGAATTCCTTGACAAAAACCCGCAATTAAAAAAAAAATTCTCTGTAATTAGGTCGATAACCGACCCTGAAATTTTACAGAGACAATTATTAATATATTTTGTGAAACACAAAAAAATATTATGAAAATCCTATGGATTGATGCCCGGCAATAGGATTACCTTTAGGAGTTTCGATATCGTTCCTTGGCTGCAAGAGTGGAGATGAAACAATGAGTTTTCGACAGGCTGCCAACTTCTTGTGAATAAAATTTCATGTAAAAATAAATTATTATTTGGCAATATCCAAATCATATTATTGTTGATAAATACTTCTAAGCCGTGAAATGATATTAAACCTTCGACTGCACTCTGGGTCATTTTGACCCCATTTTTTTTCAACTGACTGTACCGCAAATCGGGGCATCTATTCGGCCGCAGTGCGGCGCTCGAATCTTCCCCCACTCCTACTCTATAGGTGGACACTCGGTCCCCATCCTACATCCTGCCCGTGTACTAAGAACAGCTGTCGAAAAAGTTCCTGGGGTCAAATCGACCCCGTTTATGCAGTAGTGCGATGGAAGTGAAAACATTTTTTTTTTATTTGGTATTTTATTACTACATGTAAGTTACGATAAAAAATGCTCATAGATTTTTTTTATTTTGCGATACTACAGCTAATTATGTATTTAGAATGCCGATCATAAAACTAAAAGTGTCCGTTGTGCAGGAGGGCTACGTGCAACGAGCACCGAATGTACTTATGCGTCGACAGCGGTAAATGTGAATAACAATAAGTCATTGAAGTAAAAAAATGCGGGAAATATAGGTTTTCAACAATTAACCTGGCGAAGGAGTCGATTCTTTTTTATTTTTCACTATACCGAAAATACTCATATTCAAACCTCCGAATAAATATACTTTTTAGAAAAACAGTCGACACTGTCTTTTGTTCGTATCTACAAACCTTCATCCTTAAAAACCTCAAAGGACTTTATTTATATTTTGAAACAAAAAAAAATATGATTTTTCCGTATTTTTCAACGCATCTCACACTTTGAACGAATGTTTAGGAACTTAATTTTTGTTTATCTTATAAAATAAATTTTGAGCCATCATTAACTACACGAAACGTCTCTAAAAAAATGCATATTTACCGAAATACAACGATCTGAGAACGTCTGGGGTCATCTGAACCTCATATGCAGTCAGAGGTTCATGGCGGAAGTGTGCAGTTGAAGGGTTGATAATTGTCATTTTGCACTTATGTTAAACGTAAATATGTTGCAATTTAATTCAAGAAAAAATAACAGGTGGACTTTGCAAACCGACCGTTCTACCAAACAGGTAGACCGGCAAAGCGACTGTTTCTACCACTGGCACGAGTGACTACCGATAAGACGTCGTCGGCTCCAAGTTACTTACACGGTGAAAAACGTTTAACGTTCAACGTTTTATAAAGAATTTTCGATTCGACAGAGTCGAGAAAATGTTGAAAATGTCGAGTGGACGAAAAAATACATATTATTATAAAGTTCAAAAACTATAATATTATATATGTTTGAAACATCCGCCGGTTTTGAAATACCCGCCAGTTAATGCTTGACTGTGAGTGGCTCACTCGCATAGCCAGTTAACGCGGTGTTGCCACGTTTAACCTACAAGTTTCGTTAATGTCCGCAAACAAACCGTTCGAGCTCAAAATGCACATCTATTTTCAAGTGTTATTAATGAACGAAGTAGAGAAATCACTTAATTTTTGACACGACATTCCCAACACTACAATGACGGTTTGCACAGTTTTTTAATTTACCTCGGAGCATTATTTTAGCCCTTTACAACCCTATAACTTGTGTTTAAGAGGTGCCATGTGTATTTCCATATGGATAAGAATTGAACATAAATATTCAAAAAATTCGAAACTATGTTGAGACACGGATTCATTTTTGGACGGTTAATGCATCCTAAATTAACCACTCGGCGATATAAGTTTCAATCGTCCACAAGCATTTCAATTTTACTCTCGAAACTCCGTAATTCCCGGGCCGAGTAAAAAATTCTTTCGCTGGAAGGAAAAGTGTATTCTGAACTGTCTATAATGTGAAAGAATTTTTTTTAAACTTTACGAGCTTTGCGATATTAACAAAATTCTTCTACGTTTGAAGAAAATTCTACTCTATTTGGTCTTTTTCTAGAAATTTCTAGACAACTTATCATTTCTGAGATAGGTCTCCAATTAATATTAAGTAATTGTTACCATTCGAGAGAATGAGAACAAATAATATTCCTCGTTAATTATCCTGACCGAGTAGTCTTACCGAATGTGGATAAGGTAGGTAGCATTTGAGTCGTCTACGAAGTTGCCATGCTTGCACAGCCTAAGTGTGCTTGTTTTTCGCACAAATTCGCGATTAAAAATATTAATAATTTTTTTAACGGTGCTGTAAATTCTTATTTTCACGGTACCAAGGTTCAGTCCGATAATTAGTCAAACTGTACCTATTTTTCAGCTTCCTGGTAGCAGTTTTTTCAGCAGAGATTAATAATGTACTGAAATATGGCCGGGAGATTTCCATGAGCGTAATGTGATTAGCCCCCGAAATACGAAATTATGTCATCATTTTTTGAGCTGCTGTTGCGAATAAATTGCTCATTTTTCACGATTATCGTTATTTTTTAACTCCGAAATGGGCCCTCTTCAATTAATGAAATAAATACCTTCTTGGAAACGCCCACTGTGAAGCTATTTTTTCCCTTAAACTATCATATCTCAAGAGTATCACCCTAAATTCTTTATTTCTTTAAATTGAAAATTGCAAGAGTTATGATTTTTTAAGTGAAAATTGTTTTCTTCACATTCTGATCTCTTCCTGATTTTTTTCCGCCATTTTGAATGTCGATTACAATATTATTCTGAGAATGCCACATTCTAGAATGTTCAAACTAACACCCTGAATTTTTATAAGCCATTCGGAACAATAGAACCGACGTGGCAATCGTTTAAACACGGCTGGGGTCACCGAACCCCATGTGACCACGAAGTGAAATAAAAAATTCAGCTCAGTGGAAGCATTTTTACCTGGTCCCATTCAACCTGAAGGAGAAATGTCAGTTGAACAAAGACCTTAGCTTTTGAAAGCAGAGATGTGCGTCACGGTCGTCGCTTTACAGTTCGATTTCAACCAGCCGCCGCTGCGGCAGCGATACTGCGGTTCAGTTTATGACACAGTGTACAATTTATAAAACTGTCAGACTACACCAAAAATTCATTTTACGGATAATTAAATTCTGAAAGTGGGAAAATCATCTCACGAAAAATTCTACCGGCAAGAAATCCCCGATTTTAAAAACTCAGATATATTTTCCGCTAAACGGTAAATTTTGTTTGTGTATTTCCATTATTTTCCGTTAGGGGCAGCACTCTACAGTCCCCTGTCGAAATCCGATTTAACAATGCAAAACGCATATATAATGTAAACAACGGATACCTAAATATATATTTACAAATATATAGAAAATACGACCACGTTGGCCAAATAACTTTTTAATAATCAAACACAATAAGCGGTGAGTGTTGATTGTACAGCCACTTGAAACTTACGACAGAAATGAAAAAATCGTCTGAAAGTTGTTCCCCACGCCGCGATTAACCGGCTTTTCATAATTGCGCGGTTAGCTAGCAGATGTCAGGGATGGCATTTAAAAATGGCCGCGGCTGACAGGCCCCATTGCTGTTCACAACGTTTCTGCGTGCTGCTGTCAAAACTTTTTCACCCAACGTTAACCAAACGGGTTGATATACATTGTGCAAAATGCGTCAATGTTCCGTGCTTATTTATAGCACGTACGCTTCTTCAAGTTCCAATTGCCAAATTTATTGACGCAAGCAATTCATGAGCGGCGTTCCTCTCAAGTCGCCCTTACTCAGGTTCGATATTCGCCAATTTGCCAATGCCGTATTTGTCCCCGTCCACGTATCTTTTTCGTATCTCGAGCGTTTGAAACTGTCCGGTGAGTTTGGTATGTTTTCCGTCCGTTTTCCGTTAATGTACTTACTAAATCGATGTTATACGCCCTTTTTTATTACTCGAAGGCCGCAAAGGAAAAGTAGGCTGTTGGGATTAGAAAACTGTTTTTGCGTGGAAATATCCTTGCCGGAAGTTCACAATGGCGCCAGGAGTCAATGACGGCCCAAGAAACACCGGTACGCTCCCAAAGAGCAATCGCAGGAACAACCGGAACAGAGAAATACCCAGCGTCAATCAACAGGCCACATCCAGATCGGTTTATCATGGCAGAGCTCAGCATCCCAACAATTTGGTGAGGCACTGTCTTTTTTTTCTCCAATTGCCTTCTGTAAATACAAATCATTGTGTTTGCTCAAAAAAAAAATTCTCTACTAACGGGCTGTGAAATAAAAACTCACCGAAGCTGGAACAGTCATCTGATAATCAAACGTATCGGCAGAACAAAGATTTCAAGAACTGAATATATGACCTTCAACCACTGGAAGAATGTGGGAAGAAAAAAGTCCATTTCATTCTAAATGCTGGAAGTTATATTTTAGGATGAATTTTGCAGACAGCCAGTATGGCCATTTTTCATGACATTGAAGCTTGCATCGTCGGAATGCAACTAAAATGCATTCCTTTTAAACACTAAAATTTTTTTGTCTCATCTAGGCCGCGAAAATAACTCGAACAATTCTGCGTATTCTCATTAGAAATTTACCACCTTTATTTAAAAAAAAAAGGCTTCGGATAATGATGAAGAAAATAAAATAAAAGATAGAGGAAAAAAAAATCGTTGCGCTCCAAGGATGCAAACTTCAA
Organism: Ophion ellenae; assembly: GCA_963210295.1. NCBI lineage: Eukaryota > Metazoa > Arthropoda > Insecta > Hymenoptera > Ichneumonidae > Ophion > Ophion ellenae. Next base: position 38,076,855 of record OY723387.1, on the reverse strand, counting down.
TGTCATCATTTTTTATATGAGACCAGGAACTCCAAAACGTGGGCCGAATTCAGTGTCGCTTATTACTTTCATGCATACTACTTGGAAGATTGGGTGATATTCGATCGAAGGGAGATAAGGACATAAAAAATGTTTTTATTCATTCATTCGATCGAAGATTGTAATAATCAACCAGAGTAATAGAAATTAGTCGTGTCATTCAAATCAGAGGCCAATCAGGAGATATTGGCTTGTAGAAATTTATGCCGTTATTCACCCTTTCAAAATGAATTTTCCCACAGACAAGATCCAGTTTAATTACTTTCATACCCAGAAAAAATGCTAGATTCATATGGTTTTGACGTTTGCATATTTGGAATGAAACGAAATTATCTTTTTCGTTTTGCCTCATTTTTTAAAATATATGTAGCCTACATAAATAACTGAAACATTTTTGAGGATTTTTATTAAGTATTTATAATCATACCTGCAAAAAAAGATTTTAGATTATAATAAAAATGATGAAATGAAGAAAATGCGGACGAATTTTTATTATTCCCAACGATGTAAACTTTAACACCATGTTGAAGTTTGGATCGTTGAAACGCAATGAAAATCCTCATTTATGTTTTTATTTCCTCGTTTTCGTTATTTTTCGAATCATTTTTTGTAGATTCAAATTGTGGATCTCTGAATAAGGAACATAAGAAATCGTTGACGAATTTCGTAGCTCAGATGCGCCAAACAAAGTTTGAGCAATCAAAAAATCATAGTTCTTGTTGCATTCCAACGATACAAACTTCAATCTCCTACATTCATCCCATTTCATAAAAATCCTCAATTCTGTTTTCGAGGTGGAACTGAAAAGTATAGAACTGTTGTTCGCTTTATAAGATAGCAATAAAGATTCCACATGTGCGAATATACAAACTCTTAGATGATTGATAGTAATTCAAATTTTAAATTTCTTGCTAGTTGAGGAATGCAAAAATGATCTACAATTGTACAGTTTCGTAGTACAACCGCTACATTCGTGTGAATAATAATTTCTAAAGAACTATCTACTAGTCCATTTACTGGTTACATAAGTACATTGATATTAAACTTTCTATTCTCTGTGCAGAAATTTCTGGCACAGAGTCATAGTCATTTTGACTATTGATAGTTTTGTTGCGGCTTTTTGAATAAGCTCTTGAATTCTATAAGTACACACTTAAAGTAGACACAAAAAATGAGTTAATTAGAGTTTCAACCTGAAAGTGTAACTGAGAAACCTAATCAATTTTCAACTCATTGATATAGAATTGAAAAAAGATATTTGACCAAAAAAGTCCACTTTTTTCTTAACCACTCAACATTTTCTGCGTGTCGGCCATTTACTAACTGCTGCCTTTCTCATTGTGCCATTTATTTAGAGTCCTTGTTAATTCATGGTGTTGAAGTTTGCATCATTAGAACGCAACGAAAGTTTTTTTTATTTATTTTTATTTTATTTCTTTCTATTTTTTTCTTTTTGTTATTATGCAAAGTCGTTTTTTCGTATTTATGATGTAGATCTCCGAATAAGTGGATTGAAAAATAATAATAATTTCTTTTAGATAATTTTGTAGGCAAAATTTGCTAAAAGGAATAAAAGAAATGCAGAAGTATCCATTTCCATTGCATTCTAACGATGCAAACTTCACCCTCGTGTTAATCCAGGCATTCAAGCTATTCCAATGTGCAGAATGATTTGAAAAAATATCAAAAGCGGTTTAACAAATCGTAATTTCAGCGACTGAGCATGAAAAGGTCGAGAGTTTGAACTCACAGCTCTACCAGGAGACGCAATGTATCTATCGTTGCAAAAGCTCTTTCCCTCATGGCAAAAAATGACTGAAGGGAAAGTTATTAAAAGCATGCAAGGAGGCGAGAATGTCCCTTAATTCGAAGGACCAAGTTTGTCATAAGTATACGTTGACAGCGCGTTGTTCTAGAAGCAAAGACACTTGGTCGATGAACGTATCATACATTTCACACTCTTGGGAGGGAGGTTTTGAGGATTGAGGAATCTATAAATAGGCCGTTGAAACAGTGGGGAGAGTTCCTATCTAAGAATACATATCCAGAGGCTCCTAAGTCGTTTCGTTAGAGCATCAGAGTGCAGGCATTACCATCGACTATATGTGCCTTCACGAAATCTCATTTGTCCTCTCGAAAAAAAAACGTGAGATATTATGCAATCCTGACGAATTTGCGTATGAAAACATTTCGCGATACTAATTCGCGAATGTTACGTTTCAGCTCGATTGGCAGCCTGTGAACGATCGAGAAACGGTGAGAAGCACGAAGAACAGTAACGCAAGATCAACAGCTTCGGCTCCGTCGATATCGTATCCCGACTTCGCCGATATTGGTTAGTATTTTTAGTCGTCTAATAATATTCCTTCCTTTTTTTGTTCTTCTTTTCTCGGGATGTGAAATTTTCGATGAACCGTTTTGTCTGCTTCTCAGTCGCGTACGGTGGTGGCCGACAGTACAATTATACGACGGACGAGTGTTCCCATTGGCAAGAAATGGCTCAACCTGCCGACTCGAGAACTCAATCTCCACCTCAGCTACAAAGGACGAAACCCACCAATGTCGACAAAATGGTAAACGATCATGATTCCTCTCGTGTGAAATATCAATCGAAGGTTTCGTTTTATTCAATGTAAACAATGATTTATGAACCTTGAAGAAGACAGCCATATTCAGGTGATAAAAGTTGTTCTTTTTTATAATAATTATGGTGACAAGTTATGGAAACGTCAGTTGAAGATGTCACGGAAGTATTTTGCCTCTTATTATGACCACAAATCGCGAAATATTTCTGTATCGATACTACGATATTAAGAACTTTTTCAACTTGATCACTTTTGATTAATTCGTTCTCAAATTAATTTGAGGCGAATAAGAAGGAAGGATAGCAAACCCCACCGAATAAATTCGATTTGGAAGACGAACCGGCGTTTTCAGATTATTTGAGGGAAATTGGGTGAAAAATCAAATGTTTTTCTTCTAATGCAGCCGGACAGGCGTCAGGTGGAGAGTCGCTTGTATCAGATACGCGACTACATCGGAGTCACGTCCACGATGATAGAATCGTTGAGTCAATCGTCCGATCCGGTAAATAGAATTTCCAATCGAATCGGGCCGTCATTGAATCGCTTCGTCCACAACAATTATATCATTTTTCTGTCTCCAGCGAGCACGTACGCAACACGAAAAATTGAGCAGGATGGTGGAGGATCTCTACGACAGCGAGACTAAATTGGCCAAGCTGTTGGAGGATTATAATGTCAGAGGAATTTCAGACGAGGTTAAATTTGACGATTATTTTGTTCTAAAAAACTGGTTGTCTTTCGCGTTTGTACTAACATTTGAATGCACGCGTTTTATAGTCGGGTGATCATCAGCCTCTGAGATCCGATCAGATGAAACGATTCGTCGAAATCCTCGACGTTCTCGGCTCCCAAGAACGTTTTCTCGTGACTAACTCTAACCGAAGGGTGTGTGTTTCCTTCAAACATAATTTTTAATTATTTTCATTAATCGCAAATTAATGCAATTCAAGATTTTGCTTGTCAAGCATTAAATAGATGCTACTTTTTTGCAATTGGCAAAAAAAAGTCGTTTTTCCACCATTTATTTTATGAAATGCGTCTAAACTGCTTTAAGTTCGGTCTACACTTACGAAGATGAACAAAATCCTCTTCTTTCTGTCGAAATACGAGATTTTCGATTTTTATTAAGGGACTACATCTACCTAGAGTCCCGAAAAAGTGGCCAATTTCCAATTTTTTTCTTCTGGGAAACGGATGGTGAAAAAGAAAGCCTTTTCTTCAAAACAAAGGTGCATATATTGCGAGCCTAAAAAAAAATCACCAACAAAAACATGGCCGCCGGCACATGATGCCATTTTTTTCACGCCGTTTGGCAGTGGACACTCCAGCTTAAACGGTCCATCTGAAATCTAAAAACCAAAGGGGTTATTCAAGTTAACAATAAATACGAGTCGTTGACGATTGTCAATTTTTTAAATCATGTTTTTTTAAACAAAGCGGCGACGAATTGAAACTTGGGCATACAAAGTCTATGAAAGAAGTCATCATTTTTACGGAACATTAAAAAATGAAGATCGATTTCAACAAAGTGAGATCGTCAACGACCTTTAAATATTCATCATCGTATCTTCTGTAAATTTGGAAACTATCCATCGAATGGTTCCCATTGAATTCCACTTTGAAAACAGTATTATCCGCCGACGGCCACGTTTTTGTTGTCGTTCTGCATTTTTTGGTGATTGTCTATTCAAAGGCACTCAATATATGTACCTTTGTGTTTAAAAAAACCGTCTCTTTTTCCCCAACCGTTACCCAGAACAAATATTCGGAATTTGGCCATTTTTTCAGACCTCTGGATAAATGTAGCCCTTAAGTGTCCCGGAACTGACGAAGCAGTGCAATGGACTGTAAGTGATGCGTGAGTGGGCGTGTAAAACGTTTGTGCGTTCAATCCATAAACAGGAAATTCTTGCTCAAAGTTTTGGAAAACAAGTTTTTTTTTCTCCAATTATTCATTCAAACTTCTTTGCATAACGATAATTCAACTGATTAGTTATCGATGCAAAGATCGTAATTGATTCGCACGATTCAAAATTTCATCGCTATCATATTCCTGTCTAAATGTCTCAGCGACGTTCGTTGTTTCTGTAGAATAGCGAAAGCGGAAAGGAGGACGGTGAGGAGAACGGTAACGAGACCCTCGAGGCTCAGCTCCGCCGAAAAATGGAGGCTTCTCAGCGGAAGCTCGCGGAGCTGCAGGAACATCAGGCTAATCTCGCGGGAATGCAGCTCCAAGTGAGAGAACGATTGATGGCGGCTCGCCAGGCTCAGCAAGCTCTTCTGCAGCAAGAGAATCAGGCGCAAGCTGCACTAGCTCCGGTAACTCCGTCACCTGCGTGGGAAACACCCAGTCGCGGGTCTCAACCACCCCAGGGAGAGCCTGACGAGATCGACGCGGAAACAGCTATGCTCAGAAGCAAACTCGCTCACCTTCAATCCAAGAAGAAACACATGGATCAGCTGATGGTTGACCTTCAGGCTGTCGAACTCTCCGACAGAGCTAGTGTGGTCAGTAGAATTCCCTTCAATTCCATCTTTTTCATTCCGTTTCATATTTAAACAATATTGTTCATGTTTATTTGCGTTGCGGGATTTAGTACTCGTACTCCTCACTTTCAGCGACGCGTACAAGGGGATAAAAGTGGAGCCGGGTAGGGAGCGGACAAGGGAGGAACAATAGACTGCGGCAAATAGTTTTAAAAGCTAAACTAGTAGTCATTGGCGACACGAAATAGGTTGTAAAAAGAGGATAGAGAAGTTTAGTATTTGGCGGCTCAAAGCATTGGATATAAGGACTAGCATATAAGATAATCTGTATGAACATGTGAGTGTGCTATAAAAAAACGCAAAGCGTTGTATAATGAGGAATATAATATACAACATATCCCAGTATACTGGTAAAGTTTCAAGCGAAGTCACGGAACTTTTAACGAAAAATTTAACACTTTATGGAGATGACACACTGGCCACATTTCTATCTAATAATTTATACACCAAATAACCCTAGATGTCTGATATAAACTGCTCAACGCGTATGAATAATTCCATAGATTACGCAACGTCAATAAATATAGGAGGTCACCGAATGGTTAAAGAAAATATTAATGATAAAACTTAGAAAAATATGTCGACTTTTTAGAAAAACGAAATGTAAAAATGTCTAAATCCACTACATTTGCGCGGATTTTTTTATTCCATACTATCGTTAACTATAATAATTTATTATGACTTGTTTTTATTATGTGCCACTGTAATTTACCGATGATTCAGAAGGGCCCGGCTCATGCCCCACAAAATACGGCCCTCAGCGCAAGGAATGCCTTAATGAGAGTGAAACACTCAAATAAGAAATTGAAACCGATCGACCCGAATATAGTACTCAACAAAAAATATACGACATATTTTCGTATGGCATTGCATAGCAGTTTGTTCAAGTCGAAGTATTTACCGCGCGATTCACTACAAAGCACGATGGCTTCTGAAGTAATTTTCGAAAAACAATATATCGTGCGACCGTTTGTACGAGTAATTTGATTTGCAGAGTTCCGAAAGTTCGCGAAATGCAGAGCGAGACAAGTCCGCCGAGCTCGAGGTGCTGAAAGCTCAATTGGCTCACTTGAAATCGCTAATGGAGGAGGCCACGAGAGTTCGCGAAGTGACGAGTTCCACGGTCGAGCCGGAGCACGAGTCGAATGCGAATAACGCAGTGATTTCGGAAAATGCGGAAGTCGTCGAGGACGATACAGGAGCTGCAGCTTCGTACAATTCTTTCGATCGTCACAGCGAAATCGACGAATTGTCAGCAGGAAAATCGCGCAATTCAAAAGAAAGGCCTAGCGTTGAGGAAATTCAGGTTCGGTATTTTAATTCTCGTCGATACTACTTGCCTTGCTCGGATAAATAATGATATTCAATGAGAATTCCGAATACAGGGAACGTCTTTTCAATTTTTCAAATTGAAAACGCGATTGTTATCCGTCGTCTAAGTTGAGGAAATCCAATAGGAAAAACGAATCGGGCTCGCGCAAAAAGAATCCGAGTGAAAATTGACAATAAAACTATTGAGGGGTTAGACCACAGTAACGGGTATACAATCATGAGCGAATTTAACGATCTTTTTTCGTATGAAAAAAAGTGATTCACTCATAAAATTAATTACACATCTTTTTAGTATGAATATCAAGCTGTTAGAAAATATATATATATTTTTTTCGATGTACAAAATGGCCGACTACTAATAATTTCTTTTGTCATCTTGTTTTTAGGCGCTCCGCGGTGTGACATTTAGCATCCACAATTTTTTACCTAGAACAAAAAACAAAAATTCTCGTCAATCTACATTAGACTACCTGGAGAAGTGCGTACGGAATTTCAAAAATATTGTTTTATTCAAAAGTTGTAGGTATTTGAATTGAGTTGTAGGTATTTGAATGAATCTTCAGTGAAAAATTTCGTATAAAACTGCTCATAAAAAGAAAAGTTTTCGATTAATCAGAAATTCCGTACGTACTTCTCTGCGAAATGCAATTAGGAATATAACTTTTTAATTTGAAGTAAATCGAGTGAAAATTGTTGAAGTTATTTGTCACGCCAATTGAAAAAAGGTGTTCGAGAAAAACGCTTCTAAAGTTTTAGGTACTCTATGGCCGTGCCAGAGGTGGACTTACGTTATACGCTCAAAGTCGGTGAAAAAAAAATGTTCTTGCTATAAATCGAATAGTAACTTATTCTTATGACGATAAAGCACCGTTTTAGCGAAAGAAAAAGAAAACGATTTTTTGAAAATTCTACTGTGGCCTTACCCCTTAATGTATTTACCAAAGGTCAAATAACTCGAGCACCGGCTTATTTCCGGTGCTCGGGTATTTATTTCTGATATATAAATATATTATTATACAACATTTTTATTGTATATTTTATATTATAAAGTAAATTGTATACAATGTTTTATATTATATATACAATATTTATTTCCGCTAAATAAATATTGTTTTACGCTTAAGGCCGCAACGCGGGAGCTGAAGGAACAATCGACCCTCCTGCAAGCGGCGAGAGCAGAATTGCGACGTCTGAAACAAGCGAGCGGTCTTACGTGCGTCAATAACGCGGCTGCCAATTCGACCGCGCTTCCGGGTCCTACGCCGCCGCCTTCGATCGGCAGTTTTCCGGCAGCCGAGAAAAAGCAGAGCAACAACAACAACAACAACAGCGCGAACAATCATCACCCGAACGGTGACATCCAGCAGGCGCAGACGAAGAAGCGTCAGATGGAGGAACTAGTACGAAAGGTCTCGAATTTATTTTTGTACTGTGTAGACGTTACCCCACACCAAGTGTACAAAAAGATCCATTCGATGAATATAAATAGCGTCACGTCGACATAAGTACCAATGTTGTTATCAGGCGACTTCGTTGCTATTGTGGGTGTATGAAAAGTGGCTTAGCTTTATGACATTTTTACATTTGTACAAGTTATCATCTTCTAAAGGGTCTTGACGTTTCATTTCTTTAGGGGAAACACCATTATGCTGGGTCGAAAACTTTTATGCAGATTTTAAACTTAATTTTTGATAAATAAATTAACTTTATTGAACATTTGCAATTGGTTCCTCGAAATGTACACGGAAACGAGTACAAAGTAGATTTTACGATTTTGCTTAATGCGAAAATGGCGGCACATTAGCAGTTTCACTAGAGCCTTCAATTTTTCAAATCTTTGGAATTGAACCTGAAGTAAAATACCTAAGCATTTCCCAATGTAAATATAAGGCACTAGAGGAGTTCCGAAAATGTTCGCGAAATATGAAAAATGTTTTTGTAATAAACGTTTTAACTAGCAAAAAAGTGAACAAATGCAATGCGAATAAAGGTAAACGGCATTTCTTTAAAAAAAAACACAATTTTATTTAAATTCTTGGTACTTTCACAGTATTTTATAGTAATATAAAAAATGATTTGGTATTTCGCTCCAGGTTTAAATCCCAGTTTGAAAAAATCACACTACTGATGGCTTCGGCGAAAACAATGGCTCTGTACTGTTAGGTGCCGCGATTATTCCATGGAGAAAATTCTTTCCCCCTTTTTGGCCTCTTTTTGTGTATAGTTTGAAGACCCAATTGTAAATTCGCAATAAATTTCATAAATCTTAAAACAAATTTCACCTACCGATTTTGGTCACACCTGGTGGTGTTACCCCTTAACAGACTTGACATGGACATATCGTCGATGTTTCGATAACCAGCAAAACCTCAGGCCCTTACTGTCTTCTTTGAGCCCGTAAAAGAGAAACTAACCGACCGCTAGAAAGTAGACGGTCCGCCTCCGCGTGGCGGGACGGTAATCCCGGCTCGAAAGGGCCGACGGCAAAAAGCCTTCTAGGCCCAAATTTTCAAACTAAAATTAAACAAAAATTACAACACACGCAAATGATACGAGGTGATGATGAGCCAACGCTCGCATATCCCACCACAATTAAGACAAATAATAACAATAATGTGTTCTTTAAGCAGGAACAAAGCAATTCCTCAAGCGTGAACAGAGACGTAACCGCGCCAGATTGGGGTAGTCGACGAGGTTCGAACTCGCAGCTCAGTCACACCAGTACCCCGGCAAACGTTTGGCCACATCCCAACGCCGCTGGTACGTCAAAAATGCAATTCTCCTCTCTCTGCCCATCTCCCTCTCTCCCTCCCTCCATCTTTGTCCCTTTGATTCTCACCGGCCAAAAGAAAAACAACTGAGATCGTTGAACTTTGAACAGGAGGTTCAAACGAGCCGAGCGTGGACGGCGTATCGTCATCGGAGAATTTGTTAGACATCGGGCCGCAGATAACGGCGGTTGAAAATGGTTTCGGTACTAGTTGGTGGAACGAGCCCGCCCCAATGGTCAATGCGCCGCAGAACGGTAATGAAAAATAAATCAACTTCCGGTTCGTAGGTACGCAAAGAAAAAGAGAGGGAGAGAGCGAGAGAGTTAGGAAGGTAAATTCGGACAAGCAATTCTTCACGATATATCGCGCGCATTTTTGACGTAGCGGACATTTGTTATTGCGCTTTCGTGACACGACGGAACGAGAGGACGCAATTGTCAAGAGAGAGAGAGAGAGAGAGAGAGAAAAAAAAGCAAAAATGTCATAATTTGAGAAAAGAGAACATATCCCTGCACGAATGTGTTTCGTTAGGTCCGGCCGGTACCGCGGAATATTATCGTCAGCTATTGATGGGTTCGCAAGCTCAACAATTGCAGATGATGGGAACGACGATGCAACAGTGCTGTCAACTGTTGTGGGCCCAACAGCGCGAATTGCAATCAATGAGAAGCGCGATAACCCAGCTACAGCAGCAATTCCGTCAAACTCAATCGCGCAACAACGAGATACCCGAGAATCGCGAGGATTACTCGAATTTGGGTAGACCGGCGCATCATCTTGGAAGCACGCTCGACGCGTCGCTACCCCCGAGCTCCTCTCTACCTAATCTCGTCTCGTTGCCAAACTCGGCGAGCGCACCCTCGCAAAATCCTCCCGTTGTCTCCGCCGGTACTTCTCAGCAACAACAACAACCACAGCAGCAGCAACAACAACAGCAACAACAACAGCAGCAGCAGCAACAACAACCAGCGCAGCAGCAGCAACAGCAACAACAAAATCATCATCAACAATTGAACAACCAGGTTCCACCGGGCAATCGCGCCAACAACTACTGGGACAATTTTAGAAGGTAAAGCAGCAACGTCGGCACAAAAGTAAACGCGGGGGAGAAATGAACGAAGAAAAAAATTCTTCCATAGCTTTATTGTCGCGTGCATACTTTTTCTTTTGCGAAAAAAATCGATATTGCGCGAATTTCTCCTCCTCCCTCGGCTTCGACTGACCCGTACGATTACACGTCGATTGTAAATCTTTCACTCAGGCCAATAAACGTTCACGGTCTTTAGAGATCCTCTTTTTTTTTGTTCCTTTTCTCGTGCTTATCTCTGCGTCGTTTCGTTAATTGACGAGATCACGTCGTTAAGAGTCACTCGTAGGGCCGATTCACGAAAATGGTGCAATCATTCTACGAAGTGAGAGCACGAAAACAAAGAGCTTGCGAGACTGAACGGGTAGGTAGAGATATTAGGTACGTAAACACGCGTTCGTGAGTCAGAGTGAATTTCAAAGACAACAAATTACAATGCGTTGAACATTCCTCGCACTCCAAATGACCAATCGCTTTCTTTTACCTGTGTTTATCGTTTTATTTTTTTACGCTTATCACTAACCCAAATCGTGGCGAATTGTTAATCGGTGGGAAAAAATACGTATTCGTTCCTTTGGTTTTTCCCCTTTTTCTTTGACCGTCGTACGAAATAACTCGCGAATCAAAAACTCCCCGAGCTTGTTCACAAACTTGAGAGGCATGTGTCGACAACAAAAATCGTGTGATGTGTTTTTTTTTCTCGTATATTGCACTGGCGTCCCTCTCTTTTTTTCTCTTTCTGTCTTCCACTCTTACAGTTACTCCAGGCAAAATCTGTTGTCGGGAAATACGAAGACTGTGCTGGACTCGATTCCCGGACCCTCGGGGAATTCGGTCACGTCGACCAATACTGCGGGCGGAAGCGTCAACAGTGCACTCGTGTGAGTATTTCGGCAAATTGCTTTATTCGTTTTGCAGATCAAATTGCTCGTTTACTATAATGGTATTGAAGAATTTTTGGAATTTGCAGGTCAATGCTTTGGGCTTGGGACATTATTCGTTCACTTTTACCCCGCATTCGCCATTTCACTATTTCTAATTCCTTAGAGAGAGAGAGAGAGAGACCCCCTCTGTTCTTGCGCACAGTCGCTCGTTCCCTAATGCAACATTGGCTCGCATTTTCACGAGGGCACAGGGAAACTGTGGAAAACTGTGGTTATGTTACTCATGCAAACCCAAGCATTGGTCTAAACCAACTCTACTTGCCGCGGGAGGTCGCCGATGGCGAATCCTGATCGCGCCGCCACTATTGTCGATTACTAATTTGGGGAATTATTGGGTTTTTTTTTCACCTAAATTCGTAAATTGTTATGACAAAATTCAAATTTGGAGAACATAATTGTTTCCAAATTGATCGTTCGAAAAACACAGTTTTTAGATGCACAGATTTTTTTTATTCTACCGGTTCAGACACCAACTAATTATTAAGGGGTAAGATACCTTTAGGGTAGGAAAAAACTGCTGATTTTCATTTTTTTTAAACGAAAAATTTCTTCAACATTTTTTAGACCTAGGGTATGTTTTATCACTACTTCTGGCTTAAGGTAACTTGGCTTAAGGTTCGCCACGTACGATTTTTTTTTTTCACTTTTGACGGAATTGCGACCGTTTTAATTTAACATTCGTTTTTCGTTCGCAATTTACGACGATTTTGGATTGCATACACATTGCATAAAAAAGCAATGATTCAATCAAATGAAAAACCCCTACGTTGCGAATGAGAAAAACTATCGAAGAATATTGTATCCAAATTTCGACAAAATCGGGCAAGCCGTTTTCGAGATACACTGGCACTGACTTTGAAAACTATGTTTCGAGATAATCGCGTTTGAATCGCTTCCAGTCAACGAATTGATTTAAACCAATTCCTAAACATACCTCAATGTACATATTTTCCAATAAAAAAACCTGGATCCAATCGAAACATTAGTTTTTGAGATAAAAATTCCCGAAGTTTACCTGTTTTTCTCGTCGTTTACTCAGGTCCCTCCCCTTAACAGGCAAAAATAGTGATAAAACATACCCTGGGTCTCGAAAAAGTTGAAAAAATCAGTCCTTTTGAAAAAAAAATAATGAAAAAGAGCATGTTATTTAAAAAAAAATGTATTGATCTTTAAAAACAATAGAGGTATGGCACGGTATTCTAAACGAGTTGCGGCGGATGTTGTCAGATGACGTGACACGTAGCGTCGGCGGGATTAATCTTGAGAAAACCAACGAAGATTTTTCTTTCATTAACACTCATACGCAAAATATGAACCAAGAAAAAGCGAGAAAAGTTGAAAATCAATATTAAATGGTTTGAAACAAAAAGATTGAATATTCCGACACAAATGGCTACATTCTTCAATCAAAAAATACTTTTCTTTTTGTTTGCAAAAACATTGATGTTCGATGTGAAAGACTAAAAAAACTAATCGGTCCATTAGTTTTCTAGCTATACAGCACGCCAATTTTGAAAATACAATATAGAAGACCATTTTGGTAATTCTTTAGCCAAGTGACTTTTCCGAAAAAAAATGTTTGCTAATTTTTCATTTATTGGGTTATAAACGATGATATTCAGTCGGGGGAAGGTGAAGTGCTTCATTAACAATTTTTTTACGAGCAAAAAAACGTTAAATTTAATTTCGAATTTTTCAAAAACCTAAGCAAACCCAATATAGGCGTCGAAATGTTCAAAATGCCCTATTTTATAACTTGTTTTCGCGAACATTAGAACCCCATCACTTTTTATGGGGGGGGGGGGGGGGGGGGGGGGGGATTTCAGCTTCCCCCGATTGAATATCACCATTTGCAACCCAATAAATGAAATAGCAAAAAAAATGTATGTTCATTTTTCGGAAATGTCACTTATCTAAATAATTACCGAAATTTTCAAAGATTAATTTTAAAAAATGCCATGTAACAGCCAAATCTAGTAATAAAACATACCCTAAGTCTAAAAAATAGCAAAAAAATCTTTCCTTTAAAAAAATATCATGACAATCAGCAAATGTTTTCCTCGCCTAAAGGTATCCCCCCCCCTTAAAGGACCGTTTTCGAAGTATTTCGATATTTCTCTAAAAATCTGACCAATGCCGTTAATTTTTTCACGAACTTTAATTTAATGGAAATTTACTGAAACGTATGTCATGAATTTGGGCTTTTAATTCGCAGGAGAGACAAACGCAATCGCGAGCATGGAGCCGACAATCTTCCGTTGCAATCGATCTCGAGCGCCGAGGCGCAGTACTCGCTGAATCTTCAGTTGCAATCGAATCTGCAATCTCAAGAGAGAGAAACTCCGGTTGCCCGTAGCAATATTCTGTCGAGCGAGACTTCGTCGCAGCAACAGGTGGACAATTTTTGGGAAGAAAGTCACGCCTCCTTTCACCAGGTTGCCGAGACTAACGACGATGTGTATTCCCTTCGTCACATGAGGTGAAAAAAGTACCCCGAGTACGATTCCTTAAGGTAGTCCTATCGCCACGCTTCGATTTTCATCATTTTTTTGAGCTTCACTAAATATATTAATAATCATCTCTGTCTAATTTCAGTGTCGTTTATCGACCTAATTACAGAGAAAATAAATATTAAAGTTGCGTATTTTCGTGAAGGAATTCCGAGACGACATACAAAAAACCAATTTCCGGTCGCTACAAAAGTGTATATAATAGTGAGAATCCTTCAGATTCTTAAAAATAATGATTTACATACTTAACATTTGTAGTAATCCAGTGCTCTCAGAAAAAATTACGCTTATTGACCTAATTTTTATGTTTTATCAAGTTTAATTTGAACTTCCGGTACTGGATTTATTACCACTTGCTATGATAAAGAGACGTGACAGCAAGGCAACAGCTGACTGTGGTCCTAACCCCATCTCACTCATTCGAATTTCCACACGTGTTTCATTTTTAACCGACATATTTCGCCGACACAAATTTTCCACGCTTTTTACCAGTCGTTGCCTGAATACAATGCTTTATATTTCCCGCACCTGACATTGTTTTGACAGATCGACGTTGAAAAGCATGGAGGTTAAACTCGCCTGTTTGAGTAAAAAGAGACGGAGATAGAACCAATATTACCAAATATCAAACCTAGAAATACTGCGCCCATCGTTGGAATAACTATTTTTTAATTTTTCTACTTAAATGTGAACATTCATTAAACAGTTTACACATGGAGAAATTCTTATTACAATTTTTTTTGCATATGGTAAAAATATAAATTGTCCAAGTCTCAAGTATGATCAGTGGTATGACTAATGTGAAGCGATAGGACTAACTTAACGCAGTGCCTCTTGATTTTCAACGCGTGCAATGCAATCGGTGCGCTTTTCTTTTCACGCTTATTTTCTTGTAGTTCAAGAGTGAAAATGTCGAGTGCAAGTAACATTTTTTATTCTTGCATAATTTCCGTTCGAACTGAAGCGGATAAGATGTTATGAAAATAATTCGTTGGCAAAAAGTACGCGAAGTCGATCGAGATAAAGCTTGAAGTGAGAAAATGCGAAGAATTTGTTAACTTTACAATTGTTTTTGCAGCGGCGAGATGAGAGATATCCTCGGATCTTTGGTAGCGGCGAATCGTCGAAGACCGGACTACTTGGTAATTATACTCAGAGAAATAAAAGCCATCAGCAACGATCACAGATTACGACCTCGCCTCTTGAGATCCTTGCGAGCTCTTCAGGATACTCAGTCGTTGAGTAATCCTCTGGTGAGAATTAAAATTCATCCACTAGCGATGTTCTTCTGTCGCTTTTTCATTCACGAAAAATACGAAATGCTCGTACTTTTCTCGCGATATTTTTTTTAAGCCAGTTGCACCTTGGAGTAGCGTGAAGAAAATGGATGATTTTAAATTTCGCTTTTCCCACAACTCAGGCGCTTCATCGCTCGAAAAACCTTTGGAATTTTAATCAAGCAAATATGTTTAGACTTTAATGAACACTAGGATTTTAAAAAGCTTAATTCAAACTTTGATTAAGGGCTACATTTACCTAGTGGGCGGAAAAATGGCCAAATTCGGATTTTTTTTCTGGGACACAGTTGGTGAAAAATAAACGCATTTTTTAACACAAAATATTGAGAGCCTGTGAAAAAATCTTCAAAAAATACAGAAAAGCAACATAAACATGGTCGCCAGCAGATGGTGAAATTTTCACGACGTTTGTTTTCAGATTTCCATCTGAAATCTAAAAACCAAACGGGTTATTCAAATTAACAATAAATACGAGTCGTTGACGACCGTCGATTTTTTTAAATCATTTTTTTTAACAACGTGGCGACGAATTGGATCTCGAGCATACAAAATCTAAGAAAAAAGATCGTCATTTTTACGTAACGATTAAGAAATGAAGATCGATTTGAGAAGAGTGATTTCAACGACTTTCAAATGTTTCTCGGAAAATGCGATTTTTTGACCCACCCGGACAAATGTAGCCATTAATTGAACATATTTTGCCACCATGTCGAGTGCGCTGAATGCGTTTATTTTATTTTGCTTCCCACCTTCAAATTTCCGTAGCATTTGGGAAAATCTAGAAAATTCACAATTCAACGTTTTATCTCGGATTCGATCGTCTTTAGAGTTTCCTTTTTTTTATAATAAGGCGGCCAAAGGTGAAGCAACAATGATCAAAACTGACGTTTGTTGAGCGCACATTTTGCAACGGTCTTCAAGGCAATCATCGATGCTTGGAATTTTTCTCAGAACGAAGTGACGGATCAAACGGCGAGCGAGAGTTGCCAGTCGAGCGACGAGGACTCGGACTTTGGAGCACAAGCGCGTGCATTGACGCCGTCGAACGCGTCGAATAGAATGCTGCTGTCGGAAATATATGTTCCTCTCCATTCCTCGGGGCAGGTGCAACAGATGGAACATCCGCAATTGGTCGATCATTTTGAATTTGAGGTTGGCACTGGCGTATGAATCTTTATCTATAGAAATTTAGCCGGCCAAGAAACTCTAAAAATTGCGAATCTGCTAAATCGAGCGATCGGCAATCAATCGACCAAGGTATAACGACCCCCCCCCCCCCCCCCCCCCCGTTGGGATTTTACGAAGTTTGTTTAAATTAGCTTAAAACTGAAAACCAGTAACTAACAATATTTCTCCGCACAAAACCCGACCTGTCTCGTTGCGTTGTCCATTGTCTCGTACTGTCCATTCTCTAATTTTTCGAAGCAGTTTATGTATTTGCACAAATCCTTCCAGGCCTTCCCTGACTGTAGTAGAAATTCTAACTTCTTTTGTTTTGGTCTCTTTCGTTTGCGGAAAAATCGTCGAAAATAATGGCACGAATAACAATTTCCCTAATACAATTTTCCGAACACAGTTTATCGAACGGGCAATTTCTCGTACACAATTTGCCGAATAAACAATTTCTCGAATACAACATCCTGAATAGACAGTTCCCCGAATGAACAATTTTCCGAGTCGACAAATTTTCTCTTGGGTTTGTTTGGGTTAAATATAAATACAATTTTTTTTTTTTAATTGAAAAGATATTAAATTCAAATTAAACAATTTTTTTTTCAATGAGCCTTAACCCACCACGTCCACGTCGTTGAATCTGGGTTATGGTAAGTGTGGGAACGTATATTTCTGGCGCCTGCTAATGCCGACATCAATAACAGGAAAACTAATGCAAGAAAAATTCGACCCGAGAAAATTGTTTTCCCGAAAAAATCGTCGAAAATATTTGTTCGAGAAATGTTTCATTCGAGGAATTGTTGGTTCGGGGAAACGTTTCTTTGGGAAATTGTCCATTTGCAAAATTGTTTATTCGGGCAATTGATATCGAGAAATAATCATTTGGGCTATTGCTTTTCGAGAAACTTTCTGCAAAGCCTCTTCCTTCCCTGCTATCCAGCTTCCTACCTTCTTCACGATAACTCCGCCTACCTTTCTCCTTCCCACGGTACACCTGCGCATATGCACCAGCGATTGCTCTGTTTTTTACATAGCCTGCACACCGTTTCCCTAAATCCTTTTTCTTTCTCCCTGCCTACACTCCCACACCTCATCCCGGCCCATGTTTCTTTGACTTTTGTTTTGAACTCCTTGCAGTAGTTGCACTCGTCTATTCCAACTCAGTCTTGCTGTATTTCTCATTCCTACCTTTTCGTTGCGATCGTAAATGCTATCGCCACAATATTTTCTGCATGAAAACGAATGGTTTGTTTTAGTTCAAAGAAACTCACTCATTGCCAGGCACCATCGCACAAAATTGATACCCTCGTGCGGATTCTAACATCAGTTTATATTTCAATTATGCAACATTTAAGGTATTCCTTTCACGAACCCGAATATTCAACAATTAACCGATTTTCGTCTATAATCAAGTAAAAATGCATCCCAGTATACTGATAAGCTACCAAGCCAAGATGCCGAACTTTTAACGAAAAATTACGGCTCTAAAAATCGTCTCATCTATACGGCGCTTTATGGAAATGAAACGCTGGCCACATTTCTATCTAATCATTTAATAATCTTAAAAATCTATAGATTCCATAATGACAATAAACACAGGGGCTCACCGAATGTTTGAAGAAAATATTAGTGATAAAACTTAGAAAAATGTGTCTAGCAGAAGAATTTTCGTAGTCGCGACTTTTCAGAGAAAATGTAAAAATGTCTAAATCTACTGAATATGCGCGAATTTTTTAAATCCTGTTCATCGTTGAGTATAATAATTCATTGTGATTCATTTTTATCAAGCGCCACTGTAATTCACCAATGATTCAGAAGGGCCCTTATGCCCCCACAAAACACGGCCCTCCGTGAAAGGATTACCTTAAGACTTGGGCGTCCCTACCTAATGGGGGGGGGGGGCAAGATCGGGGAGGGAGGGTGATAGAAATATGAATTGTAAACATTTTAGACCCTCATTTACATATTTCCGAATCTGGAGGGAGCTGCCCCCTGCCACCCTTTGGCGACGCTGACCATAAGATATAGTCAAACCAAAAAGGAACAAATGGAAATTGAATCAGAAAAATAGTATAGAAAGATGCCACGCATACCGAGAGTAGTGGACCCGCGGTCCGTTTGCGGCGTTGACAGGGCAAATACTTGTGTAGTATGATTTACCCAAACAAAATCGATAGGAAATAATCACATTACATTGGTAAAATATCATTAGATTTTCGATTTGTCGCTGCGCTTTCGCGTAATGTCGATTGAAAGTTGAAAGTCGTCTGCTAAAAGCCCATCTTATTATATAAAGAGTCGCGGCGTGTTCGTCAGTCGGTCATTGGCGTCGAATTTTTTTTTATTACGTGGCATCAAGACGCTGCCGCGTCTCTTGATTTATTGGTATAGTTCATTCATTTTTCAACAGAACATTTATTGCAAAAAGGTAAGGGATATCGTAGGTGAACAAAAATAAGCTCTGATTGTATATCTTGACTCTTCGCCCGTTGTCTGTTGACTGACTCGCCGTTGTCCACTTTTTCGTTGCTAAGCCGTTTTTTTATTTTTCTTGCATGACCTTCTTGATTATATGAAAATTATTCTTTTAATTTCTTGGATCTTCCCTGGCGCTCAATTCTTTTTATTGGTCACTTGACATTCCACACTTTCCCTGTGCCCTCGTGCGAATGCGACTCTGGGTGGGTTCTCCAAGGAAATGAAAATCGTGAAGTGGCAAGTGTGCGGTAAAACTGAAAGTAATGGGGTAACAAAAAGCCGCAAGGCCGTGAGAAACAAAAAATACATTCTTTGTATATAGGAGAGGATGAACAATGCGTTAATAATTACACAAATCAATTTAATTTCCGTCAGGCGGCGATGCCACTCGAAAGTATCAACGCCGTACCGACCTCGTCGTCTCTCACCCCGGGTTACAACGAAGATTTGGCTGAGGCTGATCAATCGAGACCCGAAGCGTCCAGCAGTCAGCAAGTACGGTTATTATTCCCTCTTAAGGGGAGGTACCTGAGTAATCGGCGAGAAAAACAGGTAAACTTCGGAAATTTTTATCTCAAAAACTAATGTTTCGATTGGAGCCGGGTTTCTTTTATTGGAAAATATGTACAGTGAGGTATGTTTAGGAATTTTTTTAAATTAATTCGTTGACTGGAAGCGATTCAAACGCGATTACCTCGAGACATAGTTTTGAAAGTCTGTGCCAGATGTATCTCGAAAACAGCTTGTCCGATTTTGTCCAAATTTGGATAGAATATTCTTCGATAGTTTTTCTCGTTCGCCACGTAGGATTTTTTTGAAATTTTCATTTTTGACGGAATTGCGTCCGTTTTAACTTAACATTCGTTTTTCGCCCGCAATTTCCGACGATTTTGGATCGCATACACATTGCATAAAAAAGCAATGGTTCAATCAAATGAAAAACCCCTACGCGGCGAACGAGAAAGACTATCGAAGAATATTGTATCCAAATTTGGACAAAATCGGACAAGCCGTTTTCGAGATACATCTGGTACTGACTTTGAAAACTATGTTTCGAGATAATCGCGTTCGAATCGCTTCCAGTCAACGAATTTATTTTAACCCTTGTGTTCCCACCCGGGTACCCATCGGCGTACGTTTTGTTGAATAATTTTTTTTCCAAAAAAGATTGGCCAAAACCTCCTCGAATCCCCATGATTTGACCGATTCTCTATCGAAATTTGCATTCTAAATATAAAAAAAAAATGTTAACTAAACAAAATTTTGCATTCGAAGAAAAACACGTATAAGCCACCCGAGTCCCGGGTACCCCGATAGAAAAACCATGATTTTCGTATAGTACGTCATAAAAAAACGTTTGTTGTAAAAATATAATAAGTAAATATGGATTAAAATATAAATAATAACAATATATATTTATTTCAAATTGTTTATTTATTAAATGTACTGTATATAATAATAATAACTATCACATTTTGCAATGTGATTGTTGGACAAAAATCATGGAGTTTTCGTTTTTTGCACAGTAATATACAAATACTGTGTGACAAATTGCGAAATAAGAATTAAATTTCAATCTTTTACACAGATATATTAGAAATCAAACATTTTGTGATTGTTGCTGCGTGCTGATAAACAAACGGGCTGATTACAGTCAAGACAGGACTTTTTTGTCTTTCTTCTCTTTCGAATAGGCTGCTCGTTGCAAATGTAGCATGATCCAATTATAACTTTTCTACCATTAGCGTCTCGTTGATCGTTGTTATCAGTTACCACTTCTGTTACTGGCCTTTCATAAGTAACTTTCGATTGCGATTTTCGTTGCATGATTTCGCTTGACTTGCTGGTTAGAAAATCGCTCTTCTATCATTGGCATGGCTAGTTCTTCTGAGAGCTGGCGTAGAAAAAGCCTGGGTCTGTTAGATTTTTTGCAAGCATATCATTATTTCCATAGTAAGTAACGTACGCAGCAACACCGGCGATATCCAAAATATTGTAAAAAAAAAGCTAGCGGCCATCTGCACGTTTGCCGTTGGGTGGAATATTTCATGCACTTTGATCCATAGTATCAACGCCAGCTTTGGTTTTGTTGTGAAACAACATCATTTCTGGTTTCTGGTGAGATTCATCAGGGATCGTAGCATCATTGTACATCATACTGCGAAGAATCACCGCTTTGTTTTTCATCGGAACATACGAACAGATGGTAACCTTTTCGTGAAATCCAAAAAGCCTTGACAAAAACGGTCTAGAGTTCGACGGTTTCATTTCTTGAGGAATGCATGTTTTGCATTCTTCAATGCACTCCCAAGGTCACTGTACATAATTTAATTGTTATATTCAGGTAGGAATACCTTCCTGGAATATGAATAATTAAATATTGATCGAGTGCATATAATTATTTTTAGTTACAATGGACTTTTACCAAGAATTTCGTAGGCGGGGCATCCGGGTGGCAGATGCTGTGAGTTTTTTTGGGTGGCAACACAAGAGTTCCAAAATTCCTAAACATACCTCAATGTACATATTTGCCAATAAAAAACCCGGATCCAATCGAAACATTAGTTTTTGAGATAGAAATTCCCGAAGTTTACCTGTTTTTCTCGCCGTTTACTCAGGTACCTCCCTCCCCTTAATCTTCCCTCTCGCTGGGCCAATTAACACGTGCCGTTTATTTGCGTATCGTCGCCAGGGATCTCCGGAAGACGACAATAACGACGGTGACGAGAACGAGGAGAGCCAAGGTGCGGTGGCCCTCGAAATATCACGGGACATAACAGACGCCATTTATCCCGAAGAGGACGTAGCGATCATGGAAAGTTCCATACTCGACAGAATACCAACGCGTCTTTTTCATCACTGAACTCCTCGCGACACGTGGGAGAGCAACTTCCTAAGACTACTAGCTTGAGAAAGACGAAAGAAAGAAGAATCGGCCATCTACGGCGGACAATTGCTTTTTTGTCTATTCGACTCGAAACTTTTTAGAAACGGATGACTGATACCACTTTTGTACTACCGTCTTTTCGAAGGACAAATACCCTACTTAATGTCTTCTCCATACACGTCTTTACATACGAATATTCGCTTAACCTTTCCCACATTTATTTATGATGTTCACGAGCTTCGTTCCTTTCGTTCATCGATACGTTTTATTATTATTGTTGTTACCTAGCTGATGAAAAAAAATACTCGGCGCTCGGGAAATATTAGTTTGGCAATTCAGCTATAAATGTGACATTAAGCTTCTTGCGGAGTTGCATTACCATTGTGCATTGCGAAATATGGGAGGAGATGACTCATCGATCGATCGAAAAGACACGAATAAATGATTTACCTAGGAAACAAAAACGGCAATGTTGTTTTGATAAGGCTTAATGAATATTTTTATTTAAAAAAAATGTTAAGTTCTTTCAGCGATGTAATGTTGAACGTGTTGTTTCCTTTGGAATTTATAACGTCACGACTATTCGCTGTTCGAAACTTCCCGATGCCATTGAGTTTGAACAGAAATGGAAAATAACGAAGGCGTTAAAAGGGGGCTTGGGTGTTTTCGTGAATGTTAAGGGGCTACATCTACCTAGTGGCCCGAAAAAATGACCAAATTCCGGTTTTTTCTTTCTGGGAAACGGTTGGTGAAAAAGAAACGCATTTTTTTAAACACAGAAGTACATATATTGAGCCTTATGGCGGGAGCCTGAATTAGAAGGTCCAAAAAAAGCGTTTTTTCGGGATTTTTTTAGAAGGGAAAAAAGTGGGCCCCGTAAATATTGAGGTATCTTTTCATGTATATTTAAAATGTATTAAAATAAGTTTCAACATGAAACAATAAATGACTGCATATTTATCAGCCTATTTAAAGTGCGTCTTGCCACTGCAGTCCCCAATCGGCGGGAAAGATGCAACTCGTTATTCTTGACTGAACCAAATGAACCAACAAAATTTTCAATTGTCATATATTTTTCTTCTGGGTGAATTAAGAAAAAGCTGAAAAAATCGTGAAATTATAACTTTTCTCAGGTTTGAAAAAAAATGTGTTTGAAAAAACACTTGAACGTGCTATAAAAATTATTTAAAAAGACTTTTTCAACGACTTTTTTAATTCACTTAGAAAAGATTTTCCATACTGAAGAAAATAAACTTTGATTTGATTCGATAGGTCGTTTAGTTTTTTTTTGCCATCACGCCCGCCAATTTGCAAAAAGCGTGAAAATGAAAACTGCAGAAAACGCGCTTTAAAGTTTTCAATAGGAGAAAATATCAATATCAAATGTCAATCGCTTCTCTGCTTTTGGCATTGTATCTTCGAAAATATTTACAATTGGCCTCTGTAACTTTGTAAATATATTCTTGGACAGTTTATCTATCGATTTAAGCAATAAAAAAACGGTTTTTCGGACCTTCTAATTCAGAATCCCGCCATAATTAAAATCACCAAAAATACAGAAAAACATTAAACCATGGCCAGCAGCATGATTTTTTTTCGCAACGTTTGGCGGTGGACACTAGCTTAAACGGTCCATCTGAAATCTAAAAACCAAACGGGTTATTCAAGTTAACAATAAATGCGAGTTGTTGATGACCGTCGATTTTGAAAATCGTTTTTGTAAACAACGTGGCGACGAATTGGAACTCGAGCATACGAAAACTATTTAAAAAGTTGTCATTTTTACGTAACTATTAAAAAAAGAAGATGGATTTTTAAAAAAAAGTAAGATCGTCAACGACCTTCAAATGTTTCTTGTCGTATCTCCGGTAAATATGGAAACAATCCATCGAGTGGTTCTTGAGATATCACGTCCACCGACTTGGAAAACAATGTTTCGAGAAAAAAGCGTTCCAAGTTTAAAGTATGATCCTGCTACCGCACGCCCGGCTGACTGTCAGGAACCGTGGGAATATTTCAATCAATATTTCAGAACGCTTTTCCCCTCGATGTAAGTGTATTATAAGAAGTGAAGAAAAAAAGATTATAAAACGTGAAGAAAAAAAATTATAAAAACTGAAGAAGAAAAAACGATTATAATAATATAACCGTCTGATCGATTATAATAATAATCTGAAATTCATACAGGTGGGAAGACCGCGCAGAGCGGCCGGCCCGTGTTTTTTGCATAATTTAAAACAAAAAAATCGTTTCTTCATTAATTATACTTCTGTACCCTAAGTATTAATGGAAGCATTTTTCAAATTTGTCAAAGTTTTCACAATGCCAGAGTAAAAAAGTTGAACATTCAAGATCATTGGCGACCTCACTTTTTAAAAATCGAACTTCATTTTTCGAATGTTACGTAAAAATGACGACTTTTTTCACAGATTTTGTATGCTCGATCGTCATAGACTCGTATTTATTGTTAACTTCAATAACCCGTTTGGTTTTTAGATTTTGGATAGACTGTTAAGCTGAAGTGTTTACCGCCAAACGTCGCGAAAAAATTCTTAACATCGGCCGGTAGCGATGTTTTTGTTTTTCTGTAATTTTTGGTGATTTTTTTAAATGACTCAGTATATGTACCTTTGTGTTAAAAAAGTGCATTTTTATTTTTTACTTACCTCGAATTTTTGATGAAAAAATATTGAAATCACAATTCCTCAAAAAATTTGAAACCCAGTAAAATACATAGTGTAGTTGAAAATGTTCAAACGGATCCTAAGAATACTCTCGTTAAGGGCCTACACCCGTCCGCCGAACACCTTGTATGAAAAGTATGAACCGGTCACTTCGCTGACGTCGGCACTTAACTCGACTTTTTGGTGAAAAATATTGAATTGACAGTATCTTTAAAAGTTTGAAACTCAGTAAAATACATAGTGTAGTTAAATTGTTCAAACTTATCCTAAGAATACTCTCGTTAAGGGCCTACACCCGCCCGCCAACCGTGTTTTCGGGCTTCTAGGTAGATGTAGCCTCTCAATTAATCGGACGTTTAGTTTTTCTACCAACCGCAACTAAAAACCACATAATCCTTGAGGCCCTCACAATATTCTAATCCCTTAAGGTAGTCCTATCGCCAGGCTTCAATCCATAGGATTTGCATAATTTTTTTGAGCTTCACTAAATATATCAATAATCGTCTCTGTATAATTTGAGGGTCGAGTTCCGACCTAATTACAGAAAAAAATTAAAATTGCCTGTTTTTGTGAAGGAATTCCGAGACGACATACAAAAACCCAATTTCCGGTCGCTACAAAAGTGTATATAATAGTGGGAATCCGTCAGATTCTTAAAAATCATCAGATTTACATACTCAACACTTGTAGTAATCCAATGCTCTCATAAAAAATGACGCTTATTGCCCTAATTTTTATGTAATATCAAGTTTAATTTGAACTTCCGGTATTGGATTTATTACCACTTGCTACGATAAAGAGACGTGACAGCAAGGCAACAGCTGACTGTAGTCCTAACCTCATCTCACTCATTCGAATTTCCACCCATATTTCATTTTTAACCGTCATATTTCGCCGTCACAAATTTTCCAGGCTTTTTATCAGTCGTGGCCCGAATACAATGGTTTATATTCCCCGCACTTGACATTGTTTTGAAAGATCTACGTTGAAAAGCATGAAGTTTAAACTCGCCTGATTGAGTAAAAAGAGACGGAGATAGAACCAATGTTGCCAAATATCAAACCTAGAAATACTGCGCGAATCGTTGGAATAACTATTTTTTCATTTTTCTAATTAGATGTGAACATTCATTAAACAGATGACACATGGAAAATTTTAGTTATTACAAATTTTTGTTTGCATATGCTAAACATATGAATTGTACAAGGCTCAAGTATGATCAGTGGTATGACTCATGTGAAGCGATAGGATTACCTTAAGAGCATGTACAAGGTCAACATAACCTGACAAATTTTCCAACCCAATTTTCTCATAGATGGTTAAATTTTTTCGGAAAAACAAAGCACTAGGCTCTGGCGAATTCCCTGACGCAGAGCTTGATGATTTCCTTTTGCGCTAAATATTATTCATCTCTGAGAAATCTCTGTTCGAAAATTTCAGCTATCTCTCTCGCACTCATGTCTCGCACATGGTAGATCTTCTACTTCGCCTTAAATTACCACGAAATCGGCATCGATTGAATACCTTATAAGGTAAATGTCCCAATTATTGAACAGCTAAGAATCTGGGGGATTGAATTTTGTGAGAAAAATTATAAAATCAAGAACAAAACCATCGCTTTCATGTTCAAATGATACTTTGATATTTTTACTTTCGAAAAATCACCCCTTAAATTATTTTTCAATGATTTCAAATGAAAAAAAAAGAATAACAATGTGAAGCATGCAAATGTCCCAATTATTGAACACTCGAAGTGCCTATGTCCCTAATATTGAACAGGCATGTCCCAGTTATTGAACACTCGAGAATTCTTTTTCCGTTCTGAAAATATTATTTTGGGGACAATATTAAGAAATAAAAGCAAAATCAAACACTTAAATAATCTTTTATTAATCATGTAAAAATACAAAAATATATATTTAGTCTCTTTTGACAGGTTTTTGGTTCATTCGCATTTGGTTTATTTTTGCTTTTTAACTCGAACTTTATTTTATTTTTATTTTCAGCTTCCTCGCTTTTATTTGATTTTGTCGCAGGCTCCCTGAAATATCGAAGAGCAAAAAATATTGAACATTACATTCGTATTTTTAGGTTGCATTTAGGTTATATTCTCTTTTTACTTTTCTCTTTATGTTTATTGCACGAAAATACAAATAAAAAATATATTTGACGATCTTAGAGTTATTATCATTGGTCCACACTGCATTTTCTATGTCCCAATGATCGAACACCGTATTTTTTAACAAATAATTAATTAAAATTAAAAAAAATTGTTATTTGTAAGAAATTTTCTGAGGTACCTGAAACGCCTTTACTTTTTGCGATGCGACAGTTTTTGAATGTTTTATGCCCTTACGCATGAAGCGGCGCGTCTTAGCAAAAACGATAAGCAGTAACCACGAGAGAACAAACCGGGTCACCGTTGCTGATTAAATAATTTTTTTCTCTATTAATTATCAATATACAAGATGGTGTTCAATAATTGGGACCTGTTCAATAATTAAGACATTTACCTTAGTTAAAATTTAGTCTGCGTCGATTTGCAGCAACGCTGCTCGAACGAAAACCAGCGAGAACAGAAAAAAAATACCGTACACGAATAGAAAAGTAAATATTTATTTATTCCATATACACGCTTAACTCGTAAGTTTTCCTTTCGCTCGAACTAGCTCGTAAATGCGCAACAAATTCGTACGCTAGTCCGTATAAACAATTTGGTCTTACATATGTATAAACAAAAAGGTCTCTCGCTCTCTTCCTCTCGCGAGGTCACAATATGAGTCAGAGAGAGAAAGAGCGAGAGAGAGAGAGAGAGAGATGTTACGATATTGGCTTCTTTGTCTTCGTTCAGAACTCAGCTTCCGCCGAAGCGGGACTATCCAAGTGTCGATAACGATTGTAATGATAAGCCGAACATCCGTGCGTCTCCATCAACATAATCTCGTAATCTAAGTAACTATCGCCAAACTTATGAATCCCGTTAGTTCTCGCAAGTGTGCACGAATCCTCGTGATCCGTTCGGCCGAACGAATCATAGTTACCTGCCTTTTTGTGGCAGCGAAAACTCTTCGAGCCTATATCGCAGAGTTCGTTGGTTCCATTGCCAATGACGCTTGTAACGTCATCGATCAGAGATGATGCCTGCTCATTGTACAACGCGGAAGGTCCAGACTCTCGTGAGCGTCTTGTACCATCGCGAAAGTTGCCGTTACCACCGTCTCTGAAAGGAGAACCCTCTACCTTATCATCCAATTTGTTACCAAGGGAGCAATCATTGAGTCTATCGGTCCAACGGAATATTATGACGAATTTATGGAACATTTTCGTTTTCTTCAGTTCTAAGATCCAGCGAAAGTTTTCCTCCACGAGAATTTTTTTTGGAACTTTCCGTAATTGGGATTAACGGATATTGTTACAGAAAATTTCGACGTTTTTTCTTGCACGACCTTGAAACGATAATCGTTTTTCATATAGTGAAGATGATGTTAAAATTACGAGGTTGAAGTTTGCGTAGTTGGAATGCAATGAAGATTAATATTTCTGAATTCTTTTAATTTCTTCAGACAGATTTTGTCTACCAAAATCCTTCGACCATTTTTTCAGATATTTATTTAGTGATCTACAATATTGATCTATAAAAAAAATCTTCTATAAAAATAAAAATACAGAAAATAAAATGTAATGAAGAATTTTCGTTACGTTCCAACGATGCAACAAAATATTTTGTTTTACTGCTTCTTCCATTTTTCTGTGACAGATTTGGGACGTAAAAATCGCGCTATCGTTTTTTAGGCCCCTCATTTAGCGATCTACAAACCAAATCTGCGAAATATGTTTTTCGATACTAATAAAAATGAGAAAGTAAAAAAATCGTTGGAACGCAACAAAATTGCTCACATTTTGTTTGCCAATTGAACAAAAATCATGAAATGAAAAAAATAGAGCGAAACTTCTATCGCATTCCAACGTGTTTCCTGATGTTCCTTATTTTCATATCGCATGTGAAAATAATTATCGTGTTTTTGGAAACGCGTAAAATTGTGATATCGAAATAATTTCAAACTCCGTTTTTTTTCGTGAAGTTTTTTAACTCTTCGAATAAACAATTTGATCAACATTTATACAATTATAAAGTATTATTATAAATAAAACTTTCATCATATTTCAATTCTATTTATCTTTTATTGAAAGTTTTATTACTCATCATTAAAACGCAATAAAACTTTTTGCTGTGAGTAGCTGAAAGATTTTTGGAAGCCTTTTAGGACTTTTCAAGAGCCAACAGTGTCTTCAAAATTTTCCATGTGCAATAGCAACCTCTCTACGATTGTGCAAAATTCGCTCTTCATCCCTCATTTCTCATTGAATCGAGTTTTCAACTGTCAACTGAATGACTTGAAGTTTGCGTAGTTGGAATGCAACGAAAATACATTTTTGCTTGCGCAATTTTTTTTTCCCCTATGGGCTACGAAAATTACTCAAACGTTTCTCAGGATCTTTATTGAAGATCCACCGCCTGAATAGCCAAAAGAAATGGATTTTGGATAATAAGAAAAATGGAGGCACTGAAAATCTTGACAGAATTTTCATTGCGTTCTAACTATGCGAACTTCAAACCATCAAACTGACCCACCCCAAACTGCTGTAGACAAGTTTATCTTTGTTGCCCAAACAGCATTTCAAGCGTCTCAAAGGAAAAGGTGAAATACACTGGCATGATCACATAGTCTAAAAGCGAAAACTTGGATATTTTCCAAGTTTGAAAAGTCGAATTGGATACGCTAAAATATTATTACTATGCGGCATTGATGACGAAGTTTGCATGGTGGGAATGAAACGAAAATTCTCTTTAATTTTCGTATCGCTTTATTTTTATCACGCTCCAAAATCTTTTATCACTTTGTGGAAATTCTTTCGTAATATCCTTTGTGGAAAATAGATTGTATTCCAACAATGCAAACGCCAACATCTATATTCATCGTCATTAAGGGGTTAGGCCACAGTAACAGGTATAAAATCATGTGCGAATTTGACCATTTTTTTCGTATGAAAAAGTGATTCACTCATAAAATTAATTACACATCTATTTAGTATGAATATCATGCTGTTAGAATTTTTTTCGATGTACAAAATGGCCGACTTCTCGAAACAGCTTTTATCCAATTGACGTGACGAATAACTTCAACAATTTTCACTCGATTTACTTCAAATTTAAAAGTTATGTTCCTAATTTCATTTCGCAGAGAACTACGTACGGAATTTCTGATTCATCGAAAACTTTTTATTTTATGAGCAGTTATAACGAAATTTTTAACTGAAAATTCATTTCTTAAGTTCAAATACCTACAACTTTTAAATAAAACAATATTTTTTAAATTCCGTGCATACTTCTCTGGATATTCTAATGTAGATTGACGAGAATTTTTGTTTTTTGTTCTAGGTAAAAAATTGTGGATGCTAAATGTCACGCCGCGGAGCGTCTAAAAAAAAGATAAAACAAAATATTAGTAGTCGGCCATTTTGAACATCGAAAAAAATATATATATTTTTTCTAACAGCTTGATATTCATACCAAATAGGTGTGTAATTAATTTTCTGACTAAACCTCTTTTTCATACGAAAAAAAAATTGTTAAATTCGCACATGATTTTAAACCCGTTCCTGTGGCCTAACCCATTAAAAACGTTATTATCGCTACGGTCGTTGGATTTCAGGGGCTACATTACTTCACCGGAAGTCAATGAGCCGAATCGTCATTCGTAGGAAAAGCCGGATGTCACCGGCGCGAATTTGGCTCAAGCGACGCGATTCTGCGCATTCGTTTCCGGCCAATTAACATAAACTCTCAACTGACTCGTCAAACGATCACGAAGCACACGCCGCAATCGTTCATTCTTACCTATGCGATAGGAAATATTGATTGAAATCCCTACCGGAAGTGGGTCCGAGTACCGCGATCCCTTGCCGCAAATCACGGCCGTCCCCCCCTCAAAGCGGCAATCGTTGGAAAATAATCGAAAATAGGATCTTAAATAAAAATTCAAAATCTCTACCCTATACCTTGTCGTGACTTCTTCGTACAGTTGGCGCTACGATCGTCAATAAGATAAGCGGGATCACCGGCGCAGTTGCGTTTCCGGTTCCCGCGTCTTTTCGCAATCTCATTGGCTTCCGTATCGGCGATTAGCCGGTAAAAAGTCTCGTAGCGCCCGCCGTTCGGATGGGACGACGTTCCAACGTCCGCTGCGACCCCGACCTCTGGAATCACGCAACGGTTATTCTGGCATCGCGAGACGCCGACGTGAAACTCATCGTTACGCGGACTCTCATCTTCGTCGGTTTCCATCGCCGAACCGTATTTCCTCATCGTATCAACGTTATCGTCGTTGTGATTTTTATGAAACGAAAACGTGGTCGGTTTCGGTATAGTCCAGTAATTGTTGCCGGTCGTTGCCGCCGCGCTGATGGCCTCGTTCGCACTATCGCGCGGCTCATTTACAACGACGCTTTCGTAATTCGCGAACGGGCACGTAGGCGGCACGTAACCGTAATAACCGCTCGACGACACGTAAGAAGGCGCTATTCTCTCCTGATACAACATGCTCTCGCTCACAATCGCCATTATATGTATATAAATATATCTATGCTTCACCGATATATATATATTCGCTTATTTCTTTCTCACGCGATATATGGGAAGCGCTATATTCGCGAGACACGATACGTTAAAAGACTTGTCTCGGTGCAATTAGTGCGTGCTTGTACGTCCTAATGGTGTCGGAATCGCGAGCCGGCAAACTTTCCAAAACACGTTTGTATTTTTCTAGCGGGATTTAACGAGCACGCGAAAGTTTGTTGTAACGTAAGAAAGAAAGAGCGAGACTACAAAGGAGAGCAATGGAGAATCGTGGCGTAGATCGACAGCTAACGCAAAACACATAAATATATATACAGATATATGTTTGTATGTTTTTACGCAAACGCGTTTACAAGCGACGAGGCACAAGCGCGGCAAAGACCAAACTGCTTCACGATATCGCGACGAATGATAGACAAGCGACGAGAGGGAAATCGACGATCGCTACACCCCCACTCCTTTTCCTCGGCCCCACTTACTGTTTCTTCAACCGCGCTCCGCCCCCTCGTCGCTCTTCCTCATTTAGCTATCCCTGGCGCTTCGCTTTTTCTCCTCTATCCCTATACAGTGGAACCTCGATTATCCGAACGCTCGGGCGCCTTATCCTAACTCAATGATGGTCTTTTTTCTCTAATAAAGCTGTTTCCTAACACTTCGAGATATTTTCAAAATACGTTATTGCCTATGTGTAACTTCATACATGAGATCGTATGCATGTCCATGTATCGTACATTGTATGCGTATTCGAGAAACCGCCCTGGAATGGTTTGAAACCCAACCAGAAAATAGTCTCACACAGCTGCTGTTCTTGAAACGACTTCGAGACTCAGCGATCAAGAAACGAGCAACTGCTATGAGACAGCCAAAAATGATCATTATTTTTATCATTATTTATCATTATTATTATTATAAAATCATGTGCGAATTCAACAATTTTTTTTTCGTATGATAAAGTCATTCACTCATAATATTAATTGCACATCTATTTAGTATGAATATTAAGCTGTCAGAGAAAATATATATATATTTTTTCGATGTACAAAATGGCCGACTAATATTTCATTTTTTTATCTTTTTTTTAGGCCTAGGGAAGTTCGTACGGAATTTAAAAAATATTGTTTTATTTAAAAGTCGTAGGTATTTGAACTTGAGAAATGAATTTCCAGTGAAAATATTTCGTTATAACTGCTCATAAACTGCTCATAGAATGAAAAGTTTTCGATTAATCAGAAATTCCGTACTCTGCGAAATGCAATTAGGAACATTACTTTTAAATTTGAAGTAAATCGAGTGAACATTGTTGAAGTTATTTGTCACGCCAATTGGAAAAAAGCTGTCTCGAGAAGTTTCGAGTAGTCGGCCATTTTGTACATCGAAAAAAAAATCTATCAGCTTGATATTCATACTAAATAGATGTGTAATTAATGTTATGAGTGAATCACTTTTCCATACGAAAAAAAAATTGTTCAATTCGCACATGATTTTATACCCGTTACTGTGGCCTAAGGCCTTAACTGCATAAGCAGTAGTTTTTGAAACTTCATTTCTTGTTAATTGCTATAAAGAATTTAGGGTCGTTGGATCAATAAAGAGAATTTTCGATACTATTTTTATTATATGAGTTGATTTTCCCAAAAATCCGAGATATATTTTCGATTATCCGAACGATGTCCGGTCCCAATTATTTCGGATAATCGAGATTCTACTGTACTATGTTACCGTCGAATGAGCAAATGGTGTATATCAATTTTGCTCAAAAGTCGGTTCTCGGGATTTTTATGAAATGGGCTGGTTCTACATCGTTTTCTTATCAGTTAGCAGGTTTCTTTATCATTTAGGAAGTTACGACAAACTAAATTGGTCTCTGCGAAATAATAATCTAGAAATAATACGGGTATCCGACTCTTCATCGCCCAACATGACGAATCTTTGACATCGACTTCATACTACAATCTTCCAAAACAACACAGCAAAGGGTAAAAATGTTTATATGTCCTTGAGCTACCCATTTGTTGACGTTCGGTCTCTACATACAGGTATTTCCATTTGCGCATAAATGTTTTAAGCGTTTTAGACGTTTTTCGTTTCGAATATCGTATTCACATGATCCTGGAAGCATTACGAATACAAAATTGCAAAAAATCATAGCGTCGGGTGCCCGCGGTGTGTTTATGAGAGAAATAAAGAAAACAATATCCCGATGTATACATCCGTCTTTTTTCAAGCAGCTTTATGGTGGGGAGTGCCCGTTTGAGTTCTATACCATCAGCGTGAGATACCCCCTTGCCGCGACATCCCCACTCTCACCTATCGCCATTCTCCAATATCCCCTCCCCAGTTCGCAGTCTCTCGTTTCCCCCACTCCACGACGTTGAGCTTATCCCCACTCCGTTCCTCTTCCGCCACTCGGCGTTCGCGCTCACCGGTCACTCCCACTCCGCTCCGACTCTGTTCTCTCTCCCCACTCCTTCCGTCCTCGCACCGCCGCGCCGCCGTTTCTCGCCGGCTTGTTTATCGCATGCATTTTTTACATAACCGGCTTTTGTACGCGAAACGCGCGAGTACGCGTGCATTACGAGATATGTTTTTTTAAGACTTTTTGCAGGCTCCGTAAGGACATTCCAATGCTCCCTCAAGCTCGCTTATTCACGCGAGTGAATAAACAATCTAGTGTTGGAATGAACACGATAAGAACAGTCGCGTCTTTCAGACAACTTTTGTCGTCGTCTCGTGGCATGTTTCAATATTGTGATACAATCAATCGACAGTTATGCACCCCGGCATGCGCGCAAGAAATTACGAAGAGAGTAAAATCCTACGGGAAAATGTACGTCAACTTACCGTGGAGCGTCGAAGTAAAACCTACCGATCCTCATCGATATCCCAATATGGATACGATTGTTGTCAAGATTTCATCGTCCACGAGTAGCGACGCGAATTTACAAAAATTATTGAATATCTTTGCGACCGACGAGATCTGCAGGATAACAGCGAAGAACCACGAAAATGTTGACTTTTCGAGCGACTCACGCTTTGTTATAGAAGCCCCTATACAGTACGGTAAATTTGTCAACTTCTTTTAATTGCCCGAATCTACATGTTTGTTTTATCCGGTATCACGTCATATTTATTTTTTCACGTCTTGCTGCGTGGGTCTGTCCAATGGCGCAATTATGTTCCATCGACAATGTCGGTGTTCAAGTTGGCATACAAAAGATTATTGTTCTACGTGTCATCTTTGTCATTGTAATGTGCGCTTTGCGGAAAAACTACTCAGCTGGACCTTCCGAATAATCGCAAGATTGCGAGCTCGTTGGTTGGATCGATAATATCATTTTTCCCATTCCCCGCACAAGCAGAATCCGGAGCAGAAATGTAGAAAGAAATGCAAAGAAAAGCAGAAATGTAGAAAAGAAACGCCAGGCTTTTCACCGCAAAGCAAGCTGTAATAATTCATAATTCTTTCACTCATATAAGACTCGTTCTATAATTTCAGATGTAGATGCCAGAGTGTCCGGCGATTCTAGTGTGTCGATCGCGGGCATGGTCTCAGATTCGATAAGCGCCGAAACGGAGAGAGGAAACCTGTCGGGTGCAAAGTTACAGGCGAAGAAAATAAAATTCAACTCTAGTCAAGGCGGTTCGATATATCTGCTGAAGAGTCTGCAGGGTGATATAGAAATGAGGACTGTCAAAAATGGAGTAAGTCGCGGGTCTCGATGTAAGGAGCGACTATTTTGGGCTCGAGGTAGATCGAAACGATAGAGATTGCTTTGTTGGTGTCGTAGTCGATTACGGCTGAAAAATGCTTGGGGACCAACCTGGAAATGAGGACCGAGGATGGAGACGTTAGTTTGGGAAGTAATTACTGCGAGAGAGCTCTGTTTACCACTGTCAACGGTAATTTGAACCTGAACAATCTTCACATGGACGCCATTGTCGATATAAAGGAAAAAGGTTCTCTGAATATCTGTGAGTATGAAAAAATATAAGTTTTCGACGACCTGTTGTCCTTGCTTATAGAATAAGCAACTCGATTGATCCTTCCATCAGGCTTGAGTGATAACACCGCTATGGGAACTTTGACATTGATGGGGAAAAAATAATGACTATGATAGAAAACGTACAATTGGTTCCTCATGATAGACCTGGAAAGGAGTACAAAATCTTTTTTTAGGATTCTTTTTCAATACCAAATGGTGACAAATGAGCTATTTGTTTAAAGCCATCTTTTAAAGGTATTCCTTTCGCGGAGGGCTGTATTTTGTGGTGGCATAAGAAAGATGGATCATTGGTAAATTACAGTGGCGCATAATAAAAATAAGTCACAATCTATTATCATACCCAACAATAAACTGGAATTAAATAATTTGCGCAAATTTAATAGACTTAAAAATGTTCGCAAGCTTTATGATTAATATTTTTGATAATTCTTCAGATAAGTGAGTTTTACGAAAAATGAGCCTAAAATTATTATTTTTTCTAT
Organism: Ophion ellenae; assembly: GCA_963210295.1. Classification (NCBI taxonomy): domain Eukaryota; kingdom Metazoa; phylum Arthropoda; class Insecta; order Hymenoptera; family Ichneumonidae; genus Ophion; species Ophion ellenae. Next base: position 38,041,397 of record OY723387.1, on the reverse strand, counting down.
TTTCTCATTTATTGGGTTATAAACGATGATATTCAGTCGGGGGAAGCTGAAATTCACCCCCCCCCCCCCTCCCATAAAAAGTTATGGGGTTTTGAAGATCGCGGAAACACGTGATAAAACGGAGTTTTTGAACATGTCGACGCCTATATTGGGTTTGTTTGGGTTTTTTAACCTTTCGATATTTCAACCCAAACAAACCCAATAAATGATATTTTATCGGAGAAATCGGATAATATTTTTTGGAAAAGTCACTTATCTGAAGAATTACCATATTTTCGTTAAACATTTGGCGAACTCCTGTTTTTATTGTCGTTACAGAATCTTTAGATTTGATTTACACTGGCATCGAGAGGCATCTTCTATGCATGCAAAAGAACATGTCCTGACTGATTTATCAACGCAAAGTCAAAACCGCTGAAGTGAATTACATGAAATTTGGACAGTAGGTTGCTTTTGTGACGTAAGCACCCATTAAGAAAGAATTTTTCGAATTTCAACCCTTAATGGAACATAGGGGAGGCAACGTTTGTATAGGAAGTTGAAAAAAACGGGTCAAATTTACTGGAAACTTCGTATTACTGCGCGTAGACACAATGAATGAAATTTCAGCGTTGTTGGAAATTCAATCCTTAAGGGGAAAAGGAGGTAACAAAGTTTGTATGGTAAAAGAAACATCGGTTCAGATTTACTCGAAACTTAGTATTAATGCTCTTTAGCACAATCCTACGTGTTTCTTGATGAAACATTCCAGGAGCATATTTCATTAAGCGGAGAGTAGGGGTTTCAGCGTGAAAAAAAACACTTTTTTGCGAATTTTTTTATCTATATGGATAGAGTAAATTTATTGAAACCTTTTGTACATTGTTGAGTGTCATTTCAAGAACATTCCGTGAAATTTGTACGCGGAAATATCCACAAACAAGCCGGTGACAAAGCTTTTCCAAGAATGCCTTTGGAAAAACACGAATTGCGGTGTTCACTGTATCTCAGCTAGAAATTATCTGAAATCAAGTACCATTAAAATTTAGTCAAATTATCATCAAACCCTCCCACCAACGGTCTTTGATAATTTTTTTTCATTTCTAAATTTTTGGTGGTCATGTAAAGTGAAAAGTGCTATTTTTCACGAAAAATTCCGCCATTTTGGGGGTGGAAAACCCCCTCAATACAAAAAAAATCTCAAACTAACCGTTGGGGGGAGGTATTTTATATGCAGAAAGTGTGTACCCAATTTGAAATAAATCGGTCATGTTTTCAAATGGCAGTGAACACGGACTTTGAAAAAGTGGTTTCGAGAAAAGCGCGTTTGAAGTTTAGAGAAGTCGAGCTGCGGTGTTAGAGGAGTGGGACTAAACAGTCAATAACTTCGAGAGTTTTGCTCTGATTGAGTTGAAATTTTGGGATTATATTCTTGAAATGTTTAACTATAAGAAATGACAACAAAAAAAATCGATTTTTTTAAAGTGCAAACCCCTACCCTCCCCTTCAGAAGCTTTCAACACAAGTCTGCGCGAGCGAAGTCCCGAGCGAATTATTAGATATGAAATAGTATCTAATATCAATATCATCAGTATTATTAGTAATCTAATTAGATACAAATGTGCAAATTATTAGATACAAATGTGGCCAGTGTTTCATCTGCATAAAGCGTCGTATAAAGGAGACGATTTTTAGAGGCGTAATTTTTCGTTAATAGTTCGGTAACTGGGCTAGAAATTTTACCAGCATACTGGGATGTATTTTTACTTGATTATAGACGAAAATAAGTTAATTGTTAAATTTTCGGATTCGAGAAAGGAATACCTTAACTGAAGCCTCCTGCAGTGAAATTTTTCCAATATTGAACACTGAACCGAGAGCAAAGTACCGAAGCTTTTCTTAATGCAGATATAATACACTAGAAAAGTACAAACGATTTTTAAAAAGTATTTGAAAATCTTTTGGCAAATAACATTTTTATAGAAAACAATGTTGAACAAATGCTATTAAAATGAAAGTGAGCGATGTTTCTTCGAAAAATTATAATTTTCTAGAAGCCGTTGATTGAAAAATTATAATTTTCTAGAAGCCTATGAACCATTTTCGAGATATTATCATTATTTTTTAAAGGGTAGAAAACTTAAAAAATTAATAGTAAAAAAAACTGTTGCATGGAATCAAACTTTTTATTATTATTTGTAGTTTGAGGACACAGTAACAAAGGATTATCAACAATAAAATAAGAACAATTATTAGACTTGCAGAGTTTTGGACCCCTAATTAAAAAATCTTTGCAGATTATTCTCATTTAATTGTTGATAATTCTTTGTTACTGTGTCCTCAAACTACAAATAATTAACAAAAAATCATACCATACAACAATCTTGTTAATACATTTTTAAGGCGTTACCCCCACTTGTAGCGCAAAAAAGGCCTTTTTCATGATTTTTTTAAAAGTAAACTACAAAACTTTTTTAATCGATCAATATACCATCTTAGAGAACACATCTTGAAGAACTTTCAGTAATTTTTTTATTGAAAAATATTACATTGTTTAGTGGCAAATGGCCGTCAATGAAATAATGTTTTTATATACACGGTTTGCGGTGACCAACATTGCGGCGAAGTGGATCATCTGAAAAAAAAATGCGAATGGATTTAGTCAAATATAAGTATAAACTAGTCTTTAATCGAAGGATTTTAAAAAATATTCATTTTTCACAAAATGGCGGACAGTCAAAGTTAATGGTTCGATTTTAACGAAAAAAAAACGGCCGTTATTTGGCTATAAAACGGCCATTTTTTTTTTCGAAAAAAAAATCGAACGATTAAAGACTACATTTTTATGTATTAAATAAGCCTGCAAAATTTCAAGAAGATCGGTTCATTAGTGTTCGAGTAATCTTGGTCGCCGACGTCAGAAATGCCATTTTGAGAAAAACGCGTTTAAAGTTTCTCTTTCAACGCTCTTTCAACGCGGATTCTTCCCTTTCAACGCTCATATCTCAGTCAATTTTGTTCGGATCGACTTGAAATTTTCAGGACATATTCTCAGATACTTATACTTCAAAAAAACGCAATAAAAAAATCGATTTTTTCAAAATCGCAAGTGGGGGTAACCCCTTAAAGTCCTACCCCCCACTTAATAAAATAAGCCTAATGTCTCTAAAATGGTTCACTTTTGCATGAAGCATTACTGGGTTATTTGATAGCGGAAAACATGTCGTGCAATCCTTTCACGCGATCGTGGCCAACAACCAGTAGCCGTGTATATTTTGAGGAGCCAATCGTATATTTCCAATGAAGTTCGTTCATTTGAGGGATCATCACAGTGTAACAAGTCGAGAAATAGCTGATTTTCGCGATTTTTCTTCGATGGGTAAAATACGCTAATGAGGCTGATTTTTATGTCAAATCAAAGCACTCATGAAGAACAAAAATAAAACTTACCGACGTTAATTTTTATTTTTTAAAACTTTTTTCAACGGTTGTAAATGTCTTTGAAGAAAAGGAGTCCTCACGGTGTATACGGTTGTGGCGGTAAATACTGAAACAAAATTTGTAAAAAGATTATTAATCAGTATGTAAGCCGCCATCTTGTTATGGAGGTTTATTAAAAATTAAAATAGACAAAATGGCGGTGGTTTGAAAAAAAGCATCAAATTCAGCCTATTTTTTTGACAGTTTTTCGTTAAAAAAAATATGAAGATTTCAAACAAAATGAAGCTTCCAAAGCAAGCTGAATAATGACGTGAAGAATGTTCTGTCAAAATTTAAGACAGATAGCTTGAAAACTCTTCCTTTGAGAGCGGACACCGTTTCGAAAAACGCCATTTCGAAAAAAACGCGTCCGTTCGCGCCAGGCTCACACAGCTGGTTGAAGCCCTTTTCCTGAGAAAGGCTGTAGCAACCGGAATAATTCGAATATCGCCCAAAAAATTGAACAGCATGTTTATTATCGTCTAGACCGGCGGTTCTCAAACTTTTTTGGCGACGGAACCCTTTTGAAACACTAAATATTTTACGGAACCCTAAAATAAGCAAAACCTGGTTTTATGTATATTTTGTAATTAAAATCATATGGAACTAAGCACTCTACATAACAATGTATTAATTCCACTGTAAATTGATGGAATGGTTTCCATTTATTGAGAGGTATGAAGTTGTTTTTTTCGGTTTATAATGCGGAAATAAAATCGAGTTTTTAAAAATTTTACACTGTGATGATCCTTAAAAATCAACTTCAAAGTTTCCATTTCAATTTACAGTCCAAACCGATGGTGTTTCCCCGCAAATACTAACATGTCGACAATGGGCGGAAAACTTACAATTGTTCATTGTATCTATCTTCATTGATGCAAGCACGAGCGCAAAAACTTTTATTTTCTAGCCTGCCTGGATGGTTCGTTGCAGGCCAAATTACAACAGGGCGATGCGAAGGTTCACGTCGTAAGGCTGACGGGAAAATCCCAAATTGTTTCCGAGGGTTCCATCGATCTAATTGTTCCAAGAGAGAACAATGTGCGCTTGAACTTAAGGAGCAATAAAATGACCATCGACGAGAGTTTGAGTGGAACGCACACGTGTTCGGGGGAGGGACAGGTATTCGATACGCCTGGTGAAATTCCCTTGATCGTTAAAACCACCGGTAATCTTCACGTTACCGGCTTAAGCTGGGCCGAGTCATTTCAGCTGGGAAAATTCGCGAAATAGTCCTACCGGCCTGACATAGAATATTTATAGACCATCGATATTGTATTCCAAGCTACTTAACGAGCAAGCGTTCTATATTTGAACATCTGTAAATATTATCTTTAATACGAGCCTGCGCACTTGATGAAACGGCGTGAATTCCTCGGGTACGAGAAAGCCATTTAGCTACCGTGGGAAAATCCATTTAAGGATTTCGATAACCAGATCGATTCCTAAGAAGTAATGTTTCCAATAATAAAATTAATTTATCTTTTTTTCATCTTGCATTATTAAGCTTCAGAATTTCGACTATTTTTTTCGACCCTGTTATTCCAGTATTTCCAGTTACTCAGATGACCCTCAGAATCATTAACCCTTTGAAGCATACATTTTTCTTTACGTGCACGTGTTTTTTGCACTTTCGTTATTGATGACACCCGCTACGTGAAAAATAAAAATTTAAGAGGCGAGATGCAATCCGAATTTTCGAAAAATCGATTTTTTATAAACGGTGTCTTGAAGTATGATGTTTCGAAAATATTCCATGAAAATTTCAAGTCAATTCGATGAATAGTTTCCGGGATATCCCACAATTAGTGAAGGGGCGTCGGGTCCCCATGACAGGTAGCGGCTGACGAACGCGCAAACGATAATACCGGGGAAAGCAGAATGCTTCGAAGACAACAACAAATTGATATTTTGGAAGCTTCCACATCGGTAGAAGCCCTATTGTATGGGCCAGGAAATGATGATTCGATGTAATTTTTCAATCAGTATTTCTATACATAAATCAAGTGTAATATTGGAAAACTCTATCAGAAATTTTCAAAAATTCATTTCTCAAAAACTATGAACTTTAGCAACATTTTATAAAGAATACTTTCGTTTTAAAATTTCCCGAAATATTTTTTTTTAAATAATTCATCCCGAAAAACTTAAATTTTTGGAAAAATTGTTTTAACAATTGGTTATAATCAATTTAATGCTCGACTTTTCGGCAAAAAATTGTGATATTCGGATTCAGCGGATCAAAATACATAAAAAAAAGTTTAGCTTCATCCATCGAGCTCAACATTTTACGAACATATAATACCGTATCCACATCGAAAAACTTTAAACGCGTTTTTCCCGAAACTATGTTTTTCAAGTCGGTGACCACTATAATTAAAAAACCACTCGATGGATTTTGATGAAATTTGGTGTGCTTATTGATAGCATTAACAGAGTGTCTACCGACCTGAAAAGTCATGAAAAATCTTAAATGTCATGAAATTACACTCGACCCTGAAAAAGTCATGAAATGTCATGAAAAATGACCAGTCTACCTGAATTACTATACCCTACTAAATTATCGTTGAATCTATATTCAATATGAACTAACTTTGTGGTACTTGTCGATAGAGACGCGAATATCGAATCGATAGAAAATAAAATAGAAGAAAGTAAAAGAAAATGATGCGTTATCTCAACATATTAGTTTTTCTTTGTTATTCGTGTAAAACGACTAGATGATATTACTCAAAGTTCTTAAATGTATGTAATATTTTTCTAGATGTTCCCAAAATATATTTCTTTACAGCAATCTTGAAATTATGTTTGTCTCACATTTTTTACTACATATGGAATTGTACAGTTTGGTGACTTTTCGTTTATTCCGTATACTTTTTATTGGCATGCAACACATATCTGTTTGAAAGAGCAAAATAAAAATATAAAAATTTAGAAAATCGGTCGCACTGTAGAATCATTAAGTATACTTCTATGCCAGAAAGTCATACTAAGAGTCATGAAAAAATCCCCATTCTTTGCCTTAAAAATCCTTAAATGTCATGCAATTTCAGTTCTGGTCAAAATTAGACACCTTGTAAACTGACAGACGTTAAATATAATATTTTATCTGAATAAACGCATAGACTTCAAATAATATAGTGTAACAATAGAATAAATAACAGATTTATATTGAATATAAAATTTTATTCCACCGAATATTTAAAGGGAGGTCTTAGGCGAGGAAAAAATTTGCTGATTTTTTTTTTAAGGAAAGATTTCTTCACCATTTTTTAGACTTAGGGTATGTTTCATTACTACTTTTGGCTGTTACGTTGTATCTTTTTAAATTAACCTTTGAAAATAGCGGAGGTATAGCACGCCCTTCGAAACTGCATTTTCAAAGCTGGCGTGATGTGCTAAAAAACTCATCGATCGATTCTGATAAAATTTGGTATAAATCTTTCTAACCTTATTGTCTGAAACATGACCCTAAATGTTTTTGAAAAAAAAGAAGTATTTTTTTGTTGCAGAATGTAGCCAATCTTTCGGAATATTCATTTTTTTTGTTGGCAGGCGTACCATTTAATCGATTTTTAATATTTCTCACTTTTTCTTGCTTCAAATTCTGGGTATGAGTGTTAACGAAAGAAAAATCTGCGTCGATTTTTTTTCAGATTAATCCCGCCGACGCTACGTGTCACACCGTCTGGCAACATCCGCCGCAACGCGTTTAGAAGATCGCGCCATACCTCCGCCATTTTTAAAAATTAATAATTAAAAAAAATACCATGTAACAGCCAAAAGTAGCAAAAAACATACCCCAAGTCTAAAAAATGGTGAAAAAGCCTTTCCTTAAAAAAAAATAATGAAAATTAGCCATTATTTCCTCGCCTAAAGGTATCTTCTCCCTTAAGGGAGATTTCTACTCTGTTGGGCCAAAAAATGTTCGATTTTCACTAGTTTTTTATGCGAAGAATATTGAATATAGGATGTTGAAATTTAGTATGTTTACTAAGCGGTATTTATTGAACATGATAATATTTTTTAAACTTTGACAAATCATGGTACTGGGAGTGGGAAGAGCCACGTATATCGTTGCGTCGGCAATGATATTCTTCGCTTGCGGAAGTGCTCCTACACGCTCAGATGAGCAACCGTTATGAAATTTAGCAAGCACGTGTACAACAAACGTCTTCATTAGTTGAACTAGAATTATCCAAAAATATTCAAACGTTTTTATTTTACGAACAAAAAACTGCAAAAATAGTTTGTAAAAAACTAAACTCCACCTTCGATAGCTCGCTATTTTCTTATTTTTCAATTTTTCTTCTTGATTCTAGTTCGACTTATCCACAATATTGTACCAAGTAAAAATAAGTGTCATTTTTTGCTTCAGGTCACCTGTTCAGGACTTTCCGCAAGCGAAGCATATCATCGCCGGCCTACCGACATACGTGGCTCCCCCACTCCCACTACCATGTTTTGTCAAACTTTAAGGAATATTATCATGTTCACTAAAGACCGCTTATTAAGGGGAGGGTAGGGGTTTCAGCGTGAAAAATAACACTTTTTTTCATCTATATGGATAGAGTAAATTTATTGAAACCTTTTGTACATTATTAAGTGTCATTTCAAGAACATTCCGTGAAATTTGTACTCGAAAATATCCACAAACAAGCCGGTGACAAAGCTTTTCCAAGAACGCTTTTGGAAAAAACACGATTTGTGGTGTTCACTGTATCTCAGCTAGAAATTATCTGAAATCAAGTACCATTAAAATTTAGTCAAAGTATCATCAAATCCTCCCCCCACCGGTCTTTGATAACTTTTTTTTTCCTTTCTAAATCTTTGGTGGTCATGTAAAGTGAAAAGTGCTATTTTTCACGAAAAATTCCGCCATTTTGGGGGTGGAAAACGCCTTCAATGTAAAAAAAATCTCAAACTAACCGTTAGGGGGAGGTATTTTATATGTAGAAAGTGTGTACCAAGTTTCAAATAAATCGGTCATGGAGTTTTCAAATGGCAGTGAACACGGACTTTCAAAAAGTGGTTTCGAGAAAAACGCGGCACCGGCTTGTTTGTGGATATTTTCCCGTACAAATTTCACGGAATGTTCTTCAAATGACACTTAACAATGTACAAAATGTTGCAATAAATTTACTCTATCCATATAGATGAAAAAAATTCGCAAAAAAATGTTTTTTTTTTCACGCTGAAACCCCTACCCTCCCCTTAAACATTCCAAATTTCAACATTCTATATTTAATATTTTTTGCATAAGAAAATGGTGAAAAATCGAACATTTTTCGCCCAACAAAGTAAAACCCTCCCTCAATAAAAATCGGAAAATAATACTATAAATAAAGGCAACCGGTGTGCTGGTCCATGGTTAGCGTGTTTGCCGCTAAACCGGAACATTGGGAGATCGCAGATTCGGAGAAAAATAAATACGGGGGTGACGTAGGCCCAGTTGTACGCGGATGTCACGCACACGGACTGTCACGTATGTATGCCGAGTGTGCGTATACCTGTAGCCCGTGATTCATTTCTCGAACAAACGCGAGTTCGCTCCAAAATTGGGGAGCTATCCTGGGACCGGTTGTATTGGTATAGTTTTTCCGCAGTTTCCCTGTGCCCGTGGTGAATGCGATGCAAAGGGGGAAGTCGGCCGCAAGGTGGAGAAAAGTGTTTGAATAAGGCGGGTACGTAAAGGCGAAGAACCCCGTACAGATTGAATAAATCGAATATGGCGGATCCATTGATGAAATTTAAAAAACTATAAATGGTTGCAACAATTATTGCGCACTCCAGAATGAAATATATACTTTTTATACGTTTCATTCTATCGTGCACAGAAAGGACGAATGGATTGTAACTACAGGATCGATGGCCGTTCTTTACGTCTCCAAATGATGAGGTGTAAGACGGGATATACATTTACAACGATCAAAAAGTCGATTTCTTCTTTTTCTTCTTTAAACGATAGAACCATATATGTAGAATATTTTCCCAAAGTTTCAAAGCGAAATTTGAAAACCTTCAAACGTTACAGCCCGTCAACGCTCTGCCTCACCGCTCGGGATTCCGAGCGAGCGTGAACTTCAAATGCATTTTTTTCAAAACTGCATTATCGAAATTGGCGTGCAGGATTACTCAAAAACTATTAAGCCGATTGGGTTGATACTTGGTAGAAATATTGATAATATTGGTACCTTCTACTTGACGAAAATTATTTTTGAAAAATTGGAAAAAAAAACTGCGTGAAATGTTGATTTTTTTTTTGTAAATGCGTGCCATTTTCTTCATTTTAATTACCGTCACGTAGAAACTATACACGTTCTAATTTAAAAAATGTTTGAACTTTTTTGCAAATCAAAGTCTACGGGAAGCTAGACTGCACGCCGATTCGCAACGCCCGCGGCGACCTTGCTATAACACTCTGCCACAGCTCCGCCATTTTGATGATGAATTAATTAAACAAAATTGTTTCGTATACTTGAATATACTATTAAAGTATACCTAAAGTTTGATAATTGTAGAATAATTGTTTCTTAGTTTAAAAAATCCCCCAATACTGCTTTTTTTCCTGTCTAAATGTATATCTCGCCTTAAGTGGAAAAAAATGCCCATCTTAACATAAAAACACATTGTTTTCCATCGTAATATTCTTCGCGTGAGTTTTCCATCGTATCGTCCTAATTACATTTTACGCCTTGCAAAGGTTTTTGGATGTTGGTTTCCGCAGATGCGGGACTCTGCTGACCGAGAGAGTAGAGCGAGGGACCGGGTTGAAGTATGACGGCACTACCGAGGCACTCCTCGCCGGAGTAAAACACGGCGAACTGCGAATGAATGTACAAAAGAAATGTAAAAAAATTTTACATGGATGGTGCGGTTTTTCAAAAAACTTTTTTGGTTTTCCACCTGTCCCGGTGTGACGGCTCTTTGGGGAACGTCCACGTTGATGATCAGTCGACCGTTCGAAGATTTGTACACCGAGCATGGACTCAATGGCCACTGATGCTGGAAACGAAAATTGCAATGGAAGATATTCCGACTGTTCAGTTGCTCCGGCTCCTCGTGTATCCAGTGGGGATTCGAAGCTATTATCAGTTGGGTAAACAGTGCTGGATGATCGGTTCCTCCAACCTGTGCAATAAAACCAAACAATGCATCTTTTATATTTCCAATTAGTCTTCATACACCTTTCGGGTAAGGTTCCGACCCCCCCCCCCTCCCCGATTGAGCTGAAATTTTGGACAAACCTTCCTTTTGGTATTTTAAGACAATCATTAAAGGGATTTTTGGCGACGCGCAATAGTTTTTGGGTTTGGGTTTGTTTGGACAAAACGGAGGGCGCGATAACGTATATAGTACGGTGGTACAAATTTGAGCTCCATTTTTTTGCCTTTTTTCACCATCCAATTATCTTCTTTACAGAAAAAAAATTGGCGCCGAAGCTGCGAGCGTTAAAAAAATATTTAGAGGTCGCTGAAGCCTCCCAAATTTCAAACTTTCATTAAAAAATATATATTTTTTTCGTCCACTTCTCACCCATGAAATTCAAGCTTTATAATTTTCAAATTAACCTCGCGAAAGCTTTAGGCGACCAATGAATATTTAGTGGTCGCTCAAAAGCTTCGAAATTTCCAATTTTCGCCAATTTTTTTTATTACTCTTCACACTTACAAATTTAACGCTTCGTAAAATTTTCAAAACAATTAATCCTTTTTTCTTTACAAACATATTTTGCAAATTTATCTCACACTTCTAACCCACGAATTATAATCTTTGTTCTCATAAGACAATTCTTTGAAATTCTTGTCCGTGAACAAAATTATAGGCCGTTTTATTCGTAAAATTGAAATAGCAGCGGTTTTCCGCGCATCGTAATGCGTCCCACGGTTGGTCTCGTTGGTCAAACTGCGGACCAATCATAGCTGTACTCTGTGACGAGCGACGCCATAATACAATAATACATAATACTACATAATAACATATCGTCTACTTGGTGTTCGTTGAAAATTATTATAATAAATTATTCAGAAAATGTAACACTTCGCTGTTTATTTTGTTTTTATGCTACAAGGAATTATGGTGCATGCGAGATTTATTTTTTGGCGGAAATTGTAAATTTCGAAAACCTTGATTGACCACTAAATATTCATTGGCCGGCTAGAAGTTTCGCGAGGTTAATTAAGGGGTCAGAAGCAGTCAGAACTTTCAAAAAATTCGATTTTTTTAAGTACATTTTCCTGAAGTATGATGTTTTGAAAATATTCCCTGAAAATTTCAAATCAATCCCATGAATAGTTTCCGGGGTATTCCACAATTAGTGAAGGGGCGTCGGGTCCCCATGGCAGGTAGCGGACGGCAGCTGCAAGCAACCGGTTTCGACCCCCCCCCCCCCCCCATTATATTCAAATTGATATTTTGGAAACTTCCACATCGACAGAAGCCCTATTGTATAGGCCAGGAATTGATGATTCGATGTAAGTAATTTTTTAATTAGTATTTCTATACATAAATCAAGTGTAAAATTGGAAAACTCTTTCAGAAATTTTCAAAAATGTATTACTCAAAAACTATGAACTTTAGCAAAATTGTATAAAGAATACTTTCGTTTTAAAATTGCCCGAAATGTTAAAGAAAAAAATTCATCCCGAAAACCGCGACAATTTTTTTTTCTTTAAAGAAAATAATTGGATGGTGAGAAAAAGAAAAAAAATAGACCTCTAATTTGTGCCATCCTAATATATAGGTATAAACGGAGACGTACCAGATATAGATATAGTCGCCGCGCGTGAAAAAAAAAAACATAAAAATTCAATATCTCGAAAACTGTTGCGAGTCGCCAAAAATCCCTTTAGGGGTTATCTCAAAATATTGAAAGGAATGTTTGTGCAAAACTTCAGCTCGGTCGGGGCGGGTTTCGGAACCTTATCCAACCTTTCTACTGACGCACTCACCGCCAGTATATTATTCGTCTCGATCTCTTTGTGATACACAAAATAGGGCTTCACCAAACCACCTATTTTACATCTCTGTCCCAAAGTCCAGTGGTGGATACCTTCGTGTTGGCCGATTATCGAGCCCGTGTCATAATCGATGAAATTTCCCGGCTTATCGTCCACGTACTATACGAAAAGAAGACAAAAAGCGGATTAATATTGCTCGGAGTAGATCGCGCGGAATAATTATTCACGTAGTTGTCGAGTTCGTGTGAACCTGCCTCGGAAATGAATTGTTTGAAATATCGTGATCCTATGAAGCATATTCCCATGCTCTCTTTCTTCTTGACGACGACATCCAAGTTCGCCTCTTGAGCGATCTTTTTCACCTCGCGCTTCTGATACTCACCCAGAGGAAACATGCATTTCTGGAGCGGCTCCTGAGCCACCTGAGACATAAAAAACGTTTGGTCTTTCTCGCGATCCAAAGCCTGCAAGAGTTTCACTTCTGAAAATATTAAAAAGAATGTTTTTTTTTTCCTTTTACATCCTCGTTTGCAATTTTTTTCGCGAATAGGAGCCGAAGGGATTTCATTCAATGAAAACTTAGCTAGATCTCGACTTTGGAAAAAGTAATCCACAATGTTACGGAATCATCACAGTGTAAAATTTTCAAAAATTTGATTTTTTTGCATTATCCGACAGTATAAACGGTTATAAACATGGACCTGGCATCGCTGATTGACCGTAAGAAGACAATTTTTATGAAAAACCCGCACTCGAAACTTTTAACGCGTTTTTCTCGAAATGTTTTTCAAAACGGTGTACGCTCTCAAAGGATGAATTTTCAAGCTATCCGTCTCAAATTCTGACACACATTCTTCACGCCATTCTTTATCTTGCTATGGAAGCTTTTTTTTTGCAATCTCCATATTTTTTTAAACGAAAAACTCGAAGAAATAGGCTATATTCGATACTTTGTTCTTCAAACCGCCGCACAGAGGAGTATTTCACCTCGAAAGTTGCTCAAAATTATTTTGTGATTTTTATCGATTGGACATGTAATGAAAAGCAGTTTAGGGTCGTTATATTGTATTTAAAACGATCGGCCACACATGAAATATTTAAAAAAAGGTTTGCAAAAATAGATTTCACAAAATTATATTAATTAGATTCGTCTTCACTAGATTCATCCACGTCTTCATTATTGGTCTGTGTTGACGTTACGTCCAACGTTTCCGGTAGCAAGAGTTGTAACGTCTCATTGGAGAAAGGTTTACTTTTTTTCTGAGGCCTTTTTCTTGCACTGCTCAACAAAGGTTCAGAACTTAGCAAAAGTCTGTTCAGAACGTCCCTATTACAGTTTTCTCGCGAGAACTTCCTTGCATAATTCTGCCTATACACGCGGAAGTCTTTATTTCGGGCCTCAGCCGCCTCTTCCGATAGTTGGCCAATAGGTAATATAGCATGTTATATATAACATAGCCAATAGGAATAATTTGTTTTTACAAAAAAAAACTGTTTGTGCCTTATTTGTTTAACCTATGAACCGCACATATGGGGCGTTAGCGTTGTCGGCATTTTCATAATCGGGTATCCCATGAAAGTCCGTTTACCTAGGGCGTTCGTCTTGTTCTGTGAAAAAAAAAAACTTTGGGGGAGGAGTAGTTCACTGCAACCTACCCACCGGAATCGGTTAATTTAATTAATTGATTAATTAATTAATCCAGCTGATAGACCGTAAAAATCTGTCGAGATCGCAAACGACCCATCTGTTCTGGAAACGTATGTATGCAAAATCCGACTTCACGAAAACATTATTTTTCTCTATAATTATGTTTTTTTATCGATAATTATGTTTTTTGAGTAAAAATATAAATTTTGATGAAGGGTTAAGTAAATAAAAGCGAAAATGAATGTGAGAACTAGCGAAGAGGTTAGTGCGTTACTTCGTCCTCGCAAACAAGTGCGGAGAAAACTCTGAGGATAAAGATTATATCGAACAAGATCATCAGGAAGGGGAAGAGGAGTGCGATGAGTTTCCCGATTCAAAAACTTTTCAATTTATCCATCAATATTTTACATTTAGTATCAATGTTATCTTTTATAACTGTCCATACTAAATAGCGATATTCAACCCTTAAAATAAATACCCTTTATGAATTCCCGAAGCCTGCCATATTTTTTTATATATTTTTTTTAAATATATTTTTTTATATATTTTATATATTTTTTAATATATTTTATATGAATTTTTAACATTACGGTGCATTTCCTGCACTTTTTCAAACGATGAAATTAACAAATCAAACTTAATGTTATGACATTTTTATTTCTTGAACCTATAGTTGAAAACACGAAGAACACCTATGGATTTTTCAGAATTTTTTGGAACATTTGAGGTTTGTAAACATGTCGCGAACGCTATTGATTCCATTCGAAGGTGCCGAAAAATAGTCTCGGTTCGAGGGTTAATAGAATAAAACAAAAAATGGCGGATACATGCGGAACGTTTATTTTCAAAAACATTATCAAGAATAACTAAGCTTTACGTTACGCACAAAATCATAAGTTAACTCGGCTTAACTGATGTACAAAACCACTTTTGAATTTAGTGTTCACATGAAAACACGTTACATTTTTATTCTGGAATGTATATGATGAGAAATGTCACTTTATCAAGTACAATGCGCAAAATAAATATTCTTAATTGAAGTACGTACCTTCCTCTTCAATATTCATTATAGCTGCATTAAAATATCACCGCACACAAACTCAAAATCACGTTTGAAAGATAACGTTTCAACAGGAGCGCCGAGAATAAAAATAAGCGCGTCGCACATAGAGAAAGTTCTGACAGCTGTCCCGGTTGGAGGAAGGATGGGGCATTATTCAAATGTCCGTTTAGTAATGTAATACTTACTAAGCTTTAATGATGAATACTTTGTAGTAGATTTTAACAAAATTATTGTAATCGACTTCTGATCGATTTTTTCTTTAAAATACTCCTCTGTGCGCCGTCATTTTGTCAATTTTGATGAAAAAAACCTTCATAGCAAGATGGCGGCTTTTATACTCATTAATAATCTTTTTCCAAATTTTGTTTCAGATAATATTTACGGCCACAAACGTGTACACCGTGAGGACTCCTTTTTTCGAAGATATTTTCAACCGTCGAAAGAAAGGTAAACAAATACAAATAAACGTTTAAAAAATTATTTTCTGTTCTTCATGAGTGGGGTGATTCGTTATAAAAAATCAGACTGATTAGCGTATTTTAACCATCGAAAAAAAAATCGCGAAAATCCGGTATTTTTCGACCCGTTACACTGTGATGATCCCTTAAGTAGCCGGATTGATTTCTACGACCTGACGATCGACTAATCATAGAAGAAATTTGAAAAAGATACAGCAATTCCGGACATTTCAAATACATATTCCGATGTTGATTTTAATCAATATTTGTTTGATTTTGTTTGATGTTTATATTGTAGATATTGATATAAAAGTTGTTACACTTAATAAATACACTTTCGAAATACATTTTTTTTAATTGATTCATTTAAGTCACTATTAATAGACGAAAATGGTAGTTAAAAGAATGTCCTAAAAAAATTGTAGATCTGCGCTGTTGATGAAATCTCGGAGATGGACCATCCGAAACAAAAAAAAAATCAAACGGTTTTTAATTCAGTATGTTAATGGCTATAGGGCATATTATAAGATTTTCTATATAGGCAAAAATAACAAAATGGCGAGCATTTTTCGAAAAAAACATGTTTTTTTCACCGTTTTTGGCAACAAAAAAATAGTAAATATCAAAATTTTAAAAAATCTTTGATATGCGCTATAGCTATAGTTGTAAAGGATATGTTGTTAAAATTTCATAAGAATCGGTTGAGTAGTTTCGAAGATTTTATCAACAAACCATCGAAAAACGTGGTTTCGAGAAAAACGCGTTTAAAGTTTGTTTAGGTTACTTAAATACATAATTTTTTTTTTAATGTACTTCGAAAGTGTATTTGTTAAGTGTAACAACTTTTATATCAATATCTATAACATAAACCTATCAAAAAAATTCATGAAAATAGCCTTTTTAGCGTCTAAAGTGAGAAGACCACTTAAAAGAACACGTATCAAAGGGGCTATTACGGTTCTCAGATGAATACTTTCACGTTTCAAACTTTCATCTTACGTGAATTTTGTCTCTCTATTACGGACCAGTCGACTGAAAATGTGAGATCACTATGAACTTCCGGCTCGATATCTTACATTATCACGACGCCGTAGAAGGGATATACTAGCACGCCAATCTCACCCAGCCCAAAACAAAGCACGTGTGCACCAACGGAGAAGTAAACTCCTTATCCGGTTAAACAGCAAGTTAAAATAGAATATAAGTTCGCAACGTGAACGTTACAGAAAAATGAAAATTAAACATCTAATGAGGTTTTATAAAAGAACACGAAAACTTAGCAGAAGGCAGATTGCGGTACAGCAGTTCAAATAGAAAAAAACACTAGTAAGTTTTGTATCATATTAAAATATAAGGGAATTCTTATAAAGCAGAGTTAGAATTATTGTTTATTAGTTATAAATTAAACTGTTATGTAATATATCCAGGACAATTTGTGGGTCACAATATCCATATCATTAAGGCCTTAGGCCACAGTAACCCTGGCAGTTTACGTAACCACTGGATAGCGATTTGATTTTTCGGATAGTTGGAATTGGACAAAATTCTGCCGACTTTCTAACCGTGTTTCTGACCACTACACGTGATTTGCTCAAGTTAGAAAGATGGTTAGAAAATTGGTTTGAAATTCGAA
The DNA here is from genome assembly GCA_963210295.1 of Ophion ellenae. Taxonomy (NCBI): domain Eukaryota; kingdom Metazoa; phylum Arthropoda; class Insecta; order Hymenoptera; family Ichneumonidae; genus Ophion; species Ophion ellenae. The sequence goes on along the minus strand of OY723387.1, from coordinate 38,024,176 downwards.
TTACAACTTCGCCGAAAAGCAACCACTTGTAACCGAATTTGTAACCGTATTGATAACCACTATCTGTGATGTGCTCAAGTTAGAAAGATGGTTAGACATATGGTTGAAAATTTTAAATATAACCCTGTCGAAAAGCAATCACTCGTAACCAAAATTATAACCGTATTTATAACCACTATTCGCTTTCTAACTTAAGCGAATCACGAATAGTGGTTATAAATACGGTTATAATTTTGGCTACGAGTGGTTGCTTTTCGGCAGGGTTGTACTTCAAATTTCCAACCATATTTCTAACCATCTTTCTAACTTGAGCAAATCACGGATAGTGGTTATAAATACGGTTATAAATTTGGTTACAAGTGGTTGCTTTTCGGCAGGGTTGTAATTCGAATTTCAAACCAACTTTCTAACCATCTTTCTAACTTGAGCAAATCACGGGTAGTGGTCAAAAACACGGTTAGAAAGTCGGCAGAATTTTGTCCAAATACAACGGTTAGTTTTTTGGTTATAAGCTTAAGTTGCGAATTATTATTAAGTATTTGCGACGAGATGTTGTCGTCTCTGAATAAACTACTTCGTAGTAACTCGTTTTGTTATACAGCTTTGGGTGTGTCGTCGCTGCTTTAGGAAGACGCTGATGCAAGCGCACTACGATTTTCGACATGAAATTTCGTGCCGGCTGAACTCACGCGAATAATCTCGCATTTTCACTAGGTGAAAAGAACCGTAATAGGGTGAGCTGTTCACTTTTGTCATTTTCATCCAAACTGAGAACCGTAATAGCCCTCCAGACTCCAAGAATACTCAGCTTACTCAGAAAGAACATGCAGAATTATGAAGTTTAATTTTCCAAAATATAACTGCATCAGAGCTGGGACAACGGATCGACAATCAATCTTATGGTCCAAACTCACTGGTATTAGGTTCGTAGGCTTCAAGATAGGGCCCGAAAGAAGTTCTAGCGTAGTGACCGGTTGCAACTGCGTCAGCTTTGAGATTCTCACGCGCGTAGTGGTAGAATTTGTCAAACTTGATTTTTCTGTTGCATTCGATGTCGGGATTTGGTGTGTGGCCGTTTTGGTAACTTTCCAACAGATAGCTACAAACAATTGTTCACATTGAATAAACACAGACACGGAGGAGAAGAATTGACGACAAGAATGATATAGGTAAAAAAAACTGCGAAACATCTTGACATTTCTCTGAATAAGTTTGTCCTAAAAAATGAAAAATGAATGCTCTGCTTTTTTGTCTTAGAAAATTTAGCATTTGTCTTTAAGCTTCTATTCAGCTAGGGAACATAAGACTCTGGGTTTGAAATACTTTAAGGGGTTAACCCCACTTTCGATTTTGAAAAAATCGATTTTTTTTATTGCATTTTTTTGAAGTGTAAGTATCCGAGAATATGTCCTGAAAATTTCAAATCGATCCGAACAAAATTGACTGAGATATAAGCGTTGAAAGAGAAGAATCCGCGTTGAAAGAGCGTTAAAAGAGAAACTTTAAACGTGTTTTTCTCAAAATGGCATTTCTGAAGTCGGTGACCAAGATTACTCGAACACTAATGAACCGATCTTCTTGAAATTTTGCAGGCTTGTTTAATACATAAAAATGTAGTCTTTAATCGTTCGATTTTTTTTTCGAAAAAAATGGCCGTTTTATAGCCAAAAAACGGCCGTTTTTTTTTTCGTTAAAATCGAACCATTAACTTTGACTGTCCGCCATTTTGTGAAAAATCAATATTTTTTTAAAATCCTTCGATTAAAGACTAGTTTATACTTATATTTGACTAAACCCATCCGCATTTTTTTTTCAGATGATCCACTTCGCCGCAATGTTGGTGACCGCAAACTGTGTATATAAAAACACTTTTTCATTGACGGCCATTTGCCACTAAACAATGTAATATTTTTCAATAAAAAAATTACTGAAAGTACTTCAAGATGTGTTCTTTAAGATGGTATATTGATCGATTAAAAAAGTTTTGTAGTTTTCTTTTAAAAAATTCATGAAAAAGGCCTTTTTTGCGCTACAAGTGGGGGTAACGCCTTAAGTGTTACCTGAATACGTCGTTCCAGTATTCCTTGACGAAGTCTACGCGTATCAGTGGCACATCCAGTTTTTTGCAAACCCATTCCGCATCTCTATAATCTCTGTCGGTGACACATTGTCCACTCTCATCCGTAGTGTCCCAATTCTTTATGAACACAGCGGTAACATTGAAGCCTAAAAAAGAAATCGTGAATTTCAGTTCAGTGCAATGTGTATGCAATCCAAAATCGTCGGAAATTGCGAATGAAAAACGAATGTTAAATTAAAACAGTCGCAATTCCGTCAAAAATGAAAATTTCCAAAAAATCCTGCGTGGCGAACGAGAAAAAGTATCGAAGAATATTGGGTCCAAATTTGCACAAAATCGAACAAGCCGTTTTCGAGATACATCTGGCACCGACTTTGAAAACTATGTTTCGAGATAATCGCGTTTGAACCGCTTCCAGTCAACGAATTTATTTTAAAAATTTCCTAAACATACCTCGTTGTACATATTTTGCAATAAAAAAACCCGGATCCAATCGAAACATTAGTTTTTGAGATAAAAATTCCCGAAGTTTACCTGTTGTTCTCGCCGTTTACTCAGGTACCTCCCCTTAAGGGGAAGATCCATTTATAACGTAAAGAGCCTGCGGCCGAAAACGAACTCCACGAGGAAGCTGATGAACTACTTTAAGACCCCCGCAATCGCAGATTAATCGGTAGGTCATTTAGTAACAACGTTTTTGAGTCTTGAAACTTTATACACGTTTTTCTGAAAACTACTTTTTCGTGAACCTCGTAAAACGTAGTCCAAAAACTATCTGATCGATATTTTTTTAACTTTGCAAGCTTTTACATAACATAATTACCGTCTATGTGAATCTACAGTACCTTAAAAAATTATTTTGAAAAACGACTTTTTTATTAATAAATACTATAGTAAAAATTTCATGAAAAATATAATATTTTTGCGAATATCCACCATTTTTCGAGTTTTCATATTTCTTTGAATTTTTTGGGTTCACATAGGACGCGTGCGTGTAATATTTAAAAAAAAACATTTTTTTTTATAATTCAACGATGTAATATTTTTTTTGGAAAATCAAAAGATGTACAGCCGTAATTTTTTTTTTTTTTGAAAATGAACAGATGTAACATTTTTTTGGAAGATTAGATGGATAATTTTTTTTTTTGGAAAATCAAACGATGTATATAAACAATATGTACACCAAACTTGAATTGTATAGAATAAATAGTTTCGACATAAGAAAATCTTGAAAATTTGCTTATTTCCGGCTGCCTAACGGGCCGGAACCCACCCCCCTTAAGGGAAGGGTTTGCACTTTTGAAAAATCGATTTTTTTGTCTTTTCTTGTAGTTAAACATTTCAAGAATATAATTCCAAAATTTTAAGTCAATCGGAGCAAAACTCTCGAAGTTATTGACTATTTAGTCCCGCTCCTCTAACACTGTAGCTCCGACTTCTCTAAACTTCAAACGCGTTTTTCTCGAAACCACTTTTTCAAAGTCCGTGTTCACTGCCATTTGAAAACTACATGACCGATTTATTTCAAACTTGGTACACACTTTCTACATATAAAATACCTCCCCCCAACGGTTAGTTTGATATTTTTTTTTTACATTGAGGGGGTTTTCCACCCCCAAAATGGCGGAATTTTTCGTGAAAGATAGCACTTTTCACTTTACATGACCACCAAAAATTTAGAAATGAAAAAAAAATTCACAGACCGTTGGGGGGAGGATTTGATGATACTTTGACTAAATTTTAATGGTACTTGATTTCAGATCATTTCTAGCTGAGATAAAGTGAACACTGCAAACCGTGTTTTTCCAAAGGCGTTCTTGGAAACTCTTTGTCACCAGCTTGTTTGTGGATATTTTCGCGTACAAATTTCACGGAATGTTCTTGAAATGACACTTAACAATGTACAAAAGGTTTCAATAAATTTACTTTATCTATATAGATGAAAAAAATCGCAAAAAAATGTTTTTTTTCACGCTGAAACCCCTACGCTCCCCTGAACGAAAAACTTAACAACCATGATTTTGTCGAACTTGGCGGTCCTTTTTCACTCGTAAAAATTCCGGTAGAGAGCATAGGGACAGTACGGCAGTCGGATTTTTGTAATTTTTCGTACTCATGGTACGCGAAGTTCAGAGCTCGAATATTAATATCCCAAAGCAGTTCGACGCCATATTCAGAAATTTTCGAGAAAATTGACTTTGAAGTTTTCGAGCGAACTCTTATCCCACAAAGATGCAACAATATTCGAACCGGGCTAGTGGCGTACCCGGTAGCGCTCGAGTCTAGTAATCGCGGGGTCGCTGGTTCGAGTCTAACGTCGAAATTTTTTTTTTTTTTTTTTTTTTTTTCATTTTTTTAAAATGAAAAAACGCAAGTCATATTTTTAATTATCTCTTGATTATAAACATACATTTTCAAGTATCAATATTTATAACCAACAACATTTTTAGGATGAAAATGAAAAACGTCGGGTAATAAATTGAATACTTTATTATTCGATCTGTATTCGTTTGTTTTATACATCGGGTGTAATGTTACACGAGCCAGAGTGATAACCATCGTAAAAACAAGGAAAACAGTAATTTTTATGCAATCTTCTCTATCATTAATTTCACGTCCTTGTTCAATCAGATAGGCGCAGTTCTGCAGACGCTTTATGAAATTTTTTACTTGGCGGTAAAAATACACGTCACAAGGTTGCACTAATGGAGTGCATTTTGGTGGAATTACCTGCACCGTGCAACTAGGCAGACGCCTGTCATTTCGAAACACCTCATTGTACATCACGGTATCGGTTTGGCCTCCCCAGGAATCGATAATTAAGAAAAACTTTTCTTTTTTTACGTAGGGTTTCAAAACGTTGATTAAAAAATCTTTGTATAACTTTGTAGTCAATTTTCCCGATTTCGATGACGTGACTACGACGTTTCCGTATTTTTTTAGGTACTCATCGACCGATTTTTGAACTCTGGGACCAAATGAACCTGTTGTTTCTTGTGGGCATACGAACACCAGGGGCAACAATTTTCCTGATAGGGTGACAGAGTACTGCGCAGTATAGGAATGGGTGACTTTATTCATATTCTGCCGCTTTATCAGCTCTACTTTTGATCCTTTGGTCGCCAGAGTTCTGTCGAACGTCGACTGGTATTGGCATCCTGAAAAAAATAGAAAAGGAATAAATTGAAAATACTATATACGAAATTCTACATTAATTTATTATGGAAAATGAGAACAAATTTTGAATACCTGTTTGGTCTGTATTAATGACGAAATCGGGACCAAAGTTTGGTATGACATCACGAGCCTGGATACGAAAATCTTCTGCAGCAGCCAGGGTTTCATCCCGCGTTGCGGTTTCTCTTTCCGTTACAAACTTCGTGATTTTTCTTTGGCGAATTCGATGTCTCCGTTCAAATTTCACAACCCACCTATCGGAAGCTTTGAAATCAAAATTTTCAAATTGACTCGCAGCCGATAAAGCCCACTGCTGCAAGTTCCGGGTTGTAACTCGTTGGTTGTTCTGTCGCGCTTCCTCAAAGCGATCGTAAGTCCACGAATCGATGGTCGCGTATTTGTCTGTCATGTTTCCTCCGCTTTTTACATGTTTTTCCCATTTTGGCAATTCCTCCATGCGCTTTAAGCGGCTGCACCCGTTTTTTGCAGAACTTTTAGGCTCCATGTCGGATGTGCTCGAACTATATTGATAACTTTCCTTTTATAATCCAGCGGAATATTGTCCGTGTACAATTTCGCCCTTTTCTCCTCTGGCTCATAATTTTCAGAAGAATCTTCGTTGTCAGATGCAGGTTCGTCAAAAGCGTATTCTTCGTCCAATTCATCAAGCATAATTAGTTCTTCATCCGTTACAAACTTTTTTTCGTGTAAAGTTTGTACTGTATAATGGAACAAGTCTTCTGCTAGTAACATTCCCTCTTCAGTAATTACCGCCGATGGTGTTGGTGCCACAAGATTATTTTGTGTGAGAATTTGCTCGTAATATACGAGGACATCCTTCAATCGTAATTTTGAAACTTCACTGCACAAAGAATATTCAATATCATCTTGTGCCGTCGAAGGCCCAGGCACCTCGTCGTCTCCCACGCCCGACATTTTGATCTTTTTTTATCGAATATTCTACAAAATCGTGCACCACGCCGAAAAACAGTACTTGCTGCTCCGAAAACCAACGGTCGAATGCTACTTCAAACAGGCATTCCTTGCGGAAGACGCCGTATCCCTTCCGCCCGTTCTGGAATTCCCAGAAATCTTTTGTGCACAAGCAGCTGTGCCCGCTTCGCAGGTAGTTGATCAGGACAAAGGCAAACGATGTACGCAGAACTGTTATTCACAATATCGACGGTTGCCAAAGCAAGCGTTATATTCACATATTTCAACATTTATTCTTCTATTTATATTCCTATTAATCTACAAGGGAGTTTATGTAAATATTATTACTGGATATTTTTACGTCGCCTATTCGCGATTTCAAGCAAGAGATAATCAAAAATAAGACTTGCATTTATCATTGACAATTATAATTACATATATGTGAATTAGCATAGATTTTATGATTTTTATCCCGGGATTATTTATTTATTTTCTTATAAATAATCACCTATTGTTATATATAAATAATATATGATCATATATGAGAAAATATATAATTATGTATAACTATAATGAATTTTGTACATAAATAACTATATATAGATTTTGTCCATATATAAACATATATAGATATATTATATTAATTATATATAATAATATGTGATTATATACAACAAAAATTTATCGGGATATTTAAATGACGGAGGTATGCGAATTAAAGAAAAAAAAATTCGAAGTGAGACTCGAACCAGCGACCCCGCAATTACTAGACTCGAGCGCTACCGGGTACGCCACGAGCCCGGTTCGAATATCGTTGCATCTTTGTGGGATAAGAGTGCGCTCGAAAACTTCAAAGTCAATTTTCTCGAAAATTTCTGAATATGGCGTCGAACTGCTTTGGGATATTAATATTCGAGCTCTGAACTTCGCGTACCATGAGTACGAAAAATTACAAAAATCCGACTGCCGTACTGTCCCCTTGATAGATACGGACTTCGAATTTTTCGGCATCACGTAATTCGCGATACAGCTTCGTGTTTCTTTACCGACTGATGGTAATAGAAATATCGAAGAGTAAATGCATTCTTGACTTAAAAAATGCCCACATTTTAACAGATATTCCGGCATAATAATTAAGAGGATCAAGAAAATAAACGAGAGTTGCAACATTACCTTTGCGTTTCAAGAGAAGTGTGGCTACGGCACTGTCCACACCGCCGGACAAGCCAACAACAATGTTCCTCAGCATAATTCCACTAGCCGCGAGTGACAGTCCAAAAACAGGAAATTTCCGAAAATAGACGACCGTCGTTCATTCGAACGATCTTTGTTGTACAAAAAATTGCTTCGAACCGGAAAATCGTTGGAAAAAAAACGACATAGCCATCAACCCACGTGCGCCATGACAGTTTTTTAGCTCCCCCGGCGTGCGCTGCGTGCAGCGCGCCTGTTCAAGCCTCGTTATCGTGTGTGTTTCTGTTTACGATGGCAGCGGCCGCTTCGTTTGGTCTTTATTTGGGAAACACGTCCGCGTGTTTGGCAATATACAAAGTAAGTATCCTCGCAATTATTAACGAATACTCTTGCCGTTATCGCGACACTTACGAATAACGAAAACCTAAAAACGGCTCTACCACGTGCTCGCGACTTGACAACGCGTTGAGACCTCAAAGCGATAAAAATCTCGGTATCTTATACGAGGCAAAAATTTCAATTAATTTTGGGGGATAAACGTAGTCGAACGATCTTGCTATTCTTCTGCACCGACCGTGAAAATTTCATCGTTATTCGTCGAGCTGTTCGAGGGCGAATTTCGCTTGGAGTTTTCAACCGGGACCTAACCTCTCTAGTGATATCGAATCGTCAAAAAAAAAAACAAATTGTACGCTGAATTATGTCTCCGTTTTTAGGATGACAACGTTGACGTGGTGGCTAACAATGCCGGAGACAGGGTCACTGCCGCTGTCGTTGCGTTCAACGATTCCGAGAAGGTTCGTTAAAGCATTTCTCTTCAACCACAATTTTGAGGTTGGAATTGTCGATTACTCCATTGTACTCACCGGCGCTATGATAACGACCCTCTGTTACAATCGTCGAACGTCAGATCATTGGCTTGGCAGCCAAGGCCGGTTTGTTCAGGAACGCCGCAGTCTCCGTTATCCACAACAAGCGGCTCATGAACAAGGACATCGATCCGGCCGAGTTGGAATCAGCTATGAAAAGTAGCTCCAGCAAATTGATAAACGATTCCCAGCGTCTCCACTATTCCATCAAGAGGGGAGAGAAAAATGAGAAGATAACGCCCGCCGATATATCCACCATTCTATTCGAAGCAATGTACGATATATCGACGACTGCTGCGCACGACGACGAAGAGCACAACGTCGTACTCTGCACACCCCTGAGATTCAGCCCCGAGAGCATCAAAGGCTGGAGTCGCTCCGCCGAAGCTGCCGGCTTCAAGGTTCTTCAGAACGTAAGCGAACCTACCGCTACTTGTCTCGCTCACGGTATAGGAAAGGACAAGAAAAAAACAGAGTACGTAAATTTCAAAGAATCTTCCGTCGTATCGCCGTTTGACCGATGAAAAGGTCACGAAATTTTGGTAACTGCACAAGGGGTTCCGTAGTTACTTGTTTGTCCAATCGTTTGAAAAATCGATGTTTAGCTATGTACTTATGATTGCTGTGTATGTTGTACCACAATTATTTATTGTATACTGATTTCAATTTTATTCCTCAGGGCGGAAAACCAGTTTAGGAGTACGTTTTTTTTAGCGATTTTTGTGATTTTTAAAAAATGGAATGAATGAATAGAATTTATTCAAACTTGAGGAATATTTTATACATATTTTCAAACAAATATTTTAATTTTTTTTGAAGCACTTCCTTCGAAAATATGGAATTGAAGTATACTTCATATACGGTTTGAATATTACTTTGAGAACATGTTTTCCTTCTATATGAACCTAACTCTGACAAAAAAATTGCATTTTGTTAGAGGTGTTTAAACGAAAGTGTATAATTTTTGCAATTTTTTTATAACCTTTTTTGCTATAAAAAATATACTTTAAACAATGATCCCAAATTTAGGTTCACATAGAGCGTAATTATATAAAGAAACTAACTATAACTTCTTAAAGTTATAGGTTAGAAACTTTTCGAGCTAGAGTTAACACCAGTGTTTATCAACTTTTTTATAAAGTGGCACACTTAAGGCGAGATATACACCTAGGAGCCGGAAAAAAGGTCATTTTTGTGAATTTTTTCTAGGAAAACTATTTGAAATTTTAGATTGGGGTTTTAATTATCTAACAGTATATACATTCAAAAATATGTTTAATCTTCTTTATTTAAAAATATCAAAAATATACAAGGATATTGTATGATCCTGGGAGTGTTGTAAAAAAATCTGTGTATACGGTACCCACTGGCGTTTCTTCAAAAATCATCTGAAAAATAACCAAAAAGATTATTAAATTGGATACTACAATCTAGTACGTGTCATAGCCGATTTTGAAAATATCGATTTATGACAAAATGGCGAACATTTGAACATAAATAGTGATTTTTGGACCAAAAATTAGTTATTATTTTGCCTATAAAACAAAAACTAAGTAACGGAAAAAACAATCCTATGACAAGTACTAGATAATGGTGTATAGAATAACCACAAAAAACCTCAAGGCAATCGGTTCATTGGTTTTCGAGAAATTTTGGATACCGATTTGAAAAACGTGGTTTTGAGAAAAACGTGTTTGAAAATTTGGAAATGAATAAATCATGGAATTTGTCAACTGACATGGAATCATCGATACCAGGCCCATAGTGTAGGTCTTCTACGGTCGACGGAATGTTCATAGCTTCTAAATCCTCGACCTCGACCATCTAGGTGTATATCTCCCGTTAAATGTCTGTAAAATTCTTACGGCACACGTTCGTATTGGACGCCACCCCGCGTCGCCCGCCCGGCGAGTCAACACTCGTGCCGATCGGTCCCAACTTTATCACAGGGTACATCCGCCTATTTTTAGCGGCACACCGGTTGAAATTCACTGGTGTACACAAATTGAAAAAGGTCGTTTCGAGAAAACCGCGTAAGAAAAAAAAAATTCCGACAACGAAGAATTCAAGGGCGTAATGAATTATTTATTCTACTTTGCGGACATATGCTTGAATAATTTCACTAACAATTTATGGAATTTAAAAAAGATCGATTTTTTAGTCATCTAAACTGGTCTTCCTTCTACATCTACCTAGATGCCCGAAAAAAAGTTCCGAATTTTTTTTCCGGGAAACTGTTGGTGTAGAAGAAACGCAATTTTTAACACAAAGGTCCATGTCCTGAGAGAGCCTTTAAAAAAATCACCAAGAAATACAGAAAAATCGCGAATTTTTTTCACGAAGTTTCGCGATGGATATTCTCCATTTTTTTTTTAACAGAGTAGCGACGAATTGAAATTCGAGCAAACAAAATCTATGAAAAAAGTCGTGATTTTCACGTAACTATTAAAAAGTGAAGGTCGATCTGAAAAATAGATCGTCAACGACCTTTGAATGTTTCTCATCGTATCTCCTGTAAATTTGGAAACAATCCATCAAGTGATTCTCGAGAGATCATATTCACCGACTTTGAAAACAGTATCATTTGCCGTCGGCTATGTTTTTGTTGTTTTTCTGTAATTTTTTCGTGATTTTTTCAAAGCTTAATCTGCAATCATAATACTTTGATATTACAGGCGGGCTGAAGAAGCGGGGTATTGTTGATGTTTGATATTTTATTACCAAGGCGTCAAACAACATGGCGCAAAGTTATTTATGCAGACCTCATATGAACTTTCTGGGTAGTCAGATTAGCGGTAACTTGGTTGTCCATATCTCCTGAATTTGTTGATGTAACTCAACCGACATAATGTTCACTTAAAGTTCTAATCCAATGCTAGTACCTACAATTGTTCCGATTTCTCAAATTAATGGTTGAAAAATTGGAGAGAGAGAGTGAGTGAGTGAGAGAGAGAGAGAGAGAGAGAGAGAGAGAGGTATACTTTGCATATCACTTGAAAACCTGATATCTCGTAAACAGTGCTTAAAAATGACAAAAAAAAAAGTTGATGGAACCTCAATTTTATTTCGAAATACCTATCCTTTGAACTTCGCTCGGTATCCCCATTTGAAGCATCGACTTGCAAAATTTCTTGCATATAGGCATAAATCTGTAATAATTGTGGGACTATGGATAGACGGATGAATTATAAGGCAGATTTATAAGCGTTTTTTGTTTGACTACGGAACCCTAAAAATGGAATGTCTTTATACAGTTTTAAATTTGTGAAGACAAACGAATACACAAACACACACACACACACACATATATATACTATATATAAAAAGGGGAGGTGATTTTAAAATCATTCGACTTTGACGACCATCCTCATATCAGGTAATGAACCTCATGCAAACCTCGATATCCTCACAATCACTTAAAAAAAACTGGAAAGGCCATTTGAGCCACCAAGCGAAAGCCATTTCAGAACTGTCCTGTCAGTACAATGAACTAAAATCGATTTTGAAAAATTTGAGGGCCGTCCACAAAACGGCTAGTTGTGCTTGATAGTCAACATTACGTAGATACAACGGGTCGAAAGATTCTTTCCTCATATTATAAAGCGAGCGGTTCGAGAGTCGATTGATCTTCCGAATTGTTAAGGGGTTAGGCTACTGTGACGATAATCAGGGTTAGTTAAAAAAATAATAATTTCAAAGGAATAAGTAACAAAATTGAAAAATCGTTTAATCAACATTACAAAGTTGTATACTAAATTTTATTTTACATGATCAATAATTAAAGAAGTTATAAATAATCTCGTGAAGGATTTTTGTACTTGAGGGACTCAACATTGTACTTGATTTTGGCCACCCGGTTGATCCCAGACATAAAAAAACGAGTTTTTTTTTTCTAAAAATAGATAATATTCGCTAAAAGTTGGCCGAACTTTCTTTTGTTAAATTTTAATTAACGAAAAAAAATTGAATATTTTTCGAGCAATAATGACATCATTATCGTTAATAACCGATGAATTTTTTTTTGAGCAATCCTTTCATTAGATGTCAAGAAATCGTGTACACCGTTTTGAGAAAAACGCTTTTAAAGTTTTACCAGCAGTTCCACCGTTGTAATTATAAGTTTACCTTTAATCTGCGATTCCTGCACCATATGCCGAATCTTCCTCTTCAATTTGAGTTGCTTGAAGCGACGAACGAGTTTTAAAATTTTCACAGTAACCTAATCCCTTAAGCATTTAGCATTTAAGTACCCGTCAGCATCGATGGATTTTTTCAAATGCTTTTTCTGTGAACTGGGTCATTCGGAGGCGCGATCTCTAAAAAAACCAAGCGAACAAATAGTATAATGGGCTATTGAATAGATGAAACCTCATAACAATAGATCCAGTCGATCTCGCAATTTGCCTGAAGGGACGTCACCAAAACACTTTATTTAACGCTATGTATATATTTGCATGTATGTATGTGTGTGCGTGTGTAGAAGTACAAAAAATCACCAATGGTGCCACAGTACATTGAGCTCTGAACCGAGATCCCAAAGGAAGTCCAATACCATGGCTGTTACGCATATGGAAAATCGGAAAAACTCAGGGAATTTCTTTCTTCCTGGCATAATCAGGAAAAATTCAGAGAATTTTGAAATATTTTTCGATTTTTTCGAGTTTACTTTTTGCAAGAATTACGAAAAATGAAACCGACTTGAAAAAAAAAACTGGAAAGTATAAAAATAAATATTTTTGTATATTTTTAATATTTATATTGTTCTTCATTATATACAAAAAACAGTATGTCAGTGCCAAACATTGGAATTTTTAAAAACTAATATTCTCTAGAGCTCTATACATTTTCATTTGATTTGTCGATACACAACAACACAATTATAACACAATTATTATTGTAGATAAGTGTTTATATTTCTATTTCATTAATGGACACCTACATTAAAATTTCTGTTTATACCATAGAACAAGTTCTATATTTGCTTTTAATATATATTTTTTAAACATTACAGTGTTTAAATTATTTATCGAATTTCAGTTATTTAAACTTTATTTCAATATTTAACATTTTCATATATTTGATCTTTAAAAAAATGTTCTTTGTCGAACCCGAATCTCCCTGAAATATTTGGAAAACCTGGGGAAATCAGGGAATTTCTGAGTCAATAATACGTAACAACCATGAATACTGGGATTAATGGATTTTTCTAAATGCTTATTGGTGTGAGCTCGTTCATTCTGAACCCAACTTAAAAATTGTAGATCTCTTCCGCACTGGGTTGATATTGAGGATATTGCGAAAACAACAGAAACTATGAGGTCCGAAAATGACCAGAAAAACTGAGTGGTCGGTGTGTGAGGGAAGTCTCACTCCCAACAGGGTAACAGACGCCCTTAAGGTAATCCTATCGCCAGGCTTCAATCCGTAGGATTTTCATAATTTTTTTTGTGCTTCACTAAATATATTAATAATCGTCTCTGTAAAATATCAGGGTCGGTTATCGACCTAATTACAGAGAAAAAAATGATTAAAATTGCGTATTTTTGTGAAGGAATTCCGAGACGACATACAAAAACCCAATTTCCGGTCGCTACAAAAGTGTATATAATAGTGGGAAACCGTCAGATTCTTAAAAATAATCAGATTCACATACTTAACACTTGCAGTAATCCAATGCTCTCAGAAAAAATTACGCTTATTGACCTAATTTTTATGTAATATCAAGTTTACCTTGAACTTCCGGTATTGGATTTATTACCACTTACTACGATAAAGAGAAGTGGAAGCAAGGCAACAGCTGACTGTAGTCCTAACCTCATCTCACTCATTCGAATTGCCACACATATTTCATTTTTAACCGACATATTTCGCCGACACAAATTTTCCACCCTCATACCAGTCGTGGCCCGAATACGATGCTTTATATTTCCCGCACCTGACATTGTTCTGACAGATCGACGTTGAAAAGCATGGACGTTAAACTCGCCTGGTTGAGTAAAAAAAGACGGAGTTAGAACCAACGTTGCCAAATATCAAACCTCGAAATACCGCGCGAATCGTTGGAATTACTATTTTTTCATTTTTCTAATTCAATGAGAACATTCATTCAACAGTTTACACATGGAAATTTTTAGTTATTACAAATTGTTTTTTTTTGCATATGTTAAAAATATAAATTGTACAAGTCTCAAGTATGATCAGTGGTATGACTAGTATGAAGCGATAGGATTACCTTAAAAGCTACGATTTCACACATATATGTAAATTTTCTCATTTAGTGATGAATGCTTAAAAAAGAATGTGCGGCTCGACTGAAACTTTTCAGGTTGGTTCTAGTCTACAGAATAGGCGGTGTTACTAGCGAGGTAACATTGATAAAGGTGGTCGGAGGAGCTTACGTGATCCTCGCGACGAATTACTACCCAGCCTTGGGTGGCAACAAATTGACTCAGTTGCTGACGAAATATCTCGGCAACGAGTTCAGCAACAAATACAAATTGGATCCGACGGAGAGTCGAAGATCGATATCGAAATTGAACACGGAGGCGGACAAGTGCAAGCACATATTGTCGACGATGTCGTCGGCGCACTGTTTCGTCGAGTCCCTCTACGACGGGGTTGACTTCAGTTACAACATAAGTCGGGCGAGATTCGAGAATCTTATCGGTCCGTGTATTTCGGAGTACGTGACGCCGATCGACGACATATTACGAGCTACGGGACACACGCCCGAGGATATCGACAAAATCATTCTAGCCGGGGGTACGATGAAGATACCAAAGCTGCAGGAGAAAATTGGCGCGCTGTTCCCGAACGGAGAAGTATTGACCAGCAGATGGAGTCCCGACGAGACAATGGCGATCGGCGCAGCGATTCAATCCTCCATACTCCTGTCCCATGGCATGTACGATAGCGAGCTCAATTCCAGTAACGTTGAACTTCACTGTTTGGACAAGGCCATAGGCGTGCAATTCGACGATCTCGAGCCAATTATTATACCCGAGGGGACGATCGTGCCCATTAAAATATCGACGAACTTGGACGTACCGAAGAGCACCGAAGGCAAAACCAAAGTCCAGATATTCGAGAGACCGAGCAAAGAGGATGGTGTCTCGAAAAAAATTGGATTGGTAAGTTCTTGCCCGATGCGATGGATTCGCACATTGAGGTATTCCTTTCACGAACCCGAATATCTAACAATTAACTGAATTTCGTCTATAATCAAGTTAAAATACATCCCAGTATTACTGGTCAAATTTCAAGCCAAGTTACCGAACTTTTAACGGAAAATTACGGCTCCTAAAATGGTCTCATTTGTACGGCTTTTTATGGAGATGATATACTGGCCTTATTTCTATCTGATCATTTTTATACTAAAAAAAACTCTATATGCCTGACATAAACTGCTCACGCGTAAAAAATTCTGGAGACTCCGTAACGACGATGAAAGGAGAGGGTCACCGAATGTTTAACCCTTACTTGCCACTGTGGGGTTCGATTTTCAATTTTTTTTCTTACGCGAGTATTGGGATGACGAGGTCGAGATTTTACACACAATACATAGTCTTACGAAGTTTGAGTTTCTTTTTGTAGTGAAAAATATTGATAACCAATGGAGTTATTATTATTGTAAAAAAGTGCCGCCGTTCCTGCATAGCCAATCGCTGTAGGTGGTTCTGCCAACCAGGATAATCTGAAATGAAAAATTGAAAAATGGCCTTTTAGTAGAATAATACAATTTTCGTGCGATCGGATACTTTTTTGAAGTTTTGAAACTTTCGACTATCGCAAACTATGAGAAAAGTGTGTTCCTCGACCAAAAAAACAACTTTCATCATTTGTTATAAACAAATGGATAAACATGTCCAAAAATTGTCCGATCATACGATAAAAAATGTTATAAACTATGCTCTGCCCGAATTTAAGGAGCTTCGATGATTGGAGCGAGTCCAAGATAAAAGCCCGATTTTTCTTTATAGCATTGTATGAGATTGGACATTGAACATTGAGGTTAACCTCAACGCGACGTTTTTCATTTGCAACCGCAATATCATCTGTTCATTTTCTAATTCTTGTCCCACAGAATCTACCTTTGTCTCTAAACTGGACTTCAGGTACAATCCCGTTACTCTCTTGATAAACTTCTACAGTATTTTCATTCTCCATGTTTACCGGCCTTAAAAAATAAGCCGAGCGCGTGGGACCGATGGCAGCTATAGAAAATGCGACGATGCTAAACGTCGACGATATGGCGTACTACTGAAGTCGAGTAGTAGATTATTACGTCCTTTTCTGTATTATAAAAATAATAGGTAGCTCGAAATTCAATACTTAAAAAATATTTCTCGAAAAATAGGCCATATCCATATGTCTAAAACGTGGCGGTATTACGGGCCAAAATAGACTCTAAGTTTACTAGCGTGCTCATCACCGTACCTCCTTAAAGTGAATCGGATGAATCGCTTTTCGAAATACGACTTACACGGTTTTGTAAAATCGTTTCGAGAAAAACGAGAAAGAAAAAAGGCCAAATTGCGGCAGGGGGTTTCGTTGTAGCACAGTGGGCCATCTAACCCGTCACGAAAATCGTCAAAACTCGGTGAACTTTTTTGAACTTTCACCCAATCTTTGTCACATATTGAAGTTAACACCTTTAAGTTGATTTTTTAGAAGTGACTGAAATTAATTGAAAACTAATAATCCGTTTTCTACGATATACTTAAAAAAATCATGTTTTTTAAACATAAAATGGCGGCAAACTAGCAATTGGTCCGAAACCATCTTTTTCGCTGAAGACCTCCACCCAATTTAAAAAAAATTAGAATACCAATGGATACCATTTTAGAATTGGAAAATGGAATACCAGAGCCGTGCCACGGATTTGAAGAAAAAAATTATTTCCGAAGAAATAATGTACACTTGCACATTTTTAAATATTTTTATTATAGATATGGTGATTGCAAAAAGATTTTTCAATAGTTTGCACAAATCTAAAGTATTTCGCCAGTCTTTTATATCTATATTGAGAAACGCGGTGGTATTTTGCTCTAGGTTTATTCCAGATTGCTAGTGCACCGCCGTTTTGTATTGAGAAAAATCTGTAAGAAGTTTTCTATACTTTTCGAGTATATTTCGAAGAACCAATTGTAAATGTTCAATACAGTTCATTAGTTATTTTAAATTAACTTCAAAGTCCCCGCAAAGTTTTCTTTCCAACATGGTGGTGTTACCTCTTAATTGTCGTACATACGGATAAATCCTAAGTTGTTTGTAGTTTTAGCGAGGTGCGTAAATTGATTGCCACGAAATCTCATGCATATGAGCGCGTGAGAGAGAGAGAAATAGTGACGCATCGCCGCAAGGCGTAGTAAAACTCCTGTTGATGCTTGATCTACACCCCAAAATATTTATGATGTTGAAGTTCGCGTCGTTGGAATGCAATGAAAATCCTCATTTTTTCAATCGACCAATTTTTTTCAACAATTTTAAACTACGAAAATCCCACTAGCGTGGTTTTGAAG
Organism: Ophion ellenae; assembly: GCA_963210295.1. Lineage (NCBI taxonomy): Eukaryota > Metazoa > Arthropoda > Insecta > Hymenoptera > Ichneumonidae > Ophion > Ophion ellenae. The sequence goes on along the minus strand of OY723387.1, from coordinate 38,006,402 downwards.
TCCTTGTCGGTCGGCTACAACATGAATCTGCAAAAACAGATTACGGATGATAAAAATAAGAGGAAAATATTTTTGAAAAGAATTTTCGGGGCATTCTAACCATGCAAACCATAAATTCAAGACCATACATTACGACAATTTGCTAAGGGGCATTGCTTTTTCAAACGTAGAGACAGTTTCGTTTGTGGAAATAATAGGTGCAACCCCCAAAAGTTGATGGCATTGAAGTTTGCATCGTTAGAGTGCAACGAAACTTTTGTTTTTCGTGTTGCCCAATTTTTGTCTGGCCTATTTAGGCTACAAACATTATTGGACTACTTTGAACATCCTTATCAGGGATCCGAAGCCTAAACCTGCCAAAGCAAAGTTCAGATAGTAATCAAAATAAAGAAATGAAAAAATTAAGAATGATTTTCGTCGCATTCCAACGATGCAAACTTCAACACCATAAAACTTGGTATTTTCAGCAAAACTTCAGAATCTACGGAAAGAAAGCTTGTAGTTTTTGGGACCGACTAAGCGCGGTTCAACTCATTTGGTGATAATATGGCGCATAACGCCTGAGACGCCGTGAGCGCGAGAGAGTATGGCTGCTTTAGTTTTTTTTCTTCAGAACAATTGATATCTCGAGCATCGAACAATTGATAGCATTCGCGGTCCTCAAAAGTCTTGGCGCCACTCGCGGTCTAAGACCGCAAGTAGAACGTTTAAGGGGGGATTGTCTTTTTTTCGCAAAATTTGCCGCTTTTTGGGAATTTTTTTGTGAAGAAAGTATACAACGGAAAACTTGTGAAACTTGGCATATAGTTTTATTGATCTGTTTACTACATACAAAAAATTTTTTAAACAATTTCATCAAAAAATCCGCCTCCCACCCCCCTCGACGCGCGATGGTCCTTTTTTGATAGTGTGCACGATTACAGCCTTCACGTTCCTCTGCAACAAAAACCCAAAAAGCATTTTACTTTAGACACATATAGCTATCGTTCGATGAAGGGAAAAAAAAATTGACGATTTGGTGACGTTTTGAACTTGAAGTATCGATTTTTCGAAAAAAATTGATCGATTTTTTGTTATAAATAAAAAACTATTAAACGTATTGCTTTTTTGCTTCATCAAACGATAAAAGGATGTCAGCTGAGCATTCTGTCCAAATTTGAAGGCAATCGGTTGAATAGTTTTTGAGAAATCGTGCACACCATCAAAAAAGGACCATCGCGCGTCGAGGGGGGTGGGGGCGGATTTTTTGATGAAATTGTTTAAAAATTTTTTTGTATGTAGTAAACAGATCAATAAAACTATATGCCAAGTTTCACAAGTTTTCCGTTGTATACTTTCTTCACAAAAAAATTCCCAAAAAGCGGTAAATTTTGCGAAAAAAAAGACAATCCCCCCTTAAGGTAGAACTGCACACTATGCGGTTCTATCGGAGCGTTTTTGCCGGATCTATAGTGTAATATAAGACTTAAACTATGCTTACACCATAGATTCAGCAAAAACGCTCCGGTAGAACCGCATAGTGTGTACCCGGCCTAAGACAGACCTCTACTACTTTACTAAACTTTGTCAAAATATATTGATAACAATGGACAAAATTTAAAAAACGAAGAATTACTCGAGTTTCTGCTGAGTTCCGGGGTGAAAGACGGATAATAAAAGTGAATTGTCATTCCAACAGCCTCCTAAAAATAAAGTATTTTTAAAAAAGAGGTTGTTTGCTCGAAAAATGACTCTCTTTAGGCTATTAAGGTCTTTGTCAATGCAAGTAATCTTTATCGAAATACATTGATAACAATGGACAACATTAAAAAAAAAAACGAGAGATTAGTCGTGATTCTGCTGTGTTCCAGGGTGAGAGACGGATAATAAAAGTGAATTGTCATTCAATAAGACACCTAAAAATAAAGTCTTTAAAAAAACTGAATTGTCATTCCATAAGACACCTAAAAATGAAGTATTTCAAAAAAGTGGTTGGTGGCTCGAAAAATGACTCTTTATTTTTAGTCACTCCACTCCACATAAATGTATAAATATAATTTCAGACGTCCCTTGTAAAGAGTATGCTCTGTAAAAATAGAATCGCTCCTTCTCTAAACCTGCGATCGACTCTAATAACCTCAAAAAATCTAAATCGAAAGCTGAGAAAGCTAAAAAAAAGAGCGGAAAATAAATTATTCACTGCAGTAGCATCTTTACAATCTACCATAGAGGTAAATCCAATAGCCAACAGCAGGAAATCAATAACGGAGTAATTGTTTACGTTTGAGGCTATACTTTGACCGACCATATTGGAATATCGCTGCGCCATCTCTAGGACGTGAAAATCGCGAATAGCATAACGCAACATAAGATGTTTCGACCAATCACATGCTCGATGATAGCATAGCATAGCGTAAAGTTTAAAAATCCGTATGGTCGAAATTTTTCTTTGCGCAATGCTAACGGAAGTACGGGCAGCCAATCATAAGCGAGCAGCTCGCCATAGCAACAGCGTCTGACGTCACAGCAGTAAACGGACATAACCTTACAAGCGTTGAAAATAAACGTGGCTCATTTCGTGGTTGCTAGGCGTGTGATTGGTAGGCAAATGTTCTATGTTATGTGCTTGTGGGTCTGCTTCATCCTTATGCTACGTTATGCTATGCTATGCAAAAACGTGTGTGATCGGCTTATATCGTCGACTGTCCGAAACTCAATCCGTCTGGAAGGAATCTTTTCCGTAGGATTTTTAGCGACCTGACGTGTGATACAATGTGAAAAAAGCTATGCACAAAGCATCTGTGTCTCTGTCGCCCTCGTTTAGCGTTTAGATAGTTGCGAATTTCCGGAAGCAGCGTTGTCGAAGGCTGCTGACCTTTTCTGAAATCAGGCCGCACCTCTGATTACGCATGTTCAGATGTATTTGAGTTATGGAAAAGGGCTGAGGGCCGTCATCCACTAAAACGGAGATGAGCGGAGCTGGGAAAAATCAACCAATCAACCGTCTGAATTCGTATCAATCGAAGCTGAGCGGGGCGATTCTATTGGTTGATTTTTTTCCTAGTTCCACACATCTCCGCTTGGTTGATGACGGCCTGAAACTCTTCTTTTCCGAAAAATGTATCGACTTCTAGACATATTTGGATCTACGCTGCAGAGTCGAAGACAAGTTCAAGGTATTCCTTTCATGAACCCGAATATTTAACAATTAACTGATTTTCGTTTATAATCAAGTAAAAATACATCCCAGTATACTGGTAAAAGTTCAAGCCAAGTTACCGGATTTTTAACCAACATTTAAAACTCTAAAAATCGTCCCACTCATGCTGCACTTTATGGCGATGACACGCTGGGCACATTTATATCTAATGATTTATACACTCAATCACTCTAGATGCCTTATATAAACTGCTCAACGCGTGTAAACAATTTCAAAGATTCCGTAACGACAATAAAAACAGAGGGTCACCGGATGTTTAAAGAACATTTTAATGATAAAACTTGCAAGGAACATCACTTAAGTGTCCGCCTTTAATTTTGTTAAAACTCAGATATGTGATAAAGCATTGAAAACTATTAGACGCATTTTTTCTATCTGCGGAACAACGGTTTTAAGGGGGACAACCACCCCTTAAAACCTTTCTGTCGGTGGTAGTTTCCCCCCTTAAACCAGTTTTTTCGTCGATAAAAAAAAAACTTCTCTAAAAGTTTTCAATGCTTTATCACATATATGAGTTTCAACGAAATCGAAGGCGGGCACTCAAGTGCTAGTCAAATTTCTCTTATTAGGAAAATTTTGACTCGCAGAAGAATTTTCGTAGCCGCAACTTTTCAGAGAAAATGTAAGAATGTCTAAATCTACTAAATTTCCGCGAATTGTTCTATTCCAAGTATGTGGTTAAGTAGTTATCCAAAATTGATGGTGATCTTTTTTTTATGAAGCGCCACTTGAACTTACCAATCATTCAGAAGGGCCCTGCTTATGCCCCCGCAAAAAACGGCCCTCTGCGATAGGAATGGCTTAAGGCAAAGTCCATGCTGTACCACGTGACACGTGAGTACGAGAACGAATTTTCCAACAGAGATTTCTCAGAGATGAATATTACTAATGGTAAAAGAAAATCATCAAGCTCTGCGTCACTGAACTCTAAAGAGCGTGATGCGTTGTTTTGCCTGCAAAACGTCACAATGTATGAGAAAACTCTGTTCGAAAATTTGTGAGGTTACGACGCCTTTGTACATGCCCTCAATGCGACGTAGATGCCACGTAGCACATGAGTGCAAGAGGAATACAATTTTCCAACAGAGATTGCTCAAAGACGGATATTACTTTGGGTAAAAGAAACAATCCTCAATCTCTGCGTCAGTGAATTCTACAGAGGTTGATGCGTTTTTTTTCCTTTAAAAAACAACGATCTATGAGAAAATTCCGTTCGAAAATTTGTAAGGTTATGTTGACCTCGCACATGTCCTTAAATGGAAGTTCGTCACGACGTTGAAAGAGGCGGGCGCGCGCGCAACGCTCGACACATAAGTCCGGAAGAGATAGAAGATGGCGATCGGTGGAGAGCGAGAGCGAGAGATAGCAGACGAGTGCGCCTTCCCCTTACTAGGTAGATGCGGCGTGAATTTACTTTTTCTCGCAATATCAACAGCCTCTAAATGGCCTTGTTTGCAGTTTTTGTTATCGCCTTGGCGTGTTTCGAATTGCCTTGAGATGAATTGACACGAGATTGGGATGCGAGACAGATATCAATAGCGGTACGTTTAGGTGGCAGAGCAAGATGGACGGGGAATGTACTTCACATCAAGTTGAGGCGCCGTTGCGCACTTTTTAATACGAAAGAAATAGCTGCAATTGCGGAACTAGTACCCTCAATTAGCCACTTACCAAGATCATTCTATGATCCGCCTGTTCATTAATGATCGGAACGATTTTTTTTTTTAGATTTCCCTCAATACGAACGGTGGAAAGCTCAAGGTCGATACGGATCTCACCGAGGCGAGCTTGAACGTCCACATAACGGATATCTCGACGAACAAAAAATCATCTTTTCGCTTTGGCATTCACGAAGATGACTCCTAATAAGTGTCCTCGCTGATGTACATATTTAACAGTTTCAACAGGTCAATAAAACAATTGATACCGAACCTAACAAGGTCCCAACTTTTGATCCATCCCCTCTCCCCTTATTCGTCCTCCCCTCAACCTCATCATTCCTATTTCCAAGTACGTACATCCGAATGTATCGCGTACGGATTATCTTTACCACGCTCTCCCACCACTCGCCCACTCGGCCCCCCTCTGCTCGAGTGACGAACCAATGCGGGTCGTGGCATTATCCCCGCCAGGAATAGACGAAGTACTCCTTCCTCGTTTATCTCCGTCAACTTGCCCGTTTGCAACGTAAGGCCTTTTTTCTCTCGGATATTGACGAATACGGGTACTTGTACGACTCAGTTGGTCAAACCGCGATTTTGTTCCTCCTACGCGTTTCTTCTCGCGTCGCATCCGGTGTGGCCGCCATTTCGTGTTACGCTTGTCAAATGAAAATATCTTTGCCGAGCAATCCGCTATTTCTTTTGTCATCGGACAATCGAATATCGGGCTTGAATAAAACGGGTTGCTCGATTTTCACGTTATTCTCTGTACTTAATCGACGAAACGCGATTGATAAAAAAAAAAAAGAAGAATTTGCTTATTGAAAATTCTTTGAAAGACGATCGAATGCCGCGAGCGCCACACCTGCGTCAGATCAGTGAACCAAAGGTCCGAGAAGCCGTAAAAAATAGCGACGTGAATGAAAAAAGCCGGAAATAAAGCATCAGCGTGCCGAATCGTCGTTCCGCATAACAAATTCGACATTATTGAATGGCCACAAATATTTCACGATTTTCGCGAATCGTTTTTGCGCCAAAAAAGACCAACGATTCGGGGTGCTTCGTTGGTACCCGATTTTGTCGTGGTGGCGCTCACGTCGGTCGTTCCACCGTCTATTGTCTAGAATTGTGTGGAAGGGAGAAGGGGCCTTAAGCCCTGCTGTGTGCCGCACACAGCATTTTCTTTTCATTATTTATTTTTATTTTTTCCCTCGTTGCGCTTTGTTGCAAAACTTGTGGAGAAGTGAAAGGCATCGGATAGGATTCGGGAGGTGAGTAATCGTATTCGTTGACAAAATTATTGGCAATCGGCGGGGTCTCGCAGGCGAGGAAGCGGGTTGATGACATTGTGAAAGCTCACGAGAGAATCCCCCCCGCTTGTTGCATGGGCAAAACGGAAAATGAAGAGCGCGCGTTTGTGCGGCCTTCGCCTCGCGCGGCCATCTTGGCTTCTATAGTGAGGACAGCCCTCTGAGAAACACGGACTTTCGGGAGGGAGCTGTCAGTCGATCTATCGTGGCATCTTTTTTTTTTCTACCACGTCCGTATGTTGTGTACTTTTTTTCCTCCCGATTATGCCCCCGCTCGTCAACCGATAAAAAGGGAAAGCGGAATTTTTTTGCAATTCCGCTTGTGTTCTTCCCCGTTATTCGATAACTGCGAAGTCGCGATCGAATCGATATAGTGAAGCTCGGTGCACCCACTCACACACATACACGACACGCGCGCAGATTCGGCGGTGAAGTTGCTTTTGGTTAACTATACGCGGCCTCTTTCCCTTGTCCCGAGTTCCACACACACACACACACACACATCGTCTGAGGGGCATTGTTGAAAATATATCGTTCGTCAGAATAGCGCCCAGTGTTTCCTAGGGCATCGGTCTTTTTAACCAATTTTTACGTATCGCGACTTGTTTTCTCGAGTAGCTCGAGGCAAACTTTGATTTTTTTCGTTAGCGATTTTTTTTTCTCGTGATTCGCGAGCAGTGTGAACGGAGTCGCTTTGTGTGTCAACGTCGAGTACTTACGTGTGGTGACGGTATAAACAGTCGACGGAGAGGCGGCCCTCGATTGTGACTTAACGTACGGGACGGAAAACGGAAGGAAAAAAAAAACAACAACACGGAGAAGGGGATTCGCGTGATTCTGTGAAATGCAGAGGTACAGACGAAGCCCTCCCCCCATGCACACACATGCACACGCATTCTTTTTAAATTCACGCGTAAACTTCGGATAATCCCTAAAGACATGCAATCCTTCGCTTACCTCCGGATTTTATTTCTGTACGCTATTGCGCCTCTTTTAGTGCCCCGGAATTCTTTGATTTTTTATTTTTTTCCCCCCCAAGGGCCTTTATGTCCCGCCCAAACAATGCTAAAGGAATAAACAAAAAACGCAACTTGCTACAAAAGTTCGGGAATATAGGTTGGAACGTCGAGTTTTGAAGGTTTTGCTTTGCATAATAGCGTACACAAACGTCATTCATAGATCGGATTTTTTTGTTTCGCCTCGTGGCTTTTTCCGGAATTTTACAGGCTTTTTTTTGTAGGTCTGCGGATTTTTTAGATGCGATTTTTTTTTTAACTAATAAACACTGCTTCGCGGTCCAAAAAGGGATATTTTTTGGGTTTTGGTTTGGGTTTTTTTAAAATCAACTGAATATCGTGTGTTAGGCCTTGGAATTTTGTTCGTGGCATAGTCATTTACTTTGACACACAGAGTTCGCAGCGATAAGTGACGATCGAAACCTAAATCTAGTGTAATGGTACGCCGCTGAATCTGCGTAATTTAACACGCTGTATTGTTATGCTTGACGATAGCTGATATCATTATCAGGGACTTCTACTCGTATGTGGCTGAGAGTTGGTAGGTCGTGGAGTTTCGCTGCCAAACCGCAGATGCACATGAAAATGAATACGCCTCTTTGCAAGCACTTTTGAAATTTCTTGGATACTTCTTTTGTTGCTTTGTACGTCGATGGCTGTGCCGTCTACAGCCACTCTTTCCTACCGTGCTACTGTATCTTATTTGCACAAGGGTACAGGAAAGCTGTGGAAAGCCTGTACCAATACGGCTGGCTACATGTAACTGAGTTTTAGTTGCACTGACCATTGAACAGGCAGTTTGTCAGTCTCCTATTTGGTTAGCCTATGCTCAAGCCCTTTGTACAGCAAAGTCACTCATTGTAAAAGACCACCAACCACATGTCCATTTCTGTTGATCGCACTCGATCTTGACTGCTATCTATCGCACTTGACGACCTTTCAAGCCACTCCGCTTAGATAAATTACGAGGAACCGCGTTGGTGACGACCATAAGGGAACCGTTCGACCCTCCTTTGAATCATGTAACTTCCTTTTCTGCATAAGCCTAGTCTGCAGCTCTTGCATTGTTGTGAATGTGGTCCGTGATTAAGGCCTTAGGTCACCGTAACGGGTATAAAATCATGTGCGGATTTAACAATTTTTTTTTCATATGAAAAAGTGATTCACTCATAAAATTAATTACACATCTATTTGGTATGCATATCAAGCTGTTAGAATTTTTTTTTTTTTTCGATGTACAAAATGGCCGACTACTCGAAACTTCTCAAAACAGCTTTTTTCCAATTGGCGTGACAAATAACTTCAACAATTTTCACTCGATTTACTTCAAATTTAAAAGTTATGTTCCTAATCGCGATTCGCAGAAAAGTACGTACGGCATTTCTGATTAATCGAAAACTTCATTTTATGAGCAGTTTATGAGCGGTTATAACGAAATTTTTCACTGAAAATCCATTTCTTAAGTTCAAATACCTACAACTTTTGAATAAAACAATATTTTTTAAATTCCGTACGTACTTCTCTGGGTATTCTAATGTAGATTGATGAGAATTTTTGTTTTTTGTTCTAGGTAAAAAATTGTGGTTGCTAAATGTCACGCCACGGAGCACCTAAAAAAGAGATAAAACAAAATATTAGTAGTCGGCCATTTTGTACATCGAAATAAATATATATATATATTTTCTAACAGCTTGATATCCATACTATATAGATGTGTAATTAATTTTATGAGTGAATCACTTTTTCATACAAAAAAAATTGTTAAATTCGCACATGATTTTATACCCGTTACTGTGGCCTAAGGCCTTGAGAATAACATGCTGAAAGGATGCAGCCCCTTGCACTAAAGGATTAGCTAATGATATCTTAGACAGTTTCTCCGGACAGTTTACGTAAGATTGACGCTGTTGAAGCTCGCATAGCTTGAATGTGATGAAAATTCACTGCTTTGGGTTCACCAAATTCTCTTTCGTCGTTTTAAAGCTCTAAAAATGCCTTAAATGTTCTTTAGAGCCCCTATTACAGATGTAAAACTTAAGTTTGTAAAAAACCTGGACAATACTAAGATTTCAAAAATAAAAAGAATTGTAAAGAATTTTTTTCCCTGAACGATGCGAACTTCTACACCATCTAGATTGCAGATGGGCTTTACAGGAATGCAGAGAAATGCAAGAGTTACAACATTGCGAAAGATAATAAAAATGTTCCTTCAGTGGCGAAAAACAACAGGGTCTAGATTGTATTCCTTGAAGTAGTAGAGAAGTACAATTGTAGTTACATTGCCTGATATATTATTTCCCTGCGTCAGCAGGTTCAAAAGTTCCACTAATTCCAAGTTTGCGTGGTAGTTCGACAAGCAGCGAGTAGCCTAGTATCGCGTTCGTTTGCGTATAAATCATGACATTGAGAATGGATGTTTTGTTGAATTTTTCAGAGGATCGGGAGACCAGATGAGAAAAATTGGGCAAGAAGGTGACAAGGAGGCAACGACAATCTAATGATTTTAGAGAGGCAAGAGAGGATGTTGATGCTGAAAAGATGAGGTTCTTAGCCACACAGGAGAATGGGTATGGGGTAGGTTTGGTTCAGGACCGACTCCCCGACGATGCAGATGAGAGCATGATGGCTGCCACTGGTGATACACAGCCAGATGAGCTACCTAGGGTGGAAGAAGGTTCAATGGTATCGAACCTTCCTCTTCTCTTCGTCGACGGATATCCTACATCGCTGGATAAAATCTCATTGGTGAGTTCTTTCTTCGGACATTGGCTGGATTTTTGTTGGACAATTATCAGTGAATCGCTCGATCTCATAAACCCAACGGAATTACGAGAGAATTAATTACAAAAACATTACGTGAAACAAGTTGTTTGGATTCAGGAGTATTCATTTGGCGAAATATATATTTTGTGTCCGTTTGTCGGACACATTCTTTCTGGTATTAGGTGTTTGCATTGAAACCGCTGTTTTTTTTATCTCATTTTTCAAACGTTCGTTTTGTTAAAACTTGTTGGATTACATTAATCAAAGTATTTTCCCTTGGATGTTACTACTTTCTACCACCCTTCTGGTAAATGCTGAATCCCTCGTTGAAAGAAGCTCTGTCTTCGGCGTTATCCACAAATCTACCTATTTTTGGATATCGCGACCCATCGATCGGAACAAGTGATAATCAGGGAGGATCCCTCATTTCAGTTTCATAAGTATTGTTCTCACCGTCAATGCAAGATGGAGCCGAGCGTTGAAGTGCAGCAGAATTATTATTCTGATTTGATGCTACCGACAGCCTTGTTTCAATTGAATTTTCATTCAAACGCTCCCACTGCTATTGGCAACGTTCGGCAGTAATGGTTTCCTTGGGTTTCAAGAGCTCGTGAAGCGCTGATCCCTCCATATTCTACCAGATACACAGCATGACTTTTTGACCATGGATATTCCGTTTTGGCTTCGGAGGTGATGGTCGGCTAGGATTAACCCATGACTTTCTGCGTTTAGGGTTATTGAAGTAAATCCATTCTCCATCTCCAGTTTCAATACCCCACAAGAAACTTTTTTCTGTGCCTTGCAAGCAAAGAAATAGGGATGTGCAGTCGACACGCAATGTCATTATAGCTCAGCTTGTGTGGCAGCTACTTTCCGTCGTCCAGTATTTTCCTCATGGCATGCAAATATCGGGATACTGTTGACTTGCCAACATTGAGCTGTTCGGCTAATTCTTTAAGTCCCTGAGAAGAGTTTCGGTAAATATGCAGAAGTGCGGCTCCAGCGGAAAATCGGTCGAACATTTTTTTACGGCCAATATCGAGATGGAGAATGTGTAGAGACCTAATTTAAGCCGAGAGGGGCGGGGAAGATATTCAGAATTGTAAAACTTTGCTATTTTTCACTACTTGACATGATCTCGAAATATTCCTTTATTGCGATACACAGAGAGTGAAAACGGTGAGTGTGATCGGAGTAATACCGACAGGACAGGGACAGGGTAGGGCTTCAGCTGAAAATCTCCTCAATGCGTGCGATATTGGTATGGGTGCCAGGCACTTTCGGTGGAATTGTGAGGTGCGTGCGATACTGGTGTAGGCGCGAGGCACCTCCGATGGAATCGTGGGGTGGGCGTAGCACGGTTTTACATGCAGATCTGGAAACAAAGCCAAATTTCAATGAAGACGTGAGGGACCGTTACGAGATCCACTTTTTATTCCGCTCGTCGCCACATGCGTCGCTGCTATTGGAGGGTAGCCCCACCCACGGTCTTCTATGATCTCGCCCTTCCCCCCTTGCAGCTTGTTATTTTCCATGTTGTCATGTGAACGATAACCTCGGTCCGTGTGTCATCTCAAGCCCTTAAGGTATTTTTTTTCACCGATTCGAATATTTAACAATTAATTGATTTTCATCTATAGTCAAGTAAAACACATCCCCGTATAATGGTAAAATTTCAAACCAAGTTACCGAACTTTTAACGAAAAATTACGACGCTAAACTGGGTAGGGGGGTAAGGTCGACGGCGCATGCGCCTTGATCAGGAGAGTGAAAGAGACAGACAGAAGCTATTCTGTCCTCGAAGCGTACCCTTAAACAGTAATGCCACGTAGTGGCGAAAAATGTAAAGAAAAGAGGATCGGCTTAGCGTGCCTACCATATCGTGGCCGTTTCCAGACTTGTATATAAGACCGTGAGAGCGAGGCACTCCGGATGTGGGTGTGGAATCGTGGGGTGCGTGCAAGACCGCAAGAATCGAGGTCCTTTTCAGCTGGAGCCCCACTTCTGCATATTTATCGAGCTTTCATCCAGCAAACATTGCCATTCGGCATCTTCAACTGTTTTAAACTGATCTGGCCTTTGCTTGTCACAAGGGTTACATGTGCCACTGTTGAATTGTCAAATCCAATCGCGATACATAGTTTCGGATGGTGTCCACTTAACACAAGCTGTGTGAGCAAGCTGTGAGTTTAGGTTGCATAGTTTTTTAAATCGAGGCAGTGGATAAGTATACATCGGGAAAACAACTTTTCACGGTCCATCCTTTACTTGCTCATTTAAGGCACGTGTCAACTAAATATAGCGTCTTTCGGCTGAAAGTTAGTAGCACAGGGTCGTCCTTCAAGCTAATATAAGCGATATTTGTCCGTACCGAAGTATAAAACACCCGGAGACACCTACAGTCGAACAGCGGATTTCAATGCAACCACCGAACACAATGCTTTTCAACTTACATGGTTAATATGCCGTAAAAAAATATCCCCTTGCAGGCTTTTATGATACCTCCACGTTTTTACCACTTGTTCATCCACTATTTCCGATTTTCAAGCCCCTCTTCAGCGTGCTGCGCCCACAGTCACTCGTATCCTATAGAACTATCGTTTCGCGTTTGCACTAGGGCCTTTGGGTACTCTGAAAACCTGTGCTGATACAGGCGGCTATTTTTTACCCTTTCTCTCCAGAAACCGTATATATGCATTTGGCTTAAAATAATGCAATCTGGCAGTCACGTTGTGAATTTAAGAAAAATTCTGACGTTATACGTTAAATAGCGTTTAGTAGGCCAGAAACAACAATTTTGTTGCTTTAAGTTCTTTGTAAAATTCTTTAGGACTTTTTTCCTGACTCCGGACACAAGATATGAGTGAAAAGAATGCAACGTCGGGCTTTGTGCAGATTCTTATTTCCGGGAATATCACCTTGCAATGTAACTGATAACATTTGGTTTGTTGAAATGACATATTATGTTTTTTTAAAGTTAATGAAAGTTATAATAAAAAAAGAAAGCCTGGAAAGGGTGCACTGAGTTTCGGCTGTGTTCAGCTAAGCGCAGCTTAGCGGTAACCCATTCAAGATTGGTCCAGGCCTCTCCATGAAATGGGAGGGCGACAAAGCCGCGTACCAAGCGCTTGTTTTTTTAAAACAATTTTCCCAACTTTGTACTACTAACATAAAAACAAGATTCCGTTGCGACGTTTAAAAAAAAGGGTCGCTTCAATAAACAAGTAAAAAAATTTAAAAATCGTACTTTCATTTGTAGCAACAACTAGAACGTTTCATAGCATTCATGGTACAGTGCTCGTTGGGTCACGACACGGCAGAGGTGATAAGCGAGCCTCAATGGTGGCCTAAGGAAGTCAAATTTACTAACCCTCTCATTCGACCTAAGAAGCTCAACGACGTGAGTATTACAATTTTTTCTCCTGCATTCCCTTCTGCACGATATTCGAGCGGAGCGAGCGATGTTTTAATTACAATTTCGTTTATTATTTGATGCTCTCGACAGAGCTGGATGGCGAACCTGAAGAAACTCGTGTTTAGGTGCTACACGTACCACAGGAGCGAGTATCTGTTGCGCTTCTGTTCCTATCTCGCGCAATATCCGCGCGACAAGCTCTACTATGTCAATAATTGGGACTCGACGACGAGTCTCTACCATAAAGTCACGGGGAAGTTGCTAGTTACATTCCGTAACGAAAATATGGTGAGCCATTCAAACTTTGATTTCGCAATTCCGAAAGTTAACTAGTTTGCTTCTATGTTTTCACAGAAATAATGTCGAAAATATTCGGCATCCGTGTGAGCTTGAATGAAACCCGTAGAGATTTTACGTTGGACAGAAGAAGTACGCAACGTACTATTTACTTATTTTCTTAGGTAACTACGGCACGATATTTGCCCAAGGTTGCTTGAAAGAACAGGCGTAATGTAAACAAATAGAATCAATCTATTTTTTGTCAGTTATCGTTGTTCTGCGAAAGTAAATGGTATTAAAAAGTGCGCAATGCCGAAAATTTCGATCTATATCAGGAAACTCGTTTTTAGAGACGAGAAGAAAGGTCGATCTACGAGGGACATCGGAAGAAAATAGGAAGCAAGTAAAGGTGCAGTGAGGAAAATACGTGAGAAGTTTACCAAGCTGGCGTAGTAACGGATGAGGACGGACGTGGAATAAAAAGAAAGACGAGCTTATTCGATGACCGTAGAATTATTAGGGAGACCAAAAAATCCTATGATCACCAATGATGTAATTTTAGAAAACACAGGGTTTAACATCTCTGATCGTATAGTGCGTAGAAGGCGGCTGGAAACAAGACTGAAAAATAGTTTCGCACAGCGTCATTCTTTGCTTCGGAAGGCGAATAAAATCAAGCGCGTAGAATTCGCAAAAAACATACGTTGATACACCCGTAGAATTTTGGAAAAAAGTTATCTGGAATAATGAGAGCAAATTTGATCTCTTCGGTCATAAGCAGCGACCACGAGCGTGGTTAAAGCCCGGAGAACAGCTTCTTGAAGAATATGTATAGAAAACTGTTGAATTCGGAGGATGCGGCGTGATAGCTTGAGTGGTCAGGAATGGGAAATTTCGTTGAAATCAACGGTATGATGACAGCAGAAATTAATATTAATATTGTCAATGAAAACTTGGAGGACCTCTGCTGAAGGTCGGTCTTCAGGATGACTTTACTTTCTAGCAAGGCAATCGGCCCAAGCATACGGTTTACCAAACAGTGGCTTTTTTCGGTCGTCGCAGATTAAAGTAGTAGTCTGGCCAGTGCATTCGCCATATTTATTTAGTAGGAAAATTGGAAGAAAATACTAAGGAAGTGAAGATGCCGTGAGGAAAAGATGTGAGAAGTTTACCAAGCTTGGCGTAGTAACGGATAAAGACGGACGTGGGAGAAAAAGAAAGACGAGCTTATTCGATGATCGTAGAATTATCAGGGAAACAAAAAAAAAAATCCGATGACCATCAGCCGTGTAATTTTAGGAAACACAGCGGTCGACATTTCTGATCGTACATTGCGTAAAAGACAGCGAGAAACAGGATCAAAAAATAGTTTTGCACAGCGTCGTTTTCAACGACCGTAGGATTATCAGGGAAACAAAAAAAATCCTATGATCACGTCGTGTAATTTTAGAAAACACAGGGTTGAACATCTCTGATCGTACAGTGCGTAGAAGGCGGCTGGAAACAGGACTGAAAAATAGTTTCGCACACCGTCGTTCTTCGATTCGGAAGGCAAATAAAATCAAGCGCCTAGAATTTACACAAAAATACATTGATAAATCCGTAGAATTTTGGCAAAAAGTTATCTGAAGTGATGAGAGCAAATTCGATTTCTTCGGTTATAAGCAGCGACCCCGCGTGTAGTTGCAGCCCCGAGAACAGCTTCACGAACAAAATGTACAGAAAAATGTTAAATTCGGACGTGGCGGCGTGTTAGTTTGGGGCTGTTTTGCGAAGTCAGGAATGGGAACGTCAGTTGAAATTGGCGGTACGATGACAGCAGAAATTTATATTAATATTGTCAATAAAAACGTGGAGGATCTCTGCTGAAGGTCGGTCTACAGGATGACTTTACTTTCCAACAAGACAATGACCCGAAGCATACGGCTTGCCCAATGGTTTTTTTCAAAGCGTAAGTGGCTTTTATCGATCGTCACAGATAAAATTTTTATACCGACCAGCGCAGTCGCCAGATTTAAATCCTATAGGAAATCTGTGGTCGGTTTATCACAAATAGGTTGACAAAAGCGAAGTGAAGGATTAAATGGAACTTTTTGAGGCCTATTGCAAAGTGTGAAATGATATAGACGAGCAGCACACCCATTACCTTGTGGGAATTATGCCTCGACCTTTACAAGCTGTCATTCGGGCAAAGGTCACACAAAGTATTAGATACGAATGCGATTGTCTACGCACTCTTTGTCGCGTGCGTATTTTTTGTCCAACGTTAAATTGGTACTCTCTAAGTTTCACTCAATCTTACACTGTTATCGATATTATTTCTGTGAAAACATAGGAGCAGACTAGTTAACTTTCCTCGAGATAGCTTAATGCCCATTCTATTTTCTATTTTCACATACATATTAGCACAAATGTCGAAATTACACCGGTGCGTACTTTTTTTTGTGCAATATTGTACATCGAAGACTTTAAGGGAGGACAACACTGTAACTACCCATTTTCGACCGATTTCTTTGAAGTTTTTTTTAAAAAAGTTAGAGAATATATGGTCAAAAAAACTTTTGGGCTTGATAAAGTATATATTGAAGTATGTAAAAAAAATGTATTTGTCAAAAGAATACAAAATGGCAGCGCACGAGTCGCTATAGCACTCCTGATTTCGAGCCAACCTGAAACAACTTTAAGACTTTTTTCAGCTGTAAACGAATATGCATCATATTTTTGAATGTTCAAAGGATTCTTTAAAAGTTTTTCCAAAAAAAACTATTTTTCGAAAATTTTACAGAGGTGTCCTCCTTTAATGCATATCGTGTGAAATTTCACGGTCGGTTGCCGGCCATTTGAAGATGTATTGGCCCTTCGGTTGCGCATGGGTGCCAATTCGCACCAGCCATTTTGAAGTTGTTTACCTCACGTTCAAAAGTAATGAATATCGTTGATAAACTGCGCCTGCGTGACTATTACACTATAAAATGTACTATTTCGACTGAAAAAAACCGTTTCTCCTGCATCAAAGTGCGACACCATTCCACTTACTTTTTAGAATTGACAATTCAGTCCAACAGAAAAAGGGAGAGCCATTCCAATTTGTCGGCTACTTTCTGAAAAAACCAGTGTTATTATTATTAAAAGAAATATTTTAGCGTTTCGTCGTAAGCCCTCGAGGAGTTGTATGTAGTGCCCGACTTTGCAGTCACTTATCCGAGTTTTGCCGCAGACCAACTCTGTTTGACATGGAAGGCCAACAACTGTCTTTTTTGTTTACATCATTTTTTAAAAACACATTCAGTTATTGTCATTCAATTGGGAACATTTTGAAGTTCAACAATCACCTGTGACAAATTCAGATCGGTCAATTGAAATCGGAGTTACAGACTTTACGGCAGTATTGTTGTCTAGAGCGCTGTTTTGGAGGTGATTGTTAGGATGGAATGATTAAAAAAAATCAATACGTGTTTATTGATCCTTCAAGAACATTATCATGAACTTTTGTACGCTTGTTTAAAACGATGCGCGGAAAACGCCCCCGATTGGCGATCAGTATTGTGGACGTTGTATAAATGTCGAAGAAAACGAAACATATTCTTAATTTGTATGAGCGATGTTTGGTACCAGATTCAGCAAAAAAAATTACGAAATGACGGCATGCTAAACTTTGGTTATCAATTATTCCTATTTTATGATCATTCTACGAGTTACATATAAAAAAAATATATATTTCGACTCAATTCTGCTACCAACGGTGAGAAACAGTCTTCTTAAGGTGTATGCTAAATCTTAGCTCGAACAGCCAATTGGTTATTACGATAACGGGGTTGCCGATTTAAAAAGCATAGTTTCGATAAAAACGCGTTTGAAGTTGCTGCGTCTCGACCGCGCTTCCCGAGCGTACTCCTTATCATTTCTATAACTCAGCTAATTTTATGAGTATCATTGAACGGTTTTTATAGTATTCAGAAAGGTCTGTAAAATAATAAAATAAGATTTACAAAGAAAAATGATTTTTAACGATTTCTAAACAATATGGCCTTTAAAGAAAGGCAAGTGCCAATTCACACCAGTCTTGGTCCGAAAGATCGAGAAATGAGTGTGGATGCGGCTCTGCGGTACCTTCCCAACATCTTCATTTCAATAGCAATAACGATTCGGCCCAAAAAGAAAACATTGCACATTGCCAATGGAAGGTCACCGTGTCCACGAAACTTATATCAATTGCAGAACTATGACAAAGTTTTGGAGAGTCCTCGAAGATCTTTGCTGCCTCAGCATGGATGTACGCCCGGTTTCCCCGGCAAAACGAAGCAGCTTCAGCAGCAGCAACAATCGCACTCGCTCGTCGTCATACAGCCGCCATCGGGAGAAATTTACCTGTGCGACAGTTGCGACGCGGAATTTGTCGGTCTTGAGAAAATGAAGGTACAAATTGAAGCGAGAATGAAAAACAGAAAGGAAAAGGACGAAGTTGCGTGCCCCCCTTTAAGTGTCGTTTTGTTTGCATCGTCGTTGATGAAATTCTCCAGGATCATGAAAGGACCTGCGGCGAACATACACAGAGCAGTACATCAGTGTCGAGGTCTCAGACGCCCAACGAAATACCGGTAGCTGCGGAATTGGCGCAAAATCAATTTCTCGAATACTTTCGACTGAACTCGGAGAGTCAACCTTGCAAACGATCGGTGCCCGAGAGATCGCAACCCGGTGATCCAGTAACGTTGGTAACGGAAAACCGAACGTCGCGACGCGTTCGCGGTTCCGTCAACTTAACGAGATGTCCAGCGATACCGTTCTCGTCCCCGGCAGGACTGGCTATGGCGAAAAAATCGAAAATGATGACCGAGGGTACGCAGCAGGAACGATTGGACAGAATAGAACGCCACATGAACGCGCCCGCTCTCAGCAAATCGGTAAGACCGAAGTGGCTCGACAGACTGGTCGAATACAATCGATGGGTCGTTACATACAAGCCAAATCGTGATAGGCCGACCTCCGATGACGTTCAGCACCACACGCACGAGTACAAATTTAACGCTCGCAAACACAAAATGGGTACGTACGGTTTTTTAAAATTATTTTCTACCTTCTTATACTTAATTTTTGTCCATTATTCGCAAATTTTTTATTATTCGTATTTTTTTTTATACCGGCATCACATTTTGTAAAAATACTCCACAATACCCTAAAATCTTTCGCCCCGTTGCGAATTACTCAAAATTCCTCAAGGTCGATAATATCGGTCAACATGGATTTTGAAATTCGGATTTTACATCCGTTACTTCCCTTGTTCTTCGGTTTTTTAACCCTTCGACTGCACACTTCCGCCACGAACCTCTGACTGCATATGGGGTCGATCCTACCCCAGACGTTTTTCAGATCGTTGTATTTCGGTAAATATGCAATTTCTTTTGTAGAAACGTTTTTTGTAGCCAATGATTCTTATTTTATGGCCCAACATTTATTTTGTATGAAAAACAAAAATTCAGTGCCAAAATATTTGTTCAAAGTGGGAGATGCGTTGAAAAGTAGGTAATTGCACGAAAAAGATCATTTTTTTTCTTCAGAATATAAAAAAAGCCCGTTGAGGTTTTTAACGAGGAAGGTATGTAGATACGAAAAAAAGACAGTGTCGACCGTCTTTCCAAAAAGTATATTTATTGGGAGGTTTGAATATGAGGATTTTCGGAATAGTGAAAAATAGAAAAATCGACTTATGCGGCAGATTAATTGTTGAAAATGTATATTTTCCGCATTTTTTAATTTCAATGACTTATTATTATTCACATTTACCACAATCGACGCATAAGTACATTCAGTGCTCGTTGCACCTTCTGCATAACGGACAATTGCTTTTAGTTTTACGATCGGCATTCTAAATATATAATTTACTATAGCAGCCCAAAATAAAATATAATTATTCTACAATTATCAAACTTTAGGTATACTTTAATAGTATATTTAAGTATACAAAAGAATTTTTTCAAATTAATTCATCATCAAAATGAAGGAGCTGTGGCAGAGTGTTACAGTAATGTCGCCGCGGAAGTTACGAATCGGCGTGCAGTCTAGCTTCCCGTAGACTTTGATTTGCAAAAAATTTCCAACATTTTTCAGTTAGAACATGTATAGTTTCTATGTGACGGTAATTAAAATAAAGAAAATGCAAAGTTAAGAAAATGGCACGCATGTACAAAAAAAATCAACATTTCACGCAACATTTCTGTAATATGTGGATTAAGGCGTTACCCCCACTTGTAGCGCAAAAGAAAGGCCTTTTTCATGATTTTTTTTAAAGAAAACTACAAAACTTTTTTAATCGATCAATATACCATTTTAAAGAACACATCTTGAAGAACTTTCAGTAATTTTTTCATTGAAAAATATTACATTGTTTAGTGGCAAATGGCCGTCAATGAAATAATGTTTTTATATACACGGTTTGCGGTGACCAACATTGCGGCGAAGTGGATCATCTGAAAAAAAAAATGCGGATGGATTTAGTCAAATATAAGTATAAACTAGTCTTTAATCGAAGGATTTTAAAAAATATTCATTTTTCACAAAATGGCGGACAGTCAAAGTTAATGGTTCGATTTTAACGAAAAAAAACGGCCGTTTTTTGGCTATAAAACGGCCATTTTTTTCGAAAAAAAAAATCGAACGATTAAAGACTACATTCTTATGTATTAAATAAGCCTGCAAAATTTCAAGAAGATCGGTTCATTAGTGTTCGAGTAATCTTGGTCACCGACTTCAGAAATGCCATTTTGAGAAAAACGCGTTTAAAGTTTCTCTTTCAACGCTCTTTCAACGCGGATTCTTGTCTTTTAACGCTCATATCTCAGTCAATTTTGTTCGGATCGACTTGAAATTTTCAGGACATATTCTCAGATACTTATACTTCAAAAAAATGCAATAAAAAAAATCGATTTTTTCAAAATCGGAAATGGGGGTAACCCCTTAAAAAAGTAGTTTTTTTCCAATTTTACAAAAACAATTTTCGTCTAGCAGAAGGTACCAATATTATCAATATTTCTACCAAGTTTCAGCTCAATAGTTTTTGAGTAATCCTGCACGTCAATTTCGATAATGCAGTTTTGAGAAAAACGCGTTTGAAGTTCACTCCCGCTCCGAATCCGAGCGATGAGAGACAGCGTTGACGGGCTGTAACGTTTGAAGTTTTTCGAATTTCGCTTTGAAACTTTAGGAAAATATTCTCCATATATAGTTCTATCGTTTAAAGAAAGAAAAAAAAGAAATCGTTTTTTCGATCGTTATAAATGTATATCCCGCCTTAATTCACATATAGTAATATAACATCAAGTTTCACAACAGAAAAAAAAGTTTTCACTTTCACCGCACTATTGCATAAACGGGGTCGATTCGACCCCAGGTCCTTTTTCGACAGCTGTCCTCAGTACACGGGTAGGATGAAGGATGGGGGCCGAGTGTTCACCTTTAGAGTAGGAGTGGGGGAACATTGAGCGCCGCACTGCGGCCGAATAGATTACGCCGTTTTGCGATTCGGTCAGTTGAAAAAAAAATGGGGCCAAAATGACCCAATGTGCAGTCGTACGGTTAAGAGACAACATTAATGTTTTGTTAAAAAGCCGATTCTTGGAACTAAGAGAACGATGTGTATTTTAGCGAAGAAGAAATGGTGGAATTTGCAATGGGCGTCCAGGTGAAGTAAAGTAACACATATAACGTTTCCGCTGGCTTCATTTTCGAGTAATACCGTTTGAAAAATAAATTCGAAACTAAAAAAAGAACAGTGCTGCTTCTTTTTATGATCGAAAATACTCGTCCGAATGTAGCAAATAGTCCCCATCATGCTTTTACTGTTTTCCCTCACTCTTCCTCTCTCGCACCAGTCCCTTATCGTTCTCACTTGCCTAAGCAAACAGACAAACACTTGATGTTGAACAGGTGACATTTTCATCGCGAAAATATATTGAAAATAGAACTTCTCCATATGTTCATCCTGACCATGAAAACAATATCAAGTAAGAGTCGTTGGCAGTTTTTGTTGTTTTCGAAATGGAAAACAAATAAAATCGATTCAAACCCAGTCGCAATTTTGACATACAGTTGCATGCACAAGTGTCCGGAGTAACGTTGGAGTATGGAGATGGAGTAACGTTTAAAAAATGCAAACTGGAAACACAAACATATCATCGTAAAGTTCTTTTATTATGCAATCGAAACGTGTTATTGAAAATTATGTATAACTATTCATAATTATTTATAACCAAAATAACCATTTTCGCTTTTTCATAACTATCCGGTCAAGTACGAATTACGCACTATATACAAAGAAAAAATATAGTAACTAAAGAAAACCAATTGAACACGGTAATAAATGTAAGATTTTCATCAATACTTGGTAGCCATGTCCTTCGAAGCTACCACGGCAGCACATCGCTGAGGCACCGATTCAATAAGTTTGATGATTCTATCTTGAGAGATATTTTTCCACTCTTCTTGAACTTTTCCCCACAAAGCAGCTTTATTGGCACAATATTCAGTTCCTACTCTTAGTTTTAACTCTTGCCATAAATGTTGTATGGGATTCAAGTCCCGGAGATTGACTCGGCCAATCTAAAACTCGAATATGTGTCTTGCTGAAAACCTGCCGAAGGCGCTGTGATCGATGTTTTGGATCATTATCTTGCTGAAAAATCCATCCTCGTAGCATATTCTGACAAGCATAAGGCAGCATTTATTTTAATATAATATCTCTATACATAGCAGAGTTCATAGTGCCTTCAATTTCAAAGATTGGTTCGACGCGTTTCCATGAGAATGCACCCCATAGCATAATGCTACCACCACCGTGTTTCACAGTTGGTCTTTGATATCGCGAATCATTTCTAGTTCCGTACGTCGTCGAACGTACCTTCTCCCATCATTTCCGAACAAATTAATTTTAGTTTCGTCTGAGAACAGCACTTTTTTCCAATCTTCAACAGTCCAGTTCTGGTATTTTTCGCGAATTCTTATCTGGCCTTCTTATTTTTTTTTACTGATGAGTGGTTTTTTAACTTCAACACGTCCAAAAAGTCCTACTTCTGTCAGTCTACGTGAAACGATACTTTGGCTAATGTCAGCCAAATTTTGTTCGCGTAATTCACGTGCGATGATTGCAGCATTCTTTTTTACGTCTGCGACAGCCTTTTTTTTTATCATTTTATCGACACGATCAGTTGTTTTCCTAGGTCTCCCAGGACAGTATTTATCTTCTAGAGTACCTGTAGTCTTAAATTTATTTATTATATCGTTAACAGTCGATTTTCCAGTCGCCAAAATTTTAGCTATTTCGCGTGAAACTTTTATTTCGTTGTGCAACTTGATAACCATTTTACGTATATCTGAAGACGTGCGTTTCGACATCTTGACCGAGTGTTACTGATTGTACAATGCAAAAGAAACAGAGCTCTCAATGTTTACATGATTTCGCGACTGATAACGTAAACAAAGCGAAGCGAATTATATCTTCTTGGAATTTGGCCGGACATTTATGAAGCAGCAAAACTTGTTATTTTTCTTACAAATAATTGTTAATCGTTATGAAGAATTTTTGAATTAAATATTTTGATTGCATAATAAAAGAACTTGACGATGATATATTTGCGTTTCTATTTTGCATCCTTTAAACGTTACTTAATCATAAAATGATCTTTGGCCGGCTACTTTTGCATGCAACTGTATACATATTTGTTCTTCCGTTGACCGGCGTGATTAGTGCCGAACGAGCAAAAAAGCCCCGAATCCCCTTGAATCCTAAAAAGCGTATTGAATTGCCACCCTTTCGTTCTTCCAGTGCTCAGTATACGGTCTCAGCTGCTTTACATCGCCTGCAAGCCGATCTACGTTTCCATCGAGCGTCTGAGTTCGGAAAGGCTAGAGGAATTGAAACGTGATCCTTCGAAGTATTCTTGCCCCGTGCGTCGCATAGCGTCGCGCACGCGACCGCGGCCCGGGCCAAAGTCGTTACCAAAGTCGTTTCGTCGCGCGGCGCATTCGATAACGTTTTTCAAGCGCAAGTTGCTGGAAAAAACGGACGCTAACGCCGCGAGGCTCGAGCCTCGAACGATCGACGGGGCGAGTCGGCCTATCGGTGGTGACAGTGGCCGGGGCTTGGACGATCTCGCGGAAATAACCGTTATCCGGAAGCGGCCGGAACAAACGGTGGCGGCCGCGAAAAATCTCAACGCCGAATTGACGAGAAACATCGTGATAGTCGATCTCTGCTCATCGGACGAGGAGAGCGAAACGGTAAAGCTCACCTCGGACGAGAATCGGGATCCTATGCGTATCTCCGTTAGTCCGAGTGGCAGAGCGTCGTTTCCAAAAAATTTACCGATCAACAAGTATCGCGCGAAAGCCTGTGTTCATCCGGCCGACTCGACGAGCGACTGGCTACGCGATAACGTTCTCACCGACGACAATGACAAATGTGGCAGCAAGTGCCACGGCAATGTCGTTTTAGAGACTTGTACCCAATTCACGCCGATTATCAAACCATCCCCATAAAAACGTTGACGCAGAAGGAGAAGAAGAAGATGAACATCGTCATCCGAAGACATATACACAGGATAGCATTACGAGATCATTTTTTTTAAGTCGTAATACGCGTTAAGTTTGTTATAATATTTATTGTTTATACGTTACGGACACGAGCGCGTGCGATGTGCGGTTGTGTATGTGTGTGCGTATCTACGTGCGTGTGTGTGCGTATGCGCGCGCGTTTCTGCCTCGCCCGTGTATGCCGTCGTTTTCAAGATGACTTTTCGTTCCTATACCCATTGGTGATGGGTAGAGACAAATCTCACAAGCCATTCGGGAAGTGCGCCAACGCCGTTACACCGGAAAAGTTCTTGCGGTCTTGCATCTTATAACTTGCAGAAACAACAGACGGATGATCGACGAGAGTGACGAATGAGAAAGAAAAAAAGCGATTAACGATAAACGGGAAGTAAAATGCTGCAAATGGTTGCGACGTTGGTCGATTTTCTCAGAGACCCTTTATATTTTCTACGGCCGAGGGATTGGCTGTTGAGAATGTACGACTGGTAGTTTCTAGTCGAATCAGTGTCGGAGACTCGAAGAATTATTTTTACACGCTTTACACGTTTAATGAATGTTAAGAATGTTGATGTTTTTTTTTTGGTTCTGTTCAAACGTGTTCATTGACATGTCACGAAACAAAGCCGATGAATCTTTTAAATCAAATGCAATCGTGTGCTCACTGTACACGCGCCAGATCATCGAGTTTGAGACTCTTGCCTGCTTGCGACACCGTCAAATCCATATGCATTTTTTTTTATCAGACATATTTGGTTCCGAAATATAAACGTTCAACAAACGGCGTTTAATATTGATTTATTGATTCATATTGTGCTACTGTCAGTTTGAATCGATGGCTTGTCTTCGCGATTTTAGAGAGTCCGACGAAGATCGTACAGCGGTTGGCACAAAAAAGCTGTATATAACTTTTGGAAAGTTTGCACGATGTCAAAGTACATGTGGTAGCCTTTATTTATGTACATACATACTTAGAAATGCCAGTTCGAACAAAAAGACGGTCATCATTGTTGCTTTTACGAACTGCTAGTACCAGACACTTCGGAAACGGATTTTCATCCATATTAGCTCTCTCTCGCCGGATAAATCCACAATTATCGTCGATCCTTGGAAAGCGTGTACAAATGTTTTTCTATTTTTTTTTTTCGTCACACTGATTTTCACCGGAAATTATCCGCACAAAACCGTTGGTTCTTCCAGTTTAAAATATAACGCGTCTCTGAGAAAATGAGGAAAACCGAACGGGACCTCGCAACTTTTTTCTCAGTTGACTAAGAGAATAATAATCCCGTCGATGGAAATTTAACGATCTCGTTAAGGCGGACTATCGCTTACACGCAATTGACACACACACACAGATTCGATGCGTTAATCGTGAGGCTAATTTGACCTTCGCGTATACTGTGCAACACGCCGAATGAATACCCTCACACGTTGCCACGCATTGTTATGCACGAAGACGTATGTGGCGGCTATCGCTCGTTTGAAGTTCGCAACCCAACAGACGCGGAAAAAAGCCCCTCCCCCACCGGGGGGACGAACTAGAATCGCAGAGCTACGCAAATTCGGTTCACCAAATGGATTTTGTTTTGCTTTTTTGTAAAAAGCGCATATATTTGATAGTACTGTATCAAATCCGAAATTCGTTCGTCGCGGACACGACGAGAAGTTATTCCCAGAAACATTTAAATGAACATGAACTCGATTGTTGACGAATGTCTAGTGAGCTCGTGTGTATGTGCGAAGCGCGAAAAACATGTATACCGGAAACTGTGGGAAGAAGAGAGATGAACTGGGAAGAAAAGGAAAAAGAAGAAATTCATCAATTTTCGGTTATGCGAGAACATTTTATACGCAACATGTGTTTGGCATCCGGAATGGCTCGAACTCCTTGAGCACGATATTTTTATATAAAAAAAAATCATTTGGTTCTGATTATATATATATATATATATATATATATATATATATATATATATATGTATGTATATGTATGTATCGATGGTGAGATAATGAATAATCAGGATGCATTTATAAATTAAAAAAGGCAGCAAGCCCATCGTTCGAGCGTATATTATCTCCGTGTTATCTCGAAACCTTACGAGGTTTATTATAATCAATGCGCGTTCGTTGAATTTTTTTCTCTTTTCTTTTTCTCCTGTCTCATTGGAGTATAGACTGTTACATATATAGTAAGTAGGTAGTTTAATTTAAGATATTTTCTATCTCGAGTCCTGATACGTGTTCGATTACCCACATACACACACAAACGCACACACGCACGCGCGCAAAGAAAAGCAAAGTTCTATATTGTGAGAGCCACTTATTTCAATGGATTGAAAAAAGAAAACTGTACGTATACATGAGTTCGATTCGAGCGAATGGGTTTATTACTATGCCTGTTGTACTTTACAAAAAATGTACATATTAAAGTATCCATCATCATTGTAAGAATGTCAGAACTTTCCCCTTGTTCTTTCTCTACCGAATGATCGATAGTATTCGTTTCGTTCGTAATTTTAATTTATGAATGAGTGTACACTGGAACATTTCGGTCATTGGCGTGGTCAGAATTTTTTGCTGGGGCTGGGAGGGGGGCCGGCCTGACAAGAAAACTGGTTTTGTTCAGAATCATTTTTTTTTAATACATTTTTTGCATAATAGTCGATAATCACGTGACGCAAAATATGAAAGTCGATCTACTCGCATACTCACGTTATCAGTAATATCAAACTCTTGGAATATTTAAAAAATAATGAACTAATTGTTCATCATTCAACGGGTTATGTCTAATTGTAATAGTCAAAAACAGCTCATTTTTGGGATTTTTCTTTGAAAATCGCGCTGACAGATTTCTACAAAAAAAATAGGTATTTGAAAAAGTATCATTTGCATAATACTCTGTATTTTTTGTGTAAAAATAGTTAATTATAATCGATTTACAGTCGATGTCTTAAGTATATTAGTTCATCCTATAATTATTCGGAGGAGTTTCCGAAATATGAACTTTTAAAAAATCGCGCGTGTTCAAATTGACTTGATTTTAGCGAAAAAATGGATATTTTGCTTTCATCAAATCGAAAGTATACATCGAAAAAGAAATCCTTTGATCAAATACTATATTTTCACATATAGAAAAAGGCCTAAAAAATAGAGAAAGATCGAGACTTCTTCAGATATTTTGCTCAGCGACTTTGAAAACGAACTTTCGGAAAAAAAGTGGATAAAGTTTTGAACGACGCACAGTGGTTCCATTTCGGAAAAACGTGGACATAAGGTCGTAAGTCGGAATTTCGATCTGTTTTTTTTTACAGAATAGGTCTCAATTATCCTGGGAACTGTTATTTTATTAATGAAATCCGAAGGATGCGTCGTTTTAGAGCAAACATTGATCAATTATTTTTTGTATGAAAAAACAAATACTTTATTGTTTTCTCAAATTGGATCAACTTGTCGCGTGTTTTGTTGATACTATGTGGTGCCCTAGTGATATTATACCAAAATAAAAATGAAATACGCGCGTTCACTCGCGGCCGCGTGAGAAACTTGACATTGAGTTCTTATTTCTCCATATCTTTTAATGCATTTTCGTGTACTGCAGTATATTTTTATCGACTTTGTGAAGATCATAGTAATGGAAAATTACGTTTTAATTACTTCTTTCTGCCATTTTGAAGATTTTTGCTAAGGTAAAAAGCACTGTACGTATTTAATTTCAAGGAAAGATCTAAAATTACGTTGCAAAATAAAACTATTACGGGTAAATCTTATTCCTTTACTTTCAAAACACTATATAAATAAATGACTCATTTTTAGTGAGCGGCCTTCATGTGTTTGATGTTACGATCTATATAGGTAGATAAGATAGCACTTAAGAACTAATCACTTAGCCACCTGCAAATTTATGTATAGCCCTTTAGCACTAATCACTTAGCCACCTGCAAATTTATTGTTACCTGCACGAATGAATAAGTAATCTTGGGTACTCGGCCCCGCTTATCAACAAACAACACCATCTAAAAACTTATCAAGTCTAAAATTTTTACCTTTTACCTCAGCAAAAATCTTTAATATGACAGACAAAAAATAATTAAACTGTAAATTTTCATTACTTTGGTCTTCACAAAGTCGATTTGAATATTTTGCAGTACACGAAAATCCATAAATAGATATGGAGAAATAAGAACTTTTTGCCAAACAAGCAAACTTTTTTGTCAAATTTCTCGCGCAGCCGCAAATTAACGCCCGTGTTTTATTTTTGTTTTTGTATAATATCCCTAGGGCTATCACATAGTACCAACGAAACACGCGACAAGTTGATCCAATTTGAGAAAATCCCTCTGCCGGAAGACTCCTACAGTTTAAGGGGTGAGATGCAGTCAGAATTTTCAAAAAAAAAACGATTAAAAAAAACATTTTCTTGAAATATCATGTTTCGAAAATATTCCCTGAAAATTTCAAGTCAATCCGATGAATAGTTTCCGGGATATCCCACAATTAGTGAAGGGGCGTCGGGTCCCCATGGCAGGTAGCGGACGGCAGCTGCAAGCAACCGGTTTCGACCCCCCCTGTTATATTCTATAAATAGTCTTGTTCGTAACTGAAAATTGGTATTTTGGAAGCTTCCACATCGGCAGCAGCCCTATTTATGGGCCAGGAATTGATGGTTCGATGTAAGTAATTTTAAAATTAGTATTTCTTTACATAAATCAAGTGTAAAATTGGAAAACTCTTTAAGAAATGTTCAAAAATTTATTACTCAAAAACTATGAACTTTAGCAAAATTTTATAAAAAATATTTTCGTGTTAAAATTGACCAAAATATTTTTAAAAAATAATTCATCCCGAAAAACTTTAATTTTTTTCAAAATTGTTTTGACAATGGGCTATAAACAATTGAATGCTCGACTTTTCGGCAAAAATTGTGATATTTGGATTCAGCGGATCAAAATACATAAAAAAGTTTAGCTTCATCCATCGAGCTCAAAATTTTACGAACATATAATACCGTATCCACATCGAAAAACTTTAACCGCGTTTTTCTCGGAACTATGTTTTTCAAGTCGGTGACCACTATAATTCAAAAACCACTCGATGGATTTTTATTAAATTTGGTGTGCTTATTGATAGCATTAAAAACTAGTCCTTAATCGAAGGATTTTCATTTTTGTAGAAAATTTATGTTTTTTTTTAACAATAAACGAGCGATTTTTTGGACGAAAATCGAAAGGTATCTGTTGGAAGCCGCTATTTGGTTAATAAAAAAAAGCTTCAATTAAGGACTAGATTTATTATTAAGCTAATGATTTTTTTTTGTTTTGGATTTCAGATGATCCAGTAAAATTTTATGATGGTCGCCGCAAAGCACTACATGCCCAAGGGGGTCCGACAAAGATGATGATATTTTTATGAATAAAAAATATTTTTCTTTGAAAATTTGTACAAGTCAAGTTGAAATATAACATAAAGAGTCTGTGTAACCACTTTTGTAAAACAAACTTAATTACTATAAAAAAAAAATTATTGAAAATGCTCGTTTTTTCACGCCTCTGACTGCGTCTCGTCCCTTAAATTGATCAGCTATTCGATTAAAGGACACCACTGTAACTGCCCATTAATGGTGTCCATTCGGACGCCGTCATCATCAAATCAAGATACAAAGAACGAACGAAAATAAATTTGAAGTTTGCATCGTGGGAATGCAACGCTTTTTTTTCTTCACTTTTCATTCGTTTATTTTTATCATCATCAAAAGGTAATCAATCAAATCAATTAAATTTAATTTTATTAGCTTAACATCAAATCAATTAAATTACATTTTATAGGCTTAAATATTTTTTTTACAAAATCGTCATCAGAAGCTTTTTTGCAAATTCCGGTCGTAACACTCTAATGAGAATATGTAAAACCGTGTGAGTTATTTTCACAGCCTGAAGAGGCAAACAAAATCCGGTAAAAAACAATTATTGTTGCATTGCAACGATGCAAACTTCAACGTCATGAATAAAATTATTGACATTCTTTAGAATAGAATTAGAATGATACAAATATGCAAAGAAAAAAAAGAAAGTTTACACAAGTGTTGGAATGGCTAAATAGGTAGCGCGCTCAGCTCTAGAATTAGAAGACCTATAGGTTCAATCTCGAGGGTAGTTAAAAAAACTTAAACGAGGCAGGATACATTTTATTCCAATTACCATATAGGCAGGATCATAAATAAAGCACATGGAAACAAAGAAAAACCACCAGAATTTATTTATTCGTAATTTTTGAATTTTTGAATTTCATTTCAGGCCTAGATACGGCAACCGGATCGGAGCCTGAAAAGGTATACTGATCGGTTACGTTACCGGCATCCGCGTCATGTCCGGATGCAAAAAAAGCGTTTCACGCCCGGTAAAGCCCCGATCCGGCGGCCCGTATCGTGCCGTGGTACGGAATACGGTACGCCGGATGCCGCCCCAGTCTGCCCCGTAGCAACATTTCTAGTCGGGTTTTCCTTGTAATTTTTTTGCCGAAAGAAATTAAATACATGGTCAAAAGACCTTTTAGGCTTTATCAGGTATATATTGAAGTACGTAAAAAGAATTATTTGTCAAAAGAATACAAAACGGCGGCGCATGAGTGGCCATAGCACTACTGGTTTTCAGCCAACCCTCTCCGCGGCACCCAATAGAACTGTCGTAAGTTTAATCCCGGAACTAAGAGTGAAATATTTTTGTTAATTATATCAGTTTCAGCAGTCATTACGGGGGGACATTGAAGAATAATGAAAACAAAATAGACACGAGTTTGAAAAAAGGTTCGTTTTTTCGACCATAATTTCCACATAAAAAGTGATATATTTTCTACAATTTTCAATTAATCGGAAAAAGCGCTCGTACTTGACTGTTAAAGCAATCCAAGAAACTACAGTTAAAATTTCAAGTCGATTGGACGAAAGTTGTTCGAGTTCTGCAGCGTGCCGATTTAAAAAACATGGTTTTGAAAAAAACGTGATTGAAGTCAATTTTTAGTTTTAGTTTTATAGACGCTACAGTTGATTATTTTTCCCGCACTCTAATGCTATCTATTGGTAGAAAATAAAACTATTTTAGTCGGAATTTTTTTCCCAAAGATAATAGGCTTACAAGACACTCCTAAAAAATAGCGCGAAAATCACTTTAAAACTGTTTTTTCCAGCTGTAAACGAATATGCATCATATTTTTGAAGGCTCGAAGGATTTTTTCAAAGTGTTTTAAAAAAAAACGATTTTTCGAAAATTTTACGCGGTGCCCTCCCTTGAAAAACATCCGATTGGCTGATGCAGTGATATGAAATGATTAATGCAATTATGTACGGAAAACCATGATACTAAAGTTTGCATCGTTGCAAATGCAACGAAATTTTTTTTTTTGATTCTCGATTTTTGATGATCAACTGGTTGCTTTATGTATTTGGTGAAGAAAAAACATGTATCCGCCGTGTACGTCTCCCACAAGTCGCCCTTAAGCGGGGGTGAAAATCGAGAAAAATCGTATCTACCGACGTAAAGGTATCACACATTTTCTTTTTCGATATTCGCATCAGGGAGTTCTAAAAAGTAGCCTGGAAAAAGTTTGGATGATTTTCGAGATCCGGAAGCAGCCCTTAAGCGAGGTTGAAAAATCGAAAAAAATCGGAAAAAAATTGTATCTGCCGACGTACCGGTATCACACATTTTCTTTTTCGATACTCGCATTAGGGAGCTCTAGAAAGTAGCCTGGAAAAAGTTTGGATGATTTTCGACATCCGGAAGCCACCCTTAAGCGAGGTTGAAAAATCGAAAAAAATCGAGACACGAGAGCGTCGGTATGGGAGCTCGCAGCCCTAATAATGCCGACTGCACCGTTTGCCCAACGTCGGCATAACGCTGATTCTCAACGCGGCGTCCAACCGGAAGCCACAAACTTTTGTAATAACTGCATTCCATTTTTTTTTCTCCTCGGTTTGGTAGCCGTTATGTAAACACTCGATGGTCACAAAAATAGACGGAAAATATAATGTTCGACATTAGAGTCACTTAGTATCAATAAAGAAATGACATAGAGAATGGCCTATTTTACGAAAAAAATGGTTTTTCGATAAAAAATAATACGACTTGCTCGCAAATACAATTTGTCCGAATTGATTCATTTCTATTCTCTTCTCGAAGGTTAGTGTAATATTCGAACTTTTGGTAATGGAATAATCAATCTTTTCGTACCTATCATCCTGAGTCAAGGTTCAAAGTGAGCGTATATGTTACCGGCAATCTGTATAATGCAGGCATCCTATAGAATACCTATTCTATATACTATTCTATATTCTATACTCTATATACTAGAATACGGTATTCTATACAATACCGGGTTCGTCAAGGCAATGTAGAAAAAGATTTTTCTATCGTGAACCATTACATACTGTACCTAGGTAATTTATGCATTGCCTATAGGGATTATATAGAATGCCATTAGGAGATTAGGTAAAGTATAAAATGATGGACAAATGAAACATCTTTTGTTTGCTCAAAATCATCAATTCAATAAATCGTTTCAATAGAATGGTATTTATTTGTTCTTACATGTTGAACTATTGTGACGTTTTGTTTGGGTTGGTTAGGGTATTCAATAATTCATCTTGTCTTACATGTTGAAATATTGTGACATTTTGTTTGGGTTTCTTGGGTTATACCCATGCGCCCTTTCGCTAACCGCATCTATTAAGGGGCCAGTCCACTTTGAAAATTTCAAAAAATCGTTTTTTTTACTGTTTTGGAAAGTACATACATTCAGAAATATTGTGTCAAACTTTTATGAAAATCCGAGCTCTCTAAGTATGTTGTTTTTACCTGAACGTCAGGACCTCATTTCGTCTACCTGAGCATATAGCGCGCTCGACCGACCCATCGTATAAACTTCAAACGCGTTTTTCTCGAAACAACGGTTTCATAATCTAGCTCCATCGTACCTCTAAAACTAATAAACCGATTCTCTTGTAATTTGAACCACATATTGTAAACATGATTCGCAACAAGATGACCCTCGATGGTTTTAAAATTTTGATTTTTACTTTTTTTTTTGCGAAAAACGCGTTTTTCTACTGTTTTCGTTTTTCGGCTGCCATTTTTTTATTTTTCGATAAAACTTTATATCCGAGGGTCATTTTGTAGGTAGTCATACTGAATCTAATGGACTTTGATTTTTTTGTTTCGGACAAGTCGTTGCCGAGTTGTGATAGAGCTACCTAGCCCACCTATTTTTGAGGCGTTACGTTAAACTATAGTTTTTGTACTTAAAAATGAATAAAAATGAATTAATTTTTTTCTTAAATGTTATTCAAGACTTTATTTATCAAGCCTAACAACTTTTATATTCATAACTTTTATAAAATCTTTAAAAAAATCGCGAAAATAGCCTTTTTCGTGGCTGCAAAGTGGACTGGCCGCTTAAACACTTTGCCGGCTGTACATTTGGTATTGTATAGAATGCATATAGGTAAAATATGGAATAACGGATATTTTATACATTGCCTGAACGTTTTAGGCTATAGAATGCGTAGGTATTCTATAGAATACCGGATTATAGAGATTGCCGGTAACATATACATTCAATTTAGACACCTACAGGCGAAAGCTTTGAAAATAAATCCTATTCACTGTATTCGTCACCACGTAAGAAAAGTACGGTTGCGTTGATAAGAAAACAGACTCCTTTACCGACGGCACAAGCACGCCGGCTGCCGAATGGTTCATGTAAGACGGCAGTTTCTCTTTGTATCATTTCCTTAAGGCCTTAGGCCGCAGTAACGGGTATAAAATGATGTGCGAGTTTAACAAATTTTTTTTTCGTATGAAAAAGTGATTCACTCATAAAATTAATTACACATCTATTTAGTATGAATATCAAGGTGTTAGAATTTTTTTTCGATGTTCAAAATGGCCGACTACTCGAAACAGCTTTTTTCCAATTGGCGTGACAAATAACTAACAATTTTCATTTGATTTACTTCAAATTTAAAAGTTATATTCCTAATTGCATTTCGCAGATAAGTACGTACGGAATTTCTGATTGATGGAAAACTTTTCATTTTATGAGCAGTTCATGAGCAGTTATAACGAAATTATTCACTGAAAATTCATTTCTTTAGTTCAAATACCTACAACTTTTGAATAAAACAATATTTTTTAAAATTCCGTACGTACTTCTCTAGGTATTCTAATGTAGATTGACGAGCATTTTTGTTTTTCGTTCTAGCTAAAAAAATTGGATGCTAAATGTCACGCCGCGGAGCGCCTAAAAAAGATAACAAAAGAAAATATTAGTAGTCGGCCATTTTGTACATCGAAAAAAAATATAAATATTTTCTAACAGCTTGATATTCATAATAAATAGATGTGTAATTAATTTTATGAGTGAATCACTTATTCATACGAAAAAAAAATTGTTAAATTCGCACATGATTTACTACCCGTTACAGTGGCCTAAAGCCTTAATTTGGAAAATGTTGCTACGCAAAATATCCTCCGTTTGCAGTGGCCTACTCTGCCACTCGCATCGCCAGATCTCGACAACGCTGATGCGCGCACAGGTTCTATGTATCTATACACACACGCACACACATAATCGGGTAATACCTATATAACACCATTAATACACGTTGATAGTGTTATATGGTCTATATCTATACACGCACAATTTATTATGCTACCATTGTTGTCTTGTTAATTTATCTATTATTCAGTAATCGTCCATTGACTATAACTCTATGTCTAATGGTCGTGACAACAAACGATCATGAAGATAAATATAAAAACGGAACTTTTGGTACCAAATTATAACAGTCTTAAAAAGTCATTACTAAATCTTAAAAGAGCTCGATCTCTGATTATATGCTTATATAACAAGAACTGAAGCATTTTAAAAAAACTTCATAACTAATAACAGTTTCAAGAACTGACTAGTTAGAGATAAATAGTTATATTGTCCATGCGTACCTCTACATTGCAAAAATAAATGTGTTGTTTTTACACACTTTACGTGTGTGAAAAATAACACGGATAGATGTGTTCAAACAACACACTTACGTGTGTTATCTTCTTACATACGTTAAAACGTGTAAAACGTGTCTACAGCCATTTACACACTTAACGTGTGTAAAAACAACACACTTATTTTTGCAGTACTGCATATACATAGGATGCGTCGGAAAAATAAATTGAATAACGAAAGATTTTTATCTTCACAACATATGCATTTACTGAACTAAACTCAACAGTACTTATATATTACTTCGTAGTATGTATGAGAGGTGTCACTGTTTTTCTTGTCTTCGCATAGGCTAGGTTCTCATACAGCTTCACGATGACGGCCACTTTTGCATGTCGGTGATGGCCTCGGAACAAAAATACGTCGCGAAAGATTCAATACAGCTATCGAGGTGTTGGAAAATAGATTCCAATTTTAGGTTCTTCCACGTAACAAACTCAAAAATGATCTAGAAATAAAACAAAAAGTTAAGACCAAATGTGGTCTTCAATTAATCGGTTAATCAATCGATGTCAAATCAACTAATAAGTTTCACGTGATGCCGTAACCGAGGTGATTTTTAAAACATATGAACAATAACTCGCAATTAACACAATTAAACTGCGTTGCTTTCTCCAGTGTTATTTTTGCTCGTTGTTATCAACGTGTGTTCTCAGTCCAATGTGTGTAAATGTGCGTCTTGTATGTTGATTCTACACGCTTTATGTGTTCGAGTAACCGTGTTATTGATGGGGACAGCTTACGAAGGTGTGTAATACCTTAATGCGTAAAAATTGAACACTCACGTGTGTACTTTTAACGCATTCCATGTGTAATTGAAATGCAGAATGCATAAGTGTGTAGAATTAACATGGCAACGCGTGTCTAGCCTTTATGTTGTGTTATTTCTACATATTTTGAACACACGTCAAACACGGCTAATTTTTGCAGTGGATAATTGTGTACCGACATACTTATGTTTGTATACTTACGGAATGAAGTTACTACTCAAGGGGAAGTAGAAGATCTACCAAGTGACATATAAGTGTGGGAGAGATAGCTGAAATTTTCGAACAGAGATTTCTCAGAGATGAATAATATTTAGGGCAAAAGGAAATCGTCAAGCTCTGCGTCAGGAAATTCTCCAGAGCCTAATGCTTTTTTTTCTAAAAAATTTAACCATCTACGAGAAAATTGGGTTGGAAAATTTGTGAGGTTACGTTGACGTTGTAATGCGCTTCAATATGAAGCATGTTTTTAGTTATGAAAGATCCATGCATACAAAAGCACATAATTAACAGGAAAATGATAACGCAAGCGCATAGATGGGTACAATTGTATTATTCTTTATTATCGTATTATTCTGGATTATTCTTATAATTGTATTATTGTTGTATTATTGTATTTGGTTGTATTACGTAATATTTCCAATTTTTTGTTGTCGCAAGCCTTGTTGCTCTTAATGCAGAGCGGGTTCTCGTATGGAATAGGGATTCTTTACGTTTTTCCTCTATCAGACTTAAACATTCCTCTTTTTGTTTGCTCTCCTCCCGTTGTACCTGCCTGCGTTTAAATTTACTTATGGCATCTTTGGCCTTACTGCAATTCACACAGACTTCATTGGTCAAAAGGAGAAGACATTCAGTATGACGCCAGGTATCATTCGCATCTTTTCTCAAAATCTTGAATTCCTGTTCCAGTCCTAATGTGGTTGAGTTTGGGACACCGCTGCATATATTCAGACGATGGATGCGCAATAACAAATCTTGCAGTTCCTGGATGCTAGTAGCATGACTAGGCACAGTTACCTCATTTGCTCTGTAGAGGCAGCCGCTAATTTTCAACTCGATAGTCATATCTTCCGTTACCATAACATTTTTCATTACACGAATATCACAAGTTTCTTCAACTCGTACATATTGAGTATTAAAGAACGTAATCAACCTTTTCCCGTCACAGCCACTTGAATCCTCGAACCATCCTGGTGGAAGACACAATTTAGTTGTCAGGAGCTCTTCGAATGTCAACATGTCTCTTTCAACCTTTGGAATTATTTCGTCGGTTTGCTTCGCTTCGACTGGAATTGTGCATGCTTCATCGATAAGCATAGGTGATTGTCGAACAAACATTTTTTCCTCGTTGCTCGACAATCTTGCATGCTGTTCTTGCACAGGAAGCACGCTAGTACAATTTCCCTCGTTCAACTGACTCTGCTCATTCTGTTCCTTTCTTGACGATTCTATTTCCAGTTTAACCTTTTTCGTCCACGGAAACATTGACGGCACGGTTCCTTTTCGCAATCGTGGAACTTTATATTGCCCCTGGAAATGTGAGATAAGAAATTATTAATGATCTAAACGAAACTACTAAGTGCGCAACTAAGTTCCCGAGTTTCACACATAGATGGCGCTAGCGACACATGTAGTTGGTATACAGGTCCAAAAGTGGGTGTCTTTTTAGCTTGGACATCTGTTAAGGATACCCAGTCGTAATATAAACAAATATCGCAACACAACGACCTTTTTTCTAACCTCGAAAATGTCAAAGCTTGTGCCAAATAAACAGCATTTGCGGGAAGCATTGCTTTTCTGCTTCAATCTAAAAAAACAGCAGCTTAAGCGCGTCGGTTACTTGAGGAGGCCTACGGCGAACATATACCATCAAAAACAACGTGTGAAGATTGTTTCAAGCGGTCCAGAAGTGGCGATTTTGAGACTGGGGACAAGGAGCGCTCGGGAAGACCGCAAACATTTGCGGACGCCGATCTGCAAGCGTTAGTGGATGAAGATGATACTCAAACAGAAGATCAACTTGTCGAGGCATTAAATGTGACTCGGCAATGTATTTCGAAAGGTTTGCACGCCATAGGAAAAATTCATAAGGAAGGAAAGTGGGTGCCGCATGCGTTGACTGAGAGACAAATGAAAAAACGAAGAGCCACTTCCGAAATTTTGCTTCTGCGGCAATACAGAAAGAGTTTCCTGCATCGAATTGTTACTGGCGAGAAAAAGTGGATATATTTCGAGAATCCCAAACGCAGAAAATCGTGGCTTTCTCTTGGCGAAGCATCAACATCGGCGGCATGGCCAAATCGCTTCGGAAAAAAGACAATGCTCTGCGTTGGGTGGGACCAGAAAGGAATCGTGTACTATGAGCTGCTGAAACGGGGCGAAACTGTCAATGGGCATCGCTACCGACAACAACTAATCAATTCGAACCACGCATTGCTCGAAAAACGGCCAGAATGGGACACGAGACACGAATGTGTGATATTGCAGCACGACAACACTCCGTGCCTTTGCAGTTCCATCACCCAGGACACCATAAAAACATTGAAATGGGATCTGCCGTATTTGCCAGACCTGGCCCCTTCAGACTATCACTTGTTCCGGTCTATGGCGCATGGCTTGGGTGGGCTACACTTGGGCGATTACGATGCAGTACAAAATTAGTTGGACGAATTATTTCAGTCCAAAGACGCGTCTTTTTATCATCGCGGTATTTATGTATTGCCAAACAGATGGCAAAAATGTGTAAATAGCGAAGGACAATACTTCGAATGAACCATTTTTTGTATTTGTCTTGAAATCTTTGATTTTTGATTGGTCAAAAAAACCCGGAAACTTAGTTGCGCACCTAGTAGATGATTTTTCAAAATATCGAGAATAAGAAAATCGAGCTTCGATTTTACTTACCACTCCGACAACCTCTCCGAGAGGACTCATGAAATACCGTTGCCACAGGATTTCGTCCTGCTGAAAGTGTTTCTCACACACCGCTCTTCCAGCCTTTACACTGTAATTTTTTATAGCCTCTTGCCATAGTCGCCGAATACGAGGATCTGCCGGTACGGTGAAATAATGCACCTTTTCAGGATTCCGCGGGTACCCTGAGGTACAACCGCGCACAATACACGGCATTAGCGCGAGAGGATAAGTAATTTCGGGACTTTTATCAATTCCGCACTGTGACTGAAACTCCAAACGTTAAAATAGTCGTATTCGGCGTGTGGTGGTGTGTACGCTGAGCGGGCCTCGCGCCTGCGCAATAAGAATATCGTTAGTGACCTACTAGCGCCACGGGGGAGAGGCAGAATAAAGCTAGAAAGGTTTTTGAACGCGTCGCAGTTTACAGTCGGGCAACGCCACCCTGCGGCGGAACTACGAAGCACTGCGGGTGAGAATAATCTCTGGGGCGTCGCTGCGAGCGTACAGGATTTATCGTGCGGCCAGGATAAAATCAAATGACGATAAACGCCCAGGTAGCAAAATGTTATCTATATGGCATCCGAAAGATATCGCAAAACGGATACGGATAACTTTTTGGTTGTCCAAAAAGACGCCGTTCTGTATTACAAAACGTATCACTTATGTTCGCTTGGCAGATAACTTATTTGTGTCCGATATTTAACTATACGGCAACTTTTAATGGTTATCAAAGTGTCGATAAAAGGTTAACTCTTTTCGGTTGTCGGCACGTTACCGCAAAGTCATCAAATCGATATATCTTACAGATATCTTCTTAAAGGCACAAAAATGCCAAGATACCACTGCCATCTAAAAGTCGTCCAATAGGCATCCGAATGAGGTTAACAAAACGACATCTAAACGGTATCGAAGAGTACTAGCGAAAAGATATCTATTTATTAGCGATATATATGTATAACAATATCCCATCCATTTCTTTATAAAAATTAACCTATTAATAGTCTGGAATATTTAATATGGCTCCATAATCTAGACTGTTAATAAGTTCATTTTTATCATGAAGAAATTGATACGATATTATGTCGGTTTCGAAGTGGGCTAGGTCATTATAAATAAAACATCGATTACTTCATTATAAGTGAAATGTAATTTAATATTATAAAAATGGTACAGTCGTTATTAGACGTCTCTCCCGTTGCAGTCACGTCTTTTGGTGGTTGCCATGCTCCAAGCGATCCCGTGGATAACCTCAAAAGCAGACATACGCTTTTAGAATAAAAAGATAGTACATTAAACACATATATGTACTCACAGAGGCGAAAAGAATAGTAGGATGAAAGGCACTCACGTATATGTCTTTCAACACCGTTATTTTTTTCAACTTTGTTGTTACACACAATTTTTTGCCAGTGAAATGAAATATGAGACGCTACATTCGCACTATGATAAAAGTGATCCGTTGAATGTGATCTTTAGGACAACATTTGGATGACTTTTTACTATTTCCCGCCAATACCAAATATCTTAAAAGACAGCATATTACCGATATCTGAAAGATGTCATGAAAAAGACGTCTTATGTAATTCGTCTTTATGATATCCTTTGGATAACGTTGAACTAGATACAATAGATAACTTTTTGATAACTTAAAAAAGTCATCAATTGCATAATATTTTAGGATACCTTTTAGACATCCGTTTTCATCGCCGAAAGATATCATAAAAAAAAACTTTACGGCAGCATTATACGAGATGTCATTTGAAAGATGTCGAATAGTTATCTTACGGTCATGTCTTAAAGGTAACCTGACAACGGTAACTTATCGACGTCAATTGGACATTTATGCTGCCTGGGCGAGAAAACTTCGTCGCGCAGTGGTAAAAAAGTACATCCGTCATTTTTTCCGACGAATATACAAGTTGCAACAAAATTGAGCATTTTTATCCACGACCGACGATTGCAACTTCGGCATGAAAAATCATTCTCCTTGAAAATATTAGTCTTTGCTTAAAAGGATTTTTGGCGCATCACAATAGTTTCCGTAATACCGTATTTTTTAAATCGACCAATTAACGCGCGTGTATATCTGTATTTATCACAGCGCGCTATTGCTATTCCTACTTTATCAACATGATTGACTCAACA
The DNA here is from genome assembly GCA_963210295.1 of Ophion ellenae. Lineage (NCBI taxonomy): Eukaryota > Metazoa > Arthropoda > Insecta > Hymenoptera > Ichneumonidae > Ophion > Ophion ellenae. Next base: position 37,965,301 of record OY723387.1, on the reverse strand, counting down.
AACCCACAAAATCCAAACCAACAACCGAGCCCAAGCAATCGCGAACGCAACTCCCAAACCCAACCAAAAACTCGACCAAGCTCGAAGCACGACCAAGCTCGAAGAAACTCCAACAAACACAACCAAGCACAAACATCCCTAACCAAACAGACAGCTAAGCTCGAAAAACCCACACATAACCAAGCCCAGACAAATCGTACAAAAGCCCAAACAACACAATCAATGCCAAACAAACCGAAACAAACACAACCAAACCCTACAGAACCCGAGCAAACCTAAACAAACCCAAACCCAACAAATCCAGAACCCGATCGAATCAAAAGCACCCCAAACAAACACACATTCGACACGACACGAGTGACGAACGTGTCTTATCATGTCGATAAAATAGGGATAGCCGTAACACGTCGCGATAGATATAGATCGTGATATAGATGTACACATGCGTTAATTTATTAATTTCCAAAATTCGATTTTTCGAAACCTATCGTGATTCGCCAAAAATCTATTGAGGTAGTGACTTGCAAAAATATAAAAAAGTACGAAATTTCAGCTGAATCGGCGGTAACCGCCAAAAAGAGTATTTGAAGTGGAGAAAACGCGCGCGCGCAACCGCCGGTTGCGTGGCGTCGTCAGAGTTTCGTTTCGTCTCCAGAGTAGAGCGCCACTGTAGCTTCCGTTTCCGTTATCGACCTCCCGGTCCACCGCCATTGCCGTCTTTCGCGCGTTCCCCACTCTCTCCTCGTCGCTTCGACTCGTCCGTTTCCCGATGCGCGAAGAGAGCACAACGTAAGCGCGAGAGGGAGAGAGCCAGAGAGCGAGTGTGCGAGCGAGAGCGAGAGGTGCGGTGTTGCGTGACTGCTGCGAGAGAGTCGAGAGAGCGTGTGTGTTTGTTGTGTTGTACGGATAATTATTTTTTAAACAAAAATATATTGCCCATTTGTTCCTCTCGTGCGTTAACGAGAAAGAGCGAGAGAGAGAGAGAGAGAGAGTGCAAGAGAGAAAGAAAGCAAGAAAGAGGGAGAGAAAGTAACGAGAGAAAGAGAGAGCACGCGCGCGAGACAGAGAGAACAAGAGTGCTTCGTTGAGTTCTTTTTTTTTTCGTTGACGCCGAGAACTTTGGTGTCCGGTGGGAAATATGTCATCGTACATTCAGGTTGCCGAAGATGAAGGCGAGGAGCCGATAGAGTTGCCAACCGAGGACGATAGTACATTGTTGTTGACGACTTTAGCGGCACAGTTCCCCGGTACTTGCGGCCTCAAATATCGCAATCCGGAGTCAAGAACGATGCGCGGCGTCCGTCTCGTCGACGGTCGCCTTCACCCACCCGAGAATGGATGGGGCAAAGCCGTCTATTTCTGCGTTTTTCCAAAAGGTATGTACGCCTCAGCCGCATACGTATACGCGTACACACGCGATACATGCGCGTAAAAAAAAAGCTCACGTACAGATATATACGATGCGGGCTTCGGACGCGTACCCTTCCCCCACCACACACCCGTTTTGAGAATACGAACGCGAATTGGAGAGAGAGGGAGAGAGACGATAGATTCTTCACCGCGAACACGATACACGCCTCGGGCCCTTTTTTTCTCAGTCGAGGTCCGAATCACGAGAAAAAAAAAACATCCTCCTGTTTAACTCGTCTTTTCATGGCGGCGCTTGTCGCACGCTCGTTTATTAGGACCAATTATTCAGAGAGAGGAATTTCATGATGAACTTCAAATTTCGTGATAAATTTTAAATCACGATGCATGTGCTTTCAGCCTTCGTTTTCGATAGCTCGAGGCTGCTTCGCTTCTGTGATTTCTATTTTTGTAGTATTCTCGCTTGTAAACAAGCTTGCCGAGAGCCAAATTTTGACACTAGTGGCAAATTTTTGCCTCGTCGGAAGAAAAGAATACACTTATTCGTTTAGCGCCGTCGCTCGGTGCCAGAGTATCGGGGGAAGAGTTCCGATAACTTGGCACAAGCTCAAATTCCCAATAAACAACATTTTCCATCGGTAGGCTATAGTATCTATCGGTAAAAGGCGATAATAACGACATTGAGCCTCTGCAACCGAAAAAATGCATATAGCGAACGAGAGGCCGTGTTCAGATACTTCTTTGTATCACCGTAAGCCGGGATAAATTTGGGACTGGGGGTGGTACATCTTTGTGACATCCCGTAATATTCGTCTTCAATTTTACACCATTGCCATGCCGTAGGAATTGGCGCAGTAGCGCAACCACCGCTACTGCCATACGCTGGTATGTGCTGGTACCTACGCGGCAAATATTTGGAGCTGTAGTTGTACCGTGTCCCAAAGTTACCACGGCTTGCGGTAAGAACGTTTAGCATGCTGGGACTAAGAAAGAAATGTGGGCAGATTGGCTTTGTCTCTGTATCTCCTAACCGAAAGATGAAAAAGTGGATGACATTGAGTTTGCATCTTTGAAATGCAACAAAAATGATTTTCTTTCGATTTCCTAAATTTCCTTCGGCAGATTTAAGCTACAAAGATGACGCGAACATTTTTTAGGATTCTTATTCAGCAATCTATGGCCAATTTGAAAAATATGATTTTGGATAATGATGGAAATGATAAATTTAAAAGAATTTTTGTTGCGCTCTGACGATGCAAACTTCATCCCCATAAAAGTGGCTCAATGTTGGTGTGTTGCGTGTTCCACAGGATATATGCACATGTTTGAAAATATTGCGTCCTTGAACGTTGTGGCTTTTGGCATTTAGTTTATCATGTGCTTGCGACATGATAAAAAAAAATCGTAAATATACATAAAAAACTACAAGATTCAATCTTCGATCTTCGAACTTCAATCGCTCTCCCAGATGCACATTCAGTGTGCACTTTCTCGGCAGAGCCGTTTTGAAAGACTCGTTATTTTTAGATTTTGTCGTCTACTCCGAAAGATTCTGATTAAACTTATTCAAAAAACATGTTCTTTTTGAAAAAACAGAGTTTTTTCAACTTTTTTCAAATGTTGCAACCTTCGAGTTTACGAGAAAACGAGCTTCAAGGGAAGAGGAAAAGTCTCCGTACGCAGGGTGCAATGATGTCTCCTGTATGATTAGGCATAATGAGCGAGACGCCGAACTTTGGCTGCATGGAGAACGCAACTTTAATCGCCGCCTTTTTTATCGTTTCAGAAAATAAACGCAAATCCGATGACAATTTGGAAAATTCCACAGCTAAGACCAAGAGAATGGAAACAAAGTTACGCTGCACCGATCTCATTGTACTCGGCCTGCCATGGAAGACTACGGAGCAAAATCTGCGCGATTATTTCGAGACTTTTGGCGAGGTCTTGATGGCACAGGTGAGTGAGCGTCGATCAATGTAACACAAACACGTGTTCTTTGCTGCCAGGCCTTGAGCAACGGAATTTTTTTCATTCAAACTGGACCCAGAGCATATCATTTATTGACAAGTTTCATTCGAAGCGGAAAAAAAATTGACTCGAGAAATCTTTGAAATTCGATTAAACTTGGAACGAGTTTCGGTAGAATATTTCATACGTATTCAGTAGTGGCAAACTTGTACAATATTTTTTCCCATTCATTTTTAGATGAACGTAGGAATTCAATGTACTTTCAAAATCGACACACATGTACGCCCCGTGATTGAAGGTTTTCAAAAATGCATACAGAGTTCGAAACTTTTCGTTGCGGAAATACCTATTTTCCTCCTGAGTACCCGAAACGATAAAAACAAAGGAATCCGGTAAAACGATTTTCCTCTCTTGTTCAACTTATTCAGGTCAAGAAAGACGCCAAGTCCGGTCAGAGCAAAGGTTTCGGCTTCATAAGATTCGGTAGTTACGAGTCGCAGCTGAGATGCCTAGCTCAGAGACACATGATAGACGGACGATGGTGCGACGTCAAGGTTCCCAACAGTAAGGTAAGCACGTGGTAGGGGAAACAAAACGAAAAAATAAACACCACCGATCGAAAGAAAAAACCGTAAATGACTCTACTTTGGATTCATTGATAAACGAGAAGAGTGAAAAATAAAAAGAACAGTGATCGTAAGCTAAAAAAAAAGGAAAAAGAAAAAACATGTGTGTGAGCGATAAATACATGTACGAGATTGAGATCGCTATTTTCATGACTTTTCCCTCGAGCTTCAACAACGCGAGCTCGTCACGCTCGTTTGTACACTGCTATTGATTCGAGCAATTAACTAGTTTTATCGTATTTTTTTTTCTCACGAAAGTCCGATAAATTTTAAAAGGAAGAGAGCACATATGTATATATGGATAATTCGCGATTGCACAAAGTTTTGAAAAAATCGATCGGTACATCTCCCAGAGAGTGACTTGACGATCTTTTGTACTGAGAATGGGTTGCGTGTTTGGGTGAAAATGGATGAATGGCGCTGGAAAAACGATGAACAAAGGAAATAACAATTTTCCGAGAAACGAAACGACGAAACTGTAAAGTACGAATGTTTTCGTTTTATTTATTTTTCTTTACGTGCCTCGCTTGTATGGATCGAGAATGCAAGTCCGGGACTGGGAGCTTGATCAAATTGATTGGCGAGTGTTCGTGTGTGTGGGAGACAGAGGGAGGATATATAAAGAGAAACTAGAAAACGATCTACAGGAGAACCGTTTCGGAACACTAAAAAAAAATTATTTCCGGAATAAATCCCACGTGCCAACCTCCGCGATGAACCCTCAAAGTTTCTTCGTTGTATGGAGAACGGTGCTCGTGTTTCTATTTTTTTTTTGTTTTTACACGTGTCTGTATGTGATTCGTGAATGAACATCGGCGTAACATGCTGCTGGTTCGCCGAGTGTGAGAGTGTGCAATAAAACAAAAATCAATGCAAAATATTCACAGCGTACGTCAGGGGGGGATGGAGGGAAGATAAATAACAAATAACGAATTGTGGGAAGAAACTGAAGGTTGATGTGATATGGACGAGGGTGCCGAGTGTGTCGACTGTTTTTCTAATGAGCATTCTTGGAGACTGTGGAAATGAGATTTGAATGGAAGACGAATTGACGGATTGCTCATGAAGATCTTTGATCATTTGTTTAAAAGGGAACGAATGCAAAAACAATGATTTTTGTCTCGAAAATGAAATTCGGTTGTAAAAAGTAAAGTATATATGCTACGTTCAGACAGCTACATTTATCATTACTTCGTTTGTAATTTATTTATCTTTTTTTCCGATCGTACATTTGGTAACAAACTCCATGGTTTGTGGAAGTCGCGGGTTGATTATTCGTCTGGATTTTGCACCAAAGTAATTTTTCATTCCCCCTTTTTCGGGCTTGTAGCCTCATGCGTGACACGCTTGTATTCATCCAAAAATGCGTTTTTTTCTGCAAAATATAATCATAGAGACGAAACGTAATTGAATACAGAAAAGTCATACGATGTTGAAGTTCGCATTTTTGAAACGCAACGAAAGTTCTTTTTTAATTTTTGTTTCTTTACTTTCTTTATCGTCCAAAATATTAACCTGCAAATTTGGGCAGTAGCTTTCCTATGAAGATCCTAAAAAACTTATGTGTGTTTATCGTAGGCTAAATTTACGGAAAATAGTTCGAGCTACTAAACTCTTGTTGTGTTCCAACGATGCAAACTTCAATGTCATAAAGTCATAGGAATGAAATGGGAGCTGAAGTTTAACGAACTCACTCCTCTCATTATCTTCCTTTAGTTTCAATGACGTTGAAGTTTGCATCGTTGGACTGCAACGATATTTTTTTGTTAATTTTCCACTTCATTATTTTCATGCCAAATTTCATTCATTGGGAAAAATTTCATCCCAAACCTTCTTTGGCAAATTAAGGGATCGTCACAGTGTAGCGGGTCGAAAAATAGTCGATTTCCGCGATTTTTTTTTTCGATCGTTGAAATACGCAGTCTGATTTTTAATGTCAAATCGAAGCACTCATGAAGAACAGAATTTTTTTAAACGTTAATTTTAATTTCTTTAACGTCTTTTTTAACGGTTGAAAGTGTCTTCTAAAAAAGGCGTCCTCACGGTGTACACGCTGGTGGCCGTAAATATTATCTGAAATAAAATTTGTAAAAGCATTATTAATCAGTGTGAAAGCCGCTATTTTGCTATGGAGGTTTCTTTTTTAAATCAAAATTGACAAAATGACGACGGTTTGAAAAAAAGTATTGAATTTAGCCTATTTTTTCGACAGTTTTGCGTTAAAAAAATATGAAGATTAAACAAAAAGCTTCCATAGCAAAATAAAGAATGGCGTGAAGAATGTTGTGCCCAAATTTGAGACGGATATCTTGAAAACTCTTCCTTTGAGAGTGTACACCGTTTTGAAATACGACATTTCGAGAAAAACGCGTTTAAAGTTTCGAGTACGGAATTTTCATTTAAATTGTCTATTTACGTTTATGTAAGTATATGTACAGCATGTGTATAACCGTCTATACTTTCGGATAATGCAAAAAAAAAACGATTTTTTGAAAATGTTACACTGTGATGATCCCTTAAGGCCGTAAATCACTAATAAAAATAAATAAAAATCGCCAAAAAAATCGAACCGTCAAAAATAATTGATTTTTCTTGCATTCCAACGATGCCAAGAACATTAATTTTGTCCTTTCGCCCTCGCTGATACAAAGGAAACGTTTTTGGGACCCAGCCAGAGATAATTCCAAATTATTATTGAAATTCCTCCTTTAATTATGCGTGCAATACGTCCTGTAACTGTATTTTTTTTTAAAACCTTTCCATATATGTATTTCCAAACGATTTTCAGAAACGAATGCATTGTTTTTGCACCGAGTATACAGAAAATATGACAATGGGCAAGAAATACAGAAAAAAATAGATAACTGAAGAACCGTACGGGGTGTATAAAAAAATGGAGTACAAAAGAGTTGTACAAAGTACGTTGAAAAACAGAGTACAAGACAATCGTATCAAGTACATTAAAAAATAATTCTCGTATAATTTGACGTTTGCTTGAAACTGCAAATGCCTTGAAGATGAATTGTTTCTATTGTTCGTTATCGATCGCATTATCTCGCCTCAGTGATCCGAGAGGTTGAAGAGAAAAACAATAGAACGTGAAAAATATTACCGTCACACCGACAGACGAGAAGCCGACACGGAATACGTTGCAAAGTTTATGGTATGCTGTCTTTTTGTCTCGGCAAGTGATCAATGCAAGAAAAGTACTATTGTAAAGTGTACGGAGGAACACGTGAGTTATGGAAGAATGCGTGACGTGAAGAAAAAGTAATCATCTGTACTCGCGAAGTATGCTTCGATAGTTCTTACGCAAATTTGTTCGCGATTCCTTTTTTTTTATCGAGCTTGAAGGTGTAAAGGAGAGTGCCGCGACGAAATGGATGAGTAATCGGGTCCGAAGGTGTATTGAGTGGTGAACGATTGAATGGGAAGCACGGATTCCCGGGTGCACGAATGATCGTGAACATTTAAGGGGTGAGATGCAGTCAGAGGCGTGAAAAAACGAGCATTTTCAATGATTTTCTTTTTTATAGTAATCAAGTTTGTTTTACAAAAGTGGTTACACAGACTTTTTATGTTATATTTGAACTTGACTTGTACAAATTTTCAAAGAAAAATATTGATTATTTATAAAAAAATATCGCCATCTTTGTCGGACCGCCTTCGGCATGTCGTGCTTTGCGGTCACCGTCATAAAATTTTACTGGATCATCTGAAATCAGAACAACCAACAAAAAAAAACATAGTTTAATAATAAATCTAGTCCTTAATCGAGGCTTTTTTTTTTTCTTAAAAAATTCACAAAATGGCGGCTTCCGACAGATAACTTTCGATTTTCGACCAAAAAATCGCTCATTTATTTAAAAAAAAATATATAAATTTTCAATGAAAATGAAGGACTAGTTTTTAATGCTATCAATAAGCACACCAAATTTCATAAAAATCCATCGAGTGGTTTTGAATTATAGTGGTCACCGACTTGAAAAACATAGTTTCGAGAAAAACGCGTTTAAAGTTTTTCGATGTGGATACGGTATTATATGTTCGTAAAATTTTGAGCTCGATGGATGAAGCTAAACTTTTTTTTATGTATTTTGATCCGCTGAATCCGAATATCACAATTTTTTGCCGAAAAGTCGAGCATTCAATTGTTTATAGCCAATTGTTAAAGCAATTTTTCAAAAAATTAAAGATTTTCGGGATGAATTATTTTTTTAAAACATTTTGGGCCATTTTAAAATGAAAGTATTCTTTATAAAATTTTGCGAAAGTTCATAGTTTTTGAGTAATACATTTTTGAAAATTTCCGAAAGAGTTTTCGAATTTTACACTTGATTTATGTATAGAAATACTAATTAAAAAATCACTTACATCGGATCATCAATTCCTGGGCCATACAATAGGGCTTCAGCCGATGTGGAAGCTTCCAAAATATCAATTTGTTGTTGTCTTCGAAGCATTCTGCCTTCCCGGGTATTATCGTTTACGAGTTTGTCAGCCGCTACCTGCCATTGCAACCCGACGCCCCTTCACTAATTGTGGGATATCCCGGAGACTATTCATCGGATTGACTTGAAATTTTCAGGGAATATTTTCGAAACATCATACTTCAAGAAAATGTAAAAAAATCGATTTTTTGAAAATTCCGACTGCATCTCACCCCTTAATGAATTTCTAGTGAGAACAAATATAATCTAGAATCGATGGATACGGATCGTAAGATTGAATGGGTGACTGCGATGGGAAATGCAACCGGTTTGTTCTCACCCAACGATGTTGAAGTTTGCATCGTTGGAACGCAATGAAAATTCTTTTTTATCATTTGCGATTCTTCATATTCATTATCATCCAGAATATCTTTTCTTACAATTTACGCTGAAAATCTCTAATCAGGATCTTGAAAAACGTTCGAGTGATCGTGGACGGCTAAACGTGCCAAAAAAATTAGCCTGCGAAACTTTCGTTACGGTCCAACGATGCAAACTTCAATATCATCTAACCTGGCCTGTGTGCTAGATAACACTTGAAGATTTTGCCAACTCTTTAAAAGCCACTCTTTCCCATGCAGCCTTTCATTCATAATTCTATGCTTCAACGTTTATTTTCATTCCGCGTCTCGTAAATAGTTGTAAGTAACGTGTTGGAAATATTGAGACTATAATTGTAGCTGATTCAGCGGAGCTTTACGCTTTTAAAGAAATGCTTGAGTGAAAAGAAAATTAAGATATACGAAGTCACGAGAGAGTTCGACCGTGAAAATTTTCAAATGCCCCTAGTTCAATATCGAAGAAAAAACTTAATATGATAAAGTTTAATTTCACATGTTGCATACGTGCATAGAGTCATAGAAAACTTGTTGCTGTAGGCTTATACAAAGGTATTCAAGTTACAAAATATCAATTAAATTCTGAACATGGAAAATTTGTTGCTATAATTTCACGAACGATTATAAATGTGCAAATGATTTATTCTCGAATTCTGCGGGTTTCATTTGGCTGTCTTCGTCACCCAGAGACTTAGCGTGACTAATGAGTCAGTGGTCCCGAATTCGCCACCTTGGTTCATAATGAGGTCTAACCGCACACCTAAATCGCTGCCGTTAAGGAATCATCACGGTGTAACGGGTCAAAAAAGAGCTGATTTTCGCGTTTTTTTTTTTCAACTGTTAAAATACGCTAATCAGTCTGATTCTTTTATGTCTAATGAAAGCACTCATGAAGACCAGAAAATCATTTTTTAAACGTTTATTTTAATCTTTTTAAACGGTTGAAAATGTCTTCGAAAAAAAGAGTCCTCCCGGTGTACACGGTTGTGGCCGTAAATGTTATGGAAACAAAATTTGTAAAAAGATTATTAAACAGTATGAAAGCCGCTATCTTGCTGTGGAGATTTTTTAAAATCAAAATTAACAATATGGTGGCGGTTTGAAAAAAACGTATTGAATTTAGCGTATTTTTTAGAGTTTTTCGTTGAAAACAAATATGAAGATTTAAAAAAAAGCTTCCATAGCAAGATAAAGAATGGCGTGAAGAATGTTGTGTCAAAATTTGAGACGGATAGTCTGAAAACTATTCATGTGAGAGTGTATATCGTTTTGAAAAACATTTCGAGAAAAACGCGTCAAATGTTTCGAGTGCGGGATTTTCATGTAAATTGTCTACTTACGATCAATCGGCGATGCCAGGTCCATGTTTATAACCGTCTATACTATCGGATAATGCAACAAACGAACAATTTTTTGAAAATTTTACACTGTGATGATCCCTTAATGACAGTATTCTCATTGAAACATTTAGTAACCGCCATTTTTGCCAATACTATTCTGGTCCTCCAAATAATTGAAACACTTTTTCCTTCCATATCCATTTAACACTTACGCTTGTTTTTTCCATATCCACTTAACACTAACGTTTTTTTCTTCCATATCCATTTAATTCCGAAATACGAATAAAACTGATCGAGGGAACGCCTTTGCCATATGAAAACTCGGCAAAACTCCCAAGTTTGTATCCGTCTCGTGCTCGTCTCGCGGTATGAGCAAGTACGTGGTCGTTCTAGCATACGTCTCGATGACATTATGGCCACTGGTTGAAAAAAATCTCCACATTTCATCCCTCAAAAAGATAACCAATTTTTTATTGGAAAAAAGGCCAAACCAACTCGAGTTTTCTATAGGAGAGGAATGTCCTAGAAAAAAACGATGTTGAAGTTTGCATCGTTCGAATGCAACGAAAATTCTTAATTTTTTTCATTTCCGAATTTTTATTATCATTCAAAATCTTCTCTTACATATTTAGAATGAAAATCTCTATCCTGAAAAGCGTTTAAGTAATTTTGGAGGGCTAAATGTGCCAAAAGAAAATTGTGCTGCTAAACAATCGCTGCGTTCCAGCGATGCAAACTTCAGTTCCATCTAGAAAAAGTAAATATAATAAACATTAATTGGGAATGTAAAAAATTGCCAGGGAACGACTATTTAGGCACGTATTGTTAAAAAAAACCAGTCATAATGTTCGATGTGCGACAAAGCCGAGAATGTTTGTTCTTGCGATTATTACTTATCAATACATTTATCATCACGTCCAAGGTTTTTAAGATTGTTATTTTTTAAATAGTGATTCGTGTGCCCTTGTGGGCTTTTACGAGCTGATTTCTGACTTTTACCCCACATTAGTCACTTCGCTATATCTAATTCCCTATAGCACTTCCGCTGCAATATTGTCCCGTATGTGCTTCGGAAACACAGATAAATTGGCAAACGTGTAGCATCCAAATATTGGCCTCCGTGTATTAACCACCGGCAAGACAGTAAATTATTAATGTGGAAACGTTCTTCAAATTACGTTTGCAAAAGTAACAAGAAAAGTCAAAGAATCCTTAAAACCAAAAAATAATGAAAAAACATTCGTTGGAATGCAACGAAAATTCTTTTTAATATTATGATTTCCATCGTCATCCAAAATCAGATTTTACATATTGAGTTCGCCGATCGCTAAATAGCAATCGTAAAAATTCTTTGCCCGACTTTCGCAGCTCGAATCTGTCCGAGCAAATTTGGGAAATAAGAAGAAAAAAAAAAGATTTTCGTTGCTCTCCAACGATGCAAACTTCAACGCCATATTTTTTTCACCAACGAGCCACAATAATTTTCGACTGACGCAGTCATTCGGGTCCTTGAATAATACCCTGCCCGAGCAATCCCAAAAAAACGAAGAAAAAAAATAACAATGGATTGCTCCCGACCACAGCAAATACAAACACATGCACACATCTAAGAAAAAGTAACGAGGGAGTAATAATGTGGGAAAAGTAGGTAAAGACGAGAGCCCGTAAACTCCAGAGGCCAGGTTGAAAGTCCGAACTTTGAATGCTCCGACGGTTTAAAAATTCCGGAATTCAAGATGCGGCCGGGCTGAAATTCCGAACTTTGAATGGTCAGAATGCGCAAAACTCCGAAATAATATTACCCCGAAAGATCAAAACTCGGAAAGAATTTTGCACGAAAGACCAAAACTCCGAAAACCTTAACACCGTCAAAATAATTCGGCTATGGAAGTCTTAAAAGTTTCAAAATTTTCAATAAGTTGACCAATTATTTCAAGAATTTTTTATCAAAAGTGATTTTGCGTCAATTTTGAACCTTGTCTAGACAATGTTATACGTTCTCCATAATTTGCAGTCCACTGTTTAGACTTTCGCTAGCATAATTTTGACATGGGGGCCGAGTTGAAATTCCGAACTTTGAATGAGCCGACGGTTTAAAATTCCTAATTTTAATGTTCCGAAATTACAAGATTCGTGAAGATTATGCCAGCGAAAGTCTACACAGTTGACGGTAAATGATGTAGAACGTATAACATTGGTTAGACAAATTTCAAAACTGACATAAATTCACTTATTAAGGCCACAGTAACGGGTAAAAAATCAGGTGCGGATTTAACAGACTTTTTTCGTATGAAAAAGTGATTCACATAAAATCAATTACACATCTATTTAGTATGAATATCAAGCTGTTGGAATTTTTTTTTGTGTACAAAATGGCCGACTACTAATATTTTCTTTTGTTACCCAGAACAAAAAACAAGAATTCTCGTCAATCTCCATTAAAATACCTAGAGAAGGACGTACGGAATTTAAAAAATATTGTTTTATTCAAAAGTTGTAGGTATTTGAACTTAAGAAATGAATTTTCAGTGAAAATATTTCATTATAACTGCTCATAAATTGCTCATAAAATGAGAAGTTTTCGATTGATCAGAAATTCCGTACGTACTTCTTTGCGAAATGCAATTAGGAACATAACTTTTAAATTTGAAGTAAATCGAGTGAAAATTGTTGAAGTTATTTGTCACGACAATTGGAAAAAAGGCTGTTTCGAGAAGTTTCGAGTAGTCGGCCATTTTGTACATCGAAAAAAAATATATATATATATTTTCTAACAGCTTGATATTCATACTTAATAGGTGTAATTAATTTAATGAGTAAATTGTTAAATTCGCACATGATTTCATACCCTTTACTGTGGCCTGAGGCCTTAATAAAAAAAAGTCTTGAAATAATTCGTCGATTTATTGAAAATTTAGAAACTTTTGAAATTTCCATATCCAAATTATTTTGACGGTGTTGAGATTTTCGGAGTTTTGGTCTTTCGTGTAAAATTCTGTTGGTAGCATATTTTCGGAGTTTTGAGCGGTCTGACCATTCAACGTTCGGAATTTCAACTCGGCCCTGTTCGGATTTTCGGATTTTTGGTCTTTCGGATAAAATTCTTTCGGCATTTTGCTCGTTCGGAGTAGTATTCTTTCGGAGTTTCTAGGGTTCTGATCATTAAAAGTTCAGAATTTCATCCCGGCCCCAAATTCCATGACTTTTTCACTCCGGGCCTAAAACTCGTCCCTTCCGTTCTTTTCTCTTTGCTCGTGAAACGTCACAACACTCTAGTGCGTACGGAAGGCAATGGGTGCAGGTTTGCGTATGCGTGATTTCCGGTCGAGTGTGTTCTTTTTTTCCAGCGTAACGAAAGTATGAGAAAAAGAGAGACAAATTTAAAAGAGAGAGAGAGAGGGGGAGAGTGTGTGTGAACAATGAAATGAAAAAAACCAACATAAAACAAACTGTGAGTCATTGTCGAAGGGATGGTGTGTGTGTCTGGTTCCAGAACATTGACGGCATAATGATGGCACGTCAGTTTGATACGGGTAAGCACAGCGAGTGTTATCGTCCTATACCGGTTCACACGCCAAGTAGCAGACGCCTACCGCCGTCGGGCAAAGCCTACATGAGCGCAAATTCGGAAACGTCAACGTCGCCACGTTACGACGCGGACTACGACTACAAAACGACCCACTATCCGTCCTATCCGTCTAATTATCCGTACGACGACGCCAAGTACAAGTACGAGGGCCAATCGTACAATCATTACGAGAAGCAAACTGTGTACGGCTCGCCTTACGACGACGTCGTAACGTACGACTCGAGAAATTACGCGTCTACGTCACATCCGACGAGCGTGGCCGCGTCCTCGTATCCGAACGATCAGGAGTACACGAGATACAGCAGCTACGAGGCTGGCAGATCGTCCTATCCGAGTACCGTCGAGACACCCCCGGAATACGCGGATAAAGCCCGCTACGGTAGCGCCACTTACGGCACGAGTTACGAGAGAACGTACTACGAGTCCGAGTCGAGATACATATCGAGCGACGTAAGACACGGCAACGAGGCCCGATACGCGGACTCGAGACACTCGGACAATCGAAACGCTCTGGATACTCGCGAGAGCGAGCTTCGTTACAGCGTCGAGGGACGCGACAACGAGAGAAGATACTCAACGGATCCACGCGACGACGAGGGCGCCCGATACGTCAGCGACTCCAGAGACCCCGAGGGCCGTTACAGCATCGAGGGACGTGGCAACGACGCGCGATTCAACGATTCCACCAGATATCAACCCAAGGAGAATTATTACGATCGTTATTACAAGCATCGACCCTCGAGGGATCATCACACCTCGGAAACCTCGAGATACTGAATGCGCCCGTCCACAACCGGAGTATTGTTTGCTGACATCGTCTTCTTCTTCTTTTGTTTTCCCCACGGTTTTTTGTCCATCGCGGATAGCGACGGGCATTTGAGCTTTTGTGCGAAACGGACCTGGACCTTGGGGAAGTGAGGATGTATACTTTTTCGAGCTTGTGGATATTGGGGGGAATTTGTGTCATCGCGCTGTTATGCGGGAGTGAGACGAAGTGGAGCGAGAGCGGTAAAGTAAAATATTCATGCGACGAAAAACCTCGAAGCCAAGCTACAATTGCAATTTCGATTGTTCTTAGTTTTGTTTTGATGTGTTTTTTTTTTCCGTTTGACGTTTTCTTCCTGTAGATTCTCAGTTTTTTCTGCAACGTTTAATTTCGGTCGTTGAGACGCGATGAGTACAATAATCAATTTACCTGTATATTATATATGAAATCAAACATAGAAATCGCGAGTGATATTTGGTGTACTGTGTATCGTTTCGTGGTTTCATTTCACGCTCGATGTTTGGGGGGAAGCGTATTCATCGTGGATGCCTGGTGGTGCGGTGTACCCTTTTCTTTTTCTTCTTTGTACGCTTCGAACGACGTTTTTGTCGTTTTTTGAGGGAAACACTTACTTGGGATACGAAATCGTAGAATTTTCAATCGAAGATCGAAAATTCCGTTTACCCTGGCATGCTTAATTATTTTCCGAAATGCCTATTTGATCATTGTTGCAATTCCCTTATCGGTTATGTTCTTTTCTTTTCTCGTAATCAACACATTGGCGTGGCACATTGAATGCAGTCATTTGCCATTCTTTTTTTGCAATTCACCATAGTCGTAGAGTATCGGAGCAGTACTCGACTAATTGTTTATTTATGGAACTTTCGTTTCTGTGTCTTTCGCAGATTTTAAAATTGAAATTGTGCGCTGAACGTTAACGATTTTTTTTTATTTAGGAAGAAATTCCGCACAACTTTTTTCTAAGATAAAAATTAAATTGTTCGGTTCTGGCTTGATTCAAACAAATCGAATATAAAAATCGATAGTTTTATCCAATCGTGTTGAATTTTTACGAACATAAGAAAATTGCAACTTTGACGTTCTTTTCGAATTTTTTTTTATACGAATGCGGAATTATGAAAATTACATATTTTTTTAGCAATGGATATTATTTAAAGCTAACGTCGATTATGTTGAATTTGACGACCAGTACGTCAATTGTCAACATCCACCACCGGGTTTTCGCTTCTTTGATCCGTTTTCCCGATACACAATTATCGTGTACCATATATAAATATCTATAAATATGCATGCAATGGAGTCAAGAATATTCTTTGGAATTTCGCCTAGGTCATCAAACGAAAAATCACGGGACAATTCAATTTTAAGTGTACATAATTACAGTGTATCGATTATTATAGCGCATCTCTCATTTCGTTTGCGTAAAGACAGAAATCGAGTAAAATAAAACAACGAACACCGAACCGTTACATGTACGTTTGATTTGAAGTAACGATTATTTCGATTTTCTCGACCGCGACATCCTTTCTGGATTTTTGGAAGATGAACATTTCTCACACACACACACGCACACACGTCACATATACATAAACACAAACGAGCGTTGCGAGATCCTCAAAACTTTCGTTATTAAAAGTGGTTCCGAAGTAACGTAAGAATTGCGCTCAAATGCGAAGTATCTCTGTCGTTCACACGTGTTTGTTCTCGGTACGAAGTAAAAGACGATTTATTTTCCCTTTTTTTGTTCGAACTTTCAATGAGTTAGACTGGATGTGACAATGAAATGAATTGACGAAATTCGTATGTATTGTATAAACTTATACAGCAATGATCCTCGTTATTCACTGAGAATTCGCTCAACATTTATTTCTCTTGATTTATTTATATTTTGTTACCATTTTGTTGCCATTTACTCCCGAAAATGACAAGTTGAATGGAAATTGATGGATCATTCGATACTTGACGACGGTGCGGATTGATCGCTATTGATTGCTCGCCGTTACGTGCTGATAACTAAAAGTTCACATTCGAGTCGACGGAAACCTCCAACCGGAAATTCTTTCATTTTTCATTTTCGATTTTCATTCCATTCTTTTGCATTTCAAAATATAAAATTCAATTTGATCCCTCGTGTCGATGCCAAGTTGTAAGTTAAGAGAAAGGAAAAAGAGCGACAGCCAATGTGTACTTGGACGCAAGTGCCGAATGATCGAGCAAAAAAAAACAGAGAGGGAGCAAAGCCTGAATCGGTTTTACGAAAGGGGAAGATGGGAGAAGCGTCGGGAGGAAAAAAAAAGTAAGTTTGATTGATTGTGCGTTTGTGTGTAGGAGGGAATGGTTCAGCAAGTACCCTGCAAGGTATTCGTGGGACGCTGTACGGAAGACCTTACGGCCGAGGACCTTCGCGAGTACTTCACGAAATTCGGCGAAGTCACGGACGTATTCATCCCAAAGCCATTTCGCGCGTTCTCGTTCGTAACTTTCCTCGATCCCGAGGTCGCCCAGTCTCTG
Source organism: Ophion ellenae (assembly GCA_963210295.1). Lineage (NCBI taxonomy): Eukaryota > Metazoa > Arthropoda > Insecta > Hymenoptera > Ichneumonidae > Ophion > Ophion ellenae. Next base: position 37,948,284 of record OY723387.1, on the reverse strand, counting down.
TGCGGCGAGGATCACATTATAAAGGGAGTCTCGGTGCACGTCTCGAACGCGGCGCCAAAGTCCGATGGAAACAATCGTAATTTCAATAATCAGATGAACACGAACATGCGCGGACGTGGTATGACTGGTCCGATCGACAATAACATGCAGGGAAACTATCAGGGAAACAGGTACATGGGTCATTCGGGCAATAACATGGGTCCTAACGGTTGGAACAATCCTGGCAATCGTGGAAATCTCGATATGCCAAATCTACAGGCACTCGGGATAACCGGACAGAACAACGGCGGTGGAGGCGGTGGTGGTATGTCAAATCCATTGGCAATGGGAGGATTGAATCTGTCGGCATTACCCGTCAATCCGGCCCTCGTTGCTGCCGCACTTAATCAAGCTTCTTGGGGTCTTATGAGTAATCTACAGAATCAAGGAAACGATCAGGGCTATTCGAATCAGCCTGGGCCACCCGGACAACCACCAGCTGGCAACAACAGTCTCGGTAATAGCGGTAATTCCGGTTTTTTAAGCTGGATGAATCAGGGCGGGGGCGACGGTAATACCGGTAATCCCGGTACCGGTGGTCCCGGACCCAATAATCCGAACGCTTCGCAGGGCGCTTGGCAAAATCATCCGGGCCAACGGGATCAAAAGTCGAATACATTTCTTAAGTACGAGTAAATTTCAACGGGACTCTGAGTCTACTCGTAAAAGACGGGCGCGTTCCCTGAGTCCCGAGGCACTGGCTTCGAAGAATTGCAAACCTTACGATAATCAACACAAATACATTAGACAGAACACGAGAAATACCGATTCTCTCGTCGTTATCGAGACTACGCAGGATTGAAGGGGGAAAAAAACAACAATCGACAACACGATCATTGTTTTTTTTTTTCTCTCTTAAATCTTCAACTATTCTTTCTTTGATCCATAGTCTTTTTTTCCGTCTTGACGCACTCTCTCTCTGCGATACGTATGGACACACACGAATACATAAAGATACTTCTTCATCGTCTAATTTTGTCTGTAAACCACAGCAAGATAGACGCCTCCGTTGATGCAAAAATCTACTTTTACAATTCTCAAGGTAGAAACATATATTTTTCTCGAAAACGTTGCAATTCTTCGAACTAAGGTGTTTTTTTTCCGTTTTTTTTTGCCAATCGCGATTTCTTGTATCGACAGGGCACATCACAATCCCGCAAAACAAAGAACTGGTCTTACAGGAGAGACTTACCTTTTCGTTTTTGTTTTCTTTTCCGTCATTGACTATACTACTGTATTACGAAACGAGCCGATATAGTTTTCGTTGTTTTTTTCCACCACCATTGCGGTTAGCTTCGATCATCCAAATGTGCATACCTCCGCACTGCGTTTACGCGGTGCACCGAACGATTGTAGTTATATAAAAGTAAGACTAAAGAGATAGAAAACGGTGCATTGAAAGCGAGCGAGAGAGAGAAAGAGAGAGAACGAGTGTACGCGAGAGAAGGAAAGAACGAGAGAGCGCGAGAGAACGAAAGAACGAGAGAGCGGGAGAGAAAGGGAGCGAGAGGGTGAGAAAGTGGAAATAATAATAATAAACACAGGATTAAAATTTAAGCCAGGACCGATAAACAGTCAATGAATGTGAATGTGCATTAACGTACAGAAAAGATATGTAAGATTCTAATGTTAAAAGAAGAAAAATCGGGAGATGGAAGAAAAACTCAAATATAAAAGCGGCGTACATGTGCTTGGTTTTACTGAAAGTTTATTGCAGTGTGTTTAATATTTAAACTGAGAAGTATGTCTTGCTGTAATGTGGTTGAATACATTTTAGAAGCTATATAAACGATGTGAGAACGAAAGAGAGCGAGAGAGAGAGAGACAGAAACGGAGAGAGAAAGAGGGTGAGAGAGAGAGAGAGAGCGAGCGAGCGAGCGAGAGAGAGAAAGGGAGAGAAAGAGCGAGCGAGCGAGCGAGCGAGAGAACGAGAGTTTGTTAATTATATAATTACGAAGGGCTATATAGATGGCCCATATGATTGTCACCCAAGTATGTGAGTGTATTTGTAATATTGACAATGAACAAAATTCATTAACAAAAGAAAAACTGAATAATAACGAGAAAAAAAAACCAGAGAAAGGGAGGAGAAACAAAAAGATAAACGAAGAAAAAAGAGAAAACACACACACACAGTAAGCCATGCTATTATTGAAAAATAATTCTTAAGTGTAGATTAATGAAACAAAAAAAAATTAATAAAAACTAGCAATAGATCTTTGATTGAAGAGAGCTTAATTGTTGTATACATGCTTGTGGATAGGTACTCTGGTCGCATGTCCATGGTCGAAGTCGGTCGAGGAAATCGAGGCGTCCTTAGATTCGCGCGACACATTTGCAAATCATAACGGGAATAACGAAATGGATTAAAAAAAACGTTTTTAACGCGAAAGAAGCAACCTTTGTCATCGCTAATGAGAAGTCACTTATGTGTCCGAAAATGTGCACCAAATGTTGGAAGATTTGTACGATCTTTTTTTCCTTCATTCAAGTACCTCGATGCTCTAAATGAAACGACTAATATTACACTTCTTTTTTTTGGTTTTTGTTTTTTGTAAACATGAAATAAAAGGGAAATATCTGGCGCGCCGAAAGAGGGACTCCGGATTAATGGGAGAAGAAAAAAAATATATAACCATTGTTGTAACGAGCGTTTAATAACGTGAAGCCAAGATAGTTCCTCTTTCATATTCATAAAGATTTTTGAGAAATCCGCGCTTTGTATACGCAACCGTGTAGACATTCTCGTTCGCCGATGATCGAAATAATCGCAGAGTATTGCAAACGTTTTTTTCTTCTACGTCCAGACGAGAGAAAGCGAGAGGGAGAGAAAGAGAGAGCGATAGAGAGGGAGAGAAAGAGAGAACGAGAGTGAGAGAAAGAGAGCGAAAGAGAATTACGAGAGCGATTAATACGGTAATGATTTACGGTAGTCGAGAATGTGAATAATAATTAATTCAAATATCTCCAACACTTGAGTGCGATGAAATACTTTGAACTATTGAAGGCGCAAGCAAAACACGGATCGAAAGGCTAGTTAGGACAAACGGAAAGAGTCTCCTCCCCCCCAACCCCTTTGACCTCGTTAGCTTTGATCAATCAAGGTTACGGTGACGATAAAAGAACAAATTTACGACTCGCTGATAGGGGCGACAATTCGTAGAAAACGAAATATACTACGCGAAAAGTGACGACTGGTTCATCCTCGAAAAAGTTATGGTCGAGGTGAAAAGATACGACGAGTTAATCTCCTATAATTCGTTTGCCGTGCGATTCAGAAGAACTTTTACAAAATAATCTTGTGGACAGTCGAAAGAGGAGCGTTTTGCTTCCTGTAAGAGGCTTGTAACTTTTTTATTTTTTCGGTATGGCGTTCCGAGAATGTAGGTGGTTTACAGGCCAAACTTGTAATAACGAAAAAATGTAGAAGTTACACGAGTCCGTAAAAAAGCGAAATATTCCTTTTCCAACTGTGTTGGTCTGAATCGGATGGCAAAGAAATGTCGGCAAGTCTCGTCAGTGTTCGTTTTTCATTGATCCCCTCAAGGCAAACGTAAATACAATATTAACGAGGATGCATTATTGTAGATTGATCGTAGCTATCCGACGTAAAATGTGTAATCCAACCCTACCACACGCCGTCTCAATCCTTCGACTTCTCTCTTTAGGTACGTAGGCGTATTCGTTAGTTTTTGTTTTCTCGACCACCCCGCCCAATGCTCCCCTCCTTTGTGTATGAACAGATTTTACACTGGTGCGCGAAGGTGTGTAAAAATTATTGATCGGTTGTGCGTGGAAGAATTAATACTCGAATTTGATCGAATAAAGTTTGATTTGTGGTTTTTTTTAGTTGAATGGTTTGCAAGTGATTCGAGTTGAAAAGAAGAAGAAAAAAAAACACGAGTGTAAGGATTTTTTTACCGCTGTACGACTACGCAGAGTCAGTCTCGTTTTTCTTTGACGAATTAATCTTCGTTCTTGCTTTCGCTCGGGACGAAGCGTAACAAAAATTGGAGACTCGACTTCACGAATTATTTTTGTTTTCCTTTTCCTTTCGCTTTGAGATAAACGATAAAATTTCATTATTAATTCGGTTTTCGACTCGTTATTTAACGATGAGAATCACAACTCACAATTGTAGTCAATAACTTTAACATACAACACCCGTTGTATTGCGGCAACGAACGGAACATTGAACAAAAAATAAAAACTGAAACAACTTATTGAGCAAAAAAAAAAGATATTGAGACAAAAGTAGTGTTACGTAAGTTCGTTGTATGCTGCAGTAATTAATATTCACATTAACTATTTCAAACCACTGATTATCTTATGAGTAAAGATGAAATAATGACGAATAAAAAAACTCTTATACGTGATATATGTGTGCTGTTGTGTATCTTTCATTTGTTTTTTGAAGATGGATTTCTCGGTCGGATTTTTGATACTTCGGATGATTCTCATTTGTATGATGCTTTTTTTTTCTCACAAATCAAGTCGTTACGGAAATTCGGTTTGCAGGAAAACGGCTTTACACTTTTACTTTTCTTATTCTTTGAGGAGGCTTCAGCGCCACTGTCGGAACAATTGAGTACCGAGGCTTCACAAATTCGTACAATATTCGATTTTTACGGGAGCTACTGTGAATTTTGACATAAGACTATCTTCGTACGATGAACTAAAATTTTCGATGTCCAAAACGAGAGTTCAACACGTTAATTGGATCTACGGGAAAAAAATACATCGGTATACAAGTAATTGGAAGACCAGTCTTATTTCATCGATTGATTTTATTTTGAAAACAGTTTTTTTTTATCGAATTGAGTTTTATGAGGTCACGCTTGTCCGATAAATCAAAATTGACAGCTACTTTCCGCTTTACACGTCACGTGGAACAATTATTGAAATTCTGGTATTCTATTGACAATGACGGTCACGCTGAAGGCAACCTTAAGGATATATACTTGGACGTGAAGTCAGTTTCGAGGATTGGTCAATTCTAAAAAATGCAGTTTTTTCAATTATTCATAACTGCAACGATTATTTTTGACGAGAGAGCAGGATAAATGTAAACAACTATTTCTTTACGTAGAAATTGTCGAATCTATAGCAATTTGTTCGAAACGTAAATTTTGTCTCCATTTCTATAATGGAAAATTGGTGAAAATAATAAAATAACAATTTCATTTTGGACGCAGTGAAATCAATATTTTTTTCCTTACACGACAATGACACGTTCATTCGTGGTTATTTCGTTTTCAAACTGCGGAGATGCTAACTCCACAGATTAATTGAAAGAGCGTCAAATATAAGTGAACAGCTCGCACAGCGAGAAGCTTGTAAAAGCATTTTTTAGAAATTGACGAACATTCGGAGATTATTTTACGTCGAGTGAAAATCCGAAAATTCAGATGGAAGTGGAAGGAACTTGAATGTTTATACGAGTTGTGCTTCTTTCTCATGGTGTCTGGAAGGTTCACAAGTGGGGCAGAGACTGGATTGAATGAAGCTGATGGATCAATGTGAGTATGTCGGTTGAATGTACTTGTTAATGGTCGTCTAAGAACTACAGAAGTGAAAGTTTGTCTGAAAAGAACTTGGATTTGAACAAAAAAAGAGAGATAATCCGTTACGTGCATTTTTTAAAGGTTTTTTTTTTAAATTAACAAATGAATGAGAAAAAGCTGTATTAAATAGGGCTCGAGAGTTTTGCTTTGTCGCGATGAGTGAAGAGTAGTACGAAGATAAACAAAAAATGAGATATGAACGGTGAATTTTATACTGTTACGTTGAACACATAATATGACAAACGAATGGAATGAAATGCTGTTATATATTTGACGCGACACGGTGTGTCTATATTTCTCTTGTTTCTTCCTTTCTGTTGTTTCTTGATAAAAATATTTCCTCTACGTCGACTGAGAAGATGATTGAGTGTTTATACAATACAGTGAAGCGTGATTATTTGAGAGTTAAAATATTTTAAAAAAACGACAACGAGAATGGAATCGTTTAGATTGCGTACAGCTAGGGAAAGAGAGAAATAAATAATGTTGTTCGAACATACACGAAATGACAGCTAATAGACAAAGACTGTAGTTTAAGACAACTTTTAACAAACATTAGCACCGTTTAGCGAGTTCGCCAGAAGAATACAAAAACGGATAAACGAAACTTCAACAAGAAAAAAAAAACAATGAATATGCAAGAACAATTATGCTCGGTCCCTTCCAAACCGTTTTTACGATACATTTGTAATATAAAAGAAAATTCCATTTGGTCCGAGTATATGCTGCATTGAAACATACACACGATTCGTTTTATCTCTTTGATTTTCTTTCATTTCTCAATAATCCCGCGAATAATGAACTCCGAATGAATTTGTTTTCCGTCAAAAGATTGACTAAGAATTTGTCATTGTGTACTATAAATCTCTTAAGTCAATTAGGATTAGTCGAATATTGAAGACGAAATAATAATGATAATTATTATAAATATAATAATCGTTGCTCAAGAGTTGCCTTGCAGAGCGATTGTACGAGAAAAAAAAAATTGTAAATAATCCATGATGAACTTTGACGTTGGTTACGAACTTTGAAAGTTTGCTAATAATAAAGAAAGAAGAAATATGAACAAAGTAACAATGGAACGTGTCTGAGGGTAAGCCCGCGGGTGAGAGGAACTTTTGTGTGTTTTTGTAAGTAAATTATGCGTACGTTTATAGATAAACAAAACAATTGAATTATTGAATAATAATAGAGCCCGAAGAACGAATCGCGAAGGAGAAAAGAACAAAAAATCTTGTCATACTTGTAGCATCGAATCAAAAAACTCCGTTTCAATACGTTCGCCAAATCATTCTCTGTACAACACTGTATCTTTTTGTTTACGCGTTTTATTCGAATTTCCATTAGTTTCACACGTTTTACAATATGTTCGTTGTCACGCATAAAGAATTGTAAATAAATTATCCGCAATATTGTTTCACCTGCAATTTCTAATTTGCTGCGATATTGGAACGCGAACGGAAATACACGTTTACACAATGCCACTAATAATAAGCAAAAATTCCATTGACCATTTTCTTTTTGAGGAAAAAAAAAATTACTCGTCTTCATAATTTTGTACTGCTTGTATCTGTGTTCACGTTCTTTGGGAGATATATCGCCATTGTAGGTCTCTTGACGCCTAAATGAGTGTTTCAAATATGATAAAATCGTTGTGATCGTATTTTTTTTTGTTACTCTGACGCACTGCTGCCAATGCCAATGTCATTTGAAGAAGAAAAAATGGTACAAATAGATTTTCAGTTGAATGGGATTGACATAGATAAAGTGTTTAAAGAGAGCGCGAGGGAGAGAGAGAGAACAGTGGAACGAAAGGAATCGAATTGCATTTTTTAAATGATTTATTTATTATGAATGTGACGTGTGTGTGTAAGATCAAAAAGTTTTTTCTTCAATCCATCATGGCGAATTGCGTATTAGCTCGAAAATTGTGCATGGTGACAATCTTCAATTATTTGTCGTATGTTTGCGGTAACAAGGACTAAGACGATGAAAAATTATACTTTTCACCGCATTTTTCGTACAACGTCGCCGTAATTTCGATCAAATATAACATCGCAATACACATATGGTTACTGCGTACCGTTTAATGAGAAACATTTGTTGAATTATAAAGCAATAAAAACAAACGCACGTTTTGATCTTAAACACATCATCATAATCATTGTTATCCAGTGAACGAAAAGAATAAGGATACCAGATGAGCAATGCGTTCGTTATTTTATTTAATTATTATAAATAAACGTAAAAATATAAGTCAAAAGCCTTATCGTTTGTTTTTAAATCTTTTTTCCAATCCTCGCAGCGATCTCAACTCCGACGTACTTGCAAACTGAAGCTACGTGGCTGTATTTGATTTATCGTTAAGTCATAACAATGATGGTAAGTGAGAAACATTTCAATATACACGAGTATCGCAAAACAAAGAGTTATACCGTAACGATTGATTTTTAAAAGACTAAGATAGCAAAGAAGATAAAGATAGATAGCTAAAAATTAAAAACGACAATTTCTCAGAGGTTGACGATATTTAGGGCAAAGAAAATTGTCCAGCTCTGCGTTAGTGAATTCTCCATAGCCTGATGATTTGTTTGTCCTAAAAAACCTCACTATCTGAGAAAACGCTGTTCGAAAATTTGTGAGGTTATGTTGAACTTGTACATGCCTTTAAGCATTGCAAAATGATATATAAATTTGCAGTATCGTATATACAATACTTAGAAACAGCTTTTTATGAATTGAATCCATATGTATCTGCCATAATCATTGTCCATGGGGGATTAAAGTTCGAAAAAAACGCTTGATTTGTAATTTTGCCGCGCTTTTTACCGTCGCAGCAGGCGCCCTCGGTCGGCTCTTGCTCGCTAGTCTCGCATATTCGCCAGTACTTGTAACATTCCCGGTACGTTTTTGTTTTCAATTATGAGCTAAAAATATAGTAACGGTTAAGTAAAAATTGAACGGTCTTGTCGTTTAGAAAGACCATAAAACTGCAAAGAAATATGGAGTTCGCGCTAATCGTGTTATCTTTACTGTTAATCGTTACAAATGTGTTCAAAGTCGTGTCGACACAGAAAGACTCGTTCGACGAGGAATTGTTGCTAAAACCTTTGCCGAGCGGTCACGTTTACGCGTATTTTCAATTCACAACGTTGTGGCACATACCGAGAAATTCACCGTCACGTGAGTAGAACGTTTTTTGTTGTATTTAAAATTGCCCTTAAAAGACGATAGGTCGAGTGTTAATCGGAGATGTTGCGCGTCAGTTCAACATTCCCACCTGTTTCCCCGAGGTCTGGCTGTCACGATAGGACGTCATCAGGTCGACGAGCTGCACATTTCGTTGACCGAGGGCTTGTGGAAATATCAGAAATGGGGCTACCCGGTACACGACGCCGGGCCCGGAGCTGAAATATGGGCCTGGTTCAACAGGAACGTAACCGAGTAAGATAAACGCGCTTATCGTACCGCACAGGCGTTCGCGACTTTGCTATCATCTCATGCGCTTTGGCACACTCGTATACACTATTTCTTGCCTTGATACTTGAAAATGTACGAGAGTCCTGCAGAAACGCTTCCGTGCTGATAATCGTTCCATGGGCATTACAACAACTCTATTGTTTATTTCTCTATTCCCAGACATTTCTCTTCTTAAATATCTCTACTCTGGAGCAGGTTTAATCAGAAACATCTCTATTCCAAAATATCTCATGTCTAAACTATTTCTCTGCCGAAACATCTATATTCGTAAAAATTACAATGCCACAATAATTCAGTTCTGAAATATTACTGCTCTTAAGGGGAGATATACACCTAGGAGCCGGAAAAAAACGTCATTTTTGTGAATCTTTTCAAGGAAAACTATTTGAAATTTCGGATTGGGGTTTAAATTATCTAGAAGTATATATATTCAAAAATATGTTTAATTTTCTTTATTTAAAAATATCAAAAATATACAAGGGTATTGTATGATCCTTGGAGCGTCGTAAAAAAATCTGCGTATACGGTACCCACTGGCGTTTCTTCAAAAATCATCTGAAAAAAAACTGAAAAGGATTATTAAATTAGATACTATAATCTAGTACTTGTCATAGCCGATTTTGAAAATATCGATTTATGACAAAATGGCGGACGTTTGAACATAAATAGTGATTTTTGGGCCAAAAATTAGTTATTATTTTGCCTATAAAACAAAAACTATGTAACGGAAAAAAAATCCTATGACAAGTACTAGATAATGGTGTATAGAATGACCACAAAAAACCTCAAGGCAATCGGTTCATTGGTTTTCGAGAAATTTTGGGGACCGATTTGAAAAACGTGGTGTTGAGAAAAACGCGTTTGAAAATTTGGGAATGAATGAATCATAAAATTTGTCAACTAACATGGAATCATCGAAACCAGGCCTATAGTGTAGGTCTTCTACGGACGACGGAATGTTCATAGCTTCTAAATCCTCGACCTCGACCGTCTAGGTGTATATCTCTCCTTAAATATCTTCATTCCACAATCTTTCGTATCCGAAAATTTTCAATTCTCAAATATCTGTATTCTTCAAAATCTCACGTGACTTCCAAAACATCCGTGTTCCGACAATTTTATCGTACAATATCTCTCTTCCGAAACATCTCTATTCCAAGAGCCTCTGCGTTGCCCTTGTTTTATTCATGGCCAGTATAGTAAACGCGATATTACGCATGGAATAGAGATATTGTGAGATGGAATTGTTGGAATACAAATGTTTTGGATGTGACATGAGATTTTGACGAATACAAATATTTAAGAATAGTAAAGTTTCGGATACGAAAGTTTGTGGAACCCTAGTGGACATTTTTTTCCGAAAAACTCCGATTTTTTCCGGAAAATTTTTCCGAATTTTTCTATGAATTGGAACAAATATCGAGACTTTTGTGGACAATTATTTTTACGCAAACATCCGAGTTTCTCCGAATTTCTCCGAATTTTTTCGAATATTTCATCATTTTAATTACCATCACGGGAAAATCTGGGAAATTATATGAAATAAAAAAATATAGATAAAAAATGAATTCTTACTTTTTGTTTGCTCAAATTATACTTCCTCCGGTTATCAAGTAACGCAAACTAACAAAATGAAAATGCATGATCATCTGTTCATCAGTTATATCTATTAATGGAAAAAGTACAATATTTTTATTATTTAATAAAACTTTTGCTATTCTTACTTATTGTTTCTCTCATAAAAAATACTTTGATTCTTTGTTCTTACATAGAAAAATACTTTGTTTTTATCGAAAATGCGTTTTTTCCTTTTCATCTATAACTTTTCGCCGAATATCTCCGCAGCGTTCACTCAGGTCATAGGAAAAAGAGAAATTTCCGGGAAAAAAAATGAGAAATCATGAATTTTCAGTAAAAAAAAATGTGCTTTTGGGAAATAGACCAGTACTTGAATCTGTTTTAAATCATTTTTTCTCTGAAAATCTCAAATATGACTAAAATATGAGAAATTATGAAAAATTTGGAAAAAGATTTGCACTAGGGAATGGAGATATTTAAGAGCAGTAATATTTCAGAACTGTATTATTGTGGCATTGTGATCTTTACGAATAGAGATGTTTCGGCAGAGAAATGCTTTAGACACGAAATATTTTGGAATAGAGATTTTTCTGCTTACACCGGCTCCAGAATAGAGATATTCAACGGGTTACACCTAGTTTGCGGCCGAAAAAAGAGGTGTTTCAGTGAATTTTTTTTTTTTGGAAATGGGTGCAGGCTTTTAACTTTTTTTTCATAGTAAAGGGTATCACTTCGCGTATGTTTGAAAGAAAAAATTCGGCAAATATTTGTAAGCAACGAAGATACCGTAAATTGCACAGACCACTGTGCAAAAAAGTCCTTCGCGGTGACCACTTCTGCTCGGGAACAAATCATCTGAAATCCAAAAAACCAAATGAATTTAGTTTTTGTACCGTATTATCTAGTTTTCAATCGAAGGATTCGATAAAATAATGATTTTTGAACAAATGGTCGCCGATCGAAAGTGTTTGGCGGACAAGTGGGGTCGGAATGCTTTTGAAATTCTTTAGTGAGATCCAGAGAAAAAAAACTGCAAGTATCAATTACAGCAAGTAGGTTATTACGGTTTCTCAAAAAGAATGTGGCTTATAAAAACAAATATTATCGGTTTTTATTTTTCTCTTAAAAATAATATACTTTACATAGGTTCTTAATGTGAGGTTTGAATTTTACTTGACGCCTTTCGAATCGAACACAGAATGAGTTAGTTAAAGTTTTATGACATTCTTTGGCAGTCGAGTTTTGTACCCCCCGCAATGCGGATCCGGACCACAGTCCGCTCGTTGCCGACCGCTGCGTTAGGCCATTGTGACGACGCGAAAATCATGGTTATTTAAGAAAATTAATTTTGGAAGAAAGGAATTAATTTGAAATGAATTGTGAAGGAATATGTAAGATGATTGAAAAATCTATTGGAATTTGTTCGTATGTACATTAACAATGTTGTGTACCATATTTCATAAAGAATATTAATAATATAGTTATTTATTTCTGAGTATACCCTTGCGGCCTTTTACACAGCTGCCCTCTCCGTATATTGATGATACCCTTTTGCACGTTTCCTTCTTTCTTTGGTAAACATTTGTCTGTCGTCCTCTTTCACCTTTCTGCTTCCTTTTTTATCGTGCATTCAAAGGCTCTCACATACTTGCACAATTCATTGATTGGTTTGCGTTTCATTCCTTTACAAATTTTTCCTCTTAGTGCCTCCCCTTTGTAGCCTTTACGCTGCCTTTATGCTACCTTTTTGAACCATCTGCCGCTCCCTTATTCATTTTTATTTTATCTTACTGCATTTAAGTATGTGTTCCAACATTTCGTCTTCCCTCCTACACCCCTGGCATAGGGTATTTGCGTATCCCTTTTTACCTCCTTTTCCTATAATCCTCATCTTAACCTGGCCCATGGTTCTTTAGTTCTTCCCTCTATGCCTTTTTCTTCCGAATACTCTTCCATTTCTATAGGGTGTTTTCGATTAATAAAGTATTAATAATTAAAGAAGTTATGAACAATCTCGTGCAGGATCCTTCAATGTGAGAAGCTCAACGATGTACTTGATTTTGGCTACCCGGTTAGCCTAAAACATAGAAAACGAGCTTTTTTTTCTTAAAATAGATAACCGCGGCTAAGACTTGAACCAACTTTTTTTCGTTATTGAGTTTGAATCATAGAAAACAAATTTTTGCATTTGTTTTTCGATTTTTCGAGGAAAAATGACGTTATTGTTAATAACTAACGAAACAAAAATATTAAGAAGCTAAACGTCGGTCAAGACTGAACTACTTTTACACTGAATAAGTGTACAAAATTACAGTCAAACCGTTCAATAGAAGTCGAGAAGTTGTTTACGTTTAAAAAAACTTAGTTTCGAGAAAAACGCGTTTGAAATTTCACTAGCAGTTCTATCGTTGTAATCATAAGTTTACCTTCAATCTGGAATTCCTGCGCCATATGTTGGACCTTCCTCTTTAATTTGAGTCGCCTCCAGTGACGAACAAGTGGTCGTAATTTTCACAGTAGCCTAACCCCTTAAAGCTTCTGCATTCGAGTTCCACTAGAAAGGGTATTGGATGACAATGAAAATGCGGAAATACAAGGATTATTTTCATTGTTCGAGTTTTAATTGTTTCAAGAAACAATCACGAGAAAAAACACTTCACTGGAAACTCAAGGCTTGATTTAGGTAGTATCTCACCTACGACTTATTTTACTTTACATTTGGGACATATATTTAAAAATGTCAAATATTTACCTGGACTTGGCACACATTTTCAATACCAGGGATCTTAATTCTACTTTACTTCACATTTATTTGTATATCAATTGCATATAGGAAGCGTAGCTTTACAAAAAAGAAATTGTTTCATTTTTTCTGAAGTGGAAAACCAAGTATCGCACGTAGCAAAAAAACATGTATCTGAAAATAAATAACCGACACATTCTGTAAACTTATGTTAGATTGTTCTCTACCTCAATCTTTCTCTATATGCTCCAGTTGATTTAAGGGGTTAGGCCACAGTAACGGGTATAAAATCATGTGCGAATTTAACAATTTTTGTTCGTATGAAAAAGTGATTCACTCATAAAACTAATTACACATCTATTTAGTATGAATATCAAGCTGTTAGAAAATGTATATATTTTTTTTCGATGTACAAAATGGCCGACTACTAATATTTTCTTTTGTTATCTTTTTTTTAGGCGCTCCGCAGCGTGACATTTGGCATCCACAATTTTTTACCTAGAACAAGAAACAAAAATTCTCGTCAATCTACATTAGAATACCTAGAGAAGTACGTACGGAATTTAAAAAATATTGTTTTATTACAAAGTTGTAGGTATTTGAAATTAAGAAATGAATTTTCAGTGAAACATTTCGTTATAACTGCTCATAAACTGCTCATAAAATGAAAAGTTTTCAATTAATCGGAAATTCCGTACGTACTTCTCTGCGAAATGCAATTAGGAACATAACTTTTAAATTTGAAGTAAATCTAGTGAAAAGCGTTGAAGTTATTTGTCACGCCAATTGGAAAAAAGCTGTTTCGAGAAGTTTCGAGTAGTCGGCCATTTTGTACATCGAACAAAAAAATATATATTTTCTAACACCTTGATATTCATGCTAAATAGATGTGTAATTAATTTTATGATTAAATTACTTTTTCATACGAAAAAAAATTGTTAAATTCGCAAATCATTTTATATCCGTTACTGCGGCCTAACCCCTTAATCTCCATTGTAATTTTAGTGTATGAACTTTAATGTAGCCATCACTGAGCCGTCGAGCCCAAACTTGTCAAACTATCAAAACCCCTACGATTTTTTACTACTCGCATTACAATTTGAGCGATGATCCCGATTACAGACGATTCAAAATATTGTTGAAAAACTACCTTGCAGTGTCGATCAAGAATGGAAGGGACTCACGAACGCGCTTGCGGGTTTGCTCTGCGCTTCTCTGAACTTTGTGGACCCTTCGAACAGCATGTCGCCGGAATTCAGTTTCAGGCCGATGGGCGTAGTCGACGAAGTACCAAAATCTAGTCACTTGAGGTACTCATCACTGCCAAGAGAAATAGTATGCACGGAGAATTTAACGCCGTTTAAGAAACTGCTGCCATGCGACTCCAAGGTAAATCTTCGAAATCTCGAGACATACAGTTCTTTTCTACGTCTTCATCCATTTATTCTCAGATTAATTCCCAGCGAGATTGAACTATAGCCACGTTTCTTCATTCGCAGAAGGGTCTGGCTACGTTGTTGAATTCTGCACCGATCCACAATACCAATTATCATTCCGTAGGAATTCACTTCCGGTCGGTATGCCGCAACGCGGCATGCACGAAATCGTCCATGGAGCTACGCCAGACGATTTCTCTCGTCTACGACACAATGGCCGACGATTCTCAGGTACATTTAAAAAATATCATTCATCCGAATAATCGAGAAAGCGTAAAATTGTCTTTTGTGAATTTCTTTGTAAATTTGTAGGATTGGTCGATAAGGCGACTTTTTGGTATGGGCCTTCAAGGTGCCTGTCCCTTGGCGAAAACAAGCAACGTTTACGTCGATACGTCGAGCAACGGGAGTGTTCACACTTACCGTCTCGTACCTGAGCCATCTACGACGATAACGAGCCTGCGAGGAGGACAGAAAAATAAGATCGCCATATACAATATACGGGAACACTCTAAACGTGGAATCTTCAATGTCGCGGCGATCCAAAATCCAATGAAAACGAGCTCGATTAATTATCCCTCGATTTTGTCGGCAAATCGATATATTATCGGTAGGAAGGACGACACGAATTCATTAAGGCCTTATATACCTTGGATGGTCGGAAAACAAGGCTTTTTGGGATTAAAAAATAGTAATAAAGCAATCAAAATGAGGTTTGGAGGGTTTATTTGACATATCTGTAGATATTCAAATCAATTTTATATTTTCCAAAAAAATACATAATCGCGGCCCAGTGGCCGGTAGAAAGAGAACGTCTTTTTTTAGGTCTTCCACGGGCGGACTTCGAGACGCAAATGAGCACTAGAAAAAAAATGTCCGTAATCTCCATGAGTTTGGCTAGCGAAGTACACAGGATTATTACAAAATATTTATTGTGGCACATTTGGCACCATGGTGAAAAAAAATCGCAATTTCGACTAAAAAAACGGCTTTCATTTGTTTATTAACACCGTCGTTGTTAATCGATCGTAAAAATCTTGTGTACTTCACTAGGAAATCTATCTAAGAAGCTACAGTTGAAATTTGAAGTCAATCGGTTGAAAATTGTAGGAGTTACGAGTCCGCTCGATTTTGAAAACATGGCATCAAGAAAAACGCGTTTAAAGTTTTGAAACAATTTTTTTTCAGATTATATTATTTTGGGATGTTTATTTATCACTTAAGCCAATGGAAAAAAAGAACGATACATTTTTTAAAGGTATACAAGGCCTTAAGGAAGTTTTGTTTGTAATGCGTTGGTCCGAGCTGAATGAAATAACTGAGAAAATATTCATTCCCTTGATCAGTTCAATGTAAAATTCCAATTTTCCAATCTTATCCGTGTTAATCGCATATTTCCAACCGAATAATAACGTTGCAGGCTATGGACAGGAGAAAGGCAGTTTAGTCACGAAGCTTTACAACAATCATTGGCAGCCCATAGATGTTATTGTTTTGGAAAACATACCATGGTACTTGTCGATATATTTGCATTCCATAAAGATCGTGAGGAACGATAAAATCGTTCAACCGCGTAAGTCTCACTTTGTCCAAACTAACAATTACGATAATTACGGGGCTACATCTACCTAGAGGCCCGAGAAAAATGGCCAAATTCCGACTTTTTTTGGGAAGCAATTGGTAAAAGGGAAACGCATTTTTTCAACACGAAGGTTCATATATTGAGAGCCTTTTAAAAACAATCACCAAAAAATACAGAAAAAGAACAAAAACATGGCCACCGGCAGATGAAATTTTTTTCGCGACTTTCTGCGGTGGACACTCTCCAGCTTGAACGGTTCGTCTGAAATCTAAAAACCAAACGGGCTATTCAAGTTAACAATAAATACGAGTCGTTGACGATTGTCGATTTTATAATTCATTTTTTTAACAAAGTGGCTACGAATTGTAACTTGAGCATACAAAATTTATGAAAAAAAGTCGTAATTTTTACGTAACTATTAAAAAATGAAGATCGATTTTGAAAAAGTGAGATCGTCAACGACCTCTAAATGTTTCTCATCGTATCTCCTGTAAATTTGGAAAAAATCCATCAAGTGGTTCTCGAGATATTATGTCCACCGATCTTGAAAATAGTGTTTCGAGAAAATCGCGTTTAAGGGGCTATACCAGTGTGAACGCTGAAAATTTGGGTGATTTGCGGGAATTTTTTTGGCAGAAAAGTACTCAATTAAATGTTTCGGAAAATTAAGATTATATTTGGCTATATTTGACCTCTATTACATAATTTTTTCATAGACAAATATTGAGATTCAAGCGACTTATGCGCTGCCTTCGGAGGCGCAAAACAAAAAAGTTCCTCCACTGCTGACATGATTCCGGCCGATTGAGTAGCTGAAACTGAAAAAGGAAAAAATGTCGTTAAACTGCAAGGTATTTCCTGTACAATGACGTAGGATTTTCGAAAAACATCAAAATCTAACAAAATGACGTAGTTATGAAAAAAGTCTGTTTTCTTGCCTATAAAATGGTCGTTTTTTTCACTGCCAAATCGTCAATTTTCATCCAATCTGAAAATATCCTACGTCATTGTGAAGTAAATCTATTCAAGAGTACTCAGTTCAAATTTCAAGTCAATCGGATAATTGCTCTTTGAGTTACAATGTCAGCAAATTTGAAAAATCTCATTTCGACAAAAAACGCGTTTAAAGATTTAATTTAAATTTAAAAGATTTAAGAAAAAGGCAAAAAGAATCGATTTTTTTAAAGTGTCACGCTGGTATAGCCCCTTAAAGTTTGAAGTATGGTGCTGCTACATAGCACCCGCCCGATTGTTAAAAGCTGCAGCTCATTCAATTAAAGGAACACAGTCGAACCTAGATATAACGAATCTCAAGGGGAGTTCGTTCTATTGAGGTTTCGTCATATCGAAGTCGTGGTCCTTAAAATGTTCGTTAAGAAAAATATATTACTATGAAATAATTTATAATTAATTAGTATAAAATAATTACTATAAAATATATTGTTATAAATATGGGGATATTTTGTCAAGAAAGAAAGATTAAAATTAGAGAATTTTTTTACAAGAAATTAGCAATTAGAGCATGATGCATATGATTATGTCGTTGTATCAAGCTTTCGGGTGTCTATCGGAAGGGAATAGACAAATATTCTTTATATCGAGGTTCGACTGTATCTCAATGAAATGTTTAGGGAATATAGCTAAAAGGTGATACTATGGAATAAAAATATGGCAATTCTTTAGATAAGTGACTTTTCGACGAATAATTATTACGAGAAAAAAATAATTGTTTGGGTTTGGGACCCAAATAAACCCAATATAGGCGACGAAATGTTCAAAAATGCCCTACTTTATCGCGTGTTTCCGCGAACTTCAAAACCCCAAAACTTTTCATTGGGCGGGGAGGGGTGAATTTCAGCTTGCCCCGACCGAACATCATCCCTTATAACCCAATAACTGAGAAAATATAAAAAAAAGAACATTAGGCTCATTTTTCGCAAAAAGTCACTTATCTAAAGAATTGCCAAAAATATTTTTGGAGGATGCAATTTTTTCACCCACCTAGGTAGATGTAGCCCCTTGAATAGAAGAAAAAAAATTAATTCTGCTTGAAAAGCGTGTAACGATGTGATTTTTGTTCCAGTGGTCCAGCGTTACCTTCCCGGTAAAGAGCGCAAGCAACCGTACTATCTCGAGTTGATAATTCGGCTGCCGCCTCATTCCGTGACGAAAATATCCATCGACATGGATTATTTGTTTCTCAAGTGGCAGGAATATCCGCCGGACGCGAATCACGGCTTTTACATGGGACCGGCGATAATAACGGCGTCCCTGCCGATCGCGCGTAATTACACGGGCTTGCCACTGGACGGTAGCACGATAACGTCGAGTTTCAACGCGTCGCGCGACGGTTATCTCGTCCAGATGAGAACCGAGACGATACTCATTACTCTACCGACCCCCGATTTCAGCATGCCATACAACGTTATATGTTTGGCGTGTACAGCGGTCGCGCTCGCCTTCGGCCCGTTACACAATATCTCTACGAAGAGACTGGTACTGAAGCACATGCAAAAAGATTGGCGAGGAAAACTCGTCGCCGCCGTAGCGGGATATTTCAAAAGGAAACCAAAAACCGATTGAAAATTGCGGAGTTTCGAGCTACCGGAACGACCGGGAGGCCGTGTGTAACAGTATTTATCGGAGATGTGCAGGAGTGTTTGGCGTATAAAAGGGAGAAAAAAGAAATGCATTTTTTCACAACTTTTAAATATATTTCTCTGTATTTCTGACAACACTCGTGGCTCTTCTCCTCTTTCACCGGTATCCATGAATTCTTGGAG
Organism: Ophion ellenae; assembly: GCA_963210295.1. Classification (NCBI taxonomy): domain Eukaryota; kingdom Metazoa; phylum Arthropoda; class Insecta; order Hymenoptera; family Ichneumonidae; genus Ophion; species Ophion ellenae. Next base: position 37,929,079 of record OY723387.1, on the reverse strand, counting down.
GGATTAAGGACAGGTTACCATTCATGATGATGAAAAATTTGCATCCTCAAAGGGTTTAACACGCGGGTTTGTTTGTTTGGGTTGTCAAAAACAAACTTTGGCAGTATTGCGATATCTGTGGACTAATTCTGACCACGCAGTCTTCATCTTTTGGCCCACAGTAAGACTTTCTCAAGGGTGGTAAAAATCGAAATTCGACCCTTAAGGGGGTGAAACGGGGGTTTTAAAGTTTACATGAGGCGACATATGTTTTGTGCAGATTTGCTTGAAACTTGGTACAAATACACTCCAATACAAATAATTATACATGCATTTGTTTGGGTTTGTTTGGTGTATTTATGCCAAGCTACACAAACCCAAACAAACACAGTTAAGGTGGCTGCTTGGCTGTCCACACGTACCGAACAGCGAGGAAAACATATAGTGTTATATACAAAATAAATTTGGCAAGTTTCAAGTACATCTGACAAAAGAATATGTTTTCTCATACAAACTTTAACACCCCCGTTTAACCCTCTTAAGGGACGAATTTTAGGAAATGCTGAAATACGTGTTCAATTATTTGTATTGTAGAGTATTTACGCCAAGTTTTCAAGAAAGCCTGACAAAAAAATATGTTGTCTCATACAAACTTTAAAATCCTTGTTTCACCCCCTTAAGGGTCGAATTTCAAGTTTTACCACTCTTAAAAAAATTCTTATTTTGGGTCAAATATGAAGGTTGCGTGGTCAGAATTGGGGGCCATGGGTATCGTTATATCCCCCAAACATTAGATACGATTTTTTATAACGTTAAACTTTAAATGCGATTTTCTGGAAAACATAATTTTTTCAGCCCCAACGGATGAACCGATTCACATGAATCTCAGCGCAATTGAAAGGAAATTCAATTTGCGAAGTGATTTGTTTCAAAAATAGATTTATAAATATTTTTTCGTCCGTCGAAGCAAAAAAAACCGGGCAAACCGGTTTCTTTTTTTAAACGACTGCCATTTTGTTATCCAGGGATTTTTCAGAAAACAAAAAACGATAAGGCCCCATAAATTTAGTCTAGTTCAATCATTTTTAACCCGTTTTTTTTTTAATGGATCCGCGAGACGGTGGAGCGCCCCGCGCAGACCAAAACACGCTGTGCATGGCTTTATTTGACGGGAGCTGGAGCCGCCATCTTCGATTTTTCAATAAATATAATTGGAATTTACTCTCCATTGATAGAAGGATAAAATACGTTGAAACCCATTTCCGAAATATTCATTTTATATAAATAAAAAAATCCCTAATTTCATGCATTTTTCATGCCTCTCGACGGTAACCTTCCGTTAAAGCAAGTCTATTCGCGAGGTAAATCGCCGTTGAACGTAAAAAATAGAATTTTAACAGTCAATTCCTCCAGGCTCGTTCACTCTCCTATTTACAGTGACGATCCAACAGCCGGTATTTCTTTCCGTCCGATGCTTACATTTACAATTCATTTTTCTCGATGATATTGTCCTCGTCGGCCGTGTTACGTTTCTTGCTCGCTGGTGTGCCGTCGCAAGCGCTGGTACAAATTTCGCTCGTACTCTTGTACTTTCCCTCTTGGAAGAACTCTATTATCGCGTCTTCGTCGTCCGCGATTACTTCTCTACACTGAAATCACAAATTCATCCCATTGCAGCACACTTAGTTCTCGGGTTATTGCGCAAATGTGGACCGATGCCTTCGATCTACCGGTTGGAGTAACAGCCTCCGAATTAAAGGGTCGGAAGGTCCGAATCACGATGCAGTCGTGTCGCTGGCCGAAGAATAGCGTCTCGAGGTACAGGTCGAGGAACCATTCTCACGATCAGCTCGACGTATGGCGGTTCTCAATCAGCTATTCATCAGCAGCGATCGACGAACGTAGTCTCGGTACCGTGGTGCGAATTGAATCGACCGGCAGTTGCCGACTCCGTCAATGACCGTTAACCTCAAAGTGGATAACCCAAAGTGGTTTGTTTGGGTTATTCACCTCGTCGCCAATACCCGTAACAGACGTGCTTGCGTCATTTGCTCGCGTATGAACATCGTAGATGGCATACGAATTGTTTGCACCCATCGGGGCCGGGTTGAAATTCCGAAATTTGTATGCTCCGGCGGTTTAAAATTCCGAACTTCAATATTCCCAAATTCAAGATGGGCCCCGGTTGAAATTCCGAACTCTGCATGATCAGAAAGCTCAAAACTCGGAAAGAATCCTACTCCGAAAGATCAAAACTCCGAAAATCTGAACACCGTCAAAATAATTCGGCTATGAAAGTTTTAAAAGTTGCAAAGTTTTCAATAACTCGACGAATTATTTAGAGAATTTTCTTTTTTATCAAGGGGTTACGCTATAGTAAGGGGTATAAAATCAGGTGCGAATTTAACAAATTTTTTTCGTTTGAAAAAGTGATTCACTTATCAAATTAATTACACATCTATTTAGTATGAATATCAAGCTGTTAGAAAGTATATATTCTTTTTATCGATTTACAAAATGTCTGACTACTCGAAACTTCTCGAAACAGCTTTTTTCCAATTGACGTGACAAATAACTTCAACAATTTTCACTCGATTTAATTCAAATTTAAAAGTTATTTTCCTAATTGCACTTCGCAGAGAAGTACGTACGGAATTTCTGATTAAACGAAAACTTTTCATTTTATGAGCAGTTTATGAGCAGTTATAACGAAATTTTTCACTGAAAATTTATTTCTTAAGTTGAAATACTAACAACTTTTGAATAAGACAATATTTTTTAATTCCGTACGTACTTCTCTAGGTATTTTAATGTAGATTGACGAGAATTTTTGTTGTTTTGTTCTAGGTAAAAATTGTGGATGCTAAATGTCACGCCGCGGAGCGCCTAAAAAAAGATAACAAAAGAAAATATTAGTAGTCGGCCATTTTGTACATCGAAAAAAAATATATATATATTTTCTAACAGCTTGATATTCATACTAAATAGATGTGTAATTTATTTTATGAGTGAAACACTTTTACATACGAAAAAAATTTGTTGAATTTCGTCTACACAATTGACTGTAAATTATGTGGAACGTATAACATTGTCTAGACAAATTTCAAAATTGACGTAAAATCACTTCTTAATAAAAAAAACATTCTTGGAATAATTCGTCGATTTATTGAAAATTTTGAAACTTTTAAAACTACCATAGCCGAATTATTTTGACGGCGTTCACATTTTCGGAGTTTTGGTCATTCGTGTAAAATTCTTTTGGAGTTTAGATCCTTCGGGGTAGTATTCTTTCGGAGTTTCGAGCGTTCTGATCATTCAAAGTTCGGAATTTCAACCTGACCCCGTTCAGATTTTCGGAGTTTTGGTCTTTCGGGTAAAATTCTTTCGGAATTTTGATCTTTCGGGGTAGGATAATTTGCGATTATTTGTACAGTAATAGTACACAAATAGGCAGAATTCATCCTTTGATTCGTTGCTGTTTCAAATGGACCACCGATTTCGTTTCTGAGTATAGTTCGTAGGGGCCATCCATAAATTACGTCATTTTAAAATAGGGGGGTCTGGTCGTTGGATGATGGTAACGATAATTAGATAATGACGATAGGAATGATAAGATAATTTCAGGGGGTGGGTCAAAAACCAACAAAAAATCGATGACGTAATATACGGACGGCCCCTTAATGAGAGGGCAAAAAGTGAACTTACCAAGTGTTCTAGACTCTTGTTCAAATCCCCATCCTGTACAATGTCCACTTTGCTGATGTCCGGATTCATAGTGCCACTAGGTGACATCAAATTCATAATAGTCAGCTCGCCGGTTGACTTGTCAGTTGCCCTCACATAGTCCTCCAATTGCTTACAAATGTCATCTAAAACGTCCGATATGTGCACCGCCGAGCGAGCCATACGAACCTGGAATGCATAACAACGTTGAAGCGAAGAGTACGTTTTCACGAGGGCATATTTATTCGATTGTCTAACGATGCTTAATTAAGGCGGGATATACATTTACAAGGATAAAAAAATCCATTTCTTTTTTTCTTTCTTTAAACGATAGTACTTATCAATCAATCAATAGAGTTTTATTTGCATAACTTAAAAAAAGTTTTTTACAAAACTTATACAATGTCAGAAAATATATCTTTAACAAATCTTATAATTTCTGCCGTTTCATCCTTATCCATAAATCTGTATACCTTACATCTGCTCACCACTCGCCTAAAAACCCATTTATTCTTCCCCTCTCTCAGTCTCTCATTCCAAACTCCTCTTACTCCAAACTTCCTCAATCTCCCTGAAATATGCACAAATCCCTTTCTGTATTTTTCCTCCCAACATATTTATTACTTCCCCAATAATCGCCACTTCATCAATTCCTTCCAGCCATTCCTCCGCGCCTTTTCTCGCATTTTCTTAGTATAAAAAATTCATCAATATTGCTTATTTTTTTCCTGTCTAAATGTATATCCCGCCTTAATTCAGCAGGAATTTGGAAACTGTCGTCCAAATATCAATTGAAGCCTCGCGGTAAAACAAGAATGTTCGATCGTTGGTGCAGTAGCAGAATCGAAAATGGTTCAAATCTAGGATGCTCAAATTTTTGGCATCAAAAGCTCGGTATACAATTGCTGGCTAGAAATTACTTCGCGTAATTATTTATTACGTTTTAAGCTCTTGAAGCTATAAAAGGATCGCTGTGAAGTTATCATTTGCTTATCGTGTTGATGACTGGAGACAAAATGAGGCAACCTGGTTTTCTTTGAGAATGCACAGAGATATATCGTTCCAGGAGTTTACATAGTGTCTTATCTTAGATTTGGAGATGACTCAGCGGAGTTTTATTTTTGATAGTACTTAATAACGTATTTTATTGACCTAGTTATTGGCGTAGCCCGAATTTTCTGGGGGGGGGATCTGACTAAAGAAGTGGTTTGGTTCACAATTATCTTATTTCGAAATAAAAATAAATAAAAATAGTTGATAATCATAACACATAAAAAATAATCAACTAATTTTTCATCATTTTTTAACTCAGTTAACAGTCTGTAAACTTTACCTCCAGTATGTACTCAATTAGTCTTAGTTTTTTTTTGCAAATCGACCCAGTACTTTTTTTAGTTGGGTTTTTTTTTAACAATGTCATTCTCTATGTTTAACAGTGATATATGAGAGAATCTTTCCTGAATCATCGTGCTTCTAAGCCATATTTTTATTCACCTCATGGCGGAAAAACTAATTTCACAGCCGGCTCGCTGGGAGTACATTTGCTGCTTGGAAAAGTTTATACAAGTTGGGCAGTACTCCTTTTTAATATGCCTTTTCAAGATATTCCTCTCACGAACCCGAATATTTAACAAGTAACTGATTTTCGGCTATAATCGAGTAAAAATACATCCCAGAATACTGGTAAAATTTTAAGCCTTGTTACCGAACTTTTAACGAAAAATGACGACTCGAAAAATTCTTTCATTTATACGACACTTTATAGAAATGACACGCTGGCCACATTCATATCTAATAATTTATATTCTAAATAATTAATGATGCCTAATATAAACTGCGCAGGCGTGTAAAAAATTCTAAAGATTGCGTAACGACAATAAAAACAGGGAGTGACCGAATGTTTAAAGAAAATATTAACTATAAAACTTGAAGAAATGTGACTAGCAGAAGAATTTTCGTAGCCGCGACTTTTTAGAGAAAAGGTAAAAATGTCTAGATCTAATAAATTTGCGTGAAATTTTTTATTCCAGTTTATCGTTGGGTATAATAATTGATTGTGACTTATTTTTATTAGGCGCTACTGTAATTTACGAATGATTAAAAAGGCCCTTCTTATGCTCCCACAAAATACGGCCCTCCGGGAGAGTAATACCTTAAGGGGTCTTCTCACTTTAGATGCTAAAAAGAAGGCTATTTTCATGCATTTTTTTCATAGGTTTATATTACAGATATTGATATAAAAGTTGTTATACTATCGAAATAAATTTAAAAAAAAATTATTTATTTATGTCACTATTTATAGACGAAAATAGTAGTTAAAAAAATGTCCTAAAAAATTGTAGGCCTACGCTGTTGATGAAATCACGGAGATGGATCATCCGAAACAAAAAAATTAACCGGTTTTAAATTCAGTATGTTAATAGCTATAGCGCATATCATACGATTTTTTATATATGCAAAAATGGCGGACATTTTTCGAACAAAAAAAAAGTTTTTTTCATCGTTTTTGGTGAAAAATTGTAAATACAACATTTTTTAAAAATCCTTCATATGCGCTATAGCTATAGTTGTAAATATGTGGTTAAAATTTCATAAGGATCGGTTCAGTAATTTCGAAGATTTTATCAACAAGCCGTCGAAAAACGTTGTTTCGAGAAAAACGCGTTTAAAGTTTGTTTGGGTTACATAAATACGTAACATTTTTTTAAATGTATTTCGAAAGTGCATGTATTAGGTGTAACAACTTTTATATCAATATCTATAATATAAACCTATCAATTTAGCGTCTAAAGTGAGAAGACCCCTAAAAATGTCCAACATTTATTTTATAATTTTTAAATGAAAGTATGCTCTTCATGACCATTGCTTAAGGAATCATCGCAGGGTAAATTTTTTTTAAATTGACTTTTTTGCATTATCCGATAGTATAGACGGTTATAAACATGGACCTGGCATCGCCGATTGATCGTGAGTAGACAATTTATATGAAAATTCCGCACTCGGAACTTTAAACGTGTTTTTCTCGAAATGTAATTTTTCAACACGGTGTACACTCTCATAGGAAGAGTTTTCAAGTTATCCGTCTCAAATGTTGACACAACATTATTCACGCCATTCTTTATCTTGCTATGGAAGCTTTTCGTTTTTAATCTTCATATTTGTTAACGCCAAACTGTCGAAAAAATAGGCCTAATTTCATACGTTTTTTTTTTCAAACCACCGGCATTATGTCAATTTTGATTTAAAAAAACCTCCATAGCAAGATAGCGGCTTTCATACTGATTAATAATCTTTTTTCAAATTTTGTTTCAGATAATATTTACAGCCACAACCGTGTACACCGTGAGGACTCCTTTTTTCGAAGACATTTTAAAACGTTAAAAAAATGTAAAAGAAATAAAAATAAACGTTTATAAATGTATTTTCCGTTCTTCATGAGTGCTTTAATTTGACATAAAAGAATCAGACTGATTAGGGTATTTTAACCACGGAAAAGAAATCGGGACAATCAGCTTTTTTTTCGACCCGTTACACTGCAATGATTCCTTAAGTTCTTGAAGCTGTCGTATCAATTATTACATTTAAAAATAATTATTGATGAAATCCTCCCGGTTTTTCATATCCAATGTAAAAGATACACCAACTGCACGAGCTCATGGTAGACTCTCCAATTAGCGTTTTAGATTTACAATGATATTATCTATAACTTGTTAGTGAATGTTGATCTTCTAGTGTTCTCCTGGTTGTGTATCGGCCGGCAAATCTAATGTATTGTTTTTGCCCACAGTTAACTTAATTGTGGGATTTGAATATCTAGTAGTAGTCATTTATTCCACATATATACCCTTGCGGGTTTTTACAACCTCCCGTCTGTTCTTCAGTTCCTTTTTACATTTAAATATCTTTATTTCGTATTGCGACTAGTCTTCTCGCCCTCGCTCCTCTGCCCTTTTCCTTGCAAGCTTCTCAAACTGTATTACTCCCTTGCACATTTCTTTCACTATTTCCTTCCCTTCTAGCGCCCTAACCCATCCCGTTACTATTCCGCCCTCCTGTTGTTTTGCCCATCGTTGTGGATTTGAATATCTATTTAATTTATGTAAGGAAATAGCTACTTTTTATACAAATTACGACGATGGAAATAGTTCAATTTCTATTAAGGCCGGAGCTTGAATTAGAAGGTCCGAAAAATCGTTTTTTTTTTAATTGCTCGAATCGATGGATTAACTATCCAAGAATATATTTACAAAGTTACAGAGACCAATTGTAAATATTTTCGAAGATACAAGGCCAAAAGTAGAGAAGCGATTGATATTTGATATTGATATTTCTTCCTATCGAAAACTTTGAAGCGCGTTTTCTCCAGTTATCATTTTCACGATTTTTAACAAATTGGCGGACGTGATAGCAAAAAAAACTAAACGACCTATTGAATCAAACCAAAGTTTATTTTCTTCAGTATGAAAATCTCTTCTAAGTGAATTAAAACAGTCGTTGAAGAAGTCTTTAATTAATTTTTATAGCACGTTTGGGTGTTTTTTTCAAACACATTTTTTTCGAACCTGAGAAAAGTTATAATTTCACGATTTTTTCAGCACTTTCTTAATTCACCCAGAAGAGAAATATATGACAATTGAAATTTTTATTAGTTTATTTGTTTCACTCAAGAATTACGAGCTGCATCTTTCCCGCCGATTGGGGACTGCAGTGACAAGACGCACATGGAATAGGCTTATAAATCTACATACATTCATTGTTTCATGTCGAACATTTTTTTTTATACATTTCAAATATACATGAAACCTCAATGTTTACTGGGCTCGCTTGTTTTTTTTTCCCTTCTAAAATAATTCCCGAAAAAAATCGCTTTTTTGGACCTTCTAATTCAGGCTCCGGCCTTAAGTTGTTTCTTTATGCTTGTTTGGGTGAGACTTGAATAAAATGAATCGATTATTTAAATTGAATTATTTCGGATCGATTTTTTTCTGGGGGTCACCGGGATTTCTGTGGGGGGGAGGGGGGTGGCTGTCCCCTTCTGGCTATGCCAATGGACCTGACGAGGAAGCACGCTCTTTGCAGTTCACAGATTTAAGGTAGAATGGTTCTGTTTTTGGCTGGAAATTATAATAATTTGATTGTATCTTCTGCTTTTATTACGAATTTGCATTCACCGTTCTGCCAATGTTGCACAAACAGTTCCAAAAAAACGTAGATATACATGAACATTCATCCTGAGATTTACGAATTTTCAAGTGTATAAGATTCCCAAATTTTCTTAAATTCAAACTGATTTCTAGGAATTGGCTGTTTTATATAAAATAGACTAGTTTTATGTTGTATATACAAAAGTGGAATATTTCAACAAACGGCGCAGAAACAAAATGACCAACGAACAAGCAACTTAAATTATCGTCAATTATTATTCTCAATTTTCAATAATTGTTGGCTTCTAAAGCAATTTCATTAGATAAGCAAAAATATTTTTCGGGTTTTTTGTACACTATTTACTGAAATAAAAAATGAGTGACATAAAAAAAGCGTGTAAATATATTAAAAGAATTTGCTGTTATACTATTACTGTATTTTTTATCACGAATCAACCAATTAATCGCGATGAATATATTTTTGCTCACCCATTTTTGGCAAATACAAAAAACCGAGTATTCTCATTGTGTTTTAATTTTTTCTCGTCATATATACATTCTGTCTATCGTCTTAAGAGGGATAAATCCCCCTTAAGGTGTTCTTTTCGCAGAGGGCTGTATTTTGTGGGGCCAGAGGCAGGGCCCTTCTGAATCATTGGTAAATTACAGTTGCGTGTAATAAATAAAAGTAACATTCAGATATATCCGAAGATAAAATGGAGACAAAAAATTTCGCGCAAATTTAGTAGATTTTGACATTTTTACATTTTCTAGGAAAAGTCGCGGCTGCGAAAATCCTCCTGCTGGTCACATTTTTCCAAGCTTTATCACTAATATGTTTCTTCAAACATTCGGTGGCCTCCTGCTTTTAATTTTCGTTGCGGAATAATAAGAATTTTTTACACGCGTTGAGCTGTTTGTATCAGACATCTACAGTTATTCAGTGTATAAAGTGTCGTATAGATGAAACGATTTTTACAGTCGTAATTTTTCGTTCACAGTTCCGTAACTTGGCTTGAAATGTTATCAGTAAGCTGGGATGTATTTTCGTTTAAATATAGACGAAGATCAGTTAATTGTTAACGGGCTACATCTACGTAGGTGCGTCAAAAAAAAGCATCCTCCGAAAATATTTGTATTCTATAGTATCACCTTTTAGCAATATTCCCGGAAATTTGCATTTAAATATTCTTGAAATTTTATTAGCTACATAATTTTATTAGCTACCATACTTCAAGTCTTAAGGGATTATCACATTGTAAAATTTTCAAAAAATCTATTTTTTCGCATGTTCCGATAGTGTAGACGGTTATAAACATATTGTTCAATTTTCGGGGCGAAATTCGAATTATTCTGATTGCTAAAGTCTCTCAGAAAAATGGATTCGACCAGCTGGTCGAGTCCATTTTTCCTATTACAATTAATATTCATTACAGTGTTATTATTATATTATATTACATTATATTATATTATATTATATATATATAATTATATAATTATTATATAATTATATGTATATTAATATTAATACATATAATAATATTATATGTATACAATTGTATACAATATTATATTGTAATATAATAGGCATTGTAATAAGTTTGCTCACGCAGCTGCATGAGACCGGGCGCGGACGGACGCGTTTTCCTCGAAATGTCGTTTTTCAAAACGGTGTACACTATCAAAGGAAGAATTTTCAAGCTATCCGTCTCAAATTTCGACACAACATTCTTCACGCCATTCTTTATCTTGCCATGGAAGTTTTTTTCAACCTTCATATTTTTTCAACGAAAAACTTTCGAAAAAATGTCTAAATTCCTTACTTTTCTCAGTCCGCCGCCATTTGGTCAATTTTAATTTTCAAAAATCTCCATAGCTAAATAGCGGCTTCATACTAATTAATGATCTTTTTGCAAATTTTGTTTCAGATATTTACCAAAACCGTGTACACCGTAAGGACTCCTTTTTGTCGAAGACATTTTCAAGCGTTGGAGAAATGTAAAAAAAATACATAAACGTTTAAAAAATGATTTTCTGTTCTTCATGAGTGCTTTGATTTGACATTAAAAAATCAGACTGATTAACGTATTTTATCCATCGAAAAAAAATAGCGAAAATCAGCTATTTTTCGACCCGTTACACTGTAATGATCCCCTCAGGCCTTAGGCCACAGTAACGGGTATAAAATCATGTGCGAATTTAACAGTTTTTTTTTCGTATGCTAAAGTGGTTCACTCATAAAACTAAGTACACATCTATTTAGTATGAATATCAAGCTGTTGGAAAATATATACTTTTTTTCTACGTACAAAATGGCCGACTACTCGAAACTTCTCGAAACAGCTTTTTTCCAATTGGCGTGACAAATAAATTCAACAATTTTCACTCGATTTACTTCAAATTAAAAAGTTATGTTCCTAATTGCATTTCGCAGAGAAGTACGTACGGAATTTCTGATTAATCGAAAACTTTTCACTTTATGAGCAGTTTATGAGCAGTTATAACGAAATTTTTCACGAAAAATTTATTTTTTAAGTTCAAATACCTACAACTTTTGAATAAAACAATGTTTTTTGAATTTCGTACGTACTTCTCTAGGCATTCTAATATAGATTGACGAGAATTTTTGGTTTTTGTTCTAGGTAAAAAATTGTGGATGCTAAATGTCACGCCGCGGAGCGCCTAAAAAAAAGATAACAAAATAAAATATTAGTAGTCGGCCATTTTGTACATCGAAAAAAAAAAATTTCTAACAGCTTGATATTCATACTAAATAGATGAGTAATTAATTTTATGAGCGAATCACTTTTTCATACGAAAAAAAATTGTTGAATTCGCACATGATTTTATACCCGTTACTTTGGCTTAAGGCCTTAAACGCGTTTTTCTCGAACACTGTTTTCAATGTCGGTGGACATGATATCTCGAGAAGCACGAGATGGATTGCTTCCAAATTTACAGAAGATACGATGAGAAACATTTGAGGGTCGTTGACGATCTCGTTTTTTTTTAAATCGATCTTCATTTTTTAATAGTTACGTAAAAATGACGGCTTTTGTTATAGATTTTGTACGCTCGAGTATCAATTCGTCGCCACGTTGTGTAAAAAAATGATTTTAACAATCGAGGATCGTCAACGACTCGAATTTATTGTTAAGTTGAATAACCCGTTTGGTTTTTAGATTTCAGATGGACCGTTTAAGTTGGCGTGTGTCCACGGCCAAACGTCGCGGAAAAAAATGTCATCATCTGACGGCGGCCATGTTTTTGTTGTTTTTCTGTATTTTTCGGTGATTTTTTAAAAGGCTCTAAATATATGTACCTTTGTGTTTAAAAAATGGGTTTTTTTTCCTCATCAACCGTTTCCCAGAAAATGCGGAATTTGGCCTTTTTCGGGCCCCTAGGTAAATACAGGCCTTTAATATTCGGATTCGTGAAAGGAATACTGTAAAGCGACACAAAATCCATGCAAGTGTATGCCAATAACTGACGGTAGAGCGAGAGCGACAGAGATCGAGTTTGAAAAAGAAAACGGAAATTGATGTTAAGTTGTCTCTCCTACCGTCTTTTTGATTTCATTGCCTTTGGCATCTAAGCGGTAGTTGCCGACGTCGATGTTTTGCTTCGGGTCGACTTTATCCAGTTGTTTTTTCACTTCTTTCATCGCCGCTCTGCAAACTAAAAGACAAAGAAATTAACGATGAAATTCGACCGAACTCGGAGAATTGTAGCGTTGACAGTTAAATTTCACAAAAACTTCAGTCTTACCTAAACATTTCAAATGTTTGTTGTCGACTTGGCCGGCGCCCGTAGCGACAACGAAAAAGAGTACCGAAGCAACAAGTGCCGAAAGACGCATCTTGTATTAAACGCGATTTGCTTTTGTGAGAATTATAAGTGTGAAAAAATATTGGACCCGCCTCAATATTTATCGTCCGCGTTCTTGTGAATTTCTGCTTGACACATCAAAACGTTTTTATACTCAGGTGGAAATGTAGCATCGAGCGTGCACCAGTCAGAGCTTTGGTCTCCAACTGACTTTAGACACGTGTAATCTTCGCCACTGACGAATCAGCGGCAAACGCGCGTACAGCTATAACCCTCTGTAGGAAAATATTTCATTCGCTTTTTGTTCAGGCGGTCGCGAGAGTCGAGAGTGGGGGGAATAATTCGACTGATGGAGCGTGCCGAATCGGAGATATCATTTTACGACACGGATTATACAGAAATATATTTATACCTCAGATTCGCGGTTTATTCCACGGTCTTAACTGGGGCTCTGGAAACTGGCTTCTTTTAGTCGTGGAAAGTGTCACCCTTAGTGAGGCAAAAACTTAGTTCCTCATCTGTCCACTGGAAGCGCTGGCACGCAAGGGGCCTTATACATAGATATACAGCAATAAATAACTTCTTCTGTGTCTGAAGTGATCATCATAGCGTAATGGATAGAAAAATAGCTGATTTTCGCGATTTTTTATTCGATGGTTATACGCTAATCAGTCAAATTTTTTATGTCGAATCAAAGCACTCATGAAGAACAGAAAATAAATTGTTGAACAAATAGTTTTTGAAACAAACTCGCAAACTCACAAAACCATAAAATGAATGCCTTTTAAAGATACACAATGTGTTTATTTCTTTTTTTATTCCTCTCCCGTTATATTTATTTCCAGGTTCTCATTAACAGTATAAAGAAAGCAAAAATAACAATAAAAGTTGTGCAAACAAACAAGTTGTGCAATCTACTGAGAAAAATCAAAGTGATTGTAAAGAAAAAGGAGGAAAAAATGTTGTCCGAATAATTTTGTTCATACTCCATCTACTCCAATGGCCAAAGACCAAATTGAACAATAACACAAGTTCGAACATACGAGAAATGCAGTTTACTGAAATATTAATTGTCATTCTCACCAAAGGATCGTAGTACGAAAAAGCTGATACATTTTCCATTCATATAGCTTTTAAAAATATTGTTTATTCCGAAAAATCCATGCTCCATATTGTTTATTCCGAAAAATCCATGCTCCATTGCACAGCTGTTCGGACCTGCGTTTGTGTGGCTTACCCCTAGGTAGGAGCGCTTCAGGTGGCAGAAACTAGAACTACCACTTTGCCTCATCTGAGTCACTCCTCACACTACAAGTTTTAAGACCTGCATGTAAGACCTTGGGAATACCTCATCAAGATTCGTTTGCGGTAGTGCCTCGTGACCACGGTCTTACATACAGGTCTGGAAACCCCGCCGTTTTTGCACGGTGATAAATGTCACCGTTAGTGGGGGAAACAGAGTTTTATGTTTCATACCTCATCTATCTACTGGAACGCTGTCACGTAGAAGTCTTGTAGATATAGATATAAAGCAAATTGCGAAAAATCTGTTTCATTGCATAGCTGTTCGGACTTGCGTTTGATAGCTCGTTTCTACGTGGCAGCGCTCCGGGTGGCAGCGCGAGAACTGCCATTTTACCTCATTATCTGAGTCATTCTCCACCCTACAAGTTTCCAGACCCACCGTGATTCTGTAACACGTTATAACTCGCTAGCGACAGCTTTCGTTATCATTAGCTAGCGACAGCCAATAAGAGGCCCCCTTTCTTCTTTGATCGTGCATACGATTGGCTGTCGCTGGCTAACGATAACGGAAACTGTCACTACCGAATCATAACGAGTTACAGTAGGCCTATTCTGTAATTCGTAACGACACCTTTCGTTATCGTTAGCTAGCGACAGCCAACAAGAGGATCCCTTTCTTCTGTGATCGTGCATGCGACTGGCTGTCGCTAGCTAACGATAGCGAAAACTGTCGCTACCGAGTTATAGGCTCTGTTACATAGGCCTGTAGGCCTGTAGGCCTATTCTGCCTACAGGCCTATTCTGTAATTCGTTATAACTCGGTAATGATAGTTTTCGTTATCGTTAGCTAGCAAAAGCCAATCCCATGCACGATAAAAAAAGAAAGGGCCTCTTATTGGCTGTCGCTAGCTAACGATAACGAAAACTGTCGCTACCGAGTTATAATGAGTGGCCTAATCTGTAGGCCTATTCTGTACCTCGGTAGCGACAGTTTTGGCTATCGTTAGCTAACGACAGCCAATCGCATGCATGAATCACAGAAGAAAGCGAGCCACTTATTGGCTGTCGTTACGAGTTACAGAATAGGCCTACTGTCACTCGTTATAACTCGGTAGCGACAGTTTTCGTTATCGATAGCTCCCAACAGCCAATCGCATGTACGATAAAAAAAGAAAGGGGGCCTCTTATTGGCTGTCGCTAGCTAACGATAACAAAAACTGTCGCTACCGAGTTATAACGAGTGGCCTAATCGGTAGGCCTATTCTGTACCTCGGTAGCGACAGTTTTGGCTATCGTTAGCTAACGACAGCCAATCGCATGCATGAATCACAGAAGAAAGCGAGCCACTTATTGGCTGTCGTTACGAGTTACAGAATAGGCCTACTGTCACTCGTTATAACTCGGTAGCGACAGTTTTCGTTCTCGATAGCTCCCAACAGCCAATCGCATGCACGATAAAAAAAGAAAGGGGGCCTCTTATTGGCTGTCGCTAGCTAACGATAACAAAAACTGTCGCTACCGAGTTATAACGAGTGGCCTAATCGGTAGGCCTATTCTGTACCTCGGTAGCGACAGTTTTGGCTATCGTTAGCTAACGACAGCCAATCGCATGCATGAATCACAGAAGAAAGCGAGCCACTTATTGGCTGTCGTTACGAGTTACAGAATAGGCCTACTGTCACTCGTTATAACTCGGTAGCGACAGTTTTCGTTCTCGATAGCTCCCAACAGCCAATCGCATGCACGATAAAAAAAGAAAGGGGGCCTCTTATTGGCTGTCGCTAGCTAACGATAACAAAAACTGTCGCTACCGAGTTATAACGAGTTACAGAATAAGCCACCCGTTATAACGCGGTAGCGACAGTTTTCGTTATCGTTAGCTAGCAACAGCCAATCGCATGCACGATAAAAAAAGAACGGGCCTCTTATTGGATGTCGGTAGCTAACAAAAGAAAACTGTCGGTACCGAGAATCTCCACAGCATGTAAGACCGTGCTCGTGAACGACCACAATTCAGAACTCTGGCGGCCGAATCGGCAACTGCAAGCTCAAACTTCAGTGAGCGCTTCCCTTCTTAGTTTCATGTTTTTCTTTCAACTTCACCAAATCTCGCGCCAATTTCCGAAGTGTCATCATCAAAACTTTGGTTATATCTAGCTATCAATGTTGCTCATTATTAGATCTTGGTTTGTCACGACGTTGCTCACTGTGTCATACATCGAAATATGATAAATTTTCATATAAGTGCCTTAGCGTCGAACGAGCTATGACTACTGTGGAGGTCAAGCATGAAACTGAGGAGGGTAAATATGGTCAATCGTTCCATTAATATGCGCCTTATAAAGTTCAAGTGGTAAAATTGCGATAAACACTCTCAATTCGATTTTCGAAGCTTTTTCGTCTGAACTCGAAAGTTCGATTTTGTTTGATTTGCAGTTCGATGTATCTTTCGGCAATTCTTGGAACATCGTAATCTGAACTTTGCGATGAAAGGAAAATGCAGAAAAAGAACATTTTAAGAATGAAGAATTAGCTCGACGTATTTTTTCCATAGACTCCGGGAGATAAGAACGATTTTGTTACGTTTTGATTCACACCCTCTGCCTCATGCACTCCAGCTGGCTGGATGATTGCGCTTTCATCGATCGCTGATTACGCCCATACGTTTTTTCTAGATGCACCGGATAAGGAAAAGATCGTAGCTCTGGTGACCGAACTGCCTATTCTCAATGACCTTTTCGACATCCATTACAAAGTTGGAGAGGGTACTTTCAGTTCGGTTTTCCTGGCAACGCTCAGGTCGTCGGGTGAGAGAAAAAAATTTGCGATCAAGTATCTCACGGCAACTTATCCACCGAGCAGACTGGAGCGTGAATTGAAATGCCTCCAAGAAATTGGGTAAGACTTCCTACTCCAAACTTAAATCGTAGCTCCGAGATTTAATTCTCATTTGCTCTTGTTTCAGGGGAGCTGACAACGTTGTGGGCGTAGAGCTATGTCTGAGAAACGCAGGCTCCGTCGCTATAGTCATGCCCTACATGAGGCACAATAGATTTTCGGTAGGTTGGAATAAAACGTGATTTGCTGGATTAGTTATGGCTAGACTATGAACATAGCAGGGAGTTTCGAAGAAAGGATTCAACTCTTATCCTTGAAACAATTGTATTCGCTAACAAAAGAATTCGTGCCAAATTTGAGTATTCTTATTCAAGTCTATGATGTGGCATTCCATAATTTTTTTCCCATTTGTCATGAAAAATGTTCTCTTTACGATCAATCTCTCCCAAATGCAGCCGAAGAGTCTTACAGCTGATATTTTGTTTGGGTCTTGGTATCAATTTTTTAAGGTAGAACGAGCGTGCGCTCTTAATTTCCATAGATTTTGTTCCAATTTTAACCAGACATTGTTCAGATCATGCATGTTTGAGTGAAATTTCAGAACAGTCGACTATTTAGATTCGAAAATAATGGGTTTTACAATTACAACTTTTAATTACAAATTTTTATTCGGAAGTAATTTTTGATCGAACAAAGTTTTAAAATAGTTACGAATTACCCAACACTTTTATTTGTTACTGAAGATAACATAAACAATATAAAATATTAATATTCATAACGCGAATATTTTTTTTATCATCAAAGATTTTACCTTTAAGAACCCAATAATTATTGTTTTTTTTTCTCGAAATATTGAACAATTCTGTTCTGCGGTCTTGCCAATATGTCTTCTTATTATAGGAAACAAATATATTTTACGGAGCATTACTCTCTTTACTGAACGTTTTTAGCAAAACTGAATAGTAAAGGCAATCCAAACTTTTTTCACTCTTTCCCTAACTAGTTTGCTATCGGGACATAATTTTTTTTTAAATTTACATACAATAGAATGGTACGACGAATTATGTGACCTGACTTTCGGTCAATCTAGACCCTGCAGTGTTAAAGGTTGCAATTTAAAAACCCATTATCTCCCAATCTAAATAGTCGACTGTTCTGAAATGTCACTCAAACATGCATAATGATACGAACAATGTCTGGTTAAAATTTGAACAAAATCTATGGAAATTAAGAACGCGCGCTCGTTCTACCTTACCACACAGGTATTCCTTTGTTTTCCAACAGGTATATATGCATTTGGGTAGGGTTCCGCCCCCCCCCCCCCCACCTTCTCCGATCGAGCTGATATTTACCACAAACATTTTTTTTGATTTTTCGTTTAATTTTAAATTAGATTGTTTTTAAAATTGGTTTCTTTCAGCCGTACAGGGTCTTCCTCTTTTTACGCGCCCCAACCCACCTCAACTTCGTTCTATTTCCCATTCCACATCGGTTCCAACCTTCCGTTTGAAATTTTAAGACAACCTCCAAAGGGATTTTTGGCGGCGCGCAATTCTTTTTGGGTTTGGGTTTGTTTGGGTTTGTTTGTTCGGACAAAACGAAGCAGATATAGACATAGTCGGCGGGTTGAAAAAAATTCAATATTTTGAAAACTATCGCAAGTCACCGAAGACCCCTTTAGGGGCTCAAAATATTAAAAAGAAGATTTGTGCAAAATTTCAGCTCGATCGGATAAGGTTTCGCAACCTTATTCATGCATTTTTTAAATATATCTAATTTGTACAAGAAGAATGATATCAAGATATATAACAAAAATATTCATGCCTAATATCGTTGTTTGGAAGAATGAGAGATGTTAAAACGTTTATTTTTGGGTCATTATTGGAGATGTTAAAATGTAAACATTTTAACATCATTGGAGATGTTAAAATGTTTATTTTTGGGTCACAGGTATTTGGAACAAGAATTTTCTTTCGTTTTCCAACAGGTATACCGGGTTTCCCTCTCATCTCTGCCACCCGAAATAACTCGGTAATTATCGACGTCACAAAAAAATGTTCCAGACAAAAGTTGCACGGTGTGAAGGGAGCCATCAATTGCGACCAATTTTTGTTATTTCGGTGGAGGCGCTGACGCACCGTGAAGGTCACCTTCACTTTTTTTAAATGGAACGGTACATTTTTTTCAACCATCTTGTAAAGCACCTCAAGCCGCATAAAAAACATTAGGGGGTCGAAGTCGTTCAAGGTCATTCAAGGTCACCTATTAAAATGAAATAGAAATCTAAATATCTCGGATCACAACCAAATATTTGGTAGTGACTGATTTGAATGACCTTGAACGACTTCGAACCCCTAATGTTTTACATGCGGCTCGAGGTGGTTCACAAGATGGTTAATAATGTACCATTTCATTTGAAAAAGTGGAGGTGACCGTCACTGTGCGTCAGCGCCCCCACCGAAAAAAAATTGGTTGCATTTGATGGTCCCCTTCACACCGTACAACTTTTGTCTGGAACATTTTGTTGTGACGTCGATAATTACCGAGTTGTTTCGGGTGGCAGAGATAAGAGGGACATCGTGTATATGCATTTTTGAAACATGTAGTTTGCCCCAAAAGAATATCAAGATATATACAAAAATATTCATACCTAATATCGTTGTTTGAAAGAGTAAGAGATGCTAAAATTTTTATTTTACTTTCGACACACCCTAGAAAATATGTGATGTTTGGCTTCTTTCCAACAGGAGTATGTAAAGGGCATGGATGTCGCGGAGCTCAAACGCTATATGAGGGGCTTGTTGATCGCCGTTAGGAAGGTCCACAAATTTGATATAATACACAGAGATATAAAACCCAGCAATTTTCTGTACGATCGAGAACGTGGCAAATATCTATTGGTCGATTTTGGTCTGGCTCAGGAGTACAAGCCCGAAGTAGCACAGTCCCACGATGTGAAATCTCAGCTACCCAATACACAGTCGGTCAAGAGAAAACGCAGCGACGAGGTGAGAACGTTGATGGCCTTCCAAAATTCTTCGCAAATGTCAATTCTTATAATATTATAGACTTTCGTAAGAATGAAATTCAATTAGAGCGGCAGGTTTCGTTATGAGACGAGTGAATGTTACGAATGAAATGTCCTCCAAATGTTTCAGAACAGCCTGAAATGTTCTCTGATGAATTCGAGGAAATCAGCGGAAGAGAAGTGTTATTGCTTTGGTAAACCACGAATTTGTTCACTGTGCCTTGCACGACCGGGACAAACAGCCCCGCGAGCTGGAACTCCGGGTTACAGGGCTCCGGAAGTATTATTAAAGTACCCGTTCCAGACACCAGGTTTGCCTACGACGAATTACGCTATTTTCAGTAGATAAATAGAATCTCAAATGATAGAGAGACATAAAAAAAAGCACTCGTGGGCGCGTTGGACTACACATCACAATTAGGTTTCGTAGATTATTAGATTCCCCATAATTGCGAGTTTTTGAAAATATTTAATTTCAAACGTTTTGCCGATTACTCTATTGTTTATTCAACATAAGGAGTTTACGAACAGCGATAATCAGCTTTTTTACATGCAATGTTTTTGGAATAGTATCGAAAGTATGGCAGATAGAGCCTTGTTAAATTCAAAATCCTTTTCCTTTTTTTTAAACCAATTATCTTGAAGGAACTGCAATCAATGTAATCGAAAGTATTTACTGAACGCTGTTTTTATTCATTATTTCGGTTTTTCTAAACTTGAGGATTATAAGAATAGAGCCCTTTATTTGGTTTAAAAGGCTTATTGCGACTGCGGAAACCTGAATATTAAAATATTTTGGGAGCTTTAATTTTCACTTAAACTTAAGGGGTCTTCTCACTTTAGACGCTAAAAAAGGCTATTTTCATGAATTTTTTTGATCGGTTTATATTATAGATATTGATTTAAAAGTTGTTACACTTAATAAATACACTTTCGAAATACATTTTTAAAAAATTTACAGTATTTATGTAGCCGAAACAAACTTTGAACGCGTTTTTCTCAAAACAACAATTTTTCGACGGCTTGTTGATAAAATATTCGAAACTACTGAACCGATCCTTATAAGGTTTGGCCAAGATTCTTTTTATTATCGTATTTCAATCATCAAAAAAAAAAAGTTTTTTTCCTTTTTTCGATGAATAAGGACATTATTATTGTTAATAACTAATGGAAAAAGAATGTTAAGAAGATGAACTTCTGTCAAGACTAAACTACACTGAATTCGTGTACCAAATTTCAAGTCAATCCATTTATTAGAATGTCGAGAAATCGTGTACGCCGTTTTGAAAAACAGAGTTTAAAAAAAAAGTGTTTGGAGTTTTACTGGCAGTTCTATGGTTGTAATCGTAAGTTTACCTTCAATCAGCGATTTCTGCGCCATATGCTGGACCTTCCTTTTCAAGTTGAGTCGCCTCAAGCGACGAACGATTATTTTTTATTATCACAGTAGCTTAGCTCCTTGAAAACGAAGATTCGTAAAAAAAAACGAGATTAATCGACGGCTATTTCCTTTTCTCGCGAAATTTGTTACTGACCTCGATTCCCATGATTTTTTAATCACTATTTTATCTCGTTGATTTAATCAAATCATATAACTTTGTTAAATCATGTAACCTGTGGCACGAATCTTCACGAATCGCCTTTGTTGATCAATATGAAAATAATGTGACGCGCATAATACAATTCGTTTCAGCAATCGATGTATGGGCCTGCGGAATTATAATGCTGTGCATTTTGAGCGGTACACAGCCATTTTTTTATTGTCCCGACGATTGCACCGCTCTCGCCGAAATCACTACGATATTCGGTTCCGCTAGGATGACTCAATGTGCGAGAAAATTAGGTGAGTATGCGGGATTGGGCGCCACGATGAATTTCTGTAGAAAGCGGCTTGATTTTTTTTATTTACCATTTTTATTCCGTTGTAAAAAAAAACCCAACAACAAACAGGAAAAAAGCTTATATTTAGTGAAAATGTACCGAGCATTGATCTGCCGAGCCTTTGTCAAAAGTTGCAAGCGAGAAACAAAAGTCCAGGTGGCAATGCCCAGAGTGCTTTAAAAGAGGTATCCTTTTTTTGTTGTATTATTTCTTTGCTTTGTTTCCGATTATAGTGCAGTTTTGCTTATTGGAACAACATTAGCGAATTTTCAATAATGGAAGAATTAATTTGTATAATTTTTTGTTTTCATCAAGGAACATTCGGAACAGAAATATCCGCAGGAAGCGTATTGTCTGTTGATTAGACTACTGGACATAGATCACAAAACACGAATAACGGCGGACCAAGCTCTCAACCATCCTTTCCTTAAGTTGTGACGAACCGACGGAAATGCGCCTCTTCCGGTTCGATCTTAAATTAAGCTGCGTATTGTTTTCAATAACGTTTCTCGAACAGGGAAAAAACAGTCAGTCAATAACAAATAAATAATATATATATATTGAATACTTCAAATGCGATTGTAAGTACAATACTTTATGCACAGTAACATAATCAGGTGAGACTGAGATGACAAACCCCAACTATATTCCTCGCAGTGATCCCGGTGCCGAACATCTAATTTTCCATCGATATTGTTATGGTACGCTATGAATTTTGATATTGCGTCGGAAGAAGTTAGACCGAAAAAAAATGCTGTCTTTCTAGACTACACTGCTGTACGGAAATTTCAATTAAGGCACCAACATTGAATGAGACCAAGGTCTCGTTCTTCAGTCTCCAGAAGTTTCACTGACGTCGAATATCCATAAGTGTATATCCATAAGTACGAATATCCATAAGTCGAATATCCATGAGTCGAATTTTCATAAATGAGTATAGAGTAGAAATGAGTGCCAGAAATGGTGGCAGGTAGCGATAAGCGAGTTTGTTCGGGTTCCCTCTATACTCACTTTTCCCCTACCTTCCGCCATTTCTGGCACTCATTTCTACTCTATACCAGGGTTGCGAAATTTGTAATGAAAAAGTAATGCATTATTCATTACTTTTTTAATGGGCAATGAAAGAATATTTCATTACCCATTACATTACATTCAATAATGTAAATAAATTCCATTACGCATTAGATTATATTTTGTAATGTAAAAAATTTCCATTGCTCATTACATTGGAATTTGTAATGTGAAACATTTTCATTACAAAATGCAATAAAATGTGTAATGACAAAATATTTCATTACACATTACATTGTAATGGGTAATGGAAATTTTTTACATTACAAAGTGTAATGTAATGAGTAATGGATTTTTTTTACATTACCAAATATAGGGTAGTGAGTAATGGAATTTGTTCACATTACTAATGTAATGTCAAAAAACTCCATTACTCATTATCTTACATTTTGTAATGTAAGGAAAATCCATTACTCATTACAAAATGTAATGTAATAAGGAATGGAAATTTTTTACATTCCAAATTCCAATGTAATAAGTCATGAAATTTTTTTGCTTTACAAAATTCAATGTAATGAGTAATGGGAATGTTTTACATTACCGAATGTAATGTAATGGGTAATGAAAGTTTTTTTTCATTACAAAATGTAAAGTAATGAGTAATGAAAACGCTAATGCATTACAAAAAGTAATGCATCATTTGCAATCCTGTTCTATACTCACTTACGGATATTCGTACTTGTGGATATTCGACTTATGGATATTCACTTATGGATATTGGCATTTATGGATATTCAGTTATGGAAATACGACTTATGGATATTCTACCCCAATCAAAGTTTACGCTACAGTTCATTCGACGGCGTCCACAAGCGTTTGTGCCTCGGATGCTTCGTTAACCGTAGTTGAATTTTGACCGTTCGTATCTTCGTCTTTTTTCTGAATGAGGTCCCAACTGGCGGCAGATTCAAGCGCAAGATTGGCTATTTTCTTCACGTGAACGTTCTCCACGAGTTCGCTCTTCGTGAGAGCCATGAGAATTTCCATAATGTCCGTATCAATTATTTTCGCAGCAACGTCTTTCGTGCTCTGTATCATGTTGCGAACGATCGTGACGCCTCGGTGCTGAATATCCGGGTTAGGATTAGCCAGCATGAAGTGGAAGGTTTCCAGCCAATTTTTGGCTTCGAGTAGTTTCTCGCAGGCCTTCGTGCTGGCGGAGGTGAGCATGGCGAGGGCACCGGAACCCGCGAGTCTCGTCGGCTCGTCCTCATCCTCGCACAGTATAACGAGATATCTAACGCGATCGTTGTCACCCTCGAAAAATTTCAACGTTTCCTCGGACATCACGAGGTTGTTGATGACCTCCGTCGCGGCTCTCTTCAACATCACGTGCTCGTCGTACATGTATGACTCGATTTTCAGAAAACCACCCTCCTTCAGTATACGTTTTCGCGTGCTTTCCCCGACTCCCGCGATATTACAGAGTGCCATGAGGGCCTCGAAATTCTCGAGAGCCGTGCACTCGGGATCGAGAAGATTCAAGAGTGGCCTTATAACTTCGAGTATACGTTGCCCGGGAAACGCCGTCTCGGGATTTATCGTAATTCCAATGCGAGCGAGTGCTTGGGCGGCCTGTTTCTTTCCCTTAGGTGTGCCGTCAGTCGCGAGAGGCAAGAGAGTTTTCGCACCACCCTGCTGGACAACGATACCGCGAACGTCTTTCACGCTGCATATCGCATTGAATACCCGGGCGATAAGTTCTTTGCTGTTTTGACTGTCGGTCTTGGATAGACACACGAGTGCGGTGGTTACACCGGCGTTCGCGAGTGCCGTCAATCGGCTGGCCACGAAATCGGGATCGTCGAACTCGTGTTCCTCGGGTATATGATGCTTCGCGAATTTCGCAAGCTCTATCATTTCCGGTATTATCTCCTGTTTGTCATAGGCGTTGCAAAGATTCACGAGGGTCGTTATAACGCCGTAAAGAACGGATTTGTCACCGGTTTTCGCGACTTCTATCATCGCTTGAATGGCGGCTTTGTCCTCGATCAATTTTTCCTTCACCTCCGCGTCGAAGGTCAGATAAGAGAGGCCCTCGACCGCCCACTTTCTCATGTCGTTTTGCTTCTTCGGATTAATGAGAAATCTTCGACAGGCCTCGGCTAGTTTCTTGGTCGCGCCGTCCGCGAAAGGACGAATGGTCGCGTCGCTGCCGCCGGAGGAGCCGAGCTTGCAAAGACCGACGAGCGCACGGACGCGTATCCCATCGTCTTTCGACTGATAGAGCTTCTTCAGGATGCTCACGCCTTGTGCTATTATGGCGGTTGCCTTGTCCTTCTTCGAGGCTGCCGCGACTAGACACTCGCAGGCCACCTTCTGCTGCAGCAGGTCGTCCGTACCGGCCATCACGAGTATCATCTGGATTATGCCGTCGCGGGCTATTATCGAGTTTCCCACGTCCAGAGGGCCCAACAACAGAGTCGTTATCGCAACTGTCACGCGTACCTTCGACTCTATGTCCGGCGCGAGCAATTTCTCCTTTATGAACTCGTCGATCGCGTTCATGTATCGCTCTTTCGCCGCGTCGTAGTACATGTTCTCGTAGATACGAGCGAGACAGACGCTCGTCACTGTGCGCGTCGAGGGTGTTATGTTCATCGCCGATTCGTATTTGTACTCCTCGAGCTCGCTCGCCACTTCCATTAGACGCTGCAGGCCTCGAATTTCCACGAGACGCTCCGCCCAGTCCAACGTCGTGTAGTGAATGTTGCGCATTATCAGCTCGATTATTGCGTCACGACCGAGACCGGATACCGTACGGTCGGTGATACTGTAGACGAGACACGTCAGCAGAGTGTCGATCTCTTTCTTGTACTTCGCACAGAGCTCCTTGTTTGGCTTCGTCTCCGGTTTGTTGTCCATTCCGCTGTAGCTGTTCAAAATTGTCTGCAAAGCCAAACGGATCGAGATGCTTCTTAGGCAGGGCGGACGGGGACGGTTGAAAGACGAATGCGGATTGTACGCTTCATTTCTAGTGGCAGGTTGGTGAGAAAGTCTTGCGACCCAAACGACACCGCTTCTTAATAAACATGACGTTTTATTAAGGCGGGATATACGTTTACGACTATGAAAAAATCGATTTTGTTTTTTTTTCTCTTTAAACGATAGAACTATGTATGTAGAATATTTTCCCATAGTTTCAAAGCGCAATTCGAAAAACTTCGAACGTTACAGCCCGTCAACGCTGTGCCTCAGCGCTCGGATTCGGAGCGGGCGTGAACTTCGAACGCGTTTTTCTCAAAACTGCATTATCGGAATTGGCGTGCAGGATTACTCAAAAACTATTAAGCCGATTGAGTTGAAACTTGGTAGAAATATTGATAATATTGGTACCTCCTACTTGACGAGAATTGTTTTTGAAAAAATGGAAAAAAAACTACATTTTTTGGAAAAACAAATGGAACAAATGGAAAAACAAAACCACATTCATAGAAATGTTGCGTGAAATGTTGATTTTTTTGGTAAATGCCTGCCATGTTCTTGAATTTGCATTTTCTTCATTTTAATTACCGTCACATAGAAACTATACATGTTCTAACTGAAAAAATGTCTGAACTTTTTTGCAAATCAAAGTCTACGGGTCTTGATGATGAATTAATTAAAAAAAATTGTTTCGTATGCTTAAATATACTATTAAAGTATACCTAAAGTTTGATAATTGTATAATAATTATTTCTTAGTTTAAAAAATCCCTCGAAACTGCTTATTTTTTTCATGTCTAAATGTATATCCCGCCTTAAGGCGGGAAAGCAGTTTAGATGTCTCAAGAAATCGATTTTTTTAAATTCCATAAATTGTTGGTGAAATTGATCGCTTATTAACCGGTAAGCACGATAAATAATTCATTACTGAATTGAATTTTTTGTTTTCGGTAATTTTGTATCGCGTTTTTCTCGAAACAACTTTTTTAAATTTTTGTACACTCTAGCTCGAAAAGTTTCTAACCTATAATTTTTCTAATGTGATAGTTTCTTTATATAATTACGCTCTATATGAATCTAAATTTGAGGTAATATTATTGTTCCAAGTATATTCTTTATAGCAAAAAAGGTTATGAAATAATGGCAAAAATTGAACTCTTTTGTTTAAACGGGGGGGAAGGGGTTTGCACTTTTGAAAAATCGATTTTTTTCGTCTCTTATAGTTAACCATTTCAAGAATATAATCCCAAAATTTCAAGTCGATCAGAGCAAAACTCTCGAAGTTATTGACTATTCAGTCCCGCTCCTCTAACACTGTAGCTCCGACTTCTCTAAACTTCAAATGCGTCTTTCTCGAAACCACTTTTTCAACGTTCGTCTTCACTGCCATTTGAAAACTATATGACCGATTTATTTCAAACTTGGTACACACTTTCTACATATGAAATACTTCCCCCTGACAGTTAGTTTGAGATTTTTTTTACATGGAGCGGGTTTTCGACCCCCGAAATTGCAGAATTTTTCGTGAAAAATAGCACTTTTCACTTTACACGACCACCAAAAATTTAGAAATGAAAAAAATTATCACAGACCGTTAGGGGAGAGGATTTGATGATACTTTGACCAAATTTTAATGGTACTTGATTTCAGATAATTTCTAGCTGAGATACAGTAAACACCGCAAATCGTGTTTTTCCAAGGGCGTTCTTGGAAAAGCTTTGTCACCGGCTTGTTTGTGGATATTTTCGCGGACAAATTTCACGGAATGTTCTTGAAATGACACTTAACAATGTACAAAAGGTTTCAATAAATTTACTCTATCCATATAGATGAAAAAAAAATAGCAAAAAAGTGTTTATTTATCACGCGGGAACCCCTCCCCATCCCTTAAACACCTCTAAAAAAAGTAGTTTTCAATTTTTTGGTCAGAGTTAGATTTATATATAAGAAAAGCATGTTCCTAAAGTAATCTTCAAACCGTATTGATTTCTGATGGAAACTGTGGAGTCCAGAGTGTACCCAAACAGCAAAGTCTGATGGTGACCTTCGATGGGCGGCAGGTTATATGTTCGATATTTTCAGAGGAAATGCTTCGAGAAAATTTAAATATTTGCTTGAAAATATGTATAAAATATTCCTTGTAAAAAAAATCATAAAAATCACAAAAAAAACATACTCCTAAACTGGTTTTCCGCCTTAAGATAAGATTAATTTATAACATAGTCTCCCTCTTTATCTATAGATCATGTTCAACGCTCCGGTAAACTTTGAATGCCAGCAGTCCAGAAATCCTCAGGTTCGCGAATTGAGAAAAACTCATTGACGGTGCTTTGAAGATCCGTTTGAAGATCAAATTGTTTATTACGTAAATAGTTTTTCAAAGCCCGAAATAAATGAAAAATCCGACGGAACTAAGTCCGGTGAGTATCGTGGATATAGTAGTACTTCCCATTCTAATTCTGAAATAGTTTTTTCCGTGATTTTAGCTACGTGGGGCCGAGCGTTGTCGCGAAAGTGCCGAAATTGTCGACGTTTACGACGTTTTTGTTTAATAATTTCAGATAGCTTCTGTAATTGTGTAGAGTAGATCTTGGCATTTATTGTGGTGTTAGGCGGAAGCTCATAACGTGCTAAGAAAAATATTCAACCGAATACTTTAGTGTCGCAAAACTTTCCTACCAACCTAATACTTTGACTTTTGATTCTTCAATTCTGATAGCGTTGAAGTTTGCATCGTTAGAACGAAATGAAAATTCTTCCGATTCCTCATTTCCGTCATTATCAAAAATCGTATTTTGCAAATTTGTTTCTAGATCGCTAAATGAGGACCCTAAAAAAATATTTGCGTGATTTTCGTAGCTCAAAACTGCCCAAGGAAGTTAGGGAAATGAAAAGAAAACAATTTCCGTCCCATTTCAACGATGCAAACTGCAATTTTATCAATTCTAAGTATTTTACCTGCAGACAGTGTTGAGCGGACGTTACTCTGTCCTCGTTTTTGCTATTGAGCATCTCCAGCAACCATGGCACTCCAATGTCCATCATTATCTTCTGCGTTCGTTCCGCTTGACCCTTGCACAGTTCGGCGATTATTCTTATAGCCGGAATGGTATACTCGTCGCGATGTTTCTCCAGTTTGAATACTTTTATCAATTTTTGGATAATTCCTTCTTTGTACATGACGTGGGCCCCGGCGTTTTCCCGCGACAGTACCAACAGATTGTTCATTGCAGTTTCCCTGCGCTCCTTGTCGATTTGAACGTCAAAGGCAAGCTCCAACATCTGCGCCACCTTGGCGCTCACTAGGGAACTTTGTTTGTGACGTTCTTGAACGATGTCGTGCAGTCTCGCGAGAATCGGCTGAATTGCTCTGTTGGACGGGTCCACATTGACGATGTACCTCGCGTCTCTGTAAGCCTCCTCGAACCGCTCCAATGCCTCCAGAGCCTGACATCTTCGATACAAGGCCTTCGGATCGCTGGGACAGATCTTGAGAGCCTCGTCGCAGTCCAAGATCGCATTGCTGTATTCTTTCCGCTTCAGATATACAGCGGCTCGATTTTTGTAAAATACACTCTTCTCCGCGTTGTCCTCGGTTGCGAGCTTCAAAGCATCGGTGTAAAGGGCCAGAGCTTCGCTCCAATTGCCCTTCTGAAACTCTTCGTTTCCCTTCTCCTTCAGTTCTTGCGGCGACAAAGTTGATTTAGTCATTGTCCTTTTCTCAAGACTCTGCGAATAGAAATTACGTTGGTCAGCAAAATACATATATCCGTTTTTTCTTGGTAGTTCTTAAAAATAATACTGTCCGTTAGAAATTTGCTTCGTCGTAAACTTCTTCTGATTTTACGGTATGTATTTTTTTCATTTTCTGAGAAAGTTATATCTGGAATCTTACTTTTGTGTATCCCCTAGAAACGTTTGCAATGACTTTGCGCGCACTCTAAACTCTTGAGATATTTCATACATTTTTGGCAAATTTTTGTGTTTTATGATTTTTTAATGATTTTTACAGTTTTATGAAAAACTGAGAAACCCTTTTGTGTTTTTGGTTTTTTTCGACATATATGAATTCTATCTATCGCCGTAAGAGGGATAAATCCCCCTTAAGGTTTGCCTTTCGCTGAGGACTGTATTATGTGGAGGCATAGGCAGGGCCCTTCTGAGTTGTTGGTAAATTACAGTGGCGCTTGATAAAAATAAGTCTCAATTGTTTATTACACCCAATGATAGACTGGAATAAAAAAATTCGCACCAATTTGGAAGATTTAGACATTTTTACATTTTCTCCGAAAAGTACAACGTCGAAGTTTGCATCGCTTGAATGCAACAATTTTTTTGTCATTTACCATTCCTTCATTTTCGTGCTGCTTATTTTGCGAATCGTAATCGTAAATCTCTAATAAGAATACATAAAAACATTTCGGTTATATTTGCAGTTAAAAAAAATTCAACCAATTGAAACGAATTGATATTTGTTGCGTTCCAGCGATGCAAACTTCAACATCATCGAAAAGTTGCGGCTACGAAAATTCTTCTGCTAGTCACATTTTTCTAAGTATTATCATTAATATTTCTTACAAATATTCGGTGACCTGTTTTTATTGTCGTTACAGAATCGTTGGAAATTTTTCCATGCGTGGAGCAGTTCATATCAGGCATCTACAGTTACTTAGTATATAAATTTTAAATAGAAATGTGGCCTGCGTGTCATCTTTATAAAGCGCTGTATAAGTGAGACAATTTTTAGTCACAATATTGCGTTAAGTTTAATAATTTGGCTTGAAATTTTACCAGTATACTGGAATGTATTTTTACTTCGTTGTAGATGAAAATCAGTTCATTGTTAAATATTCTAGTTCCTGAAAAGAATACCTTGAATTTCTCAGTCGGTAATATTCTGCGAAGCAGCGTAGTTCCTGAGACTGTTATCGTAATGATTAAGTCTTCAATAATTCATAATCTGAGTATCTTATTATCGCATTTAGTTGTTATTTGGAATTAATTTTTTAGTATAATTCCCAATAATGCCAAGTTTTGTTCATTGATATTATGTAGCAATGTTCATCAGCAACCATTAGAAATTCATTTATAAACTCCCACTACATAAATTTCATTGAAAGTGATAATTTCAGTATAACTAAACTGTTTTAAGCCGTCATGAATTTCGAGACTGTCTTCATTTCTCACAAATTAAATTTGAAGTGTTAAAACCGGAAATAATTCAATTAGTATAGAATACTTGCGAGGATTCGATAAACGGGTTCAATGCTTCTTGAGATTCTTACTTGACGGCTATTGTTGAGAAAATTATACGTATCGCACTTTGGTGAAGACTTGACAATGTATTTACCGTTGTATTATCACGAACAACCTGATCGTGCGTGTGATAAAAATATGACTGAGGAATACGCCAGTGCTGTACCGCTTTAAAAAGGGAATTGAAAGAAAACTCTAGATCGTGCTCGTAAACGAATAGAAAGTCTATTTTTAACCGTGCAGTCGAAAGAAAATGCCAAAAAGATGCGTGATTAAAAATAGAATGCACATCTTGTACATCGAGTGTCCATAGTGCGGTCCGTTTGCGGCCAGTTAAAAAGCTCGTTGGTAAAACAAGAGTTTCGTGTCTAACCAATTCGCGTACTTAAAATAGAATTTAAATGTTAACTATCGATGAGTAAACAATAGTAAAAACTTTTATTTTTTGAAATTGTGTTAAAAAAACTGTATATAGTATATTCTGATGGTATGAAAATAGCAATTTCGTTTGACAAAGTCTTACAGCGCCACTGAACACTGTCAATGGAAACCCATAAGCGTAGGAATTATTAGGCTCTGTTGATATCTCAAGTTCGGTGCACTTTCATATCTGCATGAGCTCCTATTGTTTGCTCGGAAGGTAATCGGTCTAGAAGAAACTTGGTCGTAGGATTTTTGCCGACCGAACATCTGATACATGTCCTCAAGGAGGTTCGATACCAAAATCGAAATGCTTGTAGACGATTCAAATTTATATCACTGACGGATTAAGGGGAGATATACACCTAGATGGTCGAGGTCGAGGATTTAGAAGCTATGAACATTCCGTCGACCGTAGAAGACCTACACTATGGGCCTGGTATCGATGATTCCATGTAAGTTGACAAATTTCATGATTTATTTATTCCCAAATT
The DNA here is from genome assembly GCA_963210295.1 of Ophion ellenae. NCBI lineage: Eukaryota > Metazoa > Arthropoda > Insecta > Hymenoptera > Ichneumonidae > Ophion > Ophion ellenae. The sequence goes on along the minus strand of OY723387.1, from coordinate 37,897,248 downwards.
TTCAAACGCGTTTTTCTCAAAACCACGTTTTTGAAATCGGTACGGAAAATTTCTCGAAAACCAATGAACCGATTGCCTTGAGGTTTTTTGTGGTTATTGTATACACCATTATCTAGTACTTGTCATAGGATTTTTTTTCCGTTACTTAGTTTTTGTTTTATAGGCAAAATAATAACTAATTTTTGGCCCAAAAATCACTATTTATGTTCAAACGGCCGCCTTTTTATCATAAATCGATATTTTCAAAATCGGCTATGACAAGTACTAGATTATAGTATCTAATTTAATAATCTTTTTGGTTTTTTTTAGATGATTTTCGAAGAAACGCCAGTGGGTACCGTATACGCAGATTTTTTACGACGCTCCAAGGATCATACAATATCCTTGTATATTTTTGATATTTTTAAATAAAGAAAATTAAACATATTTTTAAATGTATATACTTTTAGATAATTAAAACCCCGATCCGAAGTTTTAAATAGTTTTCCTTGAAAAAAATTCACAAAAATGACTTTTTTTCGGCTCCTAGGTGTATATCTCCCCTTAATTCAGGATGCATTAATTGTCCGAAAATTCATCCGTTTCACAACATAGTTTTGGAGAATTTTATGTATAAGTTGAACCTTTATCCATTTGTTCAAGTTGAACCTTTATCCATAATACACATGGCAACTCGTAAACACTAGTTACATGGTTGTAAGGGCTAAAATAATGCTTCGATTTAAATGGAAAACTGAGCAAACAGTAATTATAGTGTCGGCTAAACTATAGTTCGTACTTCGAAAAAAAACAAGTGAGTTTTTTTCGGACTGTGACTTGGGATCTCTTTTCGCAAGTTTTAACCAAGTCTTCCTCATATTTATATCAATTGGCATTTTAATCCACAGTTTTCCCGGTGTTTTTACACTGGTATTCTTACATTTAGGAACAACACAGCAATGATAGGAATATTTGTGTAACTCACTTTTAGGCGCGGCGTCGATGTATACTATGCAAGTGACGTCACGAACCGAAGCAGCATGGCGGCTAGCGTTTTCGCGCGGAAATTTGAAATGTAAAATTTAAATGCTTTTTTATGGCACTTATCGATTTCATAAAATAGGAATAAAAATTCTAGTAGTTTATTACCACTAAAGGATCAAATTGAGACAACTTTCAAAAAAGTATGTAATACCGTATTGTAAATTTCATAAAAACGGTATAGACAATCGATTTACAATTTGGAGGGTGCATTCAGTATATAACAAAGTATTTTACTGTATAAATTTGAATCAAATGGTAAGATTTCGTCAATTGCCGCGAATACTCCTTAATAGAAGATCTGTGAAGCGCAAAGATGCTAAATATTTTCCGTTTGGTAATCCTTCAAATCGAATAGTTGCGTACTTTATCGAATCGTGAATACGGATGTAGCGCCGCTCACGATTACATCGCGAACCCGCATGTCGTAGGAATTATTGGGATGCTGTTCTCGCAGCTCGGAGTCCACACAGTGCCGGAACGCAAGCCGTTAAATAACAATTCAGCAGGTCAAAACCTAATAAACCCTCCGCAATTAAAAAAAGTCCATTATTTTCGTAAAAGTGCGTCACCCATGATCACTTGATGCCCGTTTCGACAAATTGCCCATAAACGTGTATATTTTTACGTTCCACTGTTGAATAAATCCAAACACATGCCAACGAAAAGTGTCCTAACCTAAAAGTGGAGAAGATTATAAAGCAAGGACTTTTCAACAAAAAACCAAGTAGAGCTGTGGAACGAGAATGAGTTCCCAGCAAAGTCCCGCGGCACTGCAGGCGGGTGTCGATCGCGAAAAAGTTTATACGTGGATCATAGAACTGTCGAATCCCGAGACACGCGAGAATGCGCTTCTGGAACTTAGCAAAAAGCGCGAAGTCGTGCCGGATCTTGCGCCGATGCTTTGGCACTCTTTCGGCACGGCTGCCTCTCTCCTCCAGGAAATCATAAATATTTATCCGGCCATTAATCCAGCAACCCTCACCGCTTATCAGAGCAACAGGGTTTGCAACGCTCTCGCGCTGTTGCAATGCGTCGCCAGTCATCCCGAAACACGATCGGCATTTTTGCAGGTCATTTGAGTAACTGAGTATTATAAAGTTTATCATTCAATGATCTTTGGACGATCCAACACGACTATTCATCGCAGTACTCATTTTTCATCTGTACATTGGTTTATCCTTCGATGTACATACCCGTCGACAAAATGTCACAGCGTACACAGGGTCAGCATGACGTTGATGTCTGCACCGTTGGAATGCAACGAAAATGGATTTTTTGTAAATTTTCCAAATTTCCATTGATGGAGTTGAGCTCCAAAAAGGACGCAAACATTTTTTAGGATTTTTATTTAGCGATCTACAACAAAATTGCAAATATGATCTTGGATGATAATGAGAACAAGAAAATGAAAAAAGAATTCGTTGCGTTCCAACGATGCAAACTTCAATCCTATGGGTCAACTTGACCGAGACTTATATTCAACAAAAATTCTAAAAAATTACGCACTTTTTTAATCAGAAATGTACACGTGGTTTGTTTACCAAATATATTCGACTTTGAGGTTAGACAGTTAAAAATTCAATATTTTTTTGTAAATATTTTTCTTTCAAGCTCAAAGCTTTGTAAAACATGAGTGAAGTTTTCAGGCCTAAATGAACTGATGTAGACTGGAAGAGTTACTTATCCCAGAAACATTTGATACAAGGCAGAAGACATTTTATGTCATGCCGATCATGATGTCCCGTAATAATGAGATTGAAGTTCACATAGTTGGAATGCAATTAAAATTTGTTTTAATTGCTTAAATTTTGATTGGCCCGTTTGAGCTACAAAATTTCATTCTTATTTAGAGATCCACAATCTAAATCGACATGAAAATATTTTAGGGATAATGAAAATGAGGAAATAAAATTATCAAAAAGAAGTTTCATTATGATATTGACGTTTGCATTGTTGGAACTCACCAAAAGTTCGGAAGCTCAATTTTTTAGGCACATTTAGCCCTCTAAACTATCCAAATGTTTTTCCGGATCCTTTCTGGAGATCTTTAGTCTAAACATGTAAGAAAATATCCTGCATGATGAAAATGAGGAAATTAAGGAATCATCACAGTGTAACGGGTCGAAAAATAGCTGATTCTAGCGATTATTTTTTCAATGGTTAAAATACGTTAGTCTGATTTTTTTATGTCAAATCAAAGCACTCGTGAAGAACAGAAAATAAATTTTTAATCGTTTATTTGTTTTTTTTTTCCATTTTTATCAACTGTTGAAAATGTCTTAAAAAAAGGCGTCCTCACGGTGTACACGGTTGTGACTGTAAACATTATTTGAAACAAAATTTGTAAAACGATTATTTATCAGTATGAAAGCCGCTGTCTTGCGATGGGATTTTTTTTTCTTCAAAATTCATAAAATGGCGGCGGTTTGAAAAAAAAAGTATCGAATTGAGCATATTTTGTCGGCAGTTTTTCGTTTAAAAAAATATAAAGATTTCAAAAAAAGCATCCATGGCAAGATAGAGAATGCCGTGAAGAATGTTGTGTCAAAGTTCGACACGTATAGCTTGAAAACTCTTTCTCTGAGAGTGTACACCCTTTTTAAAAATGATATTTTGAGATAAACGTGTTTAAAGTTTCGAGTGCGGAATTTCCATATAAATTGTCTACAATTAATCGGTGATGCCAGGTCCATGTTTATGACCGTCTATACTACCGGATAATGCAAAAAAAAGATTTTCTGAAAATTTTACACTGTGATGATCACTTGAAAAAATTAAAAAGAATTTTTGTTGCATTCCGACGATGCAAAATTTAACAGCGTTTTTCATTGCATACCAACGATTCAACACCATCCATAATATCATTTTCTACAATTACTGCTCATAGTAATTGTTATCTTCATCGGAGTTTGATCAATGCATAGAGATGTCTACTATTTTAAGATGTTCGTAATAAATTTATTGTATCATGACAAAGTGTTGGTAACTCCAAAATGCATCAATGAAATTCATAACTTGCATTCAAGAATGTATTTGTAGCGCAAAATAGTTTTAATGTATGCACATTTGGATATCACAATATCTTCCACCTGTAATGTTTTGTTATAACATATTTTTCGATAATCATTTAGATATCGAACATCCTGATGATTTTGAAGTTTGCATCGTTGGAAAGTAGCGAAAATTCCTTTCGTTTTTTGAATTTCTTTATTTATATAGTAATATGGTGTTAAAGTTTGCATCGTTGGAACGCAACGAAAGTTCCGTTTTGCATTTTATTTTCTATTTTTTTCTTCTTATAGGCGATCTTTTTTGGTAGATTCATCATATACATCGCTAAATAAAAGCCTTAAAAAATAATTGAATAACTTTTGTCGGTGAAGTGTGCCAAATTAAATTAAATTCGTTGCAGTCCAACGATGCAAACTTCAGCATCGTTATAGTAATGTCAAATCCTTTTTTGCAGTGGTTGATTACAAATGTATAATAAGAATTTTTTAAAATGTTTTGGTGACTTGGGTGTCACCTAAATGTACTGACGAAGATACGAGAATACGAAAAAAAATTTCGTTACTTTCCAACGATGCAAACTTTAGTCACATACATCCTGATATGATTATTTGTGGATTTATGCCATTTTATCGTTTCGGCAATGGTCACAAACAATTACCAGAGACACATCCTCGAAGCGTCGATTTTGAATGTACTTCTTTCTGCAGGCTCATGTACCGCTGTTCCTATACCCGTTTCTCCATACGGTAAGCAAAACGAGGCCCTTCGAGTACTTGCGTCTAACAAGTTTGGGTGTGATCGGAGCATTGGTGAAGACGGACGAGCAAGAGGTCATCACATTTTTACTGACCACGGAGATCATACCTCTCTGCTTGAGAATAATGGAGAGCGGCTCGGAGCTCAGTAAAACCGTAGCAACATTCATACTGCAAAAGATTCTTCTGGATGACAGTGGATTGTCTTACATCTGTCAGACTTACGACAGATTCAGTCACGTCGCTATGATTCTTGGAAAGATGGTTCTCTCTCTCGCCAAAGATCCTTCCGCTAGGCTACTCAAGCACGTAGTGCGTTGTTATCTGAGGCTCTCTGACAATCCTAGGTGAGCCATTGAAGTATTGTGTTCACAATGGCTTCGAAACAAAAGCTACTATCGATCAGATCTTTGAATGTCCCGTTTTCTTTTTTTATTTCTTTCTAAAACGAATAAAGCAGGCTCTTCTCCGATGCAAAATCGTTTGTTGGTCATGAATTTGGGACAAAAAAGTCCCATTCTTCGCCAGGTCTTGTTTAGCCTTAGATCAATTTTTCAAATATAAACCTTCGCTGGACCAAGCGGTTTGGTCCGATCGAGTTCTACCTGAAAAATTCGTAATCAGCAAACGATTTTTCAAGTCCCATTCTCGTCCAGGCCTTATTTAGCCCGACGGATCTGTTTTCGTAACCCTTGATAGTTTCGTTTGTTGTATGTACGGTAGAACCTCGATCATCCGAACTAATTCGGACCGGACATAGTTCGGATAATCGAAAATATATCTCGGATTTCTTGGAAAATCAACTAATATAATATAAATAGTATCGAAAATTCCCTTTATTAATTCAACGATCCTAAATTCTTTATTTGATAGCAATTAACAATGAATCAAGTTTCAATTTTTATATCACCACTACTTATGCAGTTAAATCCCAATTGCGGCTTGAAATGATGATCGATTTTTGGCTGTCTCATAGTAGTTGCCCGATTCTTGGCCGCTAAGTCTCGAATTCGTTCCAAGAACAGCAGCTGTGTGGGAATATTTTCTGGTTGGGTTTCAAACCATTCTAGGGCGGTTTCTCGTATACACATACAACGTATATACGATCTGATGTGCGAAGTTACATATAAGCAATAATGCATTTTGAAAATATCTCGAAGCGTTAGGAAACAGCTCTATTAGAGAAAAAGAGGGGGATACCGTAGGGCGATATCTTAACTGAAAAAAAGACCATCATTGAGTTCGGATAATCGAGGTTTTACTGTATTTTAATATACATTTTGTCCACACATTTTTTTCCTCGTAAGGAGGTAATGATATTGTATAGTGAAGAATAATAGTGACATACTGTAAAGAATAATAGTAGAAATTACAAGTCCTATTGCATTAAATGAGCAAGAGTGGTATGTTTAGATATTTTCCTATATTTATAAGTCGCATCTTTAAAACTGTCGTAAACATTTTAAGGCTTTAGGCCACAGTAGCGGGTATAAAATCATGTGCGAATTTAACAATATTTTTTCGTATGAAAAAGTGATTTACTCATAAAATTAATTACACACTATTTAGTATGAATATCAAGCTGTTAGAATATATATATATATTTTTTTTGAATGTACAAAATGGCCGACTACTAATATTTTCTTTTATCATCTTTTTTTAGGCGGTCCGCGGCGTGACATTTAGCATCCACATTTTTTTACCTAGAACAAAAAACAAAAATTCTCGTCAATCTACATTAGAAATACCTAGAGAAGTGCGTACGGAATTTTAAAAATATTGTTTTATTCAAAAGTTGTAGGTATTTCAACTTAAGAAATGAATTTTCAGTGAAAAATTTCGTTATAACTGCTCATAAACTGCTCATGAAATGAAAAGTTTTCGATTAATCAGAAATTCCGTACGTAATTCTCTGCGAAATGCAATTAGGAACATAACTTTTAAATTTGAAGTAGATCGGGTGAAAAATGTTGAAGTTATTTGTCACGCCAATTGGAAAAAAGCTGTGTCGAGAAGTTTGGTGTAGTCGGCCATTCTGTACATCGAAAAAAGAATATATATTTTCCAACAGTTTGATATTCATACTAAATAGATGTATAATTAATTTTATGAGTAAATCACTTTTTCGTACGAAAAAAATGGTTAAATTCGCACATGATTTTATACCCGTTACTGTGGCTTAAGGCCTTAAGGAAATGGAGGTTGATCAAAAGTTTTCAGGTGCCAAACAGACGATAAGCTGGGCCTTGACCTTGGAAAAACTCATTGAGGAGTTCAAATAATAGATTGCTTTCAACAACCTAATACTCAACTGACAATCAAATAAATTTCTCTCCGATTTCCTTTACTTTGCAAATCTTGATGATTTTGACTTAGTATTAGTCTTCGGAAAGTTAATTTTTTAGACATTTTTTACGCATCGCCTTACCAGTCCTTCAGATACTTTTCTGTTTCGAACTTTTTTCCCGTTTTTTCCCATTAACGTTTGTTTTATTTTTTACGACAACCAAGCAAGTCTCCGCGTCATGAACGTAACTACCGTTTTTGTCGACAGAGCTCTCTTAGCGCTGAGACAGTGTTTGCCAGATCAATTGAGGGATAACACTTTCGCGACGTGTCTTCAAGACGACAAATCTACGAAGCATTGGCTGAACCAATTATTGAAGAATCTCGAGACGGGACCGCAGCAGGGACCGCCGAGTCAACCCGGCCAACCCGATCCGAGAACGATCGGTATGTCGCCTCTCACGTCGTAGGCCTCGTTTCTTCGCATCTCGGAATTCCAAATTAAAATGCATCCATGATATACTCATGACACACGAGGAAAAAAGAGAGAGAGAGTGAGTGAGATCGATGCGACGAAAACGCGGGAAAGTTGGTCGTTCGTGGTCGAAGATTTTACTCGTGATTTAAACACCTCGTGGTTTAAGGTACTTACGTATTGTGTACGCGGAACAAAAAAAGAAACGTACGCCCTACAAATGTTGTATACTTGAGATTGTAAAAAAAACAGGCTTTTTCGCCTATCCTATGTTTTATATGGTTCTATCCTATACATACATACGTACAAACATATATATGTATATATTGCTGCATAATATGTTTATGAAAAGTTGAATAATGATCAGCAACCTGTTGGAGGTGTTCGAGTATCGCGTTGGGCGGCGGTGATGAAAAGAAAAGCGCCAAACTTCTACCCGTTAGAGAGACACGTATCGTTTCTTACGAAAAAAAAGGAAGTCTTTGCTTATTCATTCTCGGATTTCTCTATTATCAATTATCGTTCAACCGTGGCCTACGCCATTTGACACTAACGTTGTATTCGATTTTCTGAATGATTTCTTCGGTGGATTGCGCGAAGTATACGACAAGAGATAAACGTTGGTAGTCCAGAAGCTAGAGATTACGGTTGCCCCTTCAGTTTTTATCAAATTTATTCCCCAATTGCTGCCGATGCAAAATAATCCACTTTTCCGCGAAGAGTGAGTACGCAATGGCAAATACACGATCGTCTCTACGAAGCAATTGATGAAAAGAAAATGAACAACCAATGGATCTTTTTTTTTGTTCTCAATTAACGAGATTGCGCACGGGATTCTCTACTCCGCATCGGAATAATCTCAACAGACTCTCGTCGAGCCTGCTAAATATGTCCAAAGCTATTTTGTGTATACATTCGGTGTGCGTTTGCGCGTATACGTATTTCCGGTTGTACGCGCATGGGCACGAAAAACAAAAACATGTCAGGCGATTCCTTCGACGCTCTGTAAATAATCCGCTGTTAGGAAACGGAGGAAAAAAGCTTCGTCGAGCCTGCGACCTACCTTTAAATATGCACATACGAGTCAATCGCTAATTCTAAGTTTTATCTAGTTCATGAGAGAAGGAACAAAAAGTAATGGAGAACAAAAGTTTGCTTGTCTTGAATCCCAATGATTTATCGGTCAATCGTGAGCGAATATGTTTTTCACATTTGTATCGTTTGTAAATTTAGAGTAATTATGTATTCTTCGTACTTTCCAATTGTATCGGCGAAAGGTCGCTGTTCCGGCTCGAGTTAACAAAAAACGATAAATGAATAACAACAGAAATCTTGTTGCGTTTGTTTTCAACGAGTTTCCAAGACCGAGAGGATCGGGGGATAGTACGATATTCGTGGCGCCAAGTTTTGACCATTGATTTTTGATATTCTAAAAGACATAATGAGAATTTCAAGAATAACTAAATTTGCCGTTTCGGCTTCCTTAAGAAAATATCAGCGCTTTCAGCGGTAATGGGAAATTAAAGTTCAACCATTTTCTTTTTAGTGCAATATCTTTGCTTCATCGCTAATAATGGAAAACCGACCGGGCGAGCTTGTTTGGGTTTGTTTCGAGATCCACTATTAAGGGCATGTACAAGGTCAACATAACCTCACAAATTTTTTAACTGTGTTTTCTCTTGGATGGTTGAATTTTTAAGGAAAAACAAAGCATTAGGCTCTGGAGAATTCCCTGACGCAGAGCTTGATGATTTCTTTTTGCCTTAAATATTATTCATCTCTGAGAAATCTCTGTTCGAAAATTTCAGCTATCTCTCTCGCACTCATATATCACGTGGTACATCTTCTACTTCGCCCAGCCTCCTGACACTGGCCTACTATTCCTATACGATAAACGAAAACGCGTTTTGTCCGGGCTTTTTAGTTCTTAAAAGCGCCACTACCTAGCGTTGGCTGTTACGTGACAGGCGTCGGCTCTAAATATTCCGATCAGCTGAACGATTCTATACTTTCGTTTCGTGCTGTTATCGTTATTGCGATAACAGCACGTACTGTTACAGCGATAACAGGATCCATCATACACGCGAATGATGGTTTTCGTAAAGTTATCTACACTAAACTTTTATTCATGTGAAATATTCGAAACACCGGTGCAACGTATATATATATGCATGCCTGTCACACGACTACTAGCGCCACAGTGCGGAAAGGACATTTTGCGAACAGCATTTATCTACCAGTGTCAGCCCCCTGACTTCGCCTTAAGACGGAATGACACCTCATCGCGGTCGGTATGGTAGAACAATTGTAGATACCCAAAAATCTCCGAAACGACTCTTCAGATCCCGTCGAAACTTTGCCAAACGACGTCAAATAGATAGACGAACAGCTGTCTGGCCCCCAAATTTTCTGAATTTGAGAAAAAAAATGTAGATTGGCTTGTGATAAGTCAATCTACTTTTTCTACCATACCGACCGCGATGAGGTGTCATTCCGTCTTAAGGCCTGGTAGCCACTTTGGAGCCTCATAAGTTCGAAGAGGGATGAACAGTATACATTTTATCTTTCTTCGGACTCCTGGCGATTGAAAGTACTACTTTACTCTCTGTCTAGACGCATCTACAGGCGAGGAAAACATGGTACAGTAAACTCTCCCTCACTCAACGCTCTGTAGTAGACAATTTCTCCTTAATTCTCTCTGTCGGTAACACAACGAACATAGAAGCGTTACCCTTACTTTCCTTTATTTATGGAAAGGCGCGGGGGGTGCGATCATAACCTCACTTTCAGTATTAAACTTTCCACTTCGTAATTCCAAAAGTCATGAAGAACATGAACGAAAAAAGAAAAGCGAAAAGTACCGTTTTCAATTATTGGGAGTACAAATAAGTCTCCGCCATTTGACAAAAGATGGCCCCACCAGGAGGTTATGGTTGAAATTGTCAGATGTAAAACGTCATATGGTAAGGTTGGACATCTGGCAAGACCATAACCTTGAAATATTAGCGTTTGTAATATATAATATGTTTCGTGTGTAAATGTCGTGTGTAATGTTTGTAATACATAATTTGTTTCGTGTGTAAATGTCGAGTTTTGAGCCGAATAAGCGTAATTTGTGGGAACTCTTGCGTTAGGCATGCATCTCCCTCCAACAATGCTTCCAATTCCGCGTCTTCGTTTCGGCCTTCCGCTACGTTCTTTGTCTTCGACGTCAAACTCACCGTTCTTAATCTTTTGAAACCACTCACGACAACTTCTCTGCCTTCTGCCTTGTTGGGCCAAAAAATGTTCGATTTTTCACCAATTTTTTATGCGAAAAGTATTAAATATAGAATGTTGATATTTGGTTTGCTGACTAAGCGGTCTTTATTGAACATCAAAATATTTTATAAAGTTTGGCAAAACATGGTGGTGGGAGCGTCCCGGACAGGTGATCCGAAGCAAAAAAATCAAACATATTTTTACTTTGTACAATATTGTGTAAGTTGACCTAGAATCAAGAAGAAAAATTGAAAAATAAAAAAATAGTGAGCCAAAAAGTGCGAAATTTTTTGGGAAAAAAACATACTTCCTTCCTATCGCACACTATTTTCTTCTTTTTCAATTTTTCTTCTTGGTTCTAGGTCAACTTATACACAATATTGTACAAAGTAAAAATATGTTTGATTTTTTTGCTTCAGATCACCTGTCCGGGACTTAGGACTTCCGGAAGCGAAGAATGTCATCGCCCGCGCACCGACATACGTGGCTCCACCCACTCCCGCCACCATATTTTGTCAAACTTTATAAAATATTTTGATGTTCAATAAAGACCGCTTAGTCGACATACCAAATATAAACATTCTATATTTAATACTTTTCGCATAAAAAAATTTGTAAAGAATCGACGATTTTTCGGCCCATCAAGGCAGAGACTTCCCTTAAAGCAGCCTCGCCATATGCTTCTACAAGCAATCGATGCGCCTCAGCTGCAGATTTCTTCAAATCAAAGAAGTAAAGCAAAGTTATAACGTTCCCGCAAACGACACTTATTCGGCTCAAAGCTCGATATTTTCGCACGAAAAAAATTATGTGATGTTGATACAAAATCGCTAATATTTCACGGTTATGATCTTGCCAGATGTCCAACCTTACAATATGACGTTTTACATCTGACAATTTTAACAATAACTTTCTGGTGGGGCCATCTTTTGTCAAACGGTGGAGACTTATTTGTACTCCCAATAAAAAGTATTCTAATCTGAAATAACCTAGTAAAAATAACATCTGACAATTGAACATTTATCCTAACCTAACTATACGCCCGCCACACTACGTCGCTCGGTAGCTCGCGGTGGGTGACGCTGTCTAGCACGCCACTCTCTAGTACCACGGTTATTCAGTCCCGAGAGCGTTGAGTTAAGGAGAGTTCACTGTAGTGGTATAGAAAACACATTTTTGGCTTTTCAGACACTGCTTAAAATATACATTTTCAATTTACCCCGCTCGATTTTCATCATTAGTGATGAAATAAAAGTATCTTTGCAATTACCAAAGACATTTTCAAATTCGAAAAAATCGTCATTTTTAATAGCTAACGAAAAATTCTAATTTTAACGCAAAATAATCGACACATCAATTTTTACCACTCTACAAATTGTGTTTATTTTGACTTGATAACCCAAAATTCACCATCAAATTGTGGCGCCACGGAAATCGTACTCTTGCCGTCTTTTTGCCGTACTCTTGTTGTTTTTCCGTTTGGAGCGTACGTATCCGAAGCAGAGGTTGCAGGACGCCATTTGCATCTTGCTTTGCTGACTAGAACCTCTAATGGAGGCCAGCTACAAACATGGTCAAAGAGAAAGGCTCCTAGGATTTTTCTCGTGGCTAAATTGATACGGTCGTGAACGCATTCAAGTACCGCGGCAACGCAAAAGTTTCTCTGCGGTGCTGAAAGAATAACACGCTGGAACCACGACACAATAATCAATTGCTCACACGTGTGCGCTTGATCGGTACGCATTCATAACGATGGGCACTTATTGAAAAACGTTTTTTGACAATTATTTCGAAAGTGGTCTGGAACTTCGATGACTTTATCTTGGAGTGTCGTAGTCTGTGTCTATGCATACGTTAACGTGTTCATCCCAATTACCTCTACAACATACAGTGGGCAAAATAGTATTCGTACACGTCGTCTTTTTCAAATTATCCTTCGAAGAGAAAATAAAGCCAAAAATAAAGCCAAATTAACGACAGTTTCGTGTGAGATGCAAATACTTTTTTTACCCACTGTATGTCAAGGCCAACGCCATCGAAGTTAAGGCGGGACATGCCCTTAGACGGGAAAAAATTGAGCAATGTTGAGAGATTTTTTAAACTAACAAGGAACACCACTTTGGTGCCCTCAGATCTTGTTGAAACTTTTCCATGTGGAAGAGTATCAAAAACTAAGAGACATGTGTTTTTTTTATCGGCCGAAACACTTTTTTAAGGGGTGATACGCAACCTCAAAAATGGGCATGTTTTTCGTTTTTCATCGATAACTTTTTCGTTCGCAACTCCAATGTATAGTACGCGAAAAAATAAAGGTTGTTGCAATTTGAAATTTTTTAATATCTCGTACCGTTAAAACGTTATCGACGGAAAACGGAAAACATCCCCATTTTTGAGGGTGCGTTTCACCCCATAGATCCGTTTTTCCGCCCATAAAAAATAACGTGTCTCTTAGTTTTTGATACTCTTCCACATAAAAAAGTTTCAACAAAATCGAAGGACACCAAACTGATGTTCCTTGTAAGAAATAATTATTCTACATTTATCAAACGGTAGATATACTTTAATAGTATATTGGACTATACAAAACAATTTTTATATATGCATTTATTACCAAAATGGCGGAGCGGTGGCAACGTGTTACAGCAAGTAACGCAGGATTTGCAAAAAAATTCAAATTTGTTTTCACTTGGAACACGTACGGTTTGTATTTGACAGTAATTAAAATGAACAGAACGCAAATTTAAGCGAATGGCACGCACTTGCAAAAAAAATCAAAATATCTCGCAAAATTTGTGTAAAACTTGAATAAAAAAGTCGTTTTTTCGAATTTTTCAAAAACAATTGTCAAGTAGAAAGTAGCAATATTGTAAATAGTTTTACCAAGTTTCAACTCAATCGGCTTAATGGTTTTTGAGTAATGTTGCACGCCAATTTCGAAAATGCAGTTTTGAGAAAAAAACGCGTTTAAAGTTTACGTAGAATGTGAATTAAATTGGACAAGGTACTTGTGGTAATTAATTACTTAAGTAGTTTGTCACAAAGGAATTAAATTATCAATTACAGTGGTAATTGTAATTGTTAGTCGTTAATTTAATTAGTGTTTGCCCATCTCTGCCTGCCCCTTTGCGCTCTCGCTTCTACCTGCGGCACGCGCTCCCAAGCGTTGGCGAGCTGTAACGTTTGGAGTTTTTCGCATTTCGCTTTGAAAGTCCGGGAAAATATTCTCCATATATAGTTCCATCGTTAAAAAAAATCTTGTTTTATCGTTAACGATAAAAAATTGAATTAAACATTTAATTAAACATTTATAACGATAAAAAAATCTTTTTGATCGTTATAAATGTATATTCCACCTTAACGACCACTTTCGAAATAATAACCCAGTTCTTTATGAGAAAAAAATCATGATAATTTCCGGATTGTTGTGATTCATTGAAACACGATATATCGAAACTCACGAAAAAGTGAAAAACGAGGAAGCATCTTCAATCGGTCCGGCACGATGCGAATATCTCGACGAGTATTTCGTTGTCTTTCTTTTAATAGGGTTGAACTTTGCATCGTTGGAACGCAACGAAATTTCTTTTCAATTTCTTATATTTCCATCATCCAAAATCATATTTCGCAAATTTGTTGTGGATAAATAAAAATCCTAAAAAATATCTGCGTTATTTTCCTCGTTTAAATTTGCCCAAAGAAATTCGGGTAATTGAAATAAAATCATTTTCGTTGCATTCCAACGATGCAAACTTCGATAAAATTTCTTTTAACCAGTTTCGAACTTCTGTGAGCCTCCCAGTCACTCTTTCTTACTTGCGTTTTAACGTACTTGAACTGTGTCAGATAGAATTTTAGTTCAATTGTTTGATTAATCGTATGTAATCCACTCCCCCCTCCTTCCGACCACAAAAGAGTCCACGAAGCGAAGACACGTGTGTACAAAACGATAAATACAACTGGAAGGATTCTGAAAATATTTATCCATCGTGGAGCAATCAGTATTCCGAGGAAGCAATCGATCCAGCGTTCGAAAAAAAAATCGCCTTGCTGGACGCACGTGAATCGATGCGAAAATATATCGTTCTTCTTTTCGTCAATCGTATTTCCTATTATTTTTGTTCCTATTATAATGACTAGCGTAGATTCGGCGCTACTTCTGATTCGATCTTTTCGAGTTCCGTCCGACTCTGAAAGGTGAGAAAGCAGACGGTTTCATTTTAGTCGCCGAGAAAATCCGAAAAAGCAGGCGGGCCGAGATGCGGTAGACGCTCCATTCAAAATGTATTGGGAAGAGAGATAAGAAAGCAATAAAAAAAAAACAAAATGCTACAAATTGGACCAAAATTTTGCATTTCGTCAAATAGTGTGGCTGGTAATTTTAATACTGTCATTTTGACAGCTGATTTTTTTAACGATACATAGCTTTGCCTTGCACGATAACAGAGCATTAACCGCACCGCACGTAATTGAATATTTCTCGGAATTAAGGGGGCAGATACTTTCAGACGAGGAAAAAATTAGCTGATTTTCATTATTTTTTTCAACCCTTCCTTGTCACACTGGGTCATTTTGACCCGGACGAATTTTAAATAAAATGCTCACTTGCCCAAAACTCAAAGTTTTCAATAATTGTTTACACCAAGTCCATTTTATACTTTTCGAATTTCAATTGTGCAGACATATTAAGAAATGTTTAAAGTGTATCCCGGATTTTCTTCAATAAGAACCTACCGAACGGTTGTTAAGGGCAGATGGATGAAGTACTATCCGGGTCAAATTGACCCAGTGTGTCAAAGACGTGGCCAAATATAAGCCTGTCAAGGAAGGGTTGAAGAAATGATTTCTTCACCATTTTTGAGACTTAGCTTGCTTTATTAATACTTTTGGCTGTTATATGGTATTTTTAAAATCAATCTTTAAAAATGGCGTACGTATTCCAGTAGACACGGTTGTCTAAACTGCATTTTCAAAACTGTCGTGACGTATAGCTAAAAAACTAATCGACCGATTCTGATGAAATTTGGTTTAAATCTTTCTAACCTTATTGTCTACAACCTGATCCTGAATGGTTTTGAAAATACAAAGAAAAGTATTTTTGTTGCCAAGTGTAGCCTTTTTTTCGAAAAATTCAATCTCTTCGTTTCAAATCGTATCATCTCATCGATTTTCAAGATTTCCCACTTTTTCTTGGTTCATATTCTGCGGATGATTGTTGATGACAGAGAAATCTTCGCTAGTTATTTTTCAGATTAATCCCGCCGACGCTACGTGTCACGCCGTCTGACAACATTCGTCGCAACCGGTGTAGAAGACCGTGCCATATCTTTGTCATTTTGAAAGAATGATAAAAAATACGATGTAACAGCCAAAAGTAGTAATGAAACATGCCCTAAGTCTCAAAAATGGGGAAGAAATCTCTCTTAAAAAAAATATGAAAATTGCTGCCCTAAGATTGCCCCCTTAAGATGATGATATTAAAAAAAAAACACAACTTACGGATTTTTTCTCACTGTTTGAACGAAGAAAGCGGCGTACGACTGGAGTGTAGAGTTTTACATCGCTCGGTTTATATGTGTTGGACCCCGTGATCCAGGAGACGAAGAGACCTACCAAGATCGCCGTCAAAAATCCAACCCACGTGTACCAAAGGTAGGACATCCTGTACAGAAAGAACGGCTGCTCCCTGCAGAATGAAACGACGACAGACGTGAGAAAAATCGCGAAAGTTAATCGTGTTTCATTAAGGGGTCTTCTCACTTTAAACGCTAAAAAAGGCTATTTTCATGATTTTTTTGATAGGTTTATATTATAGATATTGATATAAAAGTTGTTACACTTGATTAATACACTTTCGAAATACAACAAAAAAATGAATTCTTTAAGTCACTGTTTATAGACGAAAATGGTAGTTGAAAAAATGTCCTAAAAAAATTGTACCTCTGCGCTGTGAAATAAAATCTCGGAGATGGATCGTCCGAAACAAAAAATCAAACGGTTTAAGATTCAGTATGTTAATGGCTATAGCGCATATTATACGATTTTTGGTATATGAAAAAAAAAAGAAAACGGCGGACATTTTTCTTTAAAAAAAAAAAAAAACGTGTTTTTTCCACCGTTTTTGGCAAAAAATAGTAAATATCAAAATTTAATATATAATATTACATTTCATAAGGATCAGTTCAGTAGTTTCGAAGATTTTATCAAGTGTAACAACTTTTATGTCAATATTTATAATGTAAACCTATCAAAAAAAAATCATGAAGATAGCCTTTTTTAGCGTCTAAAGTGAGAGGACCCCTTAAAAACGTCGATCAAATTGTCAAGAATGATCGATTCAAACAACGGCGAGAACCCACTTGATGGTTTCCTGAATGATGAGGGTCAAATTGGTCGCTGTCTTTTGTAGACTTTCCGAACAACCCTCTATAGATACCGGCTTCACGGGGAAATTAATAGTACCGGTTGATATTGCAGCCTGAGTACCGAGCGATATCCAAGCGACGAGATTCAGACTCACCAGAGCCCCGACTAGAGCACCCTTACGGTACAACGTGAGATGAAAGTATAACAATAGTATAACAAAGTAGTTGAATATGGTGGGGAATGTAATGAGGGGACAGACCTCGTAAAGTCAGATTTACAATTAAAAAAAAACATAAAAAAATAAAAAAATTGAGCAGTGTTTTCCAAGATCGAACGGAAATGTATATATTTATACATTCGTCAGTATAAATCATGACAACAAAATACTACGGAGGATTTTTTTATAATGAGGATCGATACAATAGCACTTGATGATACTGGGTCCGGCAATAGTTGTCTTAAAAGTAATATCGTTACAAGGAATATCACTCGAGTGTCCGACTTCGATTTTGTTGAAACTCATATATATGTGATGAAGCATTGAAAACTATTGGACATCTATTTTTTTATCGTCGGAAGAACGGTTTTAAGGGAGGAAACCACCCCTCGAAGAAAGGTGTATCATCCCCCAAGGCCTTATATACCTTTGAAAACAAAAAATGTACCGTTTTTTTTAATAGCTTAAATGATGTATGAACATCCCAAGAATGATATGGGCGATATGTATAAACATTCCCAGAATTATATGGTTCGATTGAGAATTATTTTGAAACTTTAAACGAGTTTTTCTTGTAATCATGTTTTCAAAATCGGGCGAACTCGTAGCTCCTACAATTTTCAACCGATTGACTTCCAATTTGAACTGGGGCTTCTTAGATTGATTTTCTAGCGAAGTACACAGGATTTTTATGATCCACCAACAATTAAGGTTCTATTAAACACGTCGAGGCCCTTTTTTCAGTCGAAAATGCGACTTTTTTTTTCAAAATGGTGCCAAATTTGCAAAAATCGATATTTTGTAGTAATTGTGTGTAGTTGGCTGGCAGAATTCATATAGATTGCGAGAAAAAAAAATGTTTGGTTTAGGTGCCGATGTGCACCTCCAATGGGTCCTCCCGTGTGGATAAAAAAGACGTTCTCTTTCCAGCGGCCGCTAGGCCTTTCTTTTGTATGTTTTTAGGAAAATATATTATTATATTTATATAAAATTGATTTAAGATAAATGATATTTATATAAAATTGATTTAAGATAAATGATATTTATATGAAATTGATTTAAGTTCTTGCAGATGTGTGAAATGAGCCCGCCAAACTTAATTTTGTTTCCCTTATCAGTATTTAAAAAAAAGCCTTGTTTTCCAACCATCCAAACGTACATGAGGCCTTCATTAATTTTTTTTTCGATCTTCTCATAGTGGATTTTTCATCGCTTTACATTAAAACAATTTTGGTTTTTGTTTTATTTAGATCGGTGGACTGCTTTGTGGATAAAGCTGCAAAATCACCCCTCGATACGTTTCTTTGAGGGGTGGTTTCCCCCCTTAAAATCGCTTTTCCGCCGACAAATAAAAATACGCGTCTAATAGTTTTCAATGCTTTGTCACATACATGAGTTTCAACAAAATCGAAGGTGGACACTTGAGCGATGTTCCTTGCTAGTAAATCAATGCGACACTAGTGGGACAGAATTTGTTGGTAATTAAAACAGAAAACAAAAACGTCACTTTTTCTGACAGTTGACATTAAAAACCTCCTCCCAACTGTGCGAGTTCATTGGGGGGGTGGTACAAACAAATCAGCGTTAATAATGTTGGGAAAGGTCAAAAGTTAATTGGAAGCACTCCTTTTAATCAACCGGTCTCCAATTATCGCATGACATGCAAAGAGTTCGGTGCACTTGAGGGAATTTTCAAAAGGCGTTCGCCCGTCTCTTTCCCTTGCGTTGCACGCGAATCGAGCAGGAAAAAAAATTCCTCTCTTCATTCCGCGACGAGACTTTTCATTAGCCAAGCGCAGGGGTGGCCTGTATTATGGCTATTAATAGAATGGAAGAGAGGCTAAGAAGCAGAAAAAAACTGGTCAACAAGGCAAACCTGGACGACTATTAGAAATATGTGCTATTTTTCTTCCTCTCATAGCTTCATTGACCCGACTCTCCATCTCTCTCTCTCTCTCTCTCTCTCTCTCTCTCTCTCTCTCTCTCTTTCCTTTTATTCTTACCGTGGAGTTTGCGTGGGGAAAGAACATTCCGAGGGTAAAAATGCCTAAAAGTGGCCCAGCTGTTATCCCGGAGAGGCTTTTTCCTGCCTGGTAGAAAAGCGAAAGAAATACATAACGAATGAGAAGAAGACAAAAAAAAACAATTGTTTTTATCATCCCTAAATATATTAATTTCTAATTTTTCGCACTGAATGTTATTTTAATATACATAAAAGTTGGCAAATGGGAGGCGTTTTTTTACATTAGTTCCTGTAATTTTGCATATTTTGAATACTTAAGGGGCCAGTCCACTTTGAAAATTTAAAAAAATCGACAGCAAGCGAGACTTGAAAAAATCGACGATGATGAGCATTCGGAAGGGATTTTGTACGGTGCAGGAATTGCCGATTGAGTTTAGGTAAGAGTTTTTCATAGTATAAACTTCAAACGCGTTTTTCTCGAAACAACGTTTTCAAAATCTAGCTCCATCGTATCTCTAAAACTAATAAACCGATTCTCTTGAAATTTGAACCACATATTGTAAACATGATTCGCAACAAGATGACCCTCGATGGTTTTAAAATTTTGGTTTTTACTGTTTCTTTTGCGGAAAACTGCGAAAAAAGCGTTTTTAAATACTTTTTTGGTTTTTCAGCTGCCATTTTTTATTTTTTGATGAAACTTTATATTCGAGGGTTATTTTGTAGCTGGTGTCATACTGAATCTAATGGACTTTGATTTTTTTGCTTCAGACAAGCCGTTGCCGAGTTGTGATGGAGCTACCTAGCCCACCTATTTTTGAGGCGTTACGTTAAACTATAGTTTTTGTACTTAAAAACGAATAAAAATTAATTAAATTTTTTTAAAAATGTATTTCAAGACTTTATTTATCAAGCCCAACAACTTTTATATTCATATCTTTTATAAAATCCTAAAAAAAAGTCGCGAAAATAGCCTTTTTTCGTGGCTCCAAAGTTGACTGGCCCCTTAAAGTAATATTCCAGTCCAGAAATGTGAAAAAAATGATTTTTTTGGACGTTTTCTTGAAGTATAGACTCTTAGGGGGGAAACATAGACGCCCAACAATGATTCATTTTTTCAAAGGTGATAAAATAATCCTATTATTTTCAAATTTTGACATTATCTTATTACAACTTTCAAGTGTTAGAAATTTTTTTCTTCTTTTTTATACGAAACAAAATGGCGGCGTTATAAGGTATTCCTGTAGGCCTCTTTTGAAAAACTGCTCATGTTATAGCTCAAAAACTTATTGATCGATCTGGCTGAAATTTTGGGAAGTTTCTCACTATAACATTATTGGAAGCATATACCTAAAGTTTTAAGGTTATCGCGTAAATAAATTACTTTTTTAGGGTAAAAATTGTCGAGAAAATGGTTAAAAACATGAAAATTTGATTACAAAGCCTACATAATTTTTATTTGTATACTTTTTCATATTTTTATAGGTATATCCTTCCAATAATGTTATAGTGAGAAACCTCCCAGATTTCAGCCAGATCGATCAATAACTTTTCACGCTATAGCATTAGCAGTTTTTCAAAATACGCCTGAAGGAATACTTCATAACGCTGCTATTTTGTTTTTCTAAAAAAATAAAAAAAATTAACACTTGAAAGTTGTAATAAGTTAATGTCAAAATTTTAAAACGAAACGATTATTTTATCACCTTTAAAAAAATTCATGAAAAATGAATCATTTTCGGGGGTCCAAAGGGATTTCCACCCTTAAGAATATGTCCGCGAAAGGACATTTCGAAATTCCCGATATTCACAAAATTAAAGCGATTTGAATACGATAAAACGAGCTTCAGAAAGTCATAATTTCGAAGTCGAGAAAGGCACACTTTACGCGGCAGGAATGGCCGATCAATATAACGTAAGCATAACATGTCATTATACCACTTAGATAGTTGCGGTTGTCTGAAATTGTACTCAAAATTTTAAACGCGTTTTTTTCGAAACTACTTTTTTCAACCTGGTTGACACAAAATCTCGAGTTCTGTTCAACCGATTGACTTCTTTGGTATGGACCTTCAGTAAATATCCCTCTATCGTCCCTACCTCGGTCATTGCGAAATAGTTATTATTACTACTTTTTAAAATTTGAAGGAAAAAAAACAGTGCGAAAAGTTGACTTTTCATTCAGCCAGTCACTATTGCAATTTTTTCTTCTTTGGTACCTGTCATAATGACATTCTTATTAACAAAGAAAATTCGTTTTATTTCTGTCTCAGGAGCTTTGTGATCATGTTAATCGCCTCAACCCTTTTTTTCACGGCCATATTTAGAGTTTACTTTGCTAATATTTTTTTTGCACACATTTTTTTAGTAAGTTCTTTAAACATCAATAAAAAGACTGTAAAAAAAATGGATTTTGAAAGTATTTTTTGTTCGTTGTTTTCATCAAGTCCGGAAACGTCCGAAATTTAGGCCTCTAGACTAGAATACCCCGTTAAAAAAGTTGCGCAGTAATAAAGTGTCTGGTCGCATGTGCGATTTTCGTGGAGGATTTGTCTTAAGGCGGGATATACATTTACAACGATAAAAAAATCGATTTCTTTTTTTTTCTCTTTAAACGGTAGAATTATATATGTAGAATATGTTCCTAAAGTTACAAAGCGAAATTCGAAAAATTTCAAACGTTACAGCCCGCCAACGCTGTGCCTCACCGCTCGGAATCGGAGCGGGCGTCATCTTCAAACGCGTTTTTCTCAAAACTGCATTATCGAAATTGGTGTGCAGGATTACTCAAAGACTATTAAGCCGATTTTGTTGAAACTTGGTAGAAATATTGATAAAATTGGTACCTTCTACTTGACGAAAATCGTTTTTCAAAAATTGGAAAAAAAACTACTTTTTGAATCCACATTTTACAGAAATATTGCGTGAAATGTTGACTTTTTTTTGCAAATGCGTGCGATTTTCTCAAATTTGCATTTTCTTCATTTTAATTACCGTCACATAGAAACTATACATGTTCTAACTGAAAAAAATGTTTGAACTATTTTGCAAATCGAAGTCTACGGGAAGCTAGACTGCACGCCGATTCGCAACTCCCGCGGCGACTTTGCTGTAACACTCAATTAATTAAACAAAATTGTTTCGTATACTTAAATATACTAGTAAAGAATACCTAAATTTTGATAATTGTAGAATAATTATTTCCCAGTTTAAAAAATCCCTCAATACTGCTTATTTTTTTCCTGTCTAAATGTGTATCCCATTATGTAAGAAATAATGATAATAACAATGCTATTAGACAATGTACTAGATCAAACGAAATACTTGTAAAAAATGTAGTAAAGACGAATTGTTATTCGTTTTTAAGAAAAGAGAAGTTTCGAAGGAGTTATGAATTGCTAGTCTATTGCTATGTCTCGTTGAAACATCATTAACTTTAATTCTCTTGTTCCACATACCTGAATGAGACCGCTGAGTTTTTCCACGAGAAAAACAAGACCCACGCATATTACACCAATAACGACGACCGTTATTTTCATTATTCTGCTCGCACCCACTTGGGACATTGGCTTTTTCAACAGCGGCTTTATAATGTCCTCATAAATGACTCCTGACATGGAGTTCAGTCCAGTTGACATTGTGCTAAAGTCAAAAAAATTGTCTTCGACTTTAGTACTACACAGAACGCATGCACGAAGCAGAAAAAATCAATCTTTCAGATCTCTTCAAATGAACTTTGCCAGGGTTACAGTTTTTAAATGTTAAGACTGGTTTTGTCTTTGTTTCTCGAAACCCCGGTAATGCTCAATTAAATAAGGGGAGATATACACCTAGATGGTCGAAAAAATGGATTTTTTTGCATTTTCTTGAAGTTTGAGGTCTCCAGAATATCTGGTGAAAACGGCAAGTTAATATTTCGATAAATAAGCCAGTTACAGCCGAGAAAATGAAACGTTTTTTGCGGCGCCGAGCCGACAGGCTTTTCAAATCGGTACCCAAAATTTCTCGAAAACCAATGAACCGATTGCCTTGAGGTTTTTTGTGGTTATTCTATACACCATTATCTAGTACTTTTCATAGGATTTTTTCTCTTACTTAGTTTTTCTTTTATAGGCAAAATAATAACTGATTTTTGGCCCAAAAATCACTATTTATGTTCAAACGTCCGCCATTTTGTCATAAATCGATATTTTCAAAATCGGCTATGACAAGTACTAGATTATAGTATCTAATTTAATAATCTTTTTGGTTTTTTTTTCAGATGATTTTTAAAGCAACGCCAGTGGGTACTGTATATGCAGATTTTTTTACGACGCCCCAAGGATCATCCAATATCCTTGTATATTTTTTATATTTTTTAATAAAGAAAAATAAAAATATTTTTGTATGTATATACTTTTAGATCATTAAAACCCCGATCCGAAATTTCAAATAGTTTTCCTTGAAAAAATTCACAAAAATGACCTTTTTTTTCCGGCTTCTAGGTGTATATCTCCCGTTAACGTCATGCAGTCATCAATCATGACCAATTCACGTCACAGATAATTTACACCACATTGTCAGTTAGGCCGAAATAAACAAAAGTTAATTACTTTGCATATTCATTTTAATAAACTTGATGCTGGATAAACAATTAAAACTTTCACCAACTAGATAGAACTACTTTGCTAATTAATTGCCAATTAACAATTGGATACATTTTCTAATTATATAAAATGTTATCACTCATATACGATCATTTCAATTCGTTGCCTTGAGCATCCGAGCTCGATTTCGAAACCGGAGAAAATTTATGGTTGAGTTTTTCCAATTGTTGCAAAAAATCAATGAAGTTCGAAAAAACCAGCTCTCGCCAAAATAAGAAATTGATCTACATTGATGGAGAAGGCCGAGAATGTAAATTACGGTCAGTCGATATCGAGTTATCACGTCATGGCTGTGGGAATGTTTCTATTTTTAGTAGAGAGGATTGAAAAAGTTTGCTATAGCGAGTCGAATATCCGCGAGCGTAGGATCGGTCGCTGGAGGCTTTTCTTCATAGACGTAAAAGTGGTTTCTGCACGTCATTACTGCGGGGATAACATTTACACTGCAAATATTATGACTTTCAGTAATTTTCCTGAGAGCCATGAGAGCTCTTATCGAGTTCAAAGTACACCAGGGAAAGAAAAAAACAACACGTTAGCACCGCGTCGCATCGGCAAATATAATCCTTGCATAAAAACACTCTCACGATGTTCTTTTCGCGATTAGATATTTTACAAATAGAATTCGGTTGCATTTTTTTTATCGTGTTGAGAAAAGCTCAACGCAGAATTTTGATAACTTGGTTTATATACTCGTTCATTTATTACCTTAGAGCTGCACTAAAAACGCCGGAAACGAAGAGACCGGGCAACCCCGGTATGGATTGAGCCATTTCCATCACGTAAAACGGCAGCAGCTGGTCTGGTTTTCCAATTTGCTGTGAGCGTAATTTTTATTTATTTTTTAAACTTAAATTATTTTTTCTATTTACTGTGAGCGTAATTTTAATTTATTTTTTAAACTTAAATTATTTTTTCTATTTGCTGTGAGCGTAATTTTAATTTATTTTTTAATCTTAAATTTTTTTTCCAATTTGCTGTGAGCGTAATTGTTATTTATTTTTTAATCTTAACATTTTTTCCAATTTACGGTATAACGAAGGTATACTGTACATTGGAAACAAAATTATTATTATTTACGCCATTTTACTGTATATTACAAATTTACTCCATTTATTTGCTTACCTTGGTGCTCACCGGATCACAGGCCCAAAATGCTGCAAATATGACGATTCCCGTGTAACAACTCAGAGAAACTATCGTCACTATACCGACTGCCATGATCATTATTGTTCTAGAAATTTCAATCGAATTTCAAATGTCAGAATATCCGAATAAATAAAAATTCAACTGAATCCAATAGAAGACTCATTCGTGTTAGGTCTACAATCATTTTCATAATTTCACGTCTGTACCCCAATGATTGTACCATTTTGCATTGGGTGCAAAAACCATGATTTTCCATTTAAGAAAAATAATCATTATTTTTCGAAACTACTTTACAAATATTTCATGCAAAAATTTTGTTCCAGATAATTTCGGAAATGATTATTTTTTTTATGCACAGTACATAAATTACCTCGATACTTGGGTCTAAAAGCCTGTTATCACCATGGTATTGAAGTTTCCATCGTCGGAATGGAACGAAATAATTTTTGTTTCCGTATTACCTAATTTTTTTGGCACCTTCAGGCTATTATTATTACTAAAATCTTCCTGAAGATCTTTATTAATGAGCCATCAACTAAAAACTGCTAAACAAGTATTTGGATAGTAATAAAAAAGAAGAAATAAAAAAATGAAGGATGTTCGTTGCATTTCAACGATGCAGACTTCAACACCATTTATTACCATTGTGACGATAACCTATCCTTATCATAATAACAATTCTAGAAATGAAGTCGAGGCCTATTCTGTTGCACGTGTTCGACTGAAATAAGTAGTAAGGCCCCGTTATGGTCAGACATCAATTGAGCCACTGCCATTAATATCCCGGATCACCGTCACAATGATGATTGAGTGTTGAAAGATTACGCCATCTGGCACACGAACTGATACTTCGACAGTTTGTACAAGGGAAAGTTCTTTTCCCCCACAAGTTGGGGATCTCCATGAGAAGGAATGATAATACGGTATTTTACTCTGTGTAAGAAAAATACTAACATAAGAATGTATAAATAAGGTAGTTTTCGCAATAAGCAAACGAATAATGTTCGTTTTAATTTATAAAAACACAAAACAAATTTTATAATTCATTTACAAAAAATACTTTTTCTATCATAATGGATTCCGACGTGACGTCATTGATACAGTAAACAAAGAAAGCGGTGAACGTATTACTCTCTAACCTGTGAAAGAAAGCGTCAACAACTGCATATTCTCGTTTGCAAATTGTTAATTGCAAATTTTCAAATAATTATCTGTACTTAAAAAAAAAAGAACAAATGAGTTTTTTTTCGGACTATGACTGGATCTCTTTTCGCAAGTTTTAACCAAGTCTTCCTCATATTTATATCAATTGGGATTTTAATCCACAATTTTCCCGGCGTTTTTACACTAGTATTCTGACATTTAGGAACAACACACCGATGATAGGGATTGCAACTCACTTTTAAGGCGGGGTATACATTTACCACAATCAAAAAATCGATTTCCTTCTTATAAATATTTTCCCAAAGTTTCACAGCAAAATTCAAAAAATTTCATACGTTACAGCCCGTCAACGCTGTAGCTCACCGCTCGGATTCGGAGCGGGCGTGAACTTCAATCGCGTTTTTCTCAAAACGGCATTATCGAAATTGGCGTGCAGTATTACTCAAAAACTATTAAGCCGATTGAGTTGAAACTTGGTAGAAATATTGATAATATTGGTACATTCTACTTGACGAAAATTGTGTTTTAGAAAATTGGAAAAAAACGACTTTTTAATCCACATTTTACAGAAATATTGCGTGAAATGATGATTTTTTTTGTAAATGCGTGCCATTTATTTAAATTTGCATTTTATTTATTTTAATTACCGTCACATAGAAACTATACATGTTCTAACTGAAAAAATGTTTGGACTTTTTTGCAAATCAAAGTCTACGGGAAGCTAGACTGCACGCCGATTCGCAACTCCCGCGGCGACCTTGCTATAACACTCTGCCACGGCTCCGTCATTGATGATGAATTAATTAAAAAAAATAGTTTTGTATACTTAAATACACTATTAAACTATACCAAAAGTTTGATAATTGTATAATAATCATTTCTTAATTTAAAAAATCGCTCAATATTGCTTATTTTTTTCCTGTTTGAATGTATATCCCCCTTTAAGGGGCTATACCAGTGTGACATTTCAAAAACATCGATTTTTTTTGCCTTTTTCGACAGTTTATACTTTCAAGAATATCATTATTATTTATATCATTTATATCAATATCATTTCATTTTGCAAAAATCGATAGTTAAATCTTTAAACGCGTTTTTCTCGAAATGAGATTTTTCAAATTTGCTGACATTGTAACTCAAAGAGCAACTATCCGATTGACATGAATTTTGAACTGAGTACTCTTGAATATATTTACTCTACAATGACGTAGAATATTTTTGATTGGATGAAAATTGACGATTTGGCATTGAAAAAACGACCATCTTATAGGCAAGAAAACCGACTTTTTTTCATAACTACGCCATTTTGTTAGATTTTGATATTTTTCGAAAATCCTACGTCATTGTACACGAAATACCTTCCCGTTTAACGACATTTTTTCCTCATTCGGTTTCAGCTACTTAATCGGCCGGAATCATGTCAGCAGTGGAGGAACTTTTTTTCCCGCCTCCGAAGGCAGCGCATAAGTCGCTTGGATCTCACTTTTTTTCTATGAAAAAATTACGCAATATAGGTCAAATACAGCCAAATATATTCTTAATTTTCCGAAACATTTAATTGAGTACTTTTCTTCCAAAAAAATTCCCGAAAATCACCCAAATTTTCAGCGTTCACACTGGTATAGCCCCTTAACCAAAAAAATGTACGTATTCACAATTGGCGCAACGTCGATGTTTACTATGCAGGTGACGTAACGAACCAAAGCAACATGGCGACTAGCGTTTTCGCGCGAAAATTTGAAACGTAAAATTTAAATGCACTTTTATGGCACTTATCGATTGCATAAAATAGAAATAAAAATTCTAGTAGTGTATTACCACCAAAGGATCAAATTGAGACACCTTTCGAAAAAGGGTGTAATTCCCTATTCAGAGGAGACACTTACATGTTGGATTTTCGAAGATTCGGCATAGCCAGACACCTTTGCACCATAGCCTGGTTTACGGAACAAGTCGCCAGCCAGTTCAAGTAATTACCGACCACAACACCCCAAAATGTGTGCCTTACCGTAGGATCTGGATTCATGCTAAAAAGAAAACGAAAACTCTTCAAGGGTACATCTCCCAAAGAAACCATAGCTGAAGTATTCAGGATTCAAATATTTTCGATCGATTCCGCATAGACCAAAATTATAACATGGATCGTTTGATGACAATCGTTCAATTTTTCAAAACCTATAAGTGACGTCATATTCGGCTCATTTCCGGTTTCAAGATCGTGTCATTTTTATTTCTCGTTTTGTTTCGTTATCTGTGCTAATGAAATACTTGAAAAATTCGATTCTGCCAGTTTCCATGTTTCTTCTCCATACTTCGTTGATTCCACCGACTTCCGCGGTCCCAAGCACGGCAACGGCAATAACACCGCCGAACATCACGACAGTCTGTATCGTGTCCGTCCAAACAACGGCTTTCAGTCCACCCTGAATGGAAGAGGAAAAGAAACAATGTTCCATTGTTGCCTCTTTCTTTTTCAAGAGTGCAAAGTGTCACTTTGTCTCGTCACTTTAAAGCCAATTACGCCTAAATTACCAAGGTCGTGTAGAAAATGCACACCGCACACACGAGGGGAGTGACAACGTGAAGATTTATACCGGTCACTTGATTGAACGCAAGCGCCGGCACGTATATCACAAGTGGAATGTAAAGTAACTGTGAAAAAAAAAGAGGAAATTGTGTCTAAAGCACGAAGTTAACATAGCGTCGACCGTGCGAGCCTCTGGTCTCGGACTCGGCAAATTTTCACTTTATATACGTCTCGTGGGTTCGTATGTTAGGGCAAGAGCGACGAGGACGGTCAATGAGACTGGATTATCGTCGGGATAAGGAATGAGCCAAACGTCCGAGGACGTCAACCTTTGTGGACTGCGAAGGGAATTTCAAATGCATCCGCTTTTTTCATGCTTTGCGGGAATGTTTATCAGCGAATACTCACCATTTTTATTAGAAATATTACTGTACCAAGCAATCGGACTACGTGATTGAATCGCAACTCGAGGTACTGAAACAAAATATTTCAATTTCAATTAAGGCAGTAGTCTGCTTTACAGGCTTCAAAAAATCGATTTGAAGAAGAGGAAGGATTATTGTATGGCCCGGGGATAGCTGATTAACATCTAATTAGTGTAAGTATCCAAAAACTTATATTTTTTTGGACCGAAAACTTTAAAGCCCGTTTTCTCGAGTTTTCATTTTCACAAGTTTTAGAAAACGGTGCCGGCGATAGCAAAAACAATATATGTTCGATCGAAAAAAATCAAAGTCATCTAGCTTCAGTATTAAATTATCTTCTATTTGAACTAAAAAAGTTGGACAAAAGTACTATTTAAATTACTTGTTTTGCAACTTAAAGTGAATTTTTTTTTTCAAAAAAGTTATTTTTTTTTTCAAACTTCGAAAAAAATTGGAATTTCATCATTTCTTCGGTATTTTTTTGGTTCATATAGAAAAGGAACTTATAAAAACTAAAAAAAATTTGGTTCGACTGTTTCAGATGCATCGCACGACTTCCATCACCGGCACCGATTCACAAGTGCAGACTCCAGGCGCCCCAGAAAAATCGTTACAACTTTGAAAAATATCAATATTTTTTAATAATAAAAATTGTTTTTTAAAGCTTGAATATAATACACTATCGTCTCAAAATTTCGTTTGCCGCAATCATTTCCTTCCCTTTCAAAAAAATTGCTGAAAAAACGCTTTTTTTTCGGCTTCTAAAGCAGACTACTGCCTTAAGTAATCATAACAGTGTGAAATTTTCAAAAAATCGATTTTCGTTGTTGCATCGTCCGATAGTATACACGGTTATAAACGTTCTGTTCAATTTTTAGATCGAAATTCGAATGATTTCGGTCGCTACAGCCTTTCTTAGAAAAAGTTAAGCCTTTCTTAACAGCCTTTTTTAGATCTTTAAACGCGTTTTTCTCGGAATGGTGTTTTTCAAAACGGTGGCCACTCTCAAAGGAAGAGTTTTCAAGCTATCCGTTTGAAATTTGAACAGAACATTCTTCACGTCATTCCTTATGTTGCTATGGAAGCTTTTTTTTTAAACCATCGTTCTATTTTTTTACGAAAAACTGTCGAAAAAAGCTAAATTTGATACTTTTTGTTTAAACCGCCGCCGTTTTTTCAAATTTCACTAAAAAAAACCTCCATTGGAACATAGCGGCTTACCTGCAGATTAATAATCATTTCGAAATTTTTGTTTCAGATGAAATTTGCGGACGTTATCCTGTCCATGAGACATCACTTTTTTTCCGAGCAATTTTCCGCAAATAAAAACAATGTTAAACAATAAATAAAGAAATTTAAAAAAATCATCTTGTATTCTTTATCGGTGCTTTAATTTGTAGAAAAAAAATAGACCGACTAGCTTATACTATCCACCTAAAAAAAAATCGGCTACTTTTCGGGCGGTCACAATGTGATGATTCCGTAAGGGCTTACACCACTGTAAACGTCCAAAATTAAGCGATTTTTCGCGATTTTTTTTGGTGGAAGGACAAGTAAGAGGCTAATAATATTTAAGGAAGTAATCAGTCATATCTTCAAATGAACAAAAAAAATATACAGTCGAACCTCGATATAGCGAATCTCTAGGGAAGTTCGTTATATCGAGACCATGTTCCTCAAAATGTTCTTTAAAAAAAGTATATTCGTATTATAAATATAGGGATATTTTTGAAAGAAAGAATGGTTCACATTTGAGCAATTTTTACAAGCAATTCGCAAATAGAGCATAATGTATATTATTATGTCGTTGTATCAAGGTGTCGGGGGTGTCTATCGAAAGGGAATGGACAATAATTTTTTTGAAACGATAAATTTCAAAATGGCGACTGTGCAGCGTTTATATCGAAACTGTATTTTTTAAGTTAGCCGGAAACATAACTCAGACACTTTTCAACCGATTCACTTCAAATCTTGAATACATCTTGAAAATAGATTGTTTATGGAAGTACGTAGGATTTTTTTCATAATGCATTGTCATTAACAATTATCTGACGATTTTTCAGGCAAATTTTTGGTTATGTTTTTGGCTGAGTTATGTTTCCGGCCAACTTAAAAAATGCAGTTTTGAGATAAACGCTTCACAGCCGCCATTTTGAAATTAATCGCTTCAAAAAAATTATTGTATACAGTCACTGATATGTATGATAAACAACCTTTTTTGTAATCTCGATTTATTTTGTAATTTTTTTGGAAAAAAAAATCCGCAAAAGCCTATTTTTTCGGCCTCTAGACTGGCCTAACCCCTTAATAAATAATGTTAGGATTAACTCATAGAAAATCCCGTATGTATTTCTCTTCCGCGTGTTATTTTAAAGACGTGCTCAAAATTTGGAGTGAATAGAATGAACATTTTCGGAGTTATGCTGCGTGCCGTTTTGAAAATTGTGTTTCGAGAAAAACGGTCGACGTCTCGCACACGGGCCAGCCACTGCCACCGCAGACCCGGGCCTTTTTTACAGGTGCTAAACTTTCTTTCCCTTATCGTAGATGGTTCAAAGCATCTCTTGTGCCAATTAAAAAAAAAATCAATTTTTGAAAATTTTACAGTGGCGTCACCCCTTAAGGTGGGATATATATTACCGCCTTAATGCTAATTAGATTATTACCGGAACTCATTAATTGAGGATTAGATCACTTTTGATTTCGGTAATGAGAAGTTTCACCCGAAATCATGATTACCCATGTAGTTAAAAGCAATGAGCGATTTGTAATTTGAGTCGAAAAGAATCGTAAACGGTTCGAATAGTGACAGTAATCAGAAAAAAAATATTATCTCTGACGAGAAATCGGATAGTGCTCGAAAGCTGGCAGCAATATCGAAATAATCTGAATCAACATTGGCAAATTTTACTCTATCGATATTTCATGATAAAATATAATATCAATTGTATATTGATTTTTTTGGACAATACAAAGAAAATGTGAAAAAATTCACGCTCGTACTTCTTTACTATCAAATCTTATTTTATATCAAATACTTATTTTATATCAAATCCGCGTACCTCGTATGACGATGTAATCTGCAGTCCATAGAAAACCGGCAAGTAGACAACCGACATTGTGAGAGAAACGAAGACATCAGCAATGACGACGGACCAAAATTGAGTCCCGTAAACATACATTTCGGCGGGTAGACCGAGTATCGCTATACCCGAAATGTAACTGAAAACCATATTTGTTTGGTTCAAATCAAAGGTCACTCCGAATGTCCATTTAAAAGGTAAGTTCGAAAAGCTTACTAAAAAAAATTGTATTTTAAGGGGAGAGATATCTTTAATCGCGGTGAAATTAGCTGATTTTCATGATTTTTTTTTGAAGGACAGATTTGTACACCATTTTTGTGACTGGTGTGTTTTTTTACTATTTACTTTTGGCTGTGACATGGTATTTTTTAAATGATCAATCTTTATAAATGGGAGAGGTATGGCACGGTCTTCTAAATTGCATTTTTATGCAACTTTATTGCCATGATTCTTCCTAACCTTATTGTCTAAAACATGACCCTAAATGTTTGTGAAAACAAAAATAAAAAAGTATTTTTTTGTTGCGAAATGTAGCCATTTTTTTCGAAAAATTCAATCCTTTTGTTTCAAAGCGTACCATTTCATCGATTTTCAACATTTCGCACTTTGTCTTGGTTCATATTCTGCGTATGCGTGTCGATGAAAGAAACATTTCCGTTGGGGTTTTTTCAGATTAATCCCGCCGACGCTACGTGTCACGCCGTCTGACAACATCCGCCGCAACCGGTTTAGACGACCGTGCCATGCCTCCGCCATTTTCAAAAACTAGTAAGTAAAAAATGCCATGTAACAGCCAAAAGTAGTAATAAAACATACCCTAAGTTTCAACAAACTGTGAAGAAATCTTTCCTTAAAAAAAAATACGAAAACGAGAAATTTTTTCCTCGCCTAAAGATATCTCCTTCCTTGAAAATGAAAAAAAAACACTATTTGAGCGCAATATGAACTTGAAAAGGCAGTTACAAAAAAAACTGAACACAATGTCAATTTGAGATCTGCTCACCTTGCTATCAGAGACATACTGATTGGGAAAATTGACATATTTTGTCCCCCCACGAGATACTCGCTCACAGCATCAAGACTTTTCCTCGCTTTCCAGGCATGATAAATGCCGACAATTGCCGAGACACCGAGCATCCCCACAAAAACAATACAGTCCAGCAAATCGAACGATCGTTTCTTCAATTCATCTTCCATTTTTCCTTCAAATACTTTCACTCGACTGTCAATAAAAAATTGCCCGCACACATAAAACGGTCGAAAAAAATGTCACTTTTTCGCCGCTCGGTTTTCGACAGTTTTTCATTAAATTAAAAAAAGCCTTGTTGTTAGGCACGATATATAGGGGGTACGATCTTGTTTCCGTTGATTCGGAATTAATTCGTACGACTCACGGTACAATATTCGGTTTGGCTAATCGCGAATATTCGAAATAGTTTTTTTTATACGCCTCAAAGTCACAACCGGTGAAATTCTAAATTTTCGATAAATAATGAACTAAGAGGTAGAGTAGGGGGAGTGGGAGAGGGCTGTAGAGAGAGTGACCGACGCTTTGAAACTGTTACAAGACTCCGGACCACGCTGAGTGTATATGGTCCATTTGGTCAGCGAGACGGTACAAACGGAACCGAGTGGACGATTGAATAATTGCGGATTCTCGTACCCCCCCTACCAAACAGGGCATCTCGGCTCAATGTAATCCACGTAACTGCAATTGTTTGAAATTAACCCGTGTATATATGGGAATATAGATGTCACCGAGATACGTATATGCACGTACAGGCCTTTGTGTATAAATTTATGTGGATACCTATTTAGGCGGATGTGTGTATATATATATATATATATATATATAGAAATAATAGGTATATTTATGATGAATTTATCATACATATATCCATGTGTGTGCTATGAATTTAGATTATTTCATTGCAAGTAGGCTTCGATGACGGAAATTTTTCGAGTGTGTGAAAAATGGGTTAACGGAATATACTAGTCTAGAGACCGAATTTTCGGGCGTTTTTTCGGGCTTGATAAAAAATATATATATACATATATTTTTAGTATCTCTTTTCATAGTCTGTTAATTAATGTTTTAAGAATATACAAAAAAAATCTTCTCCAAAGAAAATAAAAATTGAGAAGATCATGGGCCTCTAAGTATGGCCGTAAAAAAGGTTGATACGATTCCAAAGCTCCCATTTATCTGAAACGGAAATAAAACCAATTTTCTCGAGCAATAAGAATGTCATTGTGGCAGGTACCAAAGAGAATTTCTTTTTATGGCAACTGTTTTAAAAAGTTAATTTTTTCGTCCAATTTTGTTCGCAGTTAAGGGGAGGTACCTGAGTAAACGGCGAGAAAAACAGGTAAAATGCCGGATCCAATCGAAACTAATGTTTCGATTGGATCCGGCATTTTTTTATTGGAAAACATGTACATTGAGGTATGTTTAGGAATTTTTAAAAATACATTGGTTGACTGGAAGCGATTCAAACGCGATAATCTCGAAACATAGTTTTCAAAGTCAGTGCCAGATGTATCTCGAAAACGGCTTGTCCGATTTTGTCCAAATTTGCATACAATATTCTTCGATAGTTTTTCTCGTTCGCCACGTAGGGTTTTTTCAGTTGATTGAACCATTGCTTTTTTATGCAATGCGTATGCAATCCAAAATTGTCGGAAATTGCGAACGAAAAACGAATGTTAAATTAAAACGGTCGCAATTCCGTAAAAAACGTAAATTTCAAAAAAATCCTTCGTGGCCAATGAGAAAAACTATTGAAGAATATTGTATCCAAATTTGGAGAAAATCAGACAAGCCGTTTTCGAAATACATCTGGCACCGACTTTGTAAACTATGTTTCGAGATAATCGCGTTTTGAATCCCTTCCGGTCAACGAATTTATTTTAAAAAATTCCTAAATATACCTCAATGTACATATTTTCCAATAAAAAAAACTCGGATCCAATCGAAACATTAGTTTTCGAGATAAAAATTCTTGAAGTTTACCTGTTTTTCTCGCCGTTTACTCAGGTACCTTCCTTTAAATTAAAATAATCATAATAATAATAATTTCGCCGTGACCGAGGGAGGGACGATAGAGGGATATATACTGAAGGTCCGTACCAAATTTTCAGTCAATCGGGTGAATACAACTCGAGATTTCATGTCAGTCAGGTTGAAAAAAGTAGTTTCAAGTAAAAATGCGTTTAAAGTTTTGAGTACAATTTCAAAAAGAAACGCAAGTATCTAATGGCATGTTGAAGTTACGTTATATTTATCGGCCATTCCTGCCGCGTGAAGTGTGCCTTCCTCAACTTCGAAATTATGATTTTCTGAAGTTCGTTCTTCGCTTTTTTGGCGTACATATTAGGAATTTCGAAATGTCTTTTTAAGGACATATTCTTAGGAGTCTACACTTCAAGAAAATCCCAAAAAAATAGTTTTTTTTTTCAAATTTTCTCTACATTATTTTAATCTATATATTATGGTGGAGTTGACACTGCAGTATTTCTGCTGAAAGAGTTAATAAGGAATGCCGCGACTCTAATTACTGAAATATCTTCTCATGAATTTTATTGTCACTTGCGGTGCTTCGTGTTTACTAATAAAAAACAACTTCCTTGGCTAGTTAAATTTCTTTTCGTATTCGATTGTTTTCATAAATTTGTTCGTATTTATTTTTCCAATTTAAAAAGTAATCAATAATTACATGCATTTTTTAATTAACCCTGGAGGGGTGCAGCGTGTGTTGTACGTTAGACACTTTTTTCTTTCGGGCGGTGCTCTAAGCAGATAGGAGTTAATATAAAAAAGTTTTACTCCCTAAAAGGAGAAGTTGACATACGATAGGTTTACTCCCTTCATGAAAGTTCGATTTAGAGTCTCATTTCAATCGTAGGATAGGTTTCGGATGGCAGAGCGTCGCTATGCTATAACAGGATCGAAGTATACGTGGGCAGCTTGGACTCATATGTACACTAAGATTTTTCCAGATCGATTTTTCTTTGCTCGCGACGTTGTAGCTTGAATATGAAAATATAAGTGATTCGTTGTAATATATTGTTATTTAAATATTGAATAAAGAATAATTTTAACAAAACATCTTGAAATACGATAACAGCGGTATGGGAATAACATTTTTTATAAAACAAAATCAAATACAACAAAATTTGTATGTGCACACATATTAGGACACACTGTTTAACAGAAAAATGTATATGAGGCGTTCCATACCATTTCGAACGGGCAAAAGGTTGTCGTCTCTCAAAAAAATTGAAATCTTGTCAAATTATTCAATTATGTGAAAAAAAAACAGTGTACATTTTTTCAAAATTTTTGGATTGCATTTTCTCGAGTTTTTCAAAATTTCAAAATTTTCAAAATAACGTTATATCTCCTGAGCATTTGATTCAACAGAAAAATGTTTAAGACAAAAGTTGCAATTTTATATGAACTTTGTGAAAAAATTTTGTTTTGAATTTTTCGATTTTAAAAAATGTCCATTTTCACTAATATTATACAAAAATATTTTTTTTCGGTCGGTATGTCACTTGATTTTTCTCAAAAAATTCCAGAAAATACTCTGAAGTGTGTATAGTAACACCTATTTTTTCAGAGTGGCTCGATTCGATGTTCCAAAGCTGTGCTTTGTTTTATTATAATATTATGAGATATATTTGTATAGTATTTTGGCATGGAGGGGGAATGTTGACAAACTGAAGGATGTAGAAGGCATTTGACGGCGCACATTACTTTGTATGACAATGTTTATATTGGGCGGTCGACGATACTTTATATCACATTTTCCATATTGCACGACGAGGTTACTTTGTATCACAGTTTTCATGTTGGACGACGAACGTTACGTTGTATGACAAGGTTAACTTTGTATACTTTACCGATAATTTATGATTGAGCTCAACAAAATTATTACTGTTATGGATGTTTATTACCTGAAAAATGTGAGAAAAATTTGGGAGAGAATAATTTTTAATAATAATTGATTTGTTAAAAAAAAAACATCTCATAATAATAAAACAAAGCACAGCTTTGGAACAACGAATCGAGCCACTCTGAAAAAAATAGGTGTTACTGTACACACTTCAGAGTATTTTCTCAAATTTTTTGGGAAAAATAAAAAGTGACATACCGACCGAAAAAAACATTTTTGTATAATTTTGGTGAAAATGGGCATTTTTTAAATTCGAAAAATTCAAAACAAAATTTTTTCACAAAGTTCATGTAAAATTGCAACTTTTTTGTCTTAAACATTTTTTTGTTGAATCAAATGCTGACGAGATATAACGGTATTTTTAAAATTTTGAAATTTTGAAAAACACGAGAAAATGCGATCCATAAATTTTGAAAAAATTTACAACTTTTTTTTTCTTCATATAATTAAATAATTTGACAAAATTTCAATTTTTTTGAGAGTGGACAACTTTTTGACGGTTCGAAATGGTATGGAACGCCTCATATATATATATATATGGTAGTGATCCGAGATATTTGGATTTGTATCATCGATACTGACTTGTCAAAGATAGAGGGCTGGATGTCAGATAACTTTATACGAATTTTATTATTCCAAACAACTTTTGTTTGAAACCTTTTTTGATCGGGCTATTAATTATCGAGATACGGCAATATTTAAGTTTTCAACCCCTATTTCTTAGGGTTGGGGCGAGTTGAGGGGAAACGTTTCATTGGCGTTACTTTCAGTATGAAACCATCTACTTTCGGTAAAAAAAAATCATATTCTACGCTAAAAAGTGCTGATTTTTCGTCTCTTTTACGGGACTATACGCCCTTTGCAATCGGATCCAAAAGTGTGCACTTTCAGGGTTAATAATAACGAAATAAGTTCGTTGTACATTTTTTTACGTTTTTAATACTTTCTGCCGTCCTTGAAAATATGACTGTCATTTAAACTGTAGAAGTCTTCCGGTAGCGGTAAACTCAACTGAGTATTTTCGTCGCAAGGAATTTCCGAGTTTTTCGGTGATCACAATGTGTTCTTTCACCCTTTATTCCAACACTTGTATTTTCATCACGTATATTCCGACGAACGTACTTTTACTTCGTCTACGTGAGTTACTCCGGATTGCAGCAAGTTTGAAGAATATATTCGTTGAAGCGGTCGCTCTACGTACCGCCAACAGATTGAAGGGGCTCAAGTAGAAGAGGTTGAACGAGAGCAGACGGGAGAAGGAGAGGCTAGGGACGAAGAGAGCTAATGCTGTGAGTATGCAAGGAACTTCCCTTAAACGTAGCAGACGGAGCGTCTTTTTCGTGCATTGTGTACTTACTGGTCTCTTCCGCTTTCATTAGGGATTATTTCTTGTAAAAACAGCTCTTCCCTTGGCTACATCTACTAGTGAACAGCGTCGATTTACGTCGAACTTTATAGAGAAAACAAAATGAGAAAATCGATCTTACTTCAGTTCTAGATTCTTCAATGCTTATTGTTATTTTGAGAGTTCCGTACGCGAAGGGCAAAACGGAACGGATAATTTAATGTATACATAATACAATCAATTTTTAATGAAAATACATAAAATTATTGTTATTTAAATACTTACAATACCAAATGACTTATCTTTGGCGTCGGTGCCAGCCAAAAATGAGAGTCTGACGTCACGGAAGAAACGAGATTGCAAATTTAAAAAAGGCTGTAGATCGTATATTTAATTTATTTTTCTTCGCCTTCTCTTTTTCGGCGAAAAATGTGACAACATTGGCAATTGGCTGGTACCGACTCCAAAAATAAGTCATTTGGCATCCCATATTTAAATAACAATAGTTTTATATATTTTCATTATTAGCTTACAGCAGGAGTATACAAAGCTTCCTTTAGCTGTCATATATTGCTGCTGTCATATATATAGCCCCATATGATTTCGGTTTAGTACTACCAAAGAAATAAGACAGAAAAAAGCATTACCTAATTGAATATCTAGTTAAAGAAAAAGTTAATTGGTCGCATGTATGGCGCCCTAATAGAGCGGGACCTGACTCGTTTATTCAGTTACAAATTACCAACCCGTATTGATGTTGAAAAAAAGGACACTTGCAATATTCGCAAAAAAATGTTCATGTTTATTTTGGAAAAATACTTCACGTTCATTAGCGGAAATTCCCGTAGTTGTATTCATTCAAAAGTCCAGACTTAGATTGGCCCTTGTCTGGCTGCTTCACATGCTCTCTTACTCTTCCGCTCGTGCTCTTCGCCTTTGTCCTTTTGTTCCAAGACGAAACCGCAATGAAATCCTATTATGAAACTATATAACGTTAATAGCAACAGCTGCATTTCGTTGCCTCAGTACATAAAGCAAATGTACTCCGCCAAACTTCAGTTGCATCAGCCGAAACATTTACGCCTCATTCCTCGCTAAGCTGACGTTAAAAATTTGGAAATATTTGATTCTTCACTGATAACTGATCGTCGTTGAATTTTATTGTTGAAAAGTCTATTATAAACCATGACTGTCGAATCTGCGGCCTTTCAAATATTATTTGCCAATTACAAACAATCGTTTCCCGAGTGGAAAACGTAACTCGTTACCGCCTAGCCACGAGCTAGTAAAGTTATGTTTTGAATCGCCACACGGAAAAAGAAATCCTGTAAATTTTGATGGAAATCCCATCAAAATGTACTCTGTCTCACATCAATAGCGCCTCTCGGTACAAAATCTTCGATATTTGCTACGTAAAACCCTAAAAAGTGCACGCCAGGTTTCACACAAAGAACTGTAGGACTATTGAGTTTATGCTAAGCGTTCGATAAATGTTCGCAGTGTGAAACTGTGAACAGTAGATGAACCGACTCACGACTTTTTATAA
Source organism: Ophion ellenae (assembly GCA_963210295.1). Classification (NCBI taxonomy): domain Eukaryota; kingdom Metazoa; phylum Arthropoda; class Insecta; order Hymenoptera; family Ichneumonidae; genus Ophion; species Ophion ellenae. Next base: position 37,857,050 of record OY723387.1, on the reverse strand, counting down.
TGTGGACCTGTGAACAGTAGATGAACCGACTCACGAATTTTTACAATGTGAAACTGTAAACAGTAGATGGACCGACTTGCGAATTTTTACTATGTGAAACTGTAAACAGTAGATGGACCGACTTGCGAATTTTTACTATGTGAAACGGTTAAAAGTAAACGAGCGGACCCACGAATTTTTACATTTAAAAATGTTATAAAATGAACGACTTCATTGACAAATTTTTACACTGTGAAAAGGCAAATAATGCAGATAGTGAATAGCTTTATGTACATCAAGCATCATTATACGTGAAAGCGAGATAGAAAAGTACAAATACAATACTCACTTCGTTTTTTCGTCCCCTTTTCAGCAGCAACAAATCTTTCACGGCACTTTTTCTTCACTAACAGTTTGTCCTTGTTCACTGTTTGTGTGTCCGTTTTCACATTGATTATAAATAATTGTCGTTTCTCGAAGACACTGCGCAAAACTTTACGCCGCGAGATCCAAAAGAGCACTGAGTAGATGTCGAGACTGAGGGCGACCACGCGATAGAATTTGGCGTGCAGGTTTGAACGCCTTAACCCCCGAGTTGACGCGGTCACGCGTTTACAGTGCACATTATAAAAATTCGAGGTACACGCGGTGTACCGCGCAATGTCGGCTGTAACTTCTACTGAGCGCTTTGAAATTTCTTTCATGTATCACACTAATAAAAAATATCCGTATTAGTATTCAACAACCCGTTATCAAAATATGCTTTGCCCGATTTGCTCAAGAATGACAATTGACTCTGTTAAAATTAAATCTGTACGTATTGAATAATACCGAGCTACGGTACAATTTGCAAGGTGTACACTGCAGTTTTTAATTTTAACTCACACCACATTTTTCAGAAGACAATATCAAGTTTCAATAGAATTTAATCTCATTTTTAACATTTGCTTGTTGAAGAATTTTATGGTTCAAATCAGTGATTACCAGTATAATCTCACTTTTTCATTTGAAGGTACTTCGTATATTTTACGCATTGAGTAACGCGATATCTTATATTTAATTTGTAAATTCGATAGTTTACTTTATCGTTTACGGTGATCATTATAATTTTTTAACAGTTTAAATCTGCATTTCCATCGGTTCGAATAGTAAAAAAGCATGCCTGATCCATTATTCTTTCCTAAAAGTGCTGTAACATGATTGGTTTACAGTGTGAAACTGCATTATGTTCATCTTTCCTCAGTAATTTATAAACACCAACTATTAATTTTGACGAACCATTTTTTTTTCGTCGTTTCTAGCTAGTCGTTTCAGCTATTGACTACCCGGCGTTGTAACGCTTTGGTCCTTTAGTGACTAAATACAAAAAGTTAGATGGTGACTAGATAGAAACAAATATCTCACGGCTGTATAATATTTCTGACCTAGCCATGACCTAGTTTTTTCGGCTAATGATTGGGAACCAAAAATCTGGTGCCGACTAGATTGAAAAAATTTGCGGCTATATATATTTTTTTTCGTAATTTTGTTTGCACATTACTTACAACGTTGGACCCTTTTACGATAGTCTTCATTGTTCATCAATTGCGGTTATGATATTTGCGCTGTAAATATATTAATGGTTCAATTTTGAATTATCTCAGACAGACGCTTACGACGTAACGTGGTTTCGATCCCGGAAAGTATGAGTGATGAATTGTGGGGTTGTTCACCGAGCCAGTTCTACTCTCTTAATTTCTGAATTTTCGTATCGTCTACATATGTCACACTACACGATGTTAGATTACTGAAAAATGGGTGGATTAACAAATGTAAATAACAATATCGTATCAATGACTCAATTGCATTCGCATGGAGAGCGATAATCGCATAGAATTACATAACCTTAGCTGGCATTTGTCCGATCATTTATTCCGGCTAGTGCGGCCGCAGTTGGCAAGTGTTAGCTAGGTCATCGCGAAATACCGACTTGAGGATTTTTTTCATTCGCAAAGTCATCTGTAACTCAAGTTGCTTGGCCAATCATGAGCCAATCGCTCGATGGAACTACACGTAGTCACATAACCACACTTTTTCATTTGTGACCAAGATCGGCTGGGCAGTGACTAGCCAAGGGGTGCATAGCCGCAGTTAGCTGGTCATAGCGAGATACCTACTTGAGAATTTTTTCATTCGCAACGCCATCTGTAACTCAAGTTCCTTAGCCAGCGATGAGCCCAGGAAGACTAGAGGTAAGGAGTACGAACGCCGTGTCGTCGAAACGTCCGCAAAAGCGAGGACGAGAAGGGCGGCGCTGCTCTCCTACCGCACCGAAGTAAAGTCAGCAACAAACCAGTGCCGTACGACATGCAGAAAGCACCCTTTGCTCCCTCATAAGGAGCGATAATTTGATCAAATGAATTGTAAAGGCAGTCCCGTACGATATGCAAAGAGCACCCTTTGCTACTTCATATGGAGCGGTTATTTCATGAAATTAATTGTACAACCAGTTGATGAAGGCAATTTCTATATAGATAGACAGAATTCTTATATATAGATTGCTTTGGGGAATACCGAAATACAGAAATTAAGTCAATGTTTTTTTTTATTGCGGAAGCAGTAACAAACAAAATTTATTTATAGACACAAGGAAATTCATAAGAAATTTGCATCCAGACAAAAAAATGTACAGATTATCACTATATTTACACATTATGACACGCTGTATAGATAAAGAATAATAACGAAATACAGAAATTAAATCAGTTTTTTTTCCTCGCGGAAACCGTAACAAATAAAATGTCTTTTTAGACACAAGAAAATTCATTAGAAATTTTCATCCAGACAAAAGTTTTTCAAATTATCACATCTCATATTTACACATTATGATACGCTGTACAGATAAAGAATCATAACGAAATACAGATATTAAGTCAATGTTTTTTTTTCGTTGTGGAAGCAGTAAAAACATAGACAAGAAAATTCATAAGAATTTTGAATTCAAACAAAAGATATACAAATTATCACACATCATATTTGCACATTATGACACGCTGTACAGATAAATAGATCTTACAGTTTTGATTTTTTCCTATTGTCTTTCGTTTTAATTTTCCTTGCGTGACTATTTTCGTTGACCGATCGCGCTAGAAAATGTCCTCTCATAACGAGATAATAGTTTATCACTCTCTTCGTGAGCTCTTCGTTGTGTGCTTGGCATCCCACGTACTGCAAATTTTTCATGTCCGAAACTTTGTAGAGAACTTGATGGAGAGTGTTGATTTTAACGTCAGTTCTCGATCGATCGCTGCACTCCAAGTTTGTCTGGCGGTCGGGTACTGAAAGCAACAATTCAAACAATATTACAAGCCTTTTATTTAATTTGACTTTCTGTGAAAATGGCAAATCGATATTTCACCCACTCGCTTCCCATTTTCACGCCTCGAAAATAAACATTTTGTTTATTTTCGAGACATGAGACAAAACGTGTAATATATGAAAAATCCATATATTGCACGTTTTGTCTCATCGACGGGACACTTGCTCCATATCTCGCGTTTGTGATAATTTTTATTTCACTCGGTACGATAATGGTACGATAAAGCGAAACCATTCTTTTTATGAATGTAAGTACTATTTTTCGTACCTATGATTGATTGTTTTCCCCGCAGATCACTAAATATATTTTATACCGAGACACAATTATTTTTATTTACATCTAACACAATTCGTAAAAATTGGTTAGCCCGAACATGCTTTATGCCAAAACGGACGACGAGCGGGAATCATCGATGACACATGACGTCGGTTGTGTTCTTGTCGCTTAGTTCACTTCGGTGCGGTCATGCACTAGCGACGCACGCCGTGAAAATACTAACTACTAAAATCCACAGTTTGACGGACGATTTTGGATCGGGCTCGTCACAGGCGTTCGTACTCCTTACCTCTAGTCTTCCTGCATGAGCCAATCGCTCGATGGAACTACACGTAGTCACATAACCACACTTTGTCATTTGTGACCAAGATCTGCTGGGCAGTGGCTAGCCAAGGGGTGCATAGCCACAGTTAGCAAGTGTTGGCTAGGTCATGGCAACATACCCACTTGAGAATTTTTTTCTTTTGAAAAGCCATCTGAAACTCAATTTGGCAGCTAGCCATGAGTCATTCGCTCGATGGAAGTACACGTAATCACATAACCTCACTTTGTTATTTGTGACCAAGATCGGCTGGACAGTGACTAGACAAGGGTTGGGTAACAAAACATTCACAAAATTACTAGCTCATAGCGGGCCAACCATTGGCCAGTTCGTATAATCTCAATTGGGTCGCACAATTTCTATTGGGGTTTCTGAAAATCTGAAACCTCTTTGGTATCAGGTACATCAGTCACAACTTTCTTTAAAAACATGGTAAGTAATGGAATAAACCACTCGACTTATTATGTTATTATTACTTTACATACCAACTAATCGTTTTTCTACTATTCTATGTGAACTACACAAGGACTCATTTTTTGTTCACCAAAAACACCAAGAGTGAGCGCCGCTTTGCACACGCATGATAATAAATCGAACATTCTTTCAAAGAATATAAAGAAGTTTAAGGGGTTACCCCCACTTGCGATTTTGAAAAAATCGATTTTTTTATTGCATTTTTTTGAAGTAGGGGAGACCGGGGCAAAATGGTATAGCGGGGCATAATGGGACCGGGGCAAAATGGGACCGGGGCAAAACGGGTTTGGGGCAAAATGGAATAGTGAAAATCAACACTGCTGGAAAATACGTCATTGGGGCAAAACGGGACTGGGGCAAAATGGGCCGGAGAAAATCAGGCTCCTCAGAAAGAGGCGGTTGGGGCAAAATGGGACAGTAGAATAATTCGATGCAGAAACGAAAGAAATGCAGGGGTAAAAAACGAGGGGTAATAAATGAGTGAAAACAGGTTTTATTTAATGTTACACGATATTTGGGTCACACTCTACTTACGATACTATAATTTGACGGTGGCAATGTTTAATTTTCATTGCTTGTTTAACTAAGCTAATTTTTATCGGCACAATTGTCGCAAACGTACTCGATTAAGTTATCGTCAGCATGGGCACATGAATAGTGGGCCCATTTCTCGCATGAATTACAACGAATCTTTTAGATTAGATTAGTTACAAATATAAAAACGACTCACAATGGACGCGTATGGCGTCTCACTGCTAAACAAAAATAACATTGACTAGGGTTCAACAACAATAAAATGTACTCCATGATTTTGTTGCGAAATAATGATAGATGAATAAATACGTAATCGTTTAGATAACGAATAAAAACATAAGACATTGATTTCATGAATTGAGGATAGGAGTTTGGAATGAAAAACTAAAAACTGAAAATCCAATATGGCGGATGAAAAAAAGTTCTATTTTGTGGAAATAGTTATTTTTTCACGAAACTACGGCCGATGCATTCAATAAAACAATGGATATGTTAATTGAGCTTAACAATCCAGGTGATACGATAAGTTTGTTGATATTTATCGTTTAACTAAATTGCATTAATTAGCATATTTTTAAAGACGTATTTTGATATCGACTCATTTTATATCGTTGAGATTCGATTACGCGTAATCATTTATCAATATTAAAGGCTGCAGCGGTTTTCATTTGTTAATTGAATTGTTCAAATATTTATTCTTCATTCAAATTTCTTGGAAATTGTTAATCGAGCGTAACAATTCGATTCGAACAGTTTAATTGTTAATGAAATTATTTAAATAATAATTTTTTATCATTCGGTTAGAATCTTCGCAAGTTTGGTGTAGTCTATTAATGCATTAATGACTATTAATGCAGTCTAAAACTTCAATTGATTTTTTGATATTCATTGTTTGACCAAATATAATGATTGGACATGCGGTTAAGGCAATGTTTCAAGGTCGACTCGTTCGATTTCGTTGAAATTTGATTAATCGTAGTAATTTAACATTAAAGAAGACGACAATTTTTATTTGTTAACTCAATCGCTTAAACAATTATTATTATTTTTGACTTTACAACAACAGTTCGTGCTCGGCTCGTCAGGATTCGTTGAATCCAATAAATTTAAGTACTTCAACATTCAAAAAAATACTAATTTTTCATTTGTTATTAAAGTTTGTTAAACAATTACTTTTGATTCTGCGGTCAGAACTGTACCAAACTTGACGTAAATTGTTATTTGAGCCTTCTTATTCGATTGGTACAATTTCTTTGTCGTTATTAATTATTTAAATAATCAAGTAATTTTTATAATCTGACGCGCGCAATTTATGGTTTTTTTTAAATTTTTATCTTTCTTTGTTTTTTTATTTATTTATTTTCTGCCAACTGCACGTTACTGATACTGATTTTCAAGCCATTGATGAAAATCTAACTCTTGTCAATTTTTACGTAAATTGTTTTATGAAACTAGGACCGCCGCTCCCCATGAAATCGACGGATATGTGTCGACAAATATATCGGTCAGTCCGTATTATCTGCGTATATGTGGACTGAAACGAACCACAAGCACCATTTAGATTAGATTATGTTTCAACAGCTCTTTCATAGAGCCGAAGCATGCATTTTCCTGTCATCCCATTTTGCCCCAAATTCAGCGGGCTGCGACACTTCATTTTTGTGTGTCCCATTTTGCCCCTATCCCATTTTGCCCCAAATCAAGCACCCAAGAAACTTCATTTTTGGCTATCCCATTATGCCCCGATCCCATTATGCCCCAGTGCCGTTTTGCCCCGGTACCGTTTTGCCCCGCTATACCATTTTGCCCCGGTCTCCCCTATAAGTATCTGAGAATATGTCCTGAAAATTTCAAGTCGATCCGAACAAAATTGACTGAGATATGAGCGTTGAAAGAGAAGAATCCGCGTTGAAAGAGAAACTTTAAACGCGTTTTTCTCAAAATGGCATTTCTGAAGTCGGTGACCAAGATTACTCGCACACTAATGAACCGATCTTCTTGAAATTTTGCAGGCTTATTTAATACATAAAAATGTAGTCTTTAATCGTACGATTTTTTTTTACGAAAAAAATGGCCGTTTTATAGCCAAAAAACAGCCGTTTTTTTCGTTAAAATCGAACCATTAACTTTGACTGACCGCCATTTTGTGAAAAATGAATATTTTTTAAAATCCTTCGATTAAAGACTAGTTTATACTTATATTTGACTAAATCCATCCGCATTTTTTTTTCAGATGATCCACTTCGCCTCAATGTTGGTCACCGCAAACCGTGTATATAAAAACATTATTTCATTGACGGCCATTTGCCACTAAACAATGTAATATTTTTCATTAAAAAAATTACTGAAAGTTCTTCAAGATGTGTTCTTTAAGATGGTATATTGATCGATTAAAGAAGTTTTGTAGTTTTCTTTAAAAAATTCATGAAAAAGGCCTTTTTTTGCGCTACAAGTGGGGGTAACGCCTTAATTTACCTCGTGAAATATAAAATATTGCAATTTCAATAAAATGTAAATCGTATGAAATTTGTCTTCCGGCTGTAATTAAATGTTTGGACGGCGAAATTGAGCTACATCGCAGCACGCCAGGCTAGCATTGTGATGTAGGTATCCAATACGTAGCCTCTGGGCTTTGAATCCATAGAACAGCTACCCCGATCCGTTCGAGTGGAAATTCATTTTCCACCTTTGATCTTGTTCGTCCGAACTTTGTATATAAAAAATGAATTCTCATTTGTACACAGCATCATTTCTCATTCTTCAAACAATGGCAATTTCGCTGCTCCCATAGTGATGAATAAAATGTAATATGCTTCAGTTTCGTTATTCACACAAAGTGTTGAGACTATTTACATATCGATTGAATTTTATTCACAAGATTTACCGACGCGAAATATAAATTATTCAGAAAAATCAATAAAAACTTTTGGCCCAGTAAATACCCTCTGATTAAAAAAGATAAAAAAAAGGGAACAAATCGGGACGTGAAAATTCCCTGCACAGTGGGCTGCCCGGAAAAAATATGTAAATGGGATATTTAGATTGCTGAATTGACCTGTGAAAATGCCCACAAAGAACTGGAGCGGAAAGTTTCCATCGTTTTCAGATAAAGTTCTGTCCTCGTTGAAAGCTTTTCTACATTTTTGTGCGATATTTCCGTGCCGCATCGAGTTCCTGTTCCGAAGAATAATCCACGAGACGTAATAAGATTTTCCCGAGAGTAACGTAGAAGAACGAAGAGAATGTTAGGACGATTCCAAACACAACGACACGAAAGAGTACGAGAAACGATTAAAAACTATTTTCACAGAGATTATCAATATATATATATCTATGCATATTTTTCATCGATGTTGGAGGAAAATGCGCGTTCCTTCCGGTACCTCGTAGTTATCAGGGAACGACGCCTCAGGATTTGTGCCCTCGGGCCTCTCGAGATCAATTTTGCAACGTTCGAAAATAAAATTTGCCGAGCACGTTAGAGCCGTTGGCGAATGGGTGTACGAGCTATAATGCCATGTAATAAGAAGGCCGCGAGGCACACTCGCGCTAAATATCAAATAAATCGAGGCGGCGTTCCCCTTCAACGAGAATACGTGAATGTTGTACCATCCAAGAAGAGATGATAGCTCTTCGTACCGGAGGTTCAAATGGATTAACCCTGCTGGGAAAATACTCCGGGGAAAAAAGCCGACCCGAAGTACGGTCCCTCGCCTCTAAGCCGTCTTTGCACGAGAGCGGAGTAACTTTCACATAAATTATTTTCATGGAACAAAAGCGTATGAGCTATATTTGTTGTGTATATTTGAATTAGGTAGGAGTCCAAGAGTTTTGGGGGATAAATGATCGATGTAGCGTCGTCCACATGTTTGACGTCAGGCAATCACTTCCTTCCTCAATCTTTTTTCGTGTCTCCTTCGCTCCCTCCGGCTATCGCACTGTCTCTTTTTGTTTTCACCGTTTTTGCCTACCCTCGCTTAGTCTCACTTCGCCTCTTACGTCTCTGGGGACATAATAGGCAATAAAAGGGATGATGTAGTGTCATATATCTAGCCCCGCCCTTCTCGAGTCCACGCTACGGGCATAAGCAAAAATCGAACTTTCCATCGGTATCCTCATACACTTTCGACGCTTAAATTCGTATGTTATATCGACGCTACTTACGAAATGTAGCATGTTTCAGAATTCCTACGAAAACAAGCACGTTTGATATCACCGCGAAAACTAGCATGTTTCAGCTTCCGACACGAAAACTAGCACGTTTCGGCTTTCACCACGAAAAGAAACAGATTTCGATATTCACCGCGAAAATTAACATGTTTCAGTCACACTGGAATTGTTTCCGACTTTTTTTCCATGCTTTTTTATGCCTTGCCTCTATTTTTTTACTCCAATTCCTTTGACCGTAAGAGGAAATTTACGATTTTTTAGACCTCTTAAAAAAAAATGTATTGGATTTCAATTAAAATTGCAAGTATTCGGGAAATATCCATTCGAGCTTACGTCGATACAATTCACGTTAAATACGATTTTGACCAAGAAGGACGAGAGATAAAAATCCTTAAAACAAAAAAACACATGGTTGATGTTCGAATGTTCCAATTGAAACAGACGCCAGATAAAAAATTGCCTCTTACACCAAGAAGAACAAAGATTTACAGGCCATGCTTGACAGAGGTTTAATTCCAATCGAACATCAGCAAGATTTTTCAAACATATCCGATGATAACCATTTGTAAGATTACAGTAAATTTGTTGAATGATATTTTCAATAACGTAATTTTTTTAGTAGAAAATCACAAAAAAATATTTCACTATCTTTACAATTTCGATTCTATTTTTTTTTTTTAATTATTACTATCGATTTTAATTGATAATTATTATCAAAATGGTAATAAAAGCAACGAGCATAAAATTAAAATGTCATTACGCAAAGAAATTTCATATTTAAAATAAAATACTAATGGTTTATTTTTCCATATTTTTACCTGAGCACGAAGGACTTTAAATTCTCACCAAAACTCTTTTTGGTTAGATTGGACGAGCGATGAGATCCTTAAGGTTTTACACTTACTCCTTGTACACTAGTTTTTACGGTGAAAATCAAACAAGCTGGTTTTCGCGGTGACAGCCGAAACATGCAAGTTTTCGCGGCGAAAATCGAAACATGCTGGTTTTCGCGGTAAACATGAAAACGTGCTCGTTTCCATGGCCAAAGCATAATAATGCTAGTTTTCGTAAGAACTTTGAATCGTGCTACTTTTAGTAAGCAGCGTCCATATGTTCTCATAGATCTTTTCCGAGGGAGTTGAAATTAACTCGCAGCACTATACTTTTGAATTTTTTGCTCTTATAGTATTTTCAAGCAATCATAATTTGGTGGTTGGAATGTTATATCTATAAAATATTCCGCCGTATGGTGTCCTGAATGGATAAGCCTACAACTGTCGATAGGTCAAATCATGTCCTACTATATTCTGGAATCTACTTTAGTAAAAGTCCCACGGTTTGCCGGATAAAAACCAGGAGCAGATCATTTGTAAACGATACCTCTTTTTGACGCGGTTTTTTTTAAATTTCTCTTGGTTATCTGTTTTATCTAGAAAAGTCGTCTTTTTAACCTTAAATGTTGAGGAAACTTTATGAAAAAGATAGTATGCAGAACTTTCATACGAACCAATTCGAATATCTGACTTTCATAGCCTGCTGTGTAAAAAAATGCACTGAGTATAACGTGCCAATTACTTGAAAAAGTTTCCTAGTTATTGTCGATTCATATCATTTATAGAAATGGGATGCGAAAAGCCAGAAGCAGATAATTAAAAAAAACTAACATAAAGCTTAAAAGCTCAAAAACCGTGAGACTTTCCTCAACTGAATTTCCAGCATATAGCAGGACATGATCTGACCTATCGACACTTGCAGAATTATCCATTCATAACCCCCCGTATATATATATATATATATATATATATATATATATATATATATATACACATATATATCAATCAATCAATCAATCAATCAATGTATCAATCAATCAATGTATTTATTTCCAAGGTATGTCCTTGTTTGGCTTTTACAAAGTTCCTAAAAATTAGCTTATAACTTATAACTAGTTCTAACAATATTGTCCAAACCAAACTGGACCTGTCTCGTTGCGTCCCTTCCGCGGTCGCCTTGCGGTCCCCTACTGTTCATTCACTAATTGTTTGAAGTGGTTTATGTATGTGCACAAATCCTCCCAGAACTGGGCTAACTGTAGTAGGAATTCTAACTCTTCTTTTGTTTTGGTCTCTTCTCTCCCTGCTATCCAGCTTCCTACCCTCTTCTCGATAATTCCATGTATCATTCTCCTTCCCATGGTACACCTGCACATATGCACCAGCATTTCGTCCGTCTTTTTACATAGCCTGCACACTGTTTTCCTAAATCCATTTTCTTTCTCCCTGACTACACTCCCACACCTCATCCTGGCCCATGTTTCTTCGATTCCTCCTGGAATACTCTTGTCCTCTCAATAGTTTTGCCTTCCTTGTTTTGTACTCCTTGCAGTAGTTGGGCTTGTCTATTCCCACCCAGTCCTGCTGTATTCCTTATTTCTTTCTTTTCGTTATTGGTCTACTCATTTTTTTCTTTACTTCACCGTCGCTGCTACCTCTTATTACCTATATATATATATATTGCTCTGTAACACTTTATGTGCCTCACCCTGTGTGTATATATATATATATATATATATATATATATATATATATATATATATATATATATATATATACACACACAGGGTGAGGCACATAAAGTATTACAGAGCAATAGCACTCAAACTATTGATCATATTCAAAAATGTTTCAGACAAAAGTTTCAGTGTTCGAGAAGGCCGTCATACTGGACCACCCTATTTTTTTTATCGCTGAAGGCGCTGAAGCTACGTCAAGGTCAACACCACTTTTTTAAATAGGATGGTACATTTTTTTTCACCCATCGTGTGGAGCACCTCAAGCCGCATAAAAAACATCAGGGGGTCAAAGTCGCTCAAGGTCATTTAAGGTCAGTATCGATGATACAAATCTAAATATCTCGGATCACTACAAAATATTTGGTAGTGATCCGAGATATTTAGAGTTGTATTTCATTTTGATAGGTGACCTTGAATGACCTCGAACGACTTTGACCGCCTTATGTTTTTTTATGCGGCTTGAGGTGCTCCACAAGATGGTTGAAAAAAATTGACCATTCCATTTGAAAAAGTGGAGTTGACCTTGACGTAGCTTCAGCGCCTCCACCGATAAAAAAAATAGGGTGGTCGAGTACACGTTTTTAAATGGAATTGTACATTTTTTTGCAACCATCTTCTGGAGCACCTCTAGCCGCACAAAAACCTTCGTGGGTCAAAGTCGTTCAAGGTAATTGAAAGTCACCTATTGAAATGAAATACAAATATAAATATCTCGGATCACTACCAAGTATTTGGTAGTGATCCGAGATATTTTGATTTCTATCATCGATACTGATCTTGAATGACCTTAAACGACTTTGATCCTGTAATGTTTTTTATGCGACTTGAGGTGCTCCATAAGACGGTTGAAAAAAATGTACCATTCCATTTAAAAAAGTGGAGGTCAGTTTTACTGTGCGGCAGAGCCTCCACAGAAATAAAAAAAATTGGTCGCATTTGATGGCCCCTTTTACACCGTACAACTTTTGTCTGGAACATTTTTTTGTGACATCGATAATTACCGAGTTATTTCGGGTGGCAGAGATAAAAGGGACACCCTGTGTATATATACATATATACACGGGTGTGTGTGTGTGTGTTGTCCAATGATGAAGTGTATTCCATCAGTGTTCGTAGTGGACTCTTTTCAATCTTTCTTTTTCGCTCTTTGTCCTTCTTGCAATCGCATTATCAAACTTTGTCATTTATGTTGACCCAGCCTCTCTTGAATGGCGTTTCAAGCGTACGTAGAGCCGCATGAATTTGAAAAGACCGCAGACATTCTTAAAGTTCATATTTAAATCATGAAAGCTCCAGCTTGCTCGAATGGACCGAGCCTGCGGTTTGCGAATGTTAAGCACATCCAATGTATATACATTTATATTTTTATATAAGGGACACTGTGGAAACGTCTAAACGAAACACGAAAGAAAACTGAGCGCATGCAGTTTCTCGGCCTCCTTCAGGTATGTCTACATTTGTCCCAATGTATTCAACATTTATCAGTCGTGAGAAGAGAACTTTTCAACACTGTGCATTTTTTTCTGCGTTATCTCGTTTCTTAAACGGTCCATTGTTAATATAAATTTTACTCTATCTTCCATTTTTTTTTCGTACGCGCGCCGACTTAATTTTAATTTAATTTCAATTTAATTTTTCGTGTGTTTTTAATGCAGAATGTATTATATACATTCTGCATTAAAAACACACGCCTTGAAAAATTAAAAATATAACACCATCTTCGCAATTTCTTTCCAAAAGAAGGTTTCTATGACGCTTAAAGGCCTGTTCGTTTGATGCAGAGAGCAAATGCATATTCAATTAATTTTGCATAATGAACAGAATGAGATTTCGGAATATTCTCATCCTGCGCGATCTCCCATCCGTTTATTATCCATTTGTTTATTCACTAGTATACAGAGGTCGGCGCGCGTACGAAAAAAAATGAAAGAGAGAGTAAAATTTATATTATCAATGGAACGTTTAAGAAATGACATAACGCAGAAAAAATGTAGATTGTTGAAAAGTTCTCTTCTCACGACTGATAAATGTTGAATACATCGGGACAGATGTAGACATGCCTGAAGAAGGCCGAGAAACTACATAGATTTACATTTTGCATTTAATGCAAATGCAAATGTAGATATTATTGAATATTTATAAACATTTGTAGATTGATGTACATCAATTTTTGGACTTTTCTGTTCGTATATAATTTTTCTTTGTCGAGACAATATTTAATACAATAGTAGGGCCGCATCTAGATTATTATGTTGGTTCCTACTCAATATTTGGAACACGACGGCGAGAATAAATAATAGCCCAGGAAAAGAGACGCAAACCCAGTGCTTTCAGCGTAGTATTCGAATTTGTGTCTGAAGCTAGATGGTTGCATGCTGAAAGTAATCCCCATGAATTTTTGGTTGTAGTTCCGAAAAGCCCATACCGCCTATTAATTCGGAATTTCGTGTACCCATGAATACTGCCGCGATAATCACGAATATGATAGTGAAAATACCCGCAAATTTGATTTTCAAGGTCAAAACTCACAAAAACGGATTTTTCCAAAGTTCTATTTATTTTAATAAATGTTGATCCTAGAGAAAAATGTTTCCGACAAAAGTTGTAGCCTATAAAAAGATTGGTCTTTTATGTTCTATTCAGTTTTTGTCTAGAAGCATCCTGTTTCGAGCAAAATAGGATGATGCTCCAATAAGTTTATTTTGCTAAACTCCATACGTTTCGATATTATCTACTTACGCACTTTACCGCGGGAAGGTTGGAGTTTAGTCTTTAAAGTGCATGTTTACTTGTATTTTATTTTATTTTTTGCCTTTTTTGTATTTCATTCAATTTTTTAAATATTTTTATTTATTTTAGGCTTTAAAAAAAATTAATTAAGTTTTTTTTTGCTTTTTTTGTTTGGGTTTAAGGCTCCACCAAGTTCCAACCTTCCCGCGGTAAAGTGCGTAAGTAGATAATATCGAAACTCATGGAGTTTAGCAAAATGTACTTTTCGGAGCATTATCCCATTTATCTCGGAACATAATGATTTTAGACAAAACCTGTATAGAAGATGAAAGATCAATCTTTTCATAGGCTACAACTTTTGTAGGAAACATTTTTCTCTCAGATAAACATTTATCAGAATAAAATAGAAAAATTAAAAAAAAAATCATTTTTCTGAGTTTTAACCTTGACAATAAAATTTGCGGGCATTTTCATTATCATATTCGTGATCAGCGGGTCAAAATACACGGGTACACGAAATTCCAAATTAATCGGCGGTATGGGCTTTTCGGAAATTTATTCGAAATTTCCCCTGAACCCGCCCCAACCCTAAGAAATAGGGGTTGAAAACTTAAAAATTACTGTATCTCGATAATTAATAGCCCGATCAAGAAACATTTCAAACAAAAGTTGTTTGGAATAATAAAATATGTATAAAGTTATCCAACTTCCAACCCCCTATCTTTAAAAATAGCGGCAGAAAACGATTCGAAAATTCGGGGTTGATGCGTGTGCGAGCGAATTTTCAAATCGTTTTTGTGCTGCTATTTTCATAGATAGGGGGTTGCACGTGGAATAACTTTATACGTATTTTATTATTCCAAACAACTTTTGTTTGAAACATTTTTTGATCGGGGTATTAATTATCGAGATACGGCGATTTGCAAGTTTTCAACCCCTATTTCTTAGGATTAGGGCGAGTTGAGGAGCAACATTTCATTGGGGTTACTTTCAGTATGCAACTATCTAGCTTCGGTAAAAAGTTCTAATTCTACGCTAAAAGTGCTGGGTTTTCGTCTCTTTTATTGGACTATAACCCCCGCATCCCTTGTGACGGATCAATGACGATAGTAGATTTATAAAATATACTAAACGTGCACTATATGCATAAAAGACGAGTGGGTGTGTTAGTGTACTCTTCTATCGCGGAAAAATTATCTTGACACTTCCAGTGTATCCTGCAAACCGCATATCGATCCAGAGAGAAGTCGAGCATTTTCGTGCCCACGAACTCTACATATTCGTACATACTCTTCATTTTGTCCCTCGTATATAGTTAACGGCAATCGACTGTTTTCAGTGGAAGCCATAGTTCCAATAATTCACAACCAAAAACTTTTCAAGTTGAACAGAGTTGCTGAAATTCGTGAGCATTTCAATTGAGCACTCGTTTTATGGGTATTATAATTAATAGGAGAGAGTATTATACAACGGAAAATGTAAAGTTATATTCAGCGGTCAGTGTCTCGAGGGTACTTTAAATTTTGTATACGACCGTGGCTCTTGAACTTTTGCTTATTTTTCCTCTTTCGTGTCGGCTTACGATAAATGTAACAAAAAACAAATTTACCCTGGAAGTGCCTTATTTTCTCATTTTGTGCGTTTCTTCAATGTAAAAACCAACGTGCGATTTTAATAATGCATATAAAAGTGTTGAGGGACAAACTGGGCGTTTGTATTTTTCAACGAGATAAAATAGGAATGGAAAAATAGTACAGCACTTGTAATATTAAATGAGCAAAATTTCACGGAATAATCGATCGTGAATTTTGCCCTACAAAGGTATATCAATCATTAAAATACGACGGTAATTGATCTTTGCACTAGAGGGTGTAATGCAAAATTCAGCATAGCGGCCAAAAAGCAGACAGGGGGAGACCGACAGGTAAACTTTTTTAATAATCTGGTAGAGAGAATCAACTATAAATCTATATTGTCCACGAGAACTCAATAGAACACTAATGGACTGAAAGAATGAGTATACACTTATACGTAATGTAAGTTCACGTTGAACATCTTGGGAATTGGTTTCTTAAGGGAGTCATCCCATGTGACAGCTATTTTCTTCGCTTTAAAAAAAAATTTGATGATCCATTTAAACACACTATCTTCGAATTTTTCTCACGCATTTGTTAACATTTTTACAGTAGCTCGGAATTTTATTTAAAAAAAATAACGAGTTGAATCGACTTCACACCGTTCAACATAATACTGCAACATAAATGTTTATTTGTAAGTAATTTTTAATCGAAAAAAGTTTTTAATTAGTTATGAATTAACCAACACTCTCATTTATTAATGAAGATAACAGAAACAATATAAAATAGTAATATTTATAACGCAATTTTTTTTTTGTATGATAAAAGTTTTTAACTTTAGGAACTCAATGACTTTTTTTTCTCGAAATATTGAACAATACTGTTCTGCGGTAGTGCCATGCGTCTTCTTATTATAGGGGACAAATATTCTTTTCGGAGAATTATTCTGTCTTTACTGAACGTTTTTAGCAAAACTGAATAGTAAAGGCAATCGAAACTTTTTTCACTCTTTCCCTAACTAGTTTGCTGTCGAAACATAATTTTTTTTCAAACTTCATAAACACAATAGAATGGAACGACGAATTGTGTGACCTGACTTTCGGCCAATGCAGACCCTGTAGTGTTAAAAGTTGCAATTTTATAACCCATTATCTCCAATCTAAATAGTCGACTGTTCTAAAATTTCACTCAACCATGCATAATGATATGAACAATGTCTGGTTAAAATTTGAACAAAATCTATAGAAATCAAGAGCGCGCGCTCGTCCGACCTTAATCGCAAAGCCATTTGAATAACGGCTCTTACGTACACCGGCGCGAGAAGAGCGATAGAGACGGAAAGTCGATGTACGAACTGATACGATACCCAAACCTGAACACCATACTAAATTACGTTGCCACGAATTTTGCACGTAATGAAAATGTACGAATAACTGAAAGCTACAAAGTCAAACTTGCAAATTGTTACCAGCAACGACGGAACTATCACTGAATGGAGAACTAATTTCGGCTTTCATAGCCGCGAAGCTTTGAATACCGTTCAAAAGTGGGAGGAAGCAATTTGCACGTAAAAAGGAGCAGAACCATTCGAAAACTTGTATTAATTTTGTTCATTCTAGAAATACACACGAAAAAGCGTGTAGATTGAATGAATTTTCGCAAAACTTGACTGTCGTTCTTTTGTTAAATAAATAACAAAAGTGTGAAAACAAGTGCAAGAATAAATTATTCACAGTCATCTCATAGAATTCGACATGGTATTTTATGATTGTAATTCAGCTGAAAAAACTCGCAGTACTAAATTTTATCCTGAAAAAAAGGCGACGAAAAAAAGCGGACAGGGCCAAATGGGAAAACGTATTTGTTCACGATATATAACGCGAGCGCCCCTATCATGGGGGTTTTGCCATTGTATGAAGAAGTTCCCATCAATCGGTGTGCAGGCATCCCGGATTTATCATCCCAGCGAAGCTTAACGGGACACCATATGGAGCACGATTAATTAAAGGATCTTTTTATCGTGTCCTTAGGATACAACAGCATCGATAACGAATGACGAATTTAATTGAAAGATACCAATCGTTGATATTGGCAACGTAGTACTAAGAGACAGTCAGATGTTCATCCATGAAAACATTCTTGCGAAACAACGGATACTTTATTAATAACAACCGCAACGGTAACGATGTTAAGGTTGTTGTGGGGTTAGGGCGAAATGCTACCACGGAGCTGAATTTTTTCTGGAAGATTCCCAGTATCGTTTTCTAGAGAAAAAAAATCGGCAACTCGACGTATTTCGTGGGCTAATTTCACTACGCTTATGGAAATATCCGGCCATTTTTCAGTACATTATTAATATCTGCTGAGAAAATGTTACCACGGAGCTGAAAAAATAGGTACGATTCGACTAATTATCGGACTAACCCTTGGTACCGTGAAAATGAGGATTCACAGTACCGTTATAAAATCATTAATGTTTTTAATAGCGAATTTCTGCGATAATCAAGCGCACAAAATATTAGGCTGTGAAATCATGGCAACCTCGTAGACAGCACAAATGCTACCTATCTTATCCCTATTCGGTAATCATGCCTGGGAACCTCAAACTACTCAAAGTAACATCGAATATTATTGGTTCTTATTCTCTTAATTAGTAATACTTACTTAATATTGATTTGATGTTTAGAATGTGCAGAAATTATAATTTTCTAGAATTTTCTAGGTAAATAACAAGTAAAGCAGAATTTTTTTCATACATAACCTTTGTCTTTATAATATCGGAAAATTATTAAATTTTTCGATATCTTCCAGATTGAGGATAGCTTAAGAGCGCACTTATTCTGTATGAAGTTCCGAAAAGGGCCAACCTCCGATTGGGCTGAAATTTTGCACATACCTTCCTTTTAATATCTTAAGAAGTCCCCTAAAAGGCTTTTCGGCGACGCGCCATAGTTTCCGAGATATCGACTTTTGAAAGTTATTTTCACTGCGTTCCTACTATATATATAGCTGACGGACTTGGTTCTGGGTATACCTATATATGTTATTGCGCTGTCCGTTTTGTGCTGATCTTCGCCTAGTCCACGCATTAGCCCCGCCCCCTTACCTCTACATCGACTTTGTTTTTGGTGCAACCTTGATTTTTTATTTTGACGTTTGATGGAGAATTACACCCGTATTCATAGATGTTCCTTGAGGAATAAGGATTCCTAGTTCATTCTCCTAAATAAACAACAAGGAATCCTTATTTCTTAAGGAAAATCTATGAATACGGGTGTTAGTAGGGTGTAGAGAGTGTGCCTGTGGTATGCATGTCGAATGTGTCCATGTAATATTGGCATACTGATGTGGGCGCGGGTCCCCTCGAATGTGCGAAAAGAGTTTTGGGGTGCGTGGAACACTGTTGTGGGCGCCAGGGCACCTCGGATGTGTGTGTGGAATAGTGGAGTGCGTGGAACACTGGTGTGGGCGCAGGGCACCTCGAATGTGCGAGTACAATTGTGGGTTTGTTTGGGACACTGGTGTGGGCGCAAGGTACCTCAGATGTGCGAGTAGAATTGTTGGGTGTTTGGGACACCGGTGTGGGCGCAAGGCACCTGGAATGTGCGTGTGGAATAGTGGGGTGCGTGGAACATTGGTGTGGGCGCAGGGCACCCCGAATGTGCGAGTAGAATTGTGGGGTGCTTGAAACACTGGTGTGGGCGCAAAGCACCTCGGGTGTGCGTGTGGAATAGTGGGGTGCGTGGTACACTGGTGTGGGCGCATGACACTTCGAATGTGCGAGTAGAATTGTGGGTTTGTTTGGGACACTGGTGTGGGCGCAGGGCACCCCGAATGTGCGAGTAGAATTGTGGGGTGCTTGAAACACTGGTGTGGGCGCAAGGCACCTCGGATGTGCGTGTGGAATAGTGGGGTGCGTGGAACAATGGTGTGGGGGCAGGGCACCTCGAATGTGCGAGTAGAATTGTTGGTTTGTCTGGGACACTGGTGGGGGCGCAAGGCACCTCGGATGTGCGAGTAGAATTGTTGGGTGTTTGGGACACCGGTGTGGGCGAGGCACCAAGAATGTGCGTGTGGAATAGTGGGGTGCCGGGAGAACTGGTGTGGCCGCAGAGCGCCTGGAATGTACGAGTAGAATTATTGGTTTGTTTGGGACACTGGTGTGGGCGCAAGGCACCTCGGATGTGCGAGTATAATTGTGGGGTGTTTGGGACACCGGTGTGGGCGAGGCACCTAGAATGTGCGTGTGGAATAGTGGGGTGCGTGGAGAACTGGTGTGGCCGCAGAGCGCCTGGAATGTGCGAGTAGAAGTGTTGGTTTGTTTGGGACACTGGTGTGGGCGCAAAGCACCTCGGATATGCGTGTGGAATAGTGGGGTGCGTGGAACACTGGTGTGGCCGCAGGGCGCCTGGAATGTGCGAGTACAACTGTGGAGTGCTTGGAACACTAGTGTGGGCGCAAAGCACCTCGGATATGCATGTGGAATAGTGGGGTGCGCGGAACGCTGGTATGGGCGCAAGGTACCTTGGATGTGCGTGTCGAATCGTGGGGTGCGTAGAATACCAGTGTGGGCGCGACACACCGCCGATGTATGAGCGCCATTCCGAGACGGCGTAGCAATGGTGGGAAGGTTTCTATCGCCCAAACATGACGAAGATCAGCACGAAACAGAGAGCGCGATAACATATATAGGTATAGCCAGAGCCGAGCCCGTCAGCTATAGGTATAGTAGGAGCACATTAAAAAAAACTTTCAAATATCGATGTCTCGAAAACTATGGCGCGTTGCCAAAAATCCTTTTAGGGGATCTCTGAAGATATTAAGAGGAAGGTCTGAGCAAAATTTCAGCCCGATCGGAGGTTGGACCTTTTCGGAACTTCACCCCTGTTTCATTGCAGCAATTTTTTTTTTTGCGCGAACCGATATTCGTCGTTGACAGCTCCTTGGGCCGATATTGAAATTACGAACGGGGCGCGTATGCCTCTAACTTCGCGACACTTCTGCCAACCTGTGCATTGTTATATAGCACGATTTACGAGGTTGCCAATTCGTCTCGCGTTAATTGACCAAGAAAAAGTTATAAAAAAAAGATGTACAGAGTATTGAAAACATTCAATGTAATTACCGAATGTTCAAAAATGCATGTTTTTACAGATAGATGTAGAAAAATAGTTCGAAAACGTACATTCAATATGACGTTTATTTGATAACTAACAGTTGGTAACAATCAATAGGCTCCGACGGCTAGACCTCATAACAACCTTAATAATGGTAATTAATATCAATGTGGTCATTTATACTCGTTCGATTGACAATTTTATAAAATAAATGTTTCTGCTAAAGGTACATTTTCATTAATAACGTTTCGTCAGGAAAAAAATGAATTGCAAATGAAGTAATTCAAAACGAAAGTTATTGTATTATATATTGGGAGCACGAATAAGTCTTCGCCGTTTGACAAAAGATGGCCCCACCAGGAAGTTAGGGTTGAAATTGTCAGATGTAAAACGTCATATCGTAAGGTTGAACATCTGGCAAGACTGGCAAGACCTTGAAATATTAGCGATTTTGTATCAGCATCACATAGTTTTTTTCGCACGTAAATGTCGAGTTTTGAGCCGAATAAGCGTCATTTGCGGGAACTTTTGATTTCTCTAATTTGAAGAAATCTGCAGCTGAGGCGCATCGATTGTTGCTGTCGACAGTAGAAAATTTAAGACTGGTTCAAATGTTTAAGACTGGTGAGTTTGACGTCGAAGACAAAGAACGTAGCGGAAGGCCGAAAGTGTACGAAGAAATGATGTGATGCTGATATAAAATCGCCAATCTTTCAAGGTTATGGTCTTCCCAGATGTCCAATCTTACGATATGACGTTCTACATCTGCCAATTTCAACCATAACCTCCTAGTGGGGCCATCTTTTGTCAAACGGCGGAGACTTATTTGCACTCGCAATATTATAACTTTTTGTTAGCTTGCAGTCGATGTACATATATACATATGTGTACGTTGCTCGCACTTTTAGGTGCTCCAGTTTTTCAGACATCGATTTATTTATTTCCATTCGTATTACGAATATTTGTTTGATTCGAGCACTTCTTTTATTTGCCTTTGTCTAGATTGAATAATACTGAAAGGCCCGTATTTGCAGCATATTTGGCTGTAACGAATGCGATACCTCCAATGAACAATTGGATAACGTCAGAGGGAACGTTGCCTCTCGGATTATGCCGTTAAATCGTTTCAGTCACGTTGTTCACAATCGTATTGAAATTATTTGGCTAATTGGATGCTTTGGCGTAGCAAGAAAGAAGTACCGAGTGAGATACAAAGATAAAGAGTAGAGGTATTGATTGATTCTGTAAATTATGCCTTTATTATCTAGTGGGTAAAAAGTATTTGTACATCTCACACGAAACTGTTGCTAATTTGGATTTATTTTTTTGTTCGTGTTTTCCCAAGATTTTTGTCAACAGACACCATGTATGTTTAGGATAAGCTATCGAACACAGAAACTTAATAAAGCATTTCATTTTTTTTCAAAGGATAATTTGAAAACGACGACGTATACAAATACTTTTTTTTTCACCCACTGTATAGTGAAACAAAAACATCGACGCATAAGGATATTTAAAAACTTTAAACTAACAAGAGAGGACGCCGATCGGAACCAACCCAAACAAACCCAAACTGCGTGGGTAGAAGAAGGTGGGTCCTCACTTAACGTTCCTAAAATATTCCGCCTGAGTGGACCATAGGAAAGGGTAAAACGCTCTCCAAAGATTTCCGAATACAGCTTGAGGGATATTTTTTCAACCATTTCCAAGTCAGCGTCGTAGCGCAGTGGTCAAGCGCATTGCCTGCCAGCCCGTTGGTTTGGGATCGATTCTCGCTGCTATCGTTAAATTTTTTTTTTCAATTCCTTGCATGTTCAACTATTTATTGTAGAATTTAAATATAATCAAGCAGTTAATTTATATAATTAGGTAAAGTTTGTAATGAAAAAAAAAAAAATATCGTAAAAGGGTGCAATGATGTAAATGACATCATAACAACATTTTTAAGAATATTTCAAGTATAGTTTAAATATATTTCAAGCATATCTTAAATACACGTTGAATATATTTCAATAATATTTGAAATGTAGTATGAACATATTTCAAGTATATTTTAAACGGAGTATGAACATATATCGTGTATATTTTAGATGTAGTTTAAATACATTTGTAGTATATTTTGAGCGTAATTTGAGTACATTGCAAGTTTATTTTCAATATAGTTTGAATATATGTAACCGTCTATCCAACATATATTTTTTATATATTCTGAAGATCTATTTTGGCCCAAAAGTTTGATATCGCGAATATATTTTTAATGCATTTCCCTCATATATTGCATGTATGTAATCTATATCTAAGATGGATAATATATATCTGAAATATATTTTACATCCATTTTTAATGTATCGAAAAATATATTTTTACATATATTTTATTTCCGTGTGGGCTACTATACAGTAAATGTATAGAAGTATGCGTGCATATGTGTATACTCAGGTATAAATTCATAATAGCTGTTCTGAACATCTGCCACGGACGCGGAGCGGGTAGCCGTACTACAGCGCGCGCACCGAGCTCGTCTACTTTAAGGGGTTAGGCCGCAGTAACGGGTATAAAATCATGTGCGAATTTAACAATTCTTTTTCGTATGAAAAAGTGACCCACTCATAAAATTGATTACACATCTATTTAGTATGAATATCAAGTTGTTAGAATTTTTTTTTCGATGTACAAAATGGCCGACTACTAATATTTTCTTTTGTTATCTTTTTTTTAGGCGCTCCGCGGCGTAACATTCAGCATCCACAATTTTTGACCTAGAATAAAAAACAAAAATTCTCGTCAATCTATATTCTAATACCTTGTGAAGTACGTGCGGAATTAAAAAAATATTGTTTTATTCAAAAGTTGTAGGTATTTGAATTGAGTTGCGGTATTTTAATGAATTTTCAGTGAAAAATTTCGTATAAAACTGCTCATAAAATGAAAAGTTTTCGATTAATCAGGAATTCCGTACGTACTTCTCTGCGAAATGCAATTAGGAACATAACTTTTAAATTTGAAGTAGATCGAGTGAAAATTGTTGAAGTTATTTGTCACGCCAATTACTGATTAAACGAACTTACCTAAGTGAAGTTCAATCATGATTGTATGAAGCGCCTCTTCCGAAGAAATCATGGATATAGTACCCCTACTCCGCACAAGTGTCTCCACCAATTTAAAGCTAGGGAAAAGAAACTTCCCTATGTCTCGCGGGCGGCCGCCGTCGTGAGCGCCACCGCGTCGATCTTCATTCTTCACAGCTTTGCCGTAACGCAAAATACGGGTATCTCCCTCGAGATAAATGGGAGGGGAGGGACTGATCTCTTCGGAAGAGGCGCTTCATACAATCATGATTGAACTTCACTTAGGTAAGTTCGTTTAATCATTAATTGTATTTCGCGCCTCTTCCTCGAGATCATAGATGTAGTTGATTAAAGCCTGTTACGGCATCCATATGGTGACCTTTTCGACTTTCTTTCACAAGAATAGAAAAGTTAGGATTAATTCTCAACGAAACGTCCCGAACAGGACGGAAACGCAAGAAAAGTAAAATAGAACAAAATGCAATCGACTTGCAGTCGTACACTATTCCTCGAAAGATGCTTGTTTTTTTTTACTTTCGAGTGCTGATCGAGACAAGACGACTCGATCGTAAAAACGCGCGAATGTTTGAGACTCTTATGACCGGCCCGCAGTTTTACGTATCACATCGATGTGATACGCCTTTACGTTTTGCTGACGATGTTGCCGCATGTCGCGTACTATACGCTGAAAACACGTTAACGTTGATGCCACCCTTAAGCATAACGGACTTAATCCATCTACTGACCGTTTGTGTACCCACCGCTTTGTGGGGGTTTTTACACGATACGAATAATGTTACGATTCACCCCCTTACTTCTTTTGTGTTTTCTAAATACGTAAGCAGCGCCGAAGCAACACAAATTGGTTCGTCCTGGGAAGGAAACGGCAATCTTAAAACCGGTTGTTTCATCCTGAGACCGACGTTTTGATCGCATCCGGGATTTTAACTTCAAGCGACTCCGTCTGATACATATTCCCCGTGTCTATCAACGATATCGTCTGTGGACGATGTCCGGTACTCAGTGCCAACAAGGTCACTAATTTTAGTGTGAGCTTTTCCAAGCTCAACTCTTTGTTCGGGTACCAAGTCGATAGATATCTTAAAACACCTTTTGGGTCCCAAATCGAATCATATTTGGGCGTTGCCGGCCACAATTTTGCCACACCTCGAAAAGATCGTTGAATTTTCTCGTTTTTCCCTAATTCCAGTCCCTTAATTAGCGAAATGGCCTATCTATGACAATTTAACGAGCTATATGATGCTCCTTTTTTCAACTCCTCCGTGAGGAACGACAAAACGTTATCTGCAAATCCGAAAAACGGATCGATCTTTTCTTTTTCAGAAAAATCCACCTTTTTTTTGTTTGTTTTTTTAGGCCGACATGGTATCGTCGGAGTGAAGACTCCGAAAGCGACGCTATTAAAATTTTCTTTCACCGATTAGGCTGGTACTTTCTTCCGGGCGAGGGCTTTCCGGATAGCTTGCCTGCTACCAACGTAAGCTGCTACCACAACGGGTGCATCTCTATGCGGGAAGAACGAATTAATGTTCTATCCGGTTCAAAGATAATCGGTTCGGCCTCGAGAAGAGATAAGAATAACGGGAAACACAGTTGGCTTTCCCAGAGTGTCACCACCACTATACCGTTTGAACCCTCATCCTCGATTTTTCTCAAGACTGTCAAAATAATTGAAAATGGAGGGAACCATTTTTTTTCACTCCAATGTAAAAGCGTCGATAGCGATCCAAATTTCTCGTCTCTCGCACCATTGCCAATTTCTTTTGCTAGATAACTAAGATCTTCGTAACAGCTGCTCCTCATGCGATTGAGGTACGCGATGGCTGTGGTATTATCCATACGCAGCAAAATGTTAGTACGTCGTCTATCCTTCGCGAAGCATTTTAACCCGAAAAATGCTGCTCTCAATTCTAAAATGTTAATATGCGTCTCTAAATCATCGACGTTCCAGTATCCGTGGCTCCGGTGACCTTCGCAAAAAACACCCCATCCCGTACGGGATGCGTCGGAGAAAATTTCGAATTCGTACACCGGCTCGTCCATAGGCGCACTAGCGTGACGAATATTTGCCTTCCACCCTTCGAAGTATTCGTACAGATTTTTTGGGATGTTCATAGTCGAGTCAAAATTATTGTCGTTAGCTTCCAGCATACGCGATCTTGCTTTTTCGAACCCTCTTACGTAAGCCATCCCGTATTTTAAGGCTGGACACCTCGAGATTAATGTACCCACAAACGATGCAAACTCCCTTATCTTGCAATGGTCAATCTTGCTAAATTTTTCCAACAGATCAACGGTACGTTGTATCTTGTCTTCCGGTAACTCTATCGACATTTTTCTCGAGTCAAAAATTAACCCTAGGTATTTACATCGTTGGGTTGGAATTGCTTTTTTCTTCGTTAATTATGAACCCTAAAAATTGTAACAAAGATCTCGTTTCGCGAATATTGTTCACACCCTTCCGTACGAATTTCCGATAACTGGAATATCGTCCAGATAAAAAAAACCGAGTGAAAACGACGTTTTCTTAGGAAACATGCTACTGGTTTCAGTATCTTAGTGAAAATGTACGGCGCTATGTTTAGCCGAACGGTAAACAAGTAAACTCGAATAGCTCGTCGCCGTACGAAAAACGCAAAAATCTTCAACTTTTTACTGCGATTGGTACGAGGTAGTACGCATCCTTCAAATCGATTGTAGCCAAACAATTCCGTGGGCTAATCAGTCTCTTCGCTACTTTCCAGTCCTCGAATTTAAAGTGTTTTGTTGATACTGATTCGTTGACTTTCTTAAGAATTAAAATTAATTTATGCGACCTACCTGGTTTTCGGGTTCGAAAAATGTTCGACAGGAACTGTTCTTTTCCCGGTGAACATTTTACAATCGCTCCTTTAGCAATTAATTCGTCAATCTGTTTTTGGATCAACAGCTGCTCCCGCTCCGACCACGTGGATGCGATTGGATCCTGTTTTTGACTTGGACGTAAGCGGAATGTCGACGCCTTGGACCCATTTCCGGATTACGGGGTCACCCGTTATTTCTGACCATGCGTTAGCAAACAATTTAAGTCTGCCTGCAGGTCTACTTACGTTTGTTGACGTAACTAACCACGTCTGGCATCCGGCCGACTCGATTCCTTGCGTTGATAAGGCTTCTTCGTCTCTGTAGTCCTCGATGATGTCTGTCGTTGCCCGCTCGAGGTCGCTGTTCGTCTCTTGTACGCAGACTGACGTGGCGGGCCCTTCGTGTTTTTTGGTCTCTTTTGTCCGTTGCTCTGCTGCAACGGTTTCGTCGGAGGCTTAAGTTTTTCTCGTTT
This sequence comes from Ophion ellenae, assembly GCA_963210295.1. NCBI lineage: Eukaryota > Metazoa > Arthropoda > Insecta > Hymenoptera > Ichneumonidae > Ophion > Ophion ellenae. The sequence goes on along the minus strand of OY723387.1, from coordinate 37,829,536 downwards.
TATCCAGTGTTTGTGAGCGTAGTCTTCAAAGATGAATTCAAATTGGCTAGAATAAGATCTTTTTTTTGCTAGAGATTCTTCTCGATGGATCGAGGCGAGCAGTCTCCCACCATCGCTCAATAGTTCGAGTAAACCGATCTTTTGAGAGTTATCAATTTTAAGGGTGATTGAAATGGCTTTGCCCAAAGCCGTCAAACAAGCCGCAATCCGTTTTTGTTTCTCCATGATTCTCTTATCCCTTTTAATCGTGTTTTCCTGAACGGAAGCATCAATTTTTGCGTTCAATTTTGGAATCGAAATGAACGAACAGTTTTCCGGAACCGGCTACTTTTGTAAAAGTATCTTTACTTCTTCCTCCTGAAGTTCGTGTTTGACAATATCCGAGTAGCCCTACGTTGGTAGGGCCTTTATGAATCGCCGCATCCGTCTGTTTTTTTTTAACGAGCCTCCAATACGCTTAGTATAACTCCTGCTGCAGTTCTACTTCATGTTCCGGGACGATTTTTTCCTTCTCGATCGCGTTTTCCGTCCTCTGCGTTCCGCTGAGGCCATCGGCCGGTACGTTTTTTCCTGTTCGTTCTCCTCGATAACTCTATTGATGGTTGTCCCATTTTGATTCACGCTATCGCCCTGAGGACTGAGACTCGGCCGGGATCGAGATCTTGAGGGACGACCTGCAGGAGAGGAATAAATAGGTTTTAAAAGGGATCGAGATGTCGAACGTCTATGAGACTGAGAACGCCTGTTCCCCATGTTTTCTGTCTGCCTCGCTGACGATTTCGTTGGCATTCGTCCCATAGACATCGAGCGCCTCGACGTATAACTCGGTGTACAAGATTACTCGTTTTACAAGTAATCTGGCGACGGTAAACGTCGTCCGGAGAGCGAACGTCTCGCCGTGTGGCGATGTGGCGAGCGTCTCGAAGAGTGTCGCGATGACGCTCTTCTCGATGCCTGTCGAGACCAAGAACGCCTCGACGAGTTTCGCGGCGATCATCGGTTATCCCAATGGCCGAAAAAAAATTCGAACTGTACGGGTCAGACCCGGTTTGTCGTAATTCGCACCATAAACCTTCGTCAAACGAGGGCGTGTCTTCTGGTAAAATACCAGAAGCACCGTGCGTCCCGATAAAATCGTTTGCACGTCCAATTGCTATTGAATGGTACGCGGCACGCAATCTTTTCAAAAAGAGAACGTTCCTATGATTCTTTACTCCCCTGGACCGTCAAACTGAGGTTAAAGCCGTCAGTTTACGACATTCGTCTCTCTCTCTCTCTCTCTCTCTCTCTCTCTCTCTCTCTCTCTCTCGCTCTCTCTCTCTCTCTCTCTCTCTCTCTCTCTCTCTCTCTCTCTCTCTCTCTCTCTCTTTCTCTCTCTCTCTCTCTCTCTCTCTCTCTCTCTCTCTCTCTCTCTCTCTCTCTCTCTCTCTCTCTCTCTTCTCTCTCTCTCTCTCTCTCTCTCTCTCTCTCTCTTCTCTCTCTCTCTCTCTCTCTCTCGATCCAAAATCCTTCTCCAAACGTCGAATTTTTCGTCGAAGTCGGTAATTCTTCTTGTCCTCTTCCGATTTCTCCTCCTGTTCTTACTTTTCTTGCCCATAATTACTTTTTTTCATTATCTTTTCGCGATGGTAAGTCTGATGACACTTGCACCAAGCGAAAGAATGAAGATCGACGCGGTGGCGCTCACGACGGCGGCCGCCCGCGAGACATAGGGAAGTTTCTTTTCCCTAGCTTTAAATTGGTGGAGACACTTGTGCGGAGTTGGGGTACTATATCTATGATCTCGAGGAAGAGGCGCGAATACAATTGGAAAAAAGCTGTTTCGAGAAAAACGCGTTTAAAGTTTTAGGTACTCGATGGCCGTACCAGAGGTGGGCTTACGTTATACGCTCAAAGTCGGTGAAAAAAAATGTCTTTCTATAAATCGAATAGTAACTTATTCTCATATGATGAAGCACCGTTTCAGCCAAAAAAATCGATTTTTTTTAAATTCTACTGTGGCCTTACTCCTCAAAGCGCTATACTGCGTCGACAAAGTGAAAATCGCCTTTACGAGCAATTTCATTTCAATTCTATGATGGAATAGAGTTGAAAAATGCAAAAAATAAAAATTCGTATTCTTTCGAATAGAAGTATTTTATTATTATGAAATGTTCGCAACATATGTGTGTTTGTGTATTTACATATTTTATACGCGTATCTGAATCAAGTATTGTTCGACTTTATTTGGTTCGATTATCTGAGCGATTTCTTTTTTAATCAACAAACATTAGTCCGTATAATAAATTGTTTTACGCCGAGGATTAGTCTGTTTTTGTTTGTACAAAAAAAATGACTAAACTCAAACTATATTTTTGCATGAATAGATAGTTTACAGTATACGGGCTACTAAAATGAGAAACTGATGATACGTTGTTGCTGTTGGAAAGAGGGTAAGCGCGCGCATAGATTCTTCCAACTGAAACGCGAAAGCGCCGATTCCACGCTCAGTGACCGACGCGACGCCGTGTGTGAACGACGACGCTACCCTCACGGGATAAGCAATACTCCGTCAAGATAATTTTATTACACGTTGTTTTGTATACATCTCCACAAGGGCTTATCAATCTTGCTCAATTTTATTGTGCAGTGATGTGACCGACATTTTTCTTTATCCGTATCAACCTTTCGTCGAACGTAAAAAGTGGAAATATTTTTTAAGCTTTCATACCTTCCGAATTTCAAAATATTTTTACAATACTACCCTTGAGTCAATCTTTTAGAATTGCAGATATAAAAAAAATGTATAAGAAGAAAAACATGATTTCTTTTTAACGAACAAAATTTAAACGAAATTTCTTTGACAATGAGTACTTAATATCTTCAACCAACATATCTTCGAGCAACAGATCAGGAGGATCGGTTCATTTACGGTACGTTAATACGCAAATCTTTTTTATCGTAGGAGTTATTTTTGTTTAATTATGGTACTTTCGTTTTATAATTAAGGGGTCTTCTCACTTTAGATGCTAAAAAAGGCTATTTTCATGAATTTTTTTCGATAGGGTTCTGTTAAAGATATTGATATAAAAGTTGTTACACTTAAAATATACACTTTCGAAATGCATTAAAAAAAATTAATTCATTTATATAACCCAAACAAACTTTAAACGCGTTTTTCTCGAAACAACGTTTTTCGGCGGCTTGTTGATAAAATCTTCGAACCTACTGATCCGATCCTTATGAAATTTTAACCGCACATTCTTTACAACTATAGCTATAGGGCATATAAAGGACTGTAAAAAAAATTCCTTTTACTATTTTTTTTGCCAAAAACGGTGTCGAAAACACGTTTTTTGTTTTTGCGAAAAATGTCTACCATTTTGTTATTTTTGCATATATAAAAAATCGTATCATATGCGCTATAGCCATTAACATACTGCATCTCAAACCGTTTGATTATTTTGTTTCGGATGATCGATCTCTGAGATTTCATCAACAGCGTAGACCTACAATTTTTTTACGGCATTTTTTTAACTACCATTTTCGTCTATAAATAGTGACTTAAATAAATAAAAACATTTTTTTAAATGTATTTCGAAAGTGTATTTATAAAGTGTAACAACTTTTATATCAATATCTATAATAGTAGTAGTTTTTATTTCAGGTATACCCCTTTAGGGTGTTTACACAGACGAAATCCCCCCTGCATGTTCCTTTCCCCTTACAAGTTTTTCCTTAAGTATACGTATACTCTAATTACTTTTTGCATATCGCTTCCACTCGCATTCCTTCCTTCGTTTGTTACTTTTCCAATTAGTTTCTCGATCAATATCTATAATATAAGCCTATCAAAAAAATTCACGAAAATAACCTTTTTTAGCGTCTAGAGTGAGAAGACCCCTTTATCGTATCCTCTTTCACTTGCAGTCGTTTCGAATGCATTTATTCATACACTATCCATCTAAATTTACATAACATCATTTACGCATCGAATCATCTGAATGTTTCGGCTTAACATACAAACAACGGGTTTTCGGTCTTCTGTTTTAACGGCGCCAAAATAACAAAGTATTCTCCCTATAACATGCTAACCGAAGGGAAGATCATGTGGAGATTTTCAGCATTATTAAGGCAGGATTCTACTTTGAAAACATGAAAAAAAACGCTATTTTCGTGAATTTTTTCTGAGAATACTATTAAAAATATCGATATGGGGTTTAAACTGTTCAATAAATACACTCTTTAAGTACATAAAAAAAATTTTTTAATGTATTTTATTCATTTTTTGTACACGTAAAATATGTTTAAAGCCAACGCCTCGAAAAGCAGGTACCGTTGCCGTGGTCGTGAAATCTTCCCGACGGATGGTCTGAAACAAAAAAATCAAATAGTTTCATGTTCAGTATGTCTTCAGGAACCGACCTAACTAGAATATTTTATATACGTGCAAAATTAACAAAATGGCGGCTAAAATACGAAAAAAAATGCGTTTTTTTCGTTTTTTTTTTCTAATTTTTTAATGTACTTAAAGAGTGTATTTATTGAACAGTTTAAACCCCATATCGATATCTTTAATAGTATTCTCAGAAAAAAATTCACGAAAATAGCGTTTTTTTCATGGTTTCAAAGTAGAATCCTGCCTTAAAGAAAGCAATTTGTGTGAATTTTGTCTTGGGATTGTACATATTCGAAAACGACAATTGTCAGGACGTTTATTGGAGTTGATTTCAAATTCAGAGTCGTGCTAACTTTTTCTGGCAATGCATGTGATAAGTTTCCTTATTTTTCATAAGATTCATCGTGCCGTATTTCTCGACACGTCACTCGTATCTGTCCCATTGGTTGATCGTAGTCGAAAGGAAGGGTCGCATTCAATGGGGGTGGGCTGACACCTCTGTCTTTCCCCGATCAAGAAAGTCTTGATCGGTCGCCTGTTTCGTCTCTCCATTCTCGTCGAGGACTACGCGTGTACGCCCCCGCAAGAACTATTAGTCAAGTTCTCGCGTTAAGCAATCACCATTTGCGATGGAGCAACGAGGGATGAAACCTGTCGAAGCGAATAATGTGGAGTCGTACTTCTTGGAAGTTTCGCATTGCGATGATGAATTCGTCAATGATAGGATGGTCAACGAATTCGGCGTGTTATTGGATTTTTATCGATTCAATCATTTCCTTCTGTCATGTTGATTTACAGCGAGGCGTAGAAGGGACGAGGGTAGATGAAGTACGGATCGTAATCGCACTATATTTTTCTGTCGTTTGTCACCCGTTTGTCTCTCATTTACGTAGGGAGCATGCACATTGAAATCCGACTACGGTGCATGACAAGCCGTTTTGCCGATTGAATAACAATGCGAGCACCCCGTTAAATTTTCCACCCTTGTGGGTATTCGCGAGGGCCGTCAAAGCCAGAAGCTCCGACGGTGACGGACAGAGAGAGAGAGAGAGAGAGAGAGAGAGAGAGAGAGAGAGAGAGAGAGAGGAGAGAGTTTCACTCGTTTCGCAGCCTGTTATACTCGATTCGTGATTAAATGCATTTTCGCAAAGGGTTCGGCGCCAGTGGGTGTCATTATAAAACCGGACAAGGAGCCAGCCCTGTTCCGTTTAACTGCGTGCTGGTAAAAACGAACTGGAAATAAAACTGGAGAGAGAGAGAGAGAGAGAGAGAGAGAGAGAGAGAGAGAGAGAGAGAGAAGCAGCCAGACAGATAACTGAAGGCTTTATTTCAAAATGAGCTATATCTATACTCGCATTCAAGTATCATCCTATCTGCAGAGGGATACATCGCGTAACTTCAACAACAACCGCGATACCGATGTACAAAACAATTGAAAATATCGTCGCTACACCGCTGCTGACATTTATATTTATAAACTGAAATGTATCTAAATCGCGTAGACAAATGTCAAAAAGTGTCCCAATTTCCTACGAGAGCAACGAGATTAATTAAAAACTTGATGCCTTTTCAAGTATCCATATATTCGCGAAACGATCGATACGCGTACATTAGGTGGCACAAATGTGAGTTCTATTTTTTCCTTTGTTCTCACCATCCAATTATCTTCTTCAAAGAAACAAAAAAAAGTCACGAAATGTGCGAGCGGTCAAAAAATATTCAAAGGTCGCTCAAGCCTCCCAAGAATTGTAATTTTCATTAAAAAGTCGATTTTTTTCTCGTCCACTTCTCACCCGTGAATTTTATGCTTTATAATTTTTACATGAATCTCGCGAAAGCTCTAGCCGACCAATGAATATTCAGTGATCGCTCAAGAGCTTCGAAATTTCTAACTTTCTGAAACAATTAGTCTTTTTTTCTTTTAAAAAAGTTTTCCGCGTATCGTAATTCGTCCCACTGACGGTTTCATTAGTCGAACTGCGGACCAATCGTAGCTCTACTCTGTGACGAGCGACGCCATAATACAATAATACATAATAACACATATCGTCTTATTGGTGTTTGTTACAAATTATTATAGTAAATTATTCAGAAAATGTGAGATTTATCTTTTAGCCGAAATTCTGAATTTCGAAAACTTTGAGCGACCTCTAAATATTATTTGATCGATCGCACCTTCCGTGACAATTTTTGTTTTTAAAGAAGATAATTGCATTGTGAGAAAAAGGGAAAAAATGGAGCTCAAATTTGTGCCACCACACGGTACATGCGTGCCATTCTTCGCGATTTGCATTATTACGAATAATTTGCGAAACTGCGTCGCATTGCAGCAAGCGTGAAGTAGATCAGGCAGTCAGCCACTGGGTACTCATGGTAATTGTGGACCCGTACCGTATAGAATACACAGCCTGATTTCTATATTTGAATCTTTGTTATTTGGTCTCCTGTTCTTCCAATGACGAACAAAATGATTTGGTTTTTTCTCTAGTGGCACTTACAAGGTACATCACTTAAGTGTCCGCCTTAAATTTCGTTAAAACTCATATATGTGATAAAGCATTGAAAACTATTAGACCCGTAATTTTTTTAATCTGTGGAAATACGTTTTTAACGGGGGAAACGACCCTTCAAGGGAAGGCATTTTACCCCTTCATTTTTTTTTCAATTATTCTCTAGTTGATTCATCATTGTTTTACATTAGAAGAACTTTGGTTTTTGTTTCATTCAGATCGGTGCAATGCTTGTGGGTGAAACTGCAAAACCTTCCCTCGACACGCCTTTCTTTGAGGGGTGATTTCCCCGCTTGAAGCCTTTTTTCCGCAGATAAAATAAATACGTGTCTAATATTTTTCAATGCTTTATCACATATATGAGTTTCAACGAAATTGACGGCGGATATTCAAGGGATGTTTCTTGTTAGTGTTTCAACTATTGTCTCTACCAATCCTTGGTATTAGCGAAAATCCGTTATGGAGATTCATATTTTGGGAATCGTTTTTATTTTGCTTTTCTTTTCACCCGTACACTCGAGGACCACAGTATTTCATTGGCTCGAACAAGGCATCGGAAAATGTCAGTTGAATACAAAATATAATGGTTTAATTAATAACCATTTTTTAATTCAAGATGTTACTAAAATACATAAGAAAAGAGTGCAATAAGATCCAGACGACTGACAATGAATGTTCAATATATGTTGTTACAATTTGGTAGAAAAATGTTTGCATTCATCATCAACAATCCAATGGTGATTTTTTTCCGACCATTTGAGTTCCGTTATTCACTTATTTAACGTCAGATTAACCGCATCATTCTATGCAGTGCGAAGAGCCTGTTGGACCGTTTGCAATCCTTGCAATAATCCACTGTTCGTATATAATCATCGAGCTACCAACGTGAATCTTCGATTATTAATACCTCCCGTAGATTCATCCCATGATTGCTATGATTGGACATGAGTCGCACGGCTTGTCCAACTGCACTACAACCGCCCTTTGAAATTTTCCTCCCCTTCTACATAAACTCTGAACGTGAAATATTTGTGTGAACTAATGATTCGCAGTCCATACATCTGCGATGAAAAATTCGAGCAAAAATATACGGCAAACATCACCGAAAAAATGATTTAAAATGAGATACAATTTTTTCGTCATTCCATCAACGTGAGGAATAATTCACCGGAATGTTACTCTCGTGTACTTTAAAACCCTCAAACTCTACGTTTACGGTGAAAACGTTAGTCATTTTTTCAAACTGTCGGAGTTACATTCGTGCATTTATTTCCCTACGAATGGTTCTTTCTACGATCAGCAATTTGCGAATACAAATACCATTGCTCCCGTTTGCGGAAGATTAAAAGCCCTTTTCGTTCGGGGGAAGGTTTGAACATTCTAAACTATTAAAAATGTTTGTTTTTTCCCTAAAGATATAATTGTTTTGACATGGTACTAACTGAAATGCGCTGTGTCGCGAAAAACTTTAATGTTCGGTTGCCTTGTGATATAGTTATAAAATTTTCAATTATAACTGAAGGGCGAATGCATTTAGTCGATCACCTGGCCATTCATGTTATGAGCATCGCCATTTCGTATAGTTACTGCTTTTCTTTTCTCTTCCTTTAATGGCCGCCGAAGAAAATTGCTTTCGAGCTCTCGCAGAATTGAGAAATCGATCGAGTAGATTAAGAGATAGATAGATAGATATATAGAGAGAGAGAGGGAGAGAGAGAGAGGGTGTGTGTGTGTGTGAGAGAGAGAGAGAGAGAGAGAGAGAGAGAGAGTAGGGGAACTCGGGGTAAGACGAATAGGTGGGGTAAGATGGATCATAAGCCTAGCTACTAAACAGTGTGAGCGAGCCCAGTGCTTTCGTTGGCTGTTGAAGGGGCGGCGGTAAGGTGAATGAGTGTGAAAGTATCAACTGTGGCGGAAGCCCGTGTCTCGAGTGAGAAAACAATATCGATTTTTTGACGAAGCGAGTAATTTTTGGTAACGTTTAACATCGTTTCAGTTCATTTGAGTTGCTGATATTGATTACAGACAGGTAGGTAAACACAATGAAAGTACTAATTATTAATATAATAAGAACGGTTCATCAGAAAGTTTCAAGGTCATTGCGTGATTTTTTGTTAATTCGTTAATCGTCTAATGGGGCAAGATGAATACGAGCTATCGCAAAGCCGCAATATTTTACATCGTTCCACTATTTACGTTAGAAAGGTTGAAATAAAACTAGTAAATCATTTGGTTCCTCTTCAACCGGTTTTTCTACCAGGGGAAGAAAACGAACTTACAAATGATTAAAATGATATGGAGCAAGAGTGTTCAGACTAATTCTGCAGAACTTAGACCATTGGCTTATCAAATTGCTGGTATTGAGAAATAACCACATTTATATGCGAAAGGTGCCAATAATTCGTGTCCTATCATTCTCCCAGCGCTGTTTCATCTTGCCTCGCATACGGGATAAGATGGAAAAAAAAGTTTTAATTAAAAATATATATTATATGGTACAAAGTAGAAACACTGATTTTTTGCTTCGAAAATTAAATGATTAATAAATGTTGATTAGTTTAAAAAATAATTAAAGTCGACTGACTCGTATATGTATTGTTTTATTTAAACATGACCTTAGCGTTATCATTTTGCCCCGATTTCCCCTATGTGCGTTCGAGAGAGGCAGAGAGAAAAAACACCGAGAAAGACTCGCACACGTGCCTGTCATGAGCATGGTCTGATCAGACGCGGGGTTTTACTACTGGTACTGTCTCGCTGCTAGATTGGTTAGCTCCACTCATTCCGCATGTATGATGTTTGCGTCTATCTGAATACGAGCACTGCAACGTGGGCTTAGAATCTAGGACAACACCTACTAGATCGAAATCTACGAACAAAAAAAAACATCTATCTCGTAAAAAAATGCATCTGTAGTAACATCGTGAAATAAAAAATCTTGAATTTGATGATCAATTGTGTGTAAATGGTGAAAGGTACCCTCTAATTGAATTTGAATGGGGGCAGTCAAAGTAGTTTTACTAGTAGTAAGAGTATTTACTACTTAAGTAGTTTCAGTAGTAAATACTTAAACTACTTTAATTAAAGTTCAAGAACGATTACAGGTATGCGAAAAAAACTAAGCATCTTAATTGAAAAATCGCAATAATCTGTACAATTGCTGTGAACATTGGTAGTCAGTGATAATTCTTCTTGTTATTCGTATATTTATTCTGACAGATAAATAATAGAGATTTCGTTTGTATCGTACATAAGTGTAATAATTTTTTTCCATGCATTTTTCTCATTTTATTAGCTGGGCTTGGATGAGTCTTCAGTTTAAGGCGGGATATACATTTAGACAGGAAAAATAAGCAATATTGAGGAATTTTTTAAACTAAGAAATAATTATTCTGCGATTATCAAACTTTAGGTATACTTTAATAGTATATTAAAGTATACAAAACAATTTTTCAAATCAACTCATCATCAAAATGGCGGAGCTGTGGCAGAGCGTTACAGCAAGGCCGCCGCGGGAGTTGCGAATCGGCGTGCAGTCTAGCTTCCCGTAGACTTTGATTTGCAAAAAAGTTCAAACATTTTTTCAGTCAGAACATGTATAGCTTCTATGTGACGGTGATTAAAATGAAGAAAACGCAAATTTAAGAAAATGGCACGCATTTACAAAAAAAATCAACATTTCACTTAACATTTCTGTAAATGGTGGATTAAAAAACTCGTTTTTTTTCAATTTTTTAAAAACAATTCTCGTCAAGTAGAAAGTGCCAATATTATCAACATTTCTACCGAGTTTCAACTGAATCAGCTTAATAGTTTTTGAGTAATCCTGCACGCCAATTTCGATAATGCAGTTTTGAGAAAAACGCGTTTTTTGATCGTTGCAAATGTATATCCCGCCTTAAGAGTTCCATTACTATTTAATTCAATGTTTTGACTATCTGTAAAATATGGAAATATTTTTGTGTGCATCAATACGATACTTTGAATACGCTTTTTGGAACTACTATATGCTCATTTTTGCCAGGATACCTTGTTTATTAATACATTATACATTTATTATTATTTGCAAAAACATTTTAATGCGACGTAGAAGTTCCTGTTCACGTGTGACACAGGCGATTTAATTTCTTGAGCGACGTTGTCGGGATATGATCTCTCTTGTGCTGGTAATCCCAATAAGTCCCACAGCGATATCTCTATTATCTGTAGCATCTAGAACGGAAGGTACGGGTTATCCATTTCCAGGTTTTATCTCTCTTTCCCTCTCACCCTCTGTTTCTCCGTTGTCCTTCTTCCTTGCTCTATATCTCCCTGAATTGACTCAATCGCCAGGATTTCAATTGCTGGGATTATTTTATATTCCGTCGTCGCTTGCCAACTTGAAATCCTTTCAAATCCTTTCTATACACTGCACAATTTCCGATGGAACCCGAATATGCAGCGGGAAATGAAAAATGCGTCCTCAAACAATAAAAAAGCTCGTTCGGATATAAAACACGCGAAACAAAATCGATAGAATGTCGATAGACTAAGGCCGCCGAGGTCACTCAGGTCTTTGTGTGCACTCTCTTGCGGGACATCAAATAAAATTTAATGATCTCAACAAACAGTACGAGATCTTTTGGGGCGACGTGACAAGAGGCTTATGAGAGAGGCGGAAAAGAAGAGAGAGGAGAGACAGAGGGGGAGAACCCTCCACTTTTATTGTATTTTCTTTCAAGGCTTGATAGATAGATCGTGTAGGCATTGAAGAAGATTCGTTGTGACGTTCCACGCAGAAATCAGTGAAGCAATATGCTTTTCCGAAAATCCAATTTCCCATAAAAGCTGATACTCTGGAGAAACTTTCGCGAAAACTGCGACAAGCGCAGAAGATTTCTTCCTCAGCTTGTGTATTAAACTTGAGCACTACTAGTCGGTTCATTTTGGAGATAAAAAAGTATTTTTAAGACATACTAAAAAAAGCATTGTATATTAAAGTTACGTTCATTTCCACATAGAAAATGGTAGTTCGACCATTCAAGTTATCTTTGCAACGGATTTTTTGTATATTATTTGGTGAGTTCCAACGTATATCCTTGCGGGTTTTTAGGTATAACCCTTCCCAATGAAACCCTTTCCTAGCCCTTCGTACCCGCACTTCGCTAATCTAGCCTAACTTCTGTTGCGTCCACAGCGGTCGTAAGCTATACTATACCGCATTTGCCGAGGGTATGGGGAAACTGTGGAAAACCCGTCCCGGTACCCAAGTAGAAATTGTGCTAGCCTGTCTGAGTTACGAAGTAGTAACTGGCTCGCCCAATTGAGCTCATGCGAACTGACCAATGGTTGGCTTGCTATGAGCCAGTAGTGTGGTGAATGTTTTGTTATCCAGCCATTGTCTAGTCACTGCCCAGCCGATCTTGGTCACAAATGACAAAGTGAGGTTATGTGATTACGCGTAGTTCCATCGAGCGAATGACTCATGGGTGGCTAGCGAACGTGAGTTTCAGATGGGTTTGCAGAAGAAAAAATTCTCAAGTGGGCATGTTGCCATGACCTAGCCAACACTAGCTAACTGCGGCCATGCACCCCTTGGCTAGTCACTGCCCAGCAGATCTTGGTCACTAATGACAAAGTGTGGCTATGTGACCTCGTGTAGTTCCATCGAGCGATTGGTTTATGGCTGGCTAAGGACCTTGAGTTACAGATGGCGTTGCGAATGGGAAAATTCTCAAGTAGGTATCTCGCGATGACCTAGCCAGCTAACTGCGGCCATGCACCCCTTGGCTAGTCACTGCCCAGCCGATCTTGGTCACAAATGACAAAGTGTGGTTATGTGACTACGTGTAGTTCCATCGAGCGATTGGCTCATGGTTGGCTAAGCAACTTGAGTTACAGATGACGTTGCGAATGAAAAAACTCAAGTCGGTATCTCGCGATGACCTAGCCAACACTTGCCAACTGCGGCCTCACTAGCCGGAATAAATGATCGGACAAATACAATTTGAGGTTATGTAATCCTATGCGATTATCGCTGTCAATGCGAATGCAATTGGGTCATTGATACGATTTTGTTATTTACATTTGTTAATCCGCCCATTTTTCAATAATTTAACATTGTGTAATGTAACATATGTAGACGAAACGAAAATTCAGAAATTATACAAGTAGAACTGGCTCAGTGGACAATTTCACAACTCATCATCCAGATGTCCCGGGATTGGAACCACGTTACGCCGTAAGCGTTTGTTTGAGTTAATTAAAAATTGAACCATTCATATATTTACTGCGCAAATGTCATAACCGTAATTAATGAACAGCGAAGAATAGCGTAAAAGGGTCTAATTATGTAAATAATGTGCAAACAAATCACGAAAATATATATGTATAGCCGCAAATTTTGTTTTATCTAGTCGCCACCTAATTTTTTGTTCCCAGTCTCTAAGGGGGCGTACACAGAACATTTTACCTCCCCCCTCCCCTTATGTATCGGGACCGTAACGCTTGGCCAGACCCCCCCCCCCCCCATTCCGTTACGAAACGGGTGCTTTGTCGTCAATAATTGCGATTTTTTTCATAGACATAACTAATTATGCAAGGATTGGGTTTATACTCATTTTATGAAGTATATATTCATCTAGTTTTATATCAATTTTTATGACAAAATCTTGAAAATTAACCGAGATATATGCCTTGATTTGACGACGAAAAAAAAAATGTCTTCATTGTCCCATCGATATCTTTATGAAAGGTTATCTGTAAATTAAAAGTCAACAATTTATCGATATCTATACAAATGTAGCTATCGTTATGCGTGGCCGTTTTTTTTTAATTTTGATTCTTTTTTTACAAAATGTCGACAGTCTGCACATTTTTTTCTAGTTTCAATGCCCTGTTTCTGTATTCAAGCAGTCTTTAAAAATAGTAATTATCAAATGTTAAAAATGCGGATACGCACAGCCTTAGTCACTGCGATCACAAAGATGTTTTTAAAAAAATTGAAAATCGGTTGATAAGTTTTTAAGTATTCGCTCGGACAAGGTCGGAAAAACTAGTTTCGAGAAAAACGCGTTCAAAGTTTTCGTTCCGTGTTTCTTGATATAAAGTTACGATTTTTTCTAGAATATTGATACCTACATTGAAGTATCTAGTTGCGGGTGATATGACAGTTCTTGATTTTCATGATAGTTCACAAAATGATAAGAGCCTGTACTGTATCTATTGTAAATGATGCCACACCTGTAGGGACTGAGGGCATTAACCGGTCGCGCTACCTTTTCTCACTAAAGTGACTATAACCCCGTCAATTTTCGGACTTGTGAATAAAAATGTCGCCAACGTATTTTTTAATACATGTACTTTCAAGAATTAAAAAAAATGACCTCTAAATTTTGCTTGGAGGATGTGGATAAGCTACGGTGATTTTCCCCCTTAACTGGCATTGCGTATAGAAAGCTGTGAGCTGTCCACGCTAAAATTTCACTCGCGGTTTAAATTAAAAACTTGAACATGCAGAAATTTTGCTTTTTCTGGCAGTTTTAAAATCGTTACGTAACGCAAACCTTGACCCCCCCCCCCCCATGGCGTTACGTAATTTACGTACGGCCCCTAACTGAAAAAACTGAAATATTATACAGCCGTGAGATATGTCACCAGATGGTTTTTTGTATCCAGCCACTAGAGACCAAAGGATTACAAGGCTGGGTAGTCAACAGCTGAAACGGCTAGCTAACGGTGATTCGAAACATAACATTACTAGCTTGTGGCTAGGCGGTGATGAGTTACGTTTTCCATTCGGGTATAGACGATCTTCTGATTCTTTTGATTCTCTGGCGCACAGACTTTTACTCAGGTACCTATCTGCACCGAAATTTCAGAAGTATTGGCCTCGTGCACCGCTAGCGGTCACCGCTCCGATTATCGGCTATGCACATCGTTGCATACATCGACGTACCGCCTGAGCCGAACCTCGACCGCCGATCCACCAGTGTGCAATTGATTTTTTTTTAAGGGGGGAGAAACCTTTAGGCGAGGAAAAGATTACTGATTTTCATGGTTTTTGTCAAAAGGAAAGATTTCTTCACCATTTTTTAGACTTAGGACATTTTTTATTACTACTTTTGGCTGTTACATGATATTTTTGTTTACTAATTTAAAAAAAAGGCGAATATATGGCACCGCGTGACACGTAGCGTCGGCGAAATTAATCTAAAAAAAAACCAACGATTTTTAACACTCCTACGCAGAATATGAACGAAGAAAAAGTGAGAAATGTTGAAAATCGATGAAATAGTACGCTTTGAAACAATAAGATTGACTTTTCCGAAAAAATGGCTACATTTTGCAACAAAAAATACTTTTTTTCATTTTTATTTTCAAAAACATTTAGGGTCATTTTTTAGACAATGAGGTTGGAGTGGTTCATACCAAACTTCATCAGAATCGGTCGATTAGATTTTTAGCTACGTCACGCCAGTTTTGAAAATGCAGTTTAGAAGACCATGCGGTACCTCCACAATTTTCAAAGATTAAAAAAAAAATACCACGTAACAGCCAAAAGTAGTGTTAAACGTACCCTAAGTCTCAAAAGTGTCGGAGTAATCTTTCCTTTAAGAGGAGGGTAGGGGTTTCAGCATGAAAAAAAAACTTTTTTGCGATTTTTTTTCATCTATATGGCTAGAGTAAATTTATTGAAACCTTTTGTACATTGTTAAGTGTTATTTCAAGAACATTCCGTGAAATTTGTACGCGAAAATATCCACAAACAAGCCGGTGCCGCGTTTTTCTCGAAACCACTTTCTCAAAGTCCGTGTTCACTGCCATTTGAAAACTACATGACCGATTTATTTCAAACTTGGTACACACTTTCTACATATAAAATACCTCCCCCAACGGTTAGTTTGAGATTTTGTTTACATTGCGGGGGTTTTCCGACCCCAAAATGGCAGAGTTTTTCGTGAAAAATAGCATTTTTCACTTTACATGACCACCAAAAATTTAGAAATGAAAAAATAAATTATCAAAGACCGTTGGGGGGAGGATTTGATGATACTTTGACTAAATTTTAATGGTACTTGATTCCAGATAATTTCTAGCTGAGATACAGTGAACACCGGAAATCGTGTTTTTCCAAAGGCGTTCTTGGAAAAGCTTTGTCACCGGCTTGTTTGTGGATATTTTCGCGTAAAAATTTCACGGAATGTTCTTGAAATGACACTTAACAATGTACAAAAGGTTTCAATAAATTTACTCTATCCATATAAATGAAAAAAAATCGCAAAAAAGTGTTTTTTTTTTCGCTGAAACCCCTACCCTCCCCTTTAAAAAAATCATGAAAATCACGAAACGTTCACTGCATTTTCGTAAACGTGTTTTGACTCCGTACGGGGCCTTTACACGGCTCATCTATCTCTCGGCATGTTTGTCCTCTGAAATCATTGTATTCTCGATGACACTATGAGGACAATAACAGTGGGTGAACTATGGACCATAGTCCAGTGTGTACACCACCAAAGAGTTCAACAGTATCTTGCTTGATGAATCCTATCCTTGTACTGACCACAACATTGGCTAGGCAGCGTTCTCTCATAGAGAGGCAGAGAAAGGCAGAAGCAGAGCAAGGGTGGGACCGAAAGCGAGAGACTGAGAGAGAAAGTTTTCAAAGAGCTATGTATAGAATAGCCCATTCAGAACGTACACATACTGCACCCAAATAAATCAATTACGAAACTCGGCTTATTCGACTTATCCATGTAATTGTCCTCCATCTCACTTAGTCCGCCCGTTCACATGATTACTCGAATGATGGGGGTATTTCATTGAGGCATTAAACGATATTAGTTTCTCGATTATTTTTATTATCCGCTAACTTGCGTTGTTTTTTTCTCATTTGTCGACCGTGACAAAGTAGAAAAATAGTTTTCTAGTTTTTCATAACTCTTCAACCTTTGTAGGTATAAGCATTGTTCAGAGCTTTTATTGATTCAAAAAATGGTTTACTGATAAGGAACATCCGTCAGGTGTCACCCTTCGATTTTGTTGAAATTTGGATATGTTATAAAGCACCGAAAAGTAAGCGATACGTATTTTTTTTATCGGCAGAAAAACGGTTTTAAGGGGTGAAACGAACCCTCGAAAATAGGGGTGTTTTTCGTTTTTCGTTGATAACGTTATCGTTCTCATCTCCAATGTATAGTGCGCAAAAAAATAAATATTGTTGCAATTGGATACTTTTTAATATCTCGTACCGTTAAAACGTGATCGACGAAAACCGAAAAACATCCCCATTTTTGAGGGTGCGTTTCAACCCTTAAAACCGTTTTTCCGCCGATAAGAAGAAATACGTATCGCTTACTTTTCGGTGCTTTATAACATATCCAAATTTCAACAAAATCGAAGGGTGTCACCTGAGGGATGTTCCTTGTGAGACAAAAGTCCATGGTATTTAGAAAAAACGTCGTTGGTAAAAGAGGAGATAGTAAAATTGCCTATAGTTTATTGACACCACAATCATAATATGGTTAACACAACTATAAGCGTAAAGTATACATGAACGTGCGATTTAGGTAGCGTGTTTGACTATCTACATTGCCCGAAAATATTATTAACTATTGTAAAAGGCTTGACAGTATGGATATGGTTGAGGGGTCTTCTCACTTTAGACGCTAAAAAGGCTATTTTCATGAATTTTTAAAATAGGTATTGTAGATATTTATATAAAAGTTGTTACCCTTAATAAATACACTTTCTAAATACATTAAAAAAATTTTAATGTATTTATGTAACCCAAACAAACTTTAAACGCGTTTTTCTTGAAACAACGTTTTTCGACGACTTGTCGATAAAATCTTCGAAACTACTGAACCTATCCTTATGAAATTTAAACCACATATTCTTTACAACTATAGCTATAGCGCATATCAAGGTTTTTTTTTAATTTTAATATTTACTATTTTTTTTGCCAAAAACGATGAAAAAAAACACGTTTTTTTCCGAAAAATGTCTGCCATTTTGTTATTTTTGCATATATAAAAAATCGTATGACATGCGTTACAGCCATTAACATACTGAATCTAAAACCGTTTGATTTTTTGTTTCGGATGATCCATCTCCGAGATTTCATCAACAGCGCAGACCTACAATTTTGTTAGGACATTTTTTTGACTACCATTTTCGCCTATAAATAGTGACTTAAATAAATAAATAACGAAAAAAATGTATTTCGAAAGTGTATTTATTGAGCATAACAACTTTTATATCAATATCGATAATATAAACCTATCCAAAAAATTCATCAACATGGCCTTTTTGTAGTGTCTAAAGTGAGAAGACCCCTTAATAATAGTATTATTAATAGGTGATTCATTATATTATATATTATAGTATTAATAATTTCTTAATGTAATTAATTAATAATTAATTACAACGACTTTTGTCTGTTTTGTCATATCTGCGATACAAATGCCACAAGCACTCGGCAGCGTGGTGGCAGCGTCGTAGTATAGAGATAGGCGGGTAGGTTGTGGGTTCGATTCCATGTGTAGGCAAAATATTTTCCTTGAAATAAATCATTACAGAAGCTCAGGGACTGACGCATTGTATAATAATAAGAAATCATTAAGGTGTTGAGCACTCAGTTGAGTAGTTTATTTCGTTGTGGATTTTTTAAATATTTAATGCATTCAGTAAACGGGCAATGATGCCTCGAGCCATCACACATGGAGTGGATACAAAATAATTGAATAGCACACCAAATACGCCTATAGCAGGTCGTGTCTTCTAATATGGTACAAATCACTATTAACATCGTCGCAAATCGCAAGCAACATTTTAAATCAATGTATATGTATTTTATTTCTCTCCACTATTAGGATCTTCGAGGAGTACATTTTTTAAAGTGTCAGGGAATATCCATTTTATGAAAACCTACTATATTTTATAGCATTGAACAATGGACGTACGCTTGTAAGATTAATCGTTGCGGTTAACATATGTGTAAAATGTATGCAACTGCTACAATATCAATAAGCAGTACTATACGTTTGGCAGTAACTATGGCTATGAAATATTATTGTGCCCACAGGGACATATGAAATATAGTTAAAATATAGTCGAAAACACTATACATTTCTCTTAGTGTATTTCTCTTAGTGTAGCGGGTAGAGCGACAGAAAGAGTGTGACTTATAAATGTGCAAAAGTATAGGCTGTCTCAAAATGACCTGGCATTTAAATTTATTAATGAAACGTATTATTTGTTCGAAAAGTACTGGTATTTTTATTTGAACATAAAGTACAAGCATGGAGGTTATTATGTGGAACATAATATCTGATAAATGGCCGCCTCGTCCCTGTTTGCAAACGTTCACTCTTTTGACGAAATTTGGAATTACGTTTTGGCATAATTGCGGACTAATTTTACTAATGGTGCGTCCGATTGCTTCCTTGAGCTCCGAAATGGTCTGTGGGTCATTGGCATACACTTTTTTTTTTAGAAAACCCCAAAGAAAGAAGTCCAATGGCGTCGAATCGCACGATACATAACCTCAAATCGCACACATAACCTCCATGTTTGTACCTTATACTAAAATATATTCGTACTTTTCAAATAAATAATACGTTTTATTAATGAATTAAAATATCCTGTCATTTTGAGACACCCTTTAGTAAATTGGTCAGGTTAATTCTCTTGTTCTTTTGATTATATATTGCGGACAGCAAATATGTAGGTTTAAATATATTAATCTCCTGAATAAATTCAAGTGTTTAAATTCAAGCCAAGGACTGAATAAATTCAAATGTTTTAAATTTTCACGTGAGATAGATTTAATTTTTTACGAGAGTTCTCTGAAGGGGTTGAAGTTACTTGATATCATGTTGCAAGTCCACTAATCAAAGCTGCTCCCATTGTTTATGTCTGAGTCACCTTGGAGGATGCGTATAAACGAAAATAATAAAAAGCATCCGTGGTCTCGCTCGCTGCCTCTCCCTCTTTTGGTCTGCCATACCCATGCATACGTGATTTCCGCTTTGACGTTAGCTGGTATGCGACACCGCTACTAAATCTACACCGGAGTTCACGGGGTTCTGCCTCCGGGGAAAGTATCGGTGCCGGAGAGAGAGAGAGAGAGAGAGAGAGAGAGAGAGAGAGAGAGAGAGAGAGAGAGAGAGAGAGAGAGAGAGAGAGAGAGAGAGAGAGAGAGAGTTTATATAAAAAAGGGTAGAGCAAACGGAAGGAAAATAAACGTCGAAATGCGTGGGTACGACAGAAAAATCCCGTGCAGCAAACCCGCGGAAAACGGAAATTTCTTTTTACCCTTCAACGCTGCAAAGCCTAAACGGCGGTCTCTCAGCCGTGATTTTCCGGTCGAGCGATTGGCGTGGGTTTCATCGAACGATGAGTCAAAGTAAATTTACTATCGAACTGATGTCGACTTAACGTTTTTCTCTCTTTCACTTCCGGTAAAGCTTAGTCTGACACAACCCTTCAACAAATATATGTTTTTTTAAATAGTTGGTTTTTTCTTGTTTTTTTTTTACATACGATCTTTATCGCTCTTGCAATCCAGCGCATCATCAGGGAGCACCATTAGCGGGTAAAAATGAACGCAATTGTTGAACGAGCTAGCAAAACGTTTAAACTTTTCGAAAACTACACACAAACACATATGTACATATATTTATATATCTACGTAAAATGGAGTTTTATTGTACTGGCTTTATTTAGGGACGATTCGAGTGTAACATTTTTGGATTTTTTTTTTCGCATTATTTGAAAATATGGACTTTCATAAAAATGCTGTTAAATTTTGGTCCCGAAATTCGAGTTATTCCGGACCCTACGGCCGTCTTAGATAAAGGGATTTATCCAGCTGTGTGAGACCTGACGCGGACGGTGCGCGTTTTTTTTTTTCGAAACGTCGTGTTTGAAAACGGTGGAAGATTTTAAGGGGTTACGTGCGTTTCGAAGCCAAAGAATCATGTCTTCTCTATTAAAAAAAATATAATATATACATTATTTTATTAAAAATGTTAAGCACATTAAGGGGCAACATTTCAACAATGTTTAAAAAAAAATTCATTCAAAAATTTGGGTAATTCAGCTGGGGAGGCCTGGTTTCCAGAGGTCCCTAAAAAAAGTGTCCTCGTGGTGGTCACAATGACTCATGATAGCTTTATCTGAAATTAAAAAACCATTTTTTTCTGTTAGTAGATACGTATAGCTCGTGATTGAACGAAGGATTTTAAAAAAGTTCAACTTTTGGTACAATTTACACTACGTATAGCCTTTCAAAATTAGTTGTAATCGAAAAAAAACCTTCGTTCAATCACTAGTCAATGCTATTTTGAAGAAGTGTGCAAAATTTCAATAAGATCGGTGCATTCGTTTTTGAGAAATCGTGTCAACCAACTTCAAAAATAGTATTTTGAGAAAAATGCGATTAAAGTTTCAAGTAAAAATAAAACAAAGACATTTTTTTTTAAACTTACATAGAATCGTTGATTCCAGCTCCATAAAGCAAAGATCCTGCTGCAGCTGCGATGGCCGGGGCATCCTTTTGTTCCTGCCTTGAATTTTTAAACCCACCCAACCCCTTAAACAAAGAGTTTTCAAGCTACCCGTCTCTAGTTTTGCCACAACATGCTTCACACCGTTCCTTAACGTTGTACAGAAGCTTTTTTTTTTAATTTGAATATTTCACATTTTTTTAACAAAACAACTGTCGAAAAGGCCCAATTCCACACTTAATTTTTAAATGGCCACCATTTTGTTATCTTTCATCGCAAGACAAAATTCTCCCTACGCCTCTACAGTTTTTCATACTGATTAGAAATCTTTCTGGTTGTGTTCTTCCAGACAATTTTTGGAGGGCAGGACTTTCCACCGTCAGACGCTACTTTTTTCAGGCATCGTTTTTCAGTGGCCGAAAAATTCGAACAAAAATAAAACTAAAACATTTAAAAATATTTTTATGTACAACATAAGTTATTTGAATAAACGAAAAAAATTGGATTGATTATCGAATTTTATTATTTAAAAAAAAATCATAAAAATTAGCAATATTCAAGCCAGCCACACTGGAATGGTTTTTTGAGAAAAATACGTATCGATGAAAGAAATATCCCAAGGTTTTTATCATGCGTGGAATGATTTATTTGAGCTGATTGAAGCAAGAAATTATTCCGAATCTGTTCAGACTTATCCACGACGATATATTGAGGTTTTTTTGTTTCCGTTTTGGTGGAAGGTCAAGGAATAAATCATCATCGATTATTTTCGGACATCTAGGAATTGCCCAAGCGGAAATTA
Organism: Ophion ellenae; assembly: GCA_963210295.1. Classification (NCBI taxonomy): domain Eukaryota; kingdom Metazoa; phylum Arthropoda; class Insecta; order Hymenoptera; family Ichneumonidae; genus Ophion; species Ophion ellenae. The sequence goes on along the minus strand of OY723387.1, from coordinate 37,807,357 downwards.
CCCCTACTGCCTTGTCTCGCGTAAGTCTTTTTCGTACTCCGTTCACAAAACAGAGGAAGTCGGTGGTACGGTACGGCGTTGCTAAAGTTTCTGGTCAAGCTCAAAGCTACGAATTTCGGGAGAATTCAACCCTGTAAGTAACTTCGGACCATATAAACGCCATTCGGGGCCGGGTTGAAATTCCGACCTTTGAATGCTCCGATGGATTAAAATTCCGAATTTTAATGTTCGAAATTCAAGATGGGGCCGGGTTGAAATTCCGAACTTTGAATGGTCAGAACGCTCAAAACTCCGAAAGAATTGTGCTGGGCAGCGTTCTCTCATAGAGAGGAGGAGAAAGGCAGAAGAATTTCTCCGTAAGAATTTTACACCGAAAGAATTTTATAGAATTCCGAAATTATATAATTCCGAAATTATAGAATTTATAGAATTCCGAAAGAATTTTATTTTCTTTAAAGGAGAAACTCCGAAAGAATTTTACACCAAAGACCAAAACTCCGAAAATCTTAACACCGTCAAAATGATTCGGCTATGGACGTTTCAAAAGTTTCAAAATTTTCAATAAATCAACGAACTATTTCAAGAACTTTTTCTCATTAAGAAGTAATTTTGCGTCAATTTTGAAATTTTTCTAGACAATGTTATATGTTCTACATCATTGACAGTCAGCTGTGTAGACTTTCGCTGGCATGATCTTGACATGAGGGCTGGGTTGAAATCCCGAACTTTGAATGCGCCGACGGTTTAAAATTCCTAATTTTCATGTTCCGAAATTACAAGATTCGTCAAGATTATGCCAGCGAAAGTCTACACAGTTGACTGTAAATGATGTAGAACGTATACCATCATCTAGACAAATTTATAAATTGAAGTAAAATCGCTTCTTAATAAATAAAAATTCTTAAAATAATTCGTCGATTTATTGAAAATTTTGAAACTTTTAAAACTTCCATAGCCGAATTTTTTTGACGGAGTTCAGATTTTCGGAATTTTGGTCTTTCGTGTAAAATTCTTTCGGACTTTTGATCTTTCGGGGTAGTATTCTTTCGTAGTTTTGAGCGTTCTGATCATTCAAAGTTCGGAATTTCAACCTGGCGCTATTAGGACGAGAAAAAGCAGAGAACATTTAGATGGAGGTAGAACGAAAAAGACAGAGCCTGGGGGAAAGTAAAAAAGGCGAAGCGAGAAGAAGAGAGTAGGGTTGAAATCGAGATGAAAGTAAACCGAGAAAAGCCAAAGAATGTGCGAACTACCCTGTGATTGGTATTGTCGCTCGTTATTTGCAGCTTTTATAATATATGCGATGGAAACCCATAGCATCGACACACACGCACACACAGTTCACGAGTTGCCAGCTAATCAACTCGTAAGCTATAAACGGCGGTTTAATCTGCGAAGAAAAGGGCTTTATGAGCAGAAGGAAAATTTGAAGATCACAATGCAATAAAAATATTACAAATGACACCTGGATTTCGTTCAATATCACTCTTAAATGCCATAATTCTTGAGAGTAATGATTTCTTTGAGGGCTTTCTTGACTGGATTTCTTAACTTAAAGGAATTTCTTTAACAGTAGAATTTTCAAAAAAAAAAAGATTTTTTTAAATTGGCTTGAGGTGGGAGCCTGAATCAGAAGATCCAAAAAGTAGTTTTCGGGATTTTTTTTAGAAGGGAAAAAACAAGTGAGCCCAGCAAACATTGGGGTATCTTTTCATATATATTTGAAATATGTAAAAAAAATGTTTCAACATGAAACAATAAATGACTGCGGATTTATCAGCCTATTCCATTTGCGTCTTGCCACTGCAGTGCCTAATCGGCGGGAGAGATGCAGCTCGTAATTCTTGACTGAACCAAATAAACCAATACAATTTTCAATTGTCATGTATTTTTCTTCTGGGTGAATCAAGAAAAAGCCAAAAAAATCGTGAAATGATAACTTTTCTCAAGTTTGAAAAAAAAATGTGTTGAAAAACAAACACTTTAACGTGCTATACAAATTATTTAGAGATACTTTTTCAACGACTCTTTTAATTCACTTCGAAGAAATTTTCATACTGAAGAAAATAAACTTTGCTTTGATTCAATAGGTCGTTTAGTTTGTTTGAAAATGAAAACAGGAGAAAACGCGCTTCAAAGTTTTCAATAGGAGGAAATATCAATATCAAATATCAATCGCTTCTCTGCTTTTGGCCTTGTATCTTCGAAAATATTTACAATTGGCCTCTGTAACTTTGTGAATATATTCTTGGATAGTTTATCTATAGATTTAAGCAATAAAAAAAAATTTTAAGAGATGCTTTGAACCATCTAAAATAAGGGGAAACAAGTCTGGCACCTGCAAAACAAAGGTCCGCAGGCCCGTGTGGGTCTGCGGTGGCAGCGGCTGCCCTGTGTGCGAAACGTCGACCGTTTATCTCGGAACAAAATTTTTCAAAACCGCACGCAGCACAACTCCAACAATTATCATTATTTTCACTCCAAATTTCGAGTACATCTTTAAAATAACATTCCGAAGAGAAATACGTATGGGATTTTCCATGAGGTCATTATAACATTAGTTATTAACAAATCATTGTCCTTTATTTCCGCCGAAAATTGAGTTTTTACTTTAAATGCTTGCCAATTGCACCAAAATTCATATTTCCAAAATCCCCTACTCTAGCTATACTCCTGTAAATCAGTAGATTTTTTTTTCCAAAGCCAAATTTGCGTCAGTTATACTGCGTGCCGCAGAGCGTCTCAAATTCAACATGCCTCGCGAGAATGGCTCCAGCGTTACCATTTTGTACAATTTTTTAATATAAATTTTATTTTCGTTTATTTGTAGATATGACTAATGAGATCCTTGAATACCATTATCCTCTAACTTGTCCTTCCGCCCAACAACAATCGCGGAAAATCACTTAATTCCAGACGTTTACAGTGGTGTAAGCCCTTAAGGTACTTCTGTAGGTACACGTATGAGCCAAAAGTTTCGGTCGAAGCCAGCCCCGGATCTACGATTTTTCCGAGCCGGGGCAAAAACTTGACATTGGCGCCCCTCCGCTCCAGCATTTGAGATTAAGGGGGGAGATCTCTTTAGACGCCCGAAAATAAGTCATTTTTCATTATTAAAAAAAAATGTGATAAGATAATCGCATCATTTTAAAATTTGGACATTATCTTATTACAACTTTCAAGTGGTAAAACTTTTTTTTCTTTTTCAAACAAAACAAAAAAGCGGCATTATAAGGTATTCCTTCAGGGGTCTTTTGAAAAACTGCTCATGGTATAGCTCAAAAAGTTATTGATCGATCTGGCTGAAATTTTGGGCGGTTTCTCACTATAATATTATTGGAATGATATACCTATAGAAATATTAAAAGGTATAAAATTGAACATTTAGTAGGCATTGTAATCAAATGTTCATATTTTTTACCATTTTCTAGACAATTTTCACCCCGAAAAAGTAATTGATTTACGCGATAACCTTGAAACTATAGGTATATCCTTCCAATAGTCTTATAGTGAGAAATCTGGCAAAATATCAGCCAGATCGATCAATAACTTGTTGAGCTATAACACGAGCAGTTTTTCAAAAGACGCCTAAAGGAATACCTCATCAATGTTCGTCTCCTAGGCAGTTTTATTTTCGATAGCTAGGATCACGACGCCATTGAAACCGACCAAAGCGCCCTGGATGTTAGGTGCTTTAGTGAAACAAGTTATTTCAAACACAAGAGTTTGGCGCCCCCTTAAATTGCCGCCCGGGGCAGGTATCCCGGTTTGCCCCCCCTTAGATCCGGGGCTGGTCGACGCGTATAGTAACATTCAATGCCTATACGATGCTGGTGGTTGTCAATTTTTGACAGAGCTTGTACTCTTATATGTCCCACACATTCGCACCTCAAGCATAGATAGTGGCAACAGCGCGATTTCCCTGCAGTTATAGCGTTGAGCTTCCTACGATCCGTCTTTCGCGAAATATTTTATATAAATAAAAAAAAGCGTGAAAACATCAACCCAAATGCGATAGAAAGGAAAGTTTACAAGAAAAAAGGCGCTTGCTAAAAGACTGAAAGCTGTGGCAGCCATGTGTCAAGCCAATGCGGCTAAACGCGCTGAGAATAACCATAACCTCAACGATCCGCAACAAAAATTCCCTGTCGAAGGACGTCGGATCGTGGATTTCCAACATCTTGCCGACAGGTTAAATTGTATTCGCTGTAACAAAGACAAATACATGCATAAATTGAACAAATTAGATTTGTTTGCAGAATAAATTTATTTCACATCCTCCTCAGAATGACTAGAACTCGGGAAAAAAACACGCTTCGAGTTCCCAGACCTCGCGCCGATCAGCTGGCTGCAGCGTACACTGTTGCTATTCCGTTACAGATGGTTGGGCCCGAGTTCGGTGTGGAATAAAATTACCACTTTTCATAAGTCGATATCTCCGAAAATCAACGGTCGAAGATTGTCCTTTTTTTTTAAATCAATCCCACAATATTACTGCGTACAAGTGTGTTTCTATTTTGAAATCCTAAGATCCGTTCAGAAACTACATCGAGAAATGCGAGCAAACTCCTCTCGGTTTACGTGTCAGGTATAGGGATCGTGTACAAGAATACCCATATTCAATTGCAATTATCTCATGAGCTTAACGGTAAATCGAATTGAATTTTTGGGCATCAGTCCATGACGGTCATACTTGGATTTCAGCCAATTGCTAAGATTTTACCAAAACTACAGATCTACCTTAAATATCAATACATCATTTCCTCATAGTTCCAATCAGAGTGAATAAATTCTACCAGACGTTCGCTTAATAAAAAAATGAAGAAAAAAAATCTTTGTGTGGGAAAAGTCAAAAAAGGTAATAATAGTTGCCATGTCCTTCAAAGCTGGGAGAAAAATTCCTCAGCGTGTACTGCATGCCTTCTCTCCAGGTGAGGCAGGTTTCACGTGTTCTTTTCAAGTGAGCTGCTCAATAGGTTTTATGTACACCGAGTGACCGGAAACGAAGCAAGCCCAGACCTCATCACGTCGCGGCATCGTGACTTCTCGAGTCCTTTCAATACTTGACCTCGCGGACTACCCTGTGTCGTCAACTTTGTCAAACGAAAAATACTGCGCAAAGGAAGCATTCTGGCGTAGATGACAATGAAAAGCGATCGATGTTTTTTTCACGACGTAACGGAACTGGCGCTCAATGATGGGCAGCGTCCTTTGTTCGCCAATTTGAAAATGATTTGCATGCAAATTTGATTATTAAAGGGTATGCTTTTGTATTCGGAAGAATTTCCCGAATTCCTAGATAACCTTATGTCACAAATACTTCATCTTGATGGAGTTACGTACGGTAATTGTTTTTAATATAATTATTTATAGCCAACCGGTCTCAGTTATTCTATTAATCAAGGGGTTATTCTATTAATTAAGGCCACAGTAACGGGTATAAAATCATGTGCGAATTTAACAATTTTTTTTCGTATGAACAAGTGATTCACTCACAAAATTAGTTACACATCTATTTAGTATGAATATCAAGCGGTTAGAATCTTTTTTTTTCGATGTACAAAATGACCGACTACTCGAAACTTCTCGAAACAGCTTTTTTCCGATTGGTGTGACAAATAACTTCAACAATTTTCACTCGATTTACTTCAAATTTAAAAGTTATGTTCCTAATTGCATTTCGCAGAGAAGTACGTACGGAATTTCCGATTAATCGAAAACTTTTCATTTTATGAGCAGTTTATGAGCAGTTAAATCGAAATTTTTCACAGAAAATTCATTTCTTACGTTCAAATACCTACAACTTTCGAATAAAACAATATTTTTTAAATTCCGTACGTACTTCTTTAGGTATTCTAATGTAGATTGACGAGAATTTTTGTTTTTTGTTTAGGTAAAAAATTGTGGATGCTAAATGACACGCCACGGAACGCCTAAAAAAGATAACAAAAGAAATCATTAGTAGTCGGCCACTTTGTACATCGAAAAAAAATATATATATACATTTTCTAACAGCTTGATATTCATACTAAGTAGATGTGTAATTAATTTTATGAGTGAATCACTTTTTCATACGAAAAAAAATTGTTAAATTCTCACACGATTTTATACCCGTTACTGTGGCCTAACCCCTTAACAAATCAAGGCGGTGCGTAACAATCGGAACGAAATTTGGGGTCATGTATGGCTAACAAATCATAAAATTTCGTTGAGAAATTCTCCACGAGACTGCTCTGCGAAGCACACGGCTTTGGCGGATCAGAGAGCAAACGCGAAGGGCCCGGAAAAAGAGGCAAGAGTACATAGACAAGGCTCGATACCAATAGAGCCAGGAGAGGGCGCGACAGAGAGAGGGAGGGAGACCCTTCGAATGCCTTTGACCCATAATGCTCCTCGTCCGAGAGAAGTGCAGAAGACGCGATTCTCCTATTCGTCTTGCACCCTCGAAAATCTTCCCCAATAGTACATATGGGGCATTCCGAGTCAAATTAAACTGTTGAACGCCTTTGCAATTCGATCCATCACCACATATCTTCGACTTGAATGGAGGCATCGCAAACATATAATAGAAAAGGAGACGAATAAGTAGCACGTTTAGTAGCATAAAAGAACACACAAACTTCTGAGGGTCGCATTAAGGGGTTATATACAGTCAGGAGGCCCAAAAAGATCGATTTTTCAAGAATTTTTCTTGAGAAGGCCTTTGAATCTATTAACGTAAAAATTTGTACACATATTATGGTAACTTTTAACTGTTTTTTAACATTCTTCATTTGTAAAAGTAATTATTTTGAAAGCTGCTATAGCTGATCTTCGGGGGCACCTCTAAAAAAAGGCGTCTTGCGGTGAGCACGATAGCTCTGGACTTGATCATCTAAAATGAAAAAACCAAAAATATTTCGTTAATATAATGGATTATCTTGTAATTGACGAAAGGAATAAGCAAAATAATAATTTTTGACAAAATGGCAGCTTCTAAAATAAAAATCGATTTGTGACAAAAATTTAGGTCTTAAGTTGTTTATAAAATGGAAAATATTTATCGATAAGAAAAATCCTTCGGTTAATTACTAAAAAATATGATTGAAAAGATTGTGTTGAAATTTGAGACTGATCGGTTCAGCCGTTTCCGAGAAATCTTGCTCACCGACTTTGAAAACACAGTTTTAAGAAAAAACGCGTTTAAAGTTTCAAAAGCACTTTTGAAACTTTAAACAAATATAAACAAAAAATATAAAAAATCGTTTTCTCGAAAATTTTAACTGTATATAATCCCTTAAGGTAATCCTATCGCTTCACACTAGTCATACCACTGATCATACTTGAGGCTTGTACAACTAATATTTTTACCATATGCAAAATTTGTAATAACTAAAATTTTCCATGTGTAAACTGTTTAAGAATGTTGACATTTAATTAGAAAAATGAAACAATAGTTATTCCAACGATTCGCGCAGTATTTCTAGGTTTGATATTTGCCAACATTAGTTCTATCTCCGTCTCTTTTTTTGTGAAAATTTGTGTCGGCGAAATGTGTCGGTTAAAAATAAAATCTGTGTGGAAATTCGAATAAATGAAATGAGGTTAGGACTACAGTTGTTGCCGTGGTGTGACGTCTCTTTATCGTAGCAAGTGGTAATAAATCCAATACCGGAAGTTCAAATTAAACTTGATATTACATAAAAATTAGGTCAATAAGCGTAATTTTTTCTGCGAGCATTGGATTACTACAAGTGTTAAGTATGTAAATCTGATTATTTTTAAGAATCTCACGGATTCCCACCATTATATACACTTTTATAGCGAACGGAAATTTGGTTTTTGTATGACGTCTCGGATTTCCTTTACAAAAATACGCAATTTTAATATTTCTTTTCTCTGTAATTAGGTCGATAACCGATCCTGAAATTTAACAGAGATGAGTATCAGTATGTTTAGTGGAGCTCGTAAAAAAATCTGCAAAATCCTATGGATTGAAGTCTGGTGATAGGATTACCTCAATTCTCCTTGCAATGAACTTTATTTCCATGAAAAAAAAAAACGAACGAATATCACAATTGAAAGATTTCAAAAAGAGGGTCGTACATTCGTGGCTGGTTGTCCGGTTTCCAATCGTTGTTGGTTTAATGCAGGCATTAACCAATTTCCAGCTGGGAATATTGTTTGAAACGGCGTACGATCGTGGCCGCAACGTTTGCTTCTCGTTAATGTTAAATACACATGGGACTACCCAGACTCGCTATATATACATATGTAAATAGAATATGTGTCTGTACACCATTGTGTTCGAAGCGTACACGTCATGCAGTGTGCGCAATTCTATTACCGCTGCCTATTAATTTACGTTCGCATGGTCATAATATGTACGTACAGACTGCGAACATAAGCCATTGCATGGTGCATTTAGCAAGTGTTTGGTGCGCGTATCTTCTTGAACAGCATACAATATAACGCGCTTCGAGTGCTCGTACAACGATACTATTGAATATTACGACCGAGAAATTGAGAAAATTTAATTCAATTCTTCTTTGTCTTTGAATTGACTTTTCATCGTGTTCAACGCAAACGCAATGCCTTTTCTTCTAGACACCGTATTCAAAGTCGATTATCTCGCGTCTGCCTGTAAAACGGCAAAATATATATTACCTGGTAAAAAATATAGAGGGAATCATTTATTCGCAGTTGTTTGAACGGCTCAGTCTAGTTAGAATTGTTTCGGACTAGTAAGCTATGCTCGCTAGGCTAGCCCGATCTGGTTAGGATAAGTCCGGGAGAAATGATCGAAGCTTACTGTTTCCAATACTTTCGCCTGAAAAGCTTTACAATTGAAGCAACCTTAATGTAAACTATACTTACGTCTCTTAATAATTATCCAAACAAATTCGATTTTTTTAACCAGGTCTGGCTGATAATCATAACTAAACTGACAGAAAAATTCTATTGATATTAACTCACCGCATCCATTCGATTTTTTAAAGTTTGAATTAACTAGATTCTCCGTGGTATCAATTTTTTCCTATTTCATTCCATTGTTGGAATTATTTATTTGAAATATATTTATTTATTTAAATCAAAATCTATTTAATATCGTCCAATAACTCAATATTTGATTTAATCCTAATAAATATGTGATTCGGTTTCATTTGTTCAAAAAACAATTTAGTTTAATACAGTCAATGGATCCAGATGATTTTTTTAAATTTAAATTAGATAGAATTGTCGTAGAGGCAACCATTTTTACCAACTACCAAATATTTGGTAGTGATCCGAGATATTTAGATTGGTATTTCGTTTTAATAGGTGACCTTGAATGACCTTAAACGACTTCGACCCCATAATGTTTTTTATGCGTTTTGAGGTACTCCACAAGATGGTTGAAAAAAATGTACCATTCCATCCAAAAAGTGGAGGTGACCTTCACTGTGCGTCAGCGACTCCACCGAAATAAAAGAAATGGTCGCATTTGATGGCCCCCTTCACACCGTACAACTTTTGTCTGGAACATTTTTTTGTGACGTCGATAATTACCGAGTTATTTAGAGTGGCAGAAATAATAGGGACGCCTTGTATATATATAAGTCATGTTTGAAAAATCTATAGCATGTCATTCGATAAAACTCTCTAGTTATCACAATGATATCAAGTAATTGATATAGTTTATGTGATACAACAAATAATTATAGGAATTCATTTGGTCTCTTATGCTAAATCTGCGATCAAAATGTTACAAGCACTCGGTAGCATAGGGGCAGCGTGCATAGCTATGAGTAGGTAGATTCTAGGTTCGATTCCATATAGGTGAAATACTTTCATCGAGGACAATCATTTCAGAAGGCCAGTGAATGACGAATCACGATACAAAATCGTCATGGTAGAGCTCTCAATAAAGTGCTTCATTTCATTTTGGATTCGTGAAATATTTTATGCATATAGTACATAAATGAATAGTTTATGCATATAGTAATAAATGAATTATGCATATAGTACATATGTATGCATTTTGGATTCGTGAAATATTTTATGCATATAGTACACTTAGATTAACAGTGTACATTGTAAGCAAATAAAGATTTATTTGAATCGAATCTTTATTTATTGAATTTGAATATATTTAATATTAAAAAAAATAGCTGAATCAAATAAATCGTAGTAGGCCGTGAGACAAGGAAAAAACATGTTCGATTTAAATAGATCCTATTTAAATTAATTTTTTTTTTGGCAATGTAGCGTCTCTGTGATGTTATTAAAATTGTGGTGTATTCCATGTAACGCGGCCATTTCTTCTTATTATCCGTCATTGAATCTAGCCGTATAATGACGAGTTATCTTGGGAATAAAAGTAGTACCGACAAGCAACGATTGCGTTAAATATTATTGAACCTTTAGGATGCATAAGGATCAATTGATTCTGCCATTTTATCAATCTTTACCAGCTAGGAAACAAATATAACTGTGTTATTTTTTAATATTTATCCGAAGCTAGAGACCAGTATTGGTAGAAGTGTGCGTATGGGAAGAGAAGCATAAAGCAAGGTACGCAGCATGGATGGAAAAGATTTTCGTAGTGAATCTCATACGCGTCATAGGGAACCCTTATCCTCTTGTCGAGACCGTATAACAGGCACGAGAATCACGTTCCAACGGCAAAACTTTATTAAAATGTTAATTATGAGTGTATTAAAGTGACAATGGAAGCTCCCTCCCACGTAGAAGCATGCAGGGGTGAATTAGGGGCCGTCGTTCCGTGTCGAGGAGCCGAGGGCCTATCACGTCACGAAAAAAGATATATAGTTCGAAAAGAGCGATTTTTCTTCACCTCATATTTTCTTCATCCCCTGAAACGGTGCCTTCTTCGGCCTGTCGAAAAAACTTCGAGCTTCTCGATCAAGATGAAGCCTTCAGTTAACCGAAATCATGATTCGCACACTTGGCTCGCATGCATATTTATACAGGGGTTTTCCATTCGATCGATCTTCAACCCTGATTTTTTTATGCTGTTTCTAGTTCCGGCATTCCTTGACGTAACCTTATTTGCCAATACGTCACATCAATATATATGGGGTGCCTACTAGAGCACTTCAAGTTTTCTATTATGAAGATCGTACTTCTAAACCTTTCAGAGATGCTTGTTCCTCTTGATGTAACGCTCTTGTCCATACTTCAAATTCAGGACGAACGAATGTACAATGAAACTTCAGTTATACGATTTTCAAGAGGTGCATCAAATATTACGTATAAGTGAGAATAACGTAGAAGTAAAATACATGTATCTGAAACTCTTTAACATTTGAAAATGGCGATTGGTGCATAATTCACGATGTTTTTCAATATGCAGTACCGCTATTATGTTAATGTTTGGTTTTCCAATTGAAATTTTGATTGGTAATAATTGAGTAATGAGCCAACTCACGTTTTCGAATTTCCGTTTTGAACCGTTATTTAATGTAAGTTTGTAACACTAAGCTTTGATGTTTTAGACTTGTAAATAACAGACAGGTTCGTATTGATAAGATATATGTACTCACAGTACACGCACATAGTGGAGGTCAGAAACATCAAAACATCAAAACATCAAAACATCAAAACATCAAAACATCAAAACATCAAAACATCAAAACATCAAAACATCAAAACATCAAAACATCAAAACATCAAAACATCAATACATCAAAACATCAAAACATCAAAACATCAAAACATCACAACATCAAAACATCGAAACATCAAAACATCGCAACATCAAAACATCGAACAAAACATCAAAACGCAGTCACATTAAATTTTCTCCGGCGAGAGAATATCACTTGTGATTACCGTATAACTGAGAAAAAAAAACGAACCTCAAAACCGACGCTGGGGGAATAAAATGATTAACGTATAAGTGGAAAACGTAAAAATGAAACTTTACCATCTTTATCAACGGAATCTGCCGGGGCTAGAGAAATTTAACGTATAAATGACAAATATGTATAAGTGAAAAACGTATAAACGAGGTTTCACTGTAAAATCAGAGCCGTAACTCTGTGCGCCCGTTTCCGCTTTGTGTTTTATTCCGAAACAGCGAACATTGCGAACTCTACATTCTCAAGGGATCGAGAGCTAAATAATGCCTGCAGAAGACTCATGAAATATTTCTGACTCGAAAAGAACCAATGCCTGAAATTTCGTTAGCATGTGTGCGCTTGCGGGGGTGTGCGAATAAACGGATAACTCGATTTGTGCTCGCCTACGGACGGCTAGTTGATTCTAGTTGTCCTATAAAGTTCCGTCTCTCGCTTTTTCTGTTTCTCTCTTCCTCGCTCTGTCTTCGTAGGGTTCGGCGAGAATTCCTTTCGACAGTCGAACATCTTAGCTGCATTCGCACTGTTCGTGCTGTCGATAAGTTTAGGAGTCTATCAAGTACTCTTCGTGTGAAAGCGGCAGCATTGGAGCGTCGAGGAGCATCCCCTGGCAGCATTTATTTCTCTCTATTCTCTCCTTTCTCTGTACCCTCCATCACGAAACTCAATAACGGAGGTGAGCATTTAAAGTCCGATATTTACAAGCCTTGAATTGGTGCATCAATTCCAGCGGCACTTGATGCAAAGGGGTTCCAAATAAAAATATTCAACTTCTGGAACTCGAAGATGACTTTTGAAGATGTCATTCTAGACAGGCGAATTTCGAGCTTCATCGGTTATTATGTGCGTCGGACGTAAAAAAGGAACTTGTCATTGCTTAAGAGTCGGCCCAGTTGCCCTAACAGCGGACGAAGTTTACCCAACTATCGCAGCACCAATTCCTTGATTGTTATCGACACAGCTCGAGGGATACGAGAGGGATGGACTGTAATAAAAGTAATCGAGACAAGAAAAAGAAGACGAACCTGGCGCGGTGAGGGTAAAACGGGGAGAGATAAATGATTGGACAGCATCATAAAAACGCGGAGGAAATAAAACCTCTGTGGGAGGGCGGGAAATAAAAACCGTCAGAGGCAAGGGCGATGAGAAACTTTTCGCGTCAACCTGTTTTCACCCTAATATGATAGCATTTTACGGATGTTTCATATAAACATGTAGATACATTCGTAGATTCCCGTGCGGAAAATTGACAGGGCATCCCTCATAAAAATAAACCCTTGAAGGCCCTTATATGGCAATCCCGACAGGGGTTGGTATAATAAGGGCCTTTGTGGGTCCTATTGTAGCAATCCCTTTAGGGATTGAGGGTTATTGATTATTAATTAATTAATTATTAATTAATAAGTTATTCATTAATTATTAGGATTAAATCTTATTTAATCCTAATAAATCTGTGATTCGGTTTCATCTGTTCAAAAAACAATTCACTTGAATTCCCCAAAAGGATCGATTTGATTTTTTTAAATTTTAATTAAATAGCATTTTCGTGGAGTCAACCATTTTTCTATTTAATTGAACTAATGGTCTGTCTTTATTGCAACACTCATATTAAAGGGGTGTGGAGGTAGAGAGGGTGGAGAGAGACAGAGGAATTATATATATATATATGTAGGTTATGTGCATGTTATTCGATAAAACTCTCTAATTATCACAATGATATTAACTAATTGATATAATTTATGTGATACAACAAATAATTATAGGAATTCATTTGGTCTCTTATGTCATATCTGCGACTAAGATGTTACGAGCACTCGGTAGCATAGGGGCAGCGTGCGTAGCTATGCGTAGGTAGGTACGAGGTTCAATACCCATATAGGTGAAATGTTTTCATCGAAAAAAATCAGTCAAAAAAATAGCCTTCTTCTAATTTTTTCCGATTCGAATATACAGCATGACTGTACTACTGCCAATATATACGTTATTCGTGTAAGCACAAAAATCTACGCACTAGGAACGTCACCGCCTTCGATTTTGTTGAAACTTGTACATGTAATGAAGCATTGAAAACTAATAGACGAAAAAGGCGTTTCACCCTTTAAATTAATTTTTTTTTAATACTTCTATAGTGGATTTTTCATCACTTTACTTTACAAGAATTTCGGTTTTGCTTCATTAGACCGGTGAAATAGCAAAATGACCCCTTGGCACGCCTTTCTTTGAGGGGTGGTTTGCCACCTTAAAACCATGTTTTTGCCGATAAATAAAAATACGTGTCTAATAGATTTCAATGCTTCATCACATATATGAGTTTCAACAAAATCGAAGCCGAACACTCAAGGCGAGAGCCTGCATTAGAAGGTCCAAAAAATCGTTTCTTCGGGAATTTTTTTAGAAAGGAAAATACGAGTGATCCCAATAAACATTGAGGTATCTTTTCATGTATATTTGAAATGTATAAAAAAATGTTTCAACATGAAACAATAAATGACTGCAAATTTATCAGCCTATTCCATGTGCGCTTTGCCACTGCAGTCCCTAATCGGCGGGAAAGATGCAGCTCGTAATGCTTGACTGAAACAAAAAAACCAATAAAATTTTTAATTGTCATATATTTTTCTTCTGGGTGAATTAAGAAAAAGGTGAAAAAAACGTGAAATTATAACTTTTCTCAGGTTTGAAAAGAAAATGCGTTTAAAAAAACACTTTAACGTGCTATAAAAATTATTTAAAAAGACTTTTTCATCGACTTTTTTAATTCATTTAGAAGAGATTTTCATACTAAAGAAAATAAACTTTGGTTTGATTCCATAGGTCGTTTAGTTTTTTTGCTATCTGCCCGCCAATTTGGAAAAATCGTGAAAATGAAAACTGGAGAAAACGTCCTTGAAAGTTAGCAATATGAGGAAATGTCAATATCAAATATCAATCGCTTCTCTGCTTTTGGCGTTGTATCATCGAAAATATTGACAATTGGCCTCTGTAACTTTGTAAATATGTTTTTGGATAGTTTATCTATCGATTTAAGGAGGTATATCAGTGTGACACTTTAAAAAATCGATGTTTTTGCCTTATTCGACAGTTTATACTTTCACGAATATCATTATCATTTATATCATTTATATCAATATCATTTTGTCTTGCAAAAATCGATAGTTAAATCTTCAAACGCGTTTTTCTCGAAATGAGATTTTTCAAATTTGCTGACATTGTAACTCAAAGACCAATTATCCGATTGACTTGAAATTGGAACTGCGTACTCTTGAATATATTTACTTTACAATGACTTAGGATATTTTTGATTGGATGAAAATTGACGATTTGGCATTGAAAAAAATGACCATTTTATAGGCAAGAAAACAGACTTTTTTCATAACTACGCCATTTTGTTAGATTTTGATATTTTTCGAAAATTCTACGTCATTGTACAGAAAATACTTTCCAGCTTAACGACATTTTTTCCTTTTCCGGTTTTAGCTACTCAATCGGCCGGAATCATGTCAGCAGTGGAGGAACTTTGTTTTTGGCGCCTCCGAAGGCAGCGCATAAGTCGCTTGGATCTCAATATTTTTCTATGAAAAAATGATATAATATAGGTCAAATATAGCCAAATATATTCTTAATTTTCCGAAACATTTAATTGAGTACTTTTCTTCCAAAAAATTCCCGAATGTCACCCAAATTTTCAGCGTTCACACTGGTGTAGCCCCTTAAGCAATGAAAAACGATTTTTCGGACCTTCTAATTCAGGCTCCGGCCTTAAGTGATGTTCCTTGTTAGTTACGAAGGCCATCTGGGTGATCATCAATTTGTATGTAACGAAGTAAATTTATAGACAGAACATAGTGACGTGATTCTGAGCTCTTGATTAGCACCGATATGTTTCCTCGTATTGTCGCGTCTTTGATTGGTGCACCATTCGAAACAATAAACAATCCTCCCACTCTTCCGAGCAGGACTTTCCATGCTGCGCCTCGTATCGCGATGCGCATGTCCGTCCCCAGGCCCTCTATAAAGCGGCGCTACGGGATCGCAAAAAACTCTGCTCCTCGATCCGTCGAAAAGTAAGCACATAGCGTAAATTGAAAGAATGCCCTTAGGAATGAGTCTTAGGAATGAGGAATCATGTACTATGGGAAGTACAGTTGCGCTAGACCGTTCACAATTGAGGCAAATTATTTCAACCCCAACCTCCAATCATGTCCAGCGTCACCGGGCTATATCGGATGTCCCAGCGTCACCGGGCTATATACGATGTCCACAGTTCGTCGTGTCCCGAAGGAGTGAGCAATGTGGGTCGGTGTGTATCCTTAGGGATACCGAGGGTTGTGGAAGTTCATAAATCTTATATTGCCCCAAGTCAGGTTTGCTCCGTTTCTGACGGATTACACAACCCCCATGGAAATTTATATACACAAAAATATACTGCAAATTTATTTGATTGATAATTGTAATATATGTGAAATGTATGCCATATATTGAAAATATATGTTGCATATATGTGCCAAATTCTAATTTTCGTAGCGTTTTTATATATGAGATGTATATGCGTGGTATTACTGTATATCAATGTATCATATATCAATGATATATGTAGCATTTGCCCTGCATATATACCACATATATTTAGCATATATGTTGCATACACACTGCATACATACCACATATATGCCACATATATACAGATATGCATAGCATATCTGTATATAGTGTTTATATGTAATAGTGTACTTTAACTGTAAGTTAAGTTTTTTTTAAGTTCAAGTTTTAAGTTTTATTAAGTTTAACTGTAATAGTGTTTATACACAGCATATATTTCTTGTCAGGAATATGTATCAAAAATGTATGCGTCATATATGACGCATAAATGACACATATATGAGTCATATATGGCGCATAAATTTTTTTGGTCAGAATAATATATCAAAAATATATGGGTCATATATGCGTCATAGATTTGGTGCATATATACTGAATATATACGTATTATTATATTTTTCGTCACTATATATGCGACCGATATATATATATATATATATATATATATATATGTAGCCTATATTTTCTGCATATATTTTACATACATAAATTCCCATGGGGGAACTCAATAGTCAGTAACGTATATCCGCCTGTAACGACACAGGTTTTCGTCAGATTCCCTGCGCCCTCGTGTAAATGCGATACAGCAGAGCATTCGAAAAGAGTCGCCGCGGGCAGTGCTTTGGTGAGATTGTTCAGGAAATGGGAAATGGGAGGAAATATAGATTATGAAAAAGAGTTAAAAAAATAAACATGCGATTAAAATCCTCGTCCCGGTTACTATTGCACAAATGTGTACTTTGCAGCTTTCGAAGGAACTTTTCCTTCATACCCATAATACTATAGATTTTTCGAAAATTCTTTCGCAATCGAGCATACTGATTGAATTTCTAGCGAAACACTGTCCCGGTTGGCTCATTACCTTGAGCCAAAGTTTATGAAACACACCACGAGCGTGGACAAGTAGAGCAAGTCCGGGATAGTTGGCCACAGTTTTTTCAAGGATCCGTCAAAATGAAAGTACCTACAGACGTTTCTTAACTTATGTTAATTTGTAATTGAATTTTAAACATTTAACTTTAAAATAATTTACGAAATTAAAACAAACTCCTATCAGATCAATCTTAAAGTTACTATTTTTTCAAAATCACGATTGGCTATCTCTCCCGGAGTATCCGGGTGTGATGGCCATAGGAGTAGAGGTTAGATGGCCAGTTACCCAGCATTATGCTCTCGGCTTTCTCTTTGGTTTTATGTTTTGATTCATAATTTGTTTTTATTTTGGCCACATCTAGAACACATATAATCGAAATCAGTATAATTTTTGTGTACCCAAGCTAGCCATACTATCCACTGAAGCTAGTTTTCGATGAGACGAGTTTCATAATAATTTTCTCCGCAACATTTTTTGTCATTGTTCTTATATCGTCTTTCTAAGGTCTTTCCAGGTATTTCGTAGGTCCTAGTGGCCGCACGAACCGACAATTAATCATTTTTTACATTACTCATAGCTGCTTTCAATGATTCTTAAGGCGTCTGGCCACCTTGGCCGATCGAAAAATGGGTATATTAAAAAAAATAATAATAAACTCGAAAGTATGGGCCGGAATATTTTTATTTCTTTACACAACGTCAGAAAGGGCTTTAAGAATAACGTTAATAAATTTCCGTTCAAAATATTAAAAAATGGCGCCGTTATGCACCTTGCCGCGGAGGCCCTCCGCACGATACGCGCGGTTGTTGTCCCAGCTGTTACCCGGTCATGTCACATCAGAATAAAAAATCAGCTCATTCGTGAGTACTATCGCTACAATGGGGCGTAGCGGTTTTTTTTCGACCATTAAAAAAATTATGGTGAGCCGAAGAAAAAAAATTGTATTTGTCACCAAAATTTTTCGAGCAAAAACAATAATAAAACAAAAACTAATCAAGTTATCGCAAAAATCCTATGTGATATTTTAGATAATGTATCTAAAAGTATTGTGTAAAAATTTGAACGAAATCGGACCGATAGTTTACGATATTTCGATAGTACCAGTTCAAAAAATATAGTTTCGACCGCCCGCAAAAAATGGAGGTCGAACGCCCGCAGCGGCTCAACCTTTCTACCGAAAAATAACTGTAACTTGGTCAATTTTGCGTTTTTCAATACGTACTATGGCTTAAATTGTTCTTAACAGTTCAGGGTTTATTAAAAAAAAATGTTTAATGAAAAAAAAAAAAATTACATGGTGGCAAGATGCCTTAAATCCAGTTCCCTCGTAGAGCAATTGCTTTTCTCTTGAACTTATTAGGCATCAAAAAGAAACGAAGAAAAAATGTATTACTTATACACATTACAACTAATACTATGGCCATCATACACCGACTGTACGTGGCTATCTCTCCTAATCTCCCGGGAGAGATGGCCACATCTAAAGTGTAAACAAACAGAAACAATACATGCGAAATTTTGAGGTTATAACGAAACACTATTCGTGAACTGTTCAAGAAATACAAAAGTAACCATTACTTTTACAAAATAACATTACCACAATGTAAAATATGAAACCTTTAAAAAAAATTCATCAGTAGACGGAATAATTAAAAAGTATTTTACTTATTTAACATTTTTTTGCCAAACTTTTGCTCGTGCACTTACACTTGCGCACGACGCGAAGCGAATTAAGGGGTTAAGGCCACAGTAACGGGTATAAAATCATGTGCGAATATAACAATTTTTTTCGGATGAAAAAGTGATTCACTCATAAAATCAATTACACATCTATTTAGTATGAATATCAAGCTGTTAGAAAATATATATATTTTTTTTTCGATGTACAAAATGGCAGACTACTAATATTTATTTTTGTTATCTTTTTTTAGGCGCTCCGCGGCGTAACATTTAGCATCCACAATTTTTGACCTAGAACAAAAAACAAAAATTCCCTTCAATCTACATTAGAATACCTAGAGAAGTACGTACGGAATTTAAAAAGTATTGTTTTATTCACAAGTTTTAGGTATTTGAACTTAAGAAATGAATTTTCAGTGCAAAATTTCGTTATAATTGCTCATAAACTGCTCATAAAATGAAAAGTTTTCGATTAATCAGAAATTCCGTACGTACTTCTCTGCCAAATGGAATTAGGAACACAACTTTTGAATTTGAAGTAAATCGAGTGAAAATTGTTGAAGTTATTTGCCACGCTAATTGGAAAAAAGCTGTTTCGAGACGTTTCGAGTAGTCAGCCATTTTGTACATCGAAAAAAATATATATATTTTCTAACAGCTTGATATTCATACTAAATAGATGTGTAATCAATTTTATGAGCGAATTACTTTTTCATACGAAAAAAAATTGTTCAACTCACACATGATTTTATATCCGTTACTGTGGCCTAACCCCTTAAGCAATAACAGGTGAAATCTAGTGCGCGTTTCTATGAAACATTTCTATTGGCCATTTTTCATTTATGGCCAACTGCCCCGGAATTACCCTCCACGTCGGCTGATAGAACAAAAAAGATGATAACGCGAGTACGAAGAATGTGTATGAGTATTTTTGTAAATTTTTATCCCGTACGTGTTGTTACAGAGAATGTGGTGCTCTCTAAGTTTCTTGATGATTGCCGCGAGCGGTTTTGTCAATGGTGGTATATATCTCAACATTACCGGTGACATCACACTCGGAGCGTTGTTCCCCATTCATCGGAAGGGCTCCAACGGATCTAGTTGCGGAAATATTCAGGTACGTTTTTGTTATGAATATCTGTGTAAATAATATTTAGACACACTTTGAATATTATTATTTTTGTGCTCGGTATTATCGTTTTCGTTCTCAATCCTAGCGTATTATTTTTTGTTGTAATCGAAATCGGCCTCGTAATTCACAACCTATACATATAAACACTTGCAAACGTACATGGTTGCATAAATATACGTATGTACAATGAAGATGAGATTAGATCGGAAAAGTTTGAATGTCAAAAAGATGAAAGATACAAAGCTGTCGGGGCTGCTGGAGCACGTAACTGCTGCTGCTAGAGTGTGATAAGGTCTTTCAATGCTGTGGCAAGGTGTATATACATATGAGAAAGTGTTCTTCGAGCACTTTGGCGATGGTGAAGAGACCCACCCTCGACGGTGAGTTCGCGGGTCAGGAAGGATCGACGGAGGAGGCGGAACTGGCTCTTCGCCAGCTGGCCAGATATCTCAAAAGTCTCGATCGTTTCTCGCGATTCACGACGAAAAAACTACGCACGTGACAGTAAATGTATCCTCGTTTTATAACGGCTTCGTGCCAAACGATCGTTCCGATAACACAGAGACCTTTTTTAATGCAAACAATTACAATGATAATGATTATTAAGGCGTTACCCCCACTTGTAGCGCAAAAAAGGCCTTTTTCATGAATTTTTTTAAAGAAAACTACAAAACTTTTTTAATCGATTAATATACCATCTTAAAGAACACATCTTGAAGAACTTTCAGTAATTTTTTTATTGAAAAATATTACATTGTTTAGTGGCAAATGGCCGTCAATGAAATAATGTTTTTATAAACACGGTTTGCGGTGACCAACATTGCGGCGAAGTGGATCATCTGAAAAAAAAATGCGGATGGATTTAGTCAAATATAAGCATAAACTAGTCTTTAATCGAAGGATTTTAAAAAATATTCATTTTTCACAAAATGGCGGACAGTCAAAGTTAATGGTTCGATTTTAACGAAAAAAAACGGCCGTTTTTTGGCTATAAACCAGCCATTTTTTTTTAATCGAACGATTAAAGACTACATTTTTATGTATTAAATAAGCCTGCAAAATTTCAAGAAGATCGGTTCATTAGTGTTCGAGTAATCTTGGTCACCGACTTTAAAAATGCCATTTTGAGAAAAACGCGTTTAAAGTTTCTCTTTCAACGCTCTTTCAACGCGGATTCTTCTCTTTCAATGCTCATATCTCAGCCAATTTTGTTCGGATCGACTTGAAATTTTCAGGACATATTCTCAGATACTTATACTTAAAAAAAATGCAATAAAAAAAATCGATTTTTTTCAAAATCGCAAGTGGGGGTAACCCCTTAACCCTCCGCCGTCACCCGGGGTCAAAATGACCCCAAGCGCAACTTGAAGTCAAAATGACTATTTTTTTCCTTAACCCTTAATGGTCACACTGGGTGAAATCCACCCCAGCTGTTTTTTGACCTGGAATACCTTCCAGAAAATTCGGGAAATTGGGACATTTTTTTGCATGTTTAAAAACACACTTTTGAAAATAATCGATATGGTCGTGTAGAAAAGAGGTGAAAGTACATAGGAGTATTTTTTTTCTAATTTTTCAATAATTTATCACAATGCAAAATGATTGGGGTGAATTTCACCCACAATGACTTTTACGTAATTTTTCCGAGGTGTTATTGGCAAGGGTTCAACTATTCCCTACTTTGGAGCAATTTTTTTCTTTAAATTATCAAATCTCAAGGGTACTACCCTAAAATATTATTAAAAAATTGAAAATTGTAAGTTATGATTTTTTTTTAAGTAAAAAGGGCCTTTTTACGCACTGACCCCTTGCCAATTTTTTTCCGCCATTTTAAAATTCGAATAAAGTATAATACCGAGAATGCCACATTCTAGAATATTCAAACTAATATCCTGAATTTTTATGAGTCATTCGGAACGTTGCGATTAACGCGTCAATCGTTTGAAACGTGGCTGGGGTCATGGCGACCCCCTGTGACCAGTGTTCTATAGCCAGAACGTGTGACCGTGAAGGGTTAATAAGGAATCATTGAAGACATGTCTTGCATGCTTTTGAAAAAAAAAAAAAAAAAACACTAAAGTATACTTTACAATAGGCCATGACATTTTTTCGGAAAACTTGGATCTGCCGGGGCGTCGAGGTATGGCCCATAGGCATCAAGACGATTAAAAGCTGCGTTCATTTTTCGTTTGCATTTCCGAAACTGTTGGGGATCCACTGGTAAATGACTGCTTGGTGGACATTAGTTGGAAGACGGCATCCAACCCCTCGAGGCAATGCTTTACACGATTCGACAAATTAATCAGGATCCTACGATTCTCCCAGGAATACGACTCGGTGTTCTCGCCTTCGATTCCTGTGATCATCCCAATTACGCTCTCGAGCAGGCGTTAAACTTCGTTAAAGGTACCATTCACGACTTTATTTTTCTGGCAAGTTCAAAATATTATTTTATTCGTCGTCGATCAATATCAAGGTGGTCAAGATAGTAATACTGAAGTGATGACTACCTTGACACTTATCGGTACTTTAATATTGATTGTCTTCAGTATTGACTGCCTGTACTATAGATTTGTCACATGATTAGATAGTCTAGAGTCTAGACCATCTAATCATCTGATAAATCTGTTGTACAGGCAGTCAATACTGAAGGTATTTTACAGTCTATAGAAGGTATGATACAGGTATGTACAGTCAATACCTCGGTAGTCAATACTGAAATATTGATTTAAATTATGTTGAAATATGTATTAGAACGTTGAATAAGTTTTCGCTGTTTTCCAACGGATGGCGTTACCAGAACTGCGCGTTTGTAGTTTAAGGGCTTACATACACCTGAGAGGGCAAAAAGTAAGGTTATAATTGAGAATTTTGTTTTGTGTATAAAACTGAATTCTATTAAGCAACCATGATATACATTTCAAAGTATGACATTTTATCTACGTTGTGTGAAAATTTGTACAAAAGTTGCAGTCGTTTTCCTGGGACGTGATTTTGTTGACAGCGTTTGCGGTACCAGACGTGCCTTCGCCATTTTTTATATAAAACAAAATATTTGTTTCTTAAAGTAGATAGATAAAACTAGTTCTTATTGAGCCGGAATTTGAAAATTTAATTTTTTCGGGTCATGGCAGTCACTGGAATAAAACGATCGATTTTTCGCCTTAAAATTGTTCAGTACTTATGATGAAAAAAAACGAGGCCAGGTATCGAAAGAACGGCTCGATAAGTAGTAGATTATTGTGTGAAGCATAACTGTGCAAAACTTGATCCCGATCGGTCCAGTAGTTGCGGAGATATTTCTAGTACCGAATTTGAAAACACTGTTTCGAGTAAAACGCGTTTAAAATTTTGAGGACACTTTACACTGAAATAACTGGTTTATTTTAAACTTACATGAAATCGTCGAGTCCTGGGCTATAGGACCCCATCCACTTTTAAAAACATGACTTTGTTATACAAAAGGTCACAAATACCCTGAATTCAACAGGGGTGAGAACACCCGGCTCATAGTCAAACAGATGACAAAGGCCGCGTCTACGTGCGCCCCAATCGTTCGTCGTTGCTCACCCGGTCAGTTGCAAAACGCTATAACTTCGTCATTACTGCGAATTTTCTTATGAATTTTTCAGAGTAGACACTCAAAGGATAGTACTTTCGAATGAGCACCTTTTTGAAAAATCGATCTCTTTTACCTACCCGGGTGTATGTAAGCCCTTAAGATGGTAACGCATCTATAAAAAAAAGTACTAAAAGCAAGCTTGAACTTCAGTGTATGTCATTTCGCCGAAGTGTAAACAACTTTTTTTTTCATAGTGTTAACATGTCGAATTTCGTGCCAAAAGTAGTATTTGCGGGAAATTTTACTGTACTACTTTATTTAAGGGGTAAGGCCACAGTAGAATTTTCAAAAAATCGATTTTTTTCGCTAACACGGTGCTTTATCATCATGAGAATAAGTTACTATTCGATTTATAGCAAAAAAAATCACCGACTGAGTGTATAACGTAAGCCCACCTCTGGCACGGACATAGAGTACCTAAAACTCTAAACGCGTTTTTCTCGAAATAGCTTTTTTCCGATTGGCGTGACAAATAACTTCAACAATTTTCACTCGATTTACTTCAAATTGGAAAGTTATGTTCCTAATTGCATTTCGCAGAGAAGTACGTACGGAATTTCTGATTAATCGAAAACTTTTCATTTTATGAGCAGTTTTATACGAAATGTTTCACTGAAAATTCATTCAAATACCTACAACTTTTAAATAAAACATTATTTTTTAAATTCCGTTCGTACTTCTCTAGGTATTCTAATGTAGATTGAAGGGAATTTTTGTTTTTTGTTCTAGGTAAAAAATTGTGGATGCTAAATGTCACGCTGCGAAGCGCCGAAAAAAAAGATAACAAAAGAAAATATTAGTAGTCGGCCATTTTGTACATCGAAAAAAAAAAGAATATATTTTTACTAACAGCTTGATATTCATACTAAATAGATGTGTAATTAATTTTATGAGTGAATCACTTTGTCATACGAAAAAAAAATTTTAATTCGCACATGATTTTATATCCGTTACTGTGGCCCAACCCCTTAAAAAAAACGTCTGCAGCTGAAGCACACATAATTATTGTTGAGACTTATGGCGACCATGCTCTGTCGGAAACGCCATGCAGATATTGGTTCAGACGTTTCAAAAATAATTATTTTGGCGTGTTGAATTGGAGGCATTACTTCATGAAGACTTATGCCAGACGTTAGCTGAACTTGCAGAATCATTAGGAGTTGATCACACATCAGTTTCGAAACGTTTGAATGCATTGGGAGTGATTTTTTAAAATTAAGCATTGATTTTCACGAAAAAAAAAACAACGAGAACTTATTCAATATCCCAATATATGAATTGAAAATAAACGATACTCCGTCATGTATGAAATAAGAATTCACTTTTTCTAATGCCATCTTCTATGAAAATAATTCGAAGCATATTTAGCTACGCATTCTTTCAAAAGTCGAAATAAAAAGATGTTTCAAATCGCCTAATTCAGCGTAACTTTATCTGGACCAGGAAACGGTCCCAATTTCAATTTCCAAGTCAAACGATTCGTAAATGCAATAATCTCGTTATCATTTCCAATTTATGTGAATTGCTCGATGCATTGGTCTAAAAAAACATTATACACGATATCATTTACAGGATTCATAGCCCACGTTAACGAGTTTCACGAGCAAGAATTTCAGTGTTTGGATGGCAGTGTGCCAACGTTTTTGGGTGGCGGTTTTGACAAAGTCGTTGCCGTGCTTGCCGCCCAATCGAGCTCCGTCACTTTGCAGGTGAGCACCAGTCGAATCCCGTTAACGAGCTCGAAACACCGTCGTCCATAATTATACGTACATGCACATTGCTGCTTTGAAAACTTGATGTGTTTTTGTCCGATTCACTTTACTTTGGTCGATTTGCTTCATTTTACTCGATGCCTTTGTTTATCGATCGAGGAAAAACCCTTTACTTATCCGTATTACAGGTGGCCTCGATGTTGAGACTGTTCGGGGTACCTCAAATATCGTACATGGCGACCTCGCCAACACTCAGTAGCAAAGAAAGATTTCCACATTTCTTTAGAACAGTACCGAGCGACGTGAATCAAGCTCACGCGATGCTTGAAATACTCAAGTGGGTGGCTCATACAACATTTATATGAGGAGCTGGCGAACAAAATCGGACTTGTCCACACTACTCCAAATTCAATTTTTATTAAAATTTGATTTATTTTCGTGCCGAAAATATGCCATTTCGCTCGAAAAGGCTGTTTTTAACCAATTTTGAGGTGTTTTGAGCCAGCTTTCATTCAAAACGTTTCGGGAGCTCATCACGGTGTACTTGAAAAACATGAAAAATATAGATAAAAAAAATTGACGTATTGTCGACAAGTCCGGTTTTGTTCGCCAGATCCTCGTATATTTTTACACTCATTTATAGAGAGTAACTTTATTGCTAAATACAATTGCTTCACATAATTATTTGATCGATCATTGGATACCGTGATCTTCATGAATATAAATCAGATTCCGTAAGGGGGCTTCTCATTTTAGACGCTAAAAAAGGCTATTTTCATGGATTTTTTTTGATAGGATTATATTTAGATATTGATATACAAGTTATTACACTTAATAAATATACTTTCCAGACAAATTTAAAAAAAAAGTTAATGTTTTTCAGTAACTATTGATAGACGAAAATGGTAGTTAAAAAAATGTCCTAAAAATTGTAGGTCTGCGCTGTTGATGAAATCTCGAAGATGGATCATCCGAAACAAAAAAATTAAACGGTTTCAGATTCAGCATGTTAATGGCTATAGCGCATATCATACGATTTTTGATATATGCAAAAATAACATAATGGCGGTCATTTTCCGAGAACACGAAAAAAAACGTGTTTTTCCACCGATTTTTGCCAAAAAGATATTAAATATGAGAATTTAAAAAAATCCTCGATATACGCTATAGCTATAGTTGTAAAGAATATGTGGTTACATTTTCATAAGAATCGGTTCAGTAGTTTCGAAGATTTTATCAACAAGCCGTCGGAAAACGTTTTTTCGAGAAAAACGCGTTTAAAGTTTGTTTGGGTTACATAAAGGGGCCGTCCATATATTACGTCATCGATTTTTGCTGATTTTTGCCCCCCCCCCTCCCTCTCCACCCCGAAATCGTCCTATCCTTCCATGGTCATAATGTAATTATCGTTACCGTCATCCAATACCTAGACCCCCCCCCCCCCTATTTTAAAATGACGTAATTTATGGACGGCCCGAAATGCATAAAAAACATTTTTTAAATGCATTTCGAAAGTGTATTTATCAAGTGTAACAACTTCTATACGAATATCTATAATATGAACCTATCCCAAAAATTCATGAATATAGCTTTTTTAGCGTCTAAAGTGCGGAGACCCCTTAAGGAGAGGTACCGCCGAGAGGCATGAAAAATGCATGAACATCAGATTTTTTTTGTATATAAAATAAGAACTTTTGGAAATGGGTTCCAACGTATGTTATTCTTCTATCAATGGGAAGTAAATTCGAATTTTATTTATAAACGTAAAATCCAAAACGGCGACTCCAGCTCCTGTCAATTAAAGCCATGGATGACGTGTTTTCGTCTGCGCGAGGCGCTCCACAGCCTTGCTAGTTGATCTGAGATAAAAACGGGTTGAGAATAATTAAACTAGACTAAAATTGGGGGGTTTTATCGCTTTTTGTTTTCTGTAAAACCCCTGGAAAACCAAATGGCAACTATTTAAACAAAAACTCCAATTTTTTGCCGGTTTTTTTTTGCTTCGGCGAACGAAAAAAATATTTCTAAAGCAATTGTTGACAAAAATCGCTTCCTGATCGGCCCGCAAATTGAATTTCCTTTCAATTGCCCAGAAATTCATGTGAATCGGCTCATCTGTTGAAGCTGTAGAGCGCCTCGCGCACTGAAAAATACTGTTTTCGAAAAAATCTCCGAGCGCCTCGGCTACTGTTTTCTAGCGGGTGGACGGTTCCGCTCAACAGGCTGTAAATTCTAAAATACTTTAGATATGAAAATATCCTTTTACCCACGTGTTTTAAACACTTTAAAAATGCAAATTATGTTGATAAATCGAATTTTTTATCGTCATGAACGGTGACCTGTCCTTGATTAATTAACCCTAGCATGCCAAACTTTTTCTTCGGGACATACTGGCCCCACTCGGCTTTGTGGGACCCCATTCAGATCTTCAATCGACACTCCGAGTAGAATAGTCGCATTTTGATGGCTTTTTTTTAATCGATAGCCAATTAGTCGAGAAATCTGTCTATGCATTGACCGAATCGTCAAGTTAAGAACTTCTGAGATATACTCGTTAACATTTTTTCTCAGATCCCAGTGGGGCACGCGAGGGTTAATTATCGAATTGAATTAAGTGTCGTTCGGGTGGTTGTACATTTGGGTATTCCAACAAATCGATCAAGTGATAAATTCTTGTTGTTAACCTGCCAGTATGTAACGTTGAAAAAAGGCCTACTTTACGGAGCCCCTTTCATTCAGCAAGAAAATAAGTAAATGTTACCGATTGATTTGTGGGTTACATTTAATGAAAGATCTTCATGTTTGCAGACGATTCGGGTGGACTTACGTGTCAGTCGTTTACCCAGACACGGAGTATGGTAATCACGGCTACGAGACGCTCGTCTCGCTGGCGAACAATTATTCCATATGTTTTAGTGCACCCCAACGCATCGACAGGGAACGCTTCGTCGCCGAGGACTACGACAACGTTATACTAACTATCGCAAATAAGACGGAAGTTCGAGGTACGTTCTACATAGTTCTGAGATCGATTTATCGAATCTACCCACGTTTCGCGACCTCTTTGCATCGCCCATCCCCCCTTAGCCCCTCGTGATCTCCATTCTTACATGCTCGGCAGTGAAACTCATTCATAACATCCAACTCTTCCCTTTCTATGCCGTTTTACGTCGACTTTAACGTATACTTCGCATTCATACGTACCAGCCGTCTTATGAATAATTTTGATCGACTGATATAGATGCTCATCTTCGATTCAATTCGGTTGAGGGTAAAATTACTTTTACCCACGTCCCAAAAGATTGACAGAATGACAAGTCTGTTTTTTCACGACCGTCGTGGCTTTTCCATGTTATCACAATGTGATCATTATCTATTTTGGCACGGCCACATTTTTTTTGCATATTTTGACCGTTATGTAGTTCAACTATAGTGGAAATCCAATGAGCGGTAGCAATATTTGGGAATTAAAGGGGGGAGATACCTTTCGGTGAGGAAAATGTTGCTGATTCTAGTTAATTTTTTTCACAGAAAAATTTCTTCGCCATTTTTGAGACTTGCAAGGAAAGGTCGCGAGGTCGAATTCTCCGATTTCGACGAAATTTGACATTTTTGTAGAGTGGGTAAAAATAGGCGACACGTATTTTTTTATATTTGCGGAACCCGATTTTTAAGGGGTGAAACGAACCCTCGAAACTAGGGGTGTTTTTCTTTTTTCGTCGATAACGTTTTAACGGTACGAGATATGAAAAAAATTCCAATTGCAATAACATTTATTTTTCTGCGTACTATACATTAGAGATAAGAACGATGCAGATAACAACGAATTTCAAACGAAAAATACCCTTATTTTTTTAGGGTGCGTTTCACCCCTTAAAAAACGATTTCCCCAGATTTAAAAAAGTACGTGTCACCTATTTTTACCCATTCTACAAAGAATAGGTAAAAATGCAGATAACAACGAATTTCAAACGAAAAACACCCTTATTTTTTGAGGGTGCGTTTCATCCCTTAAAAATGGATTTCCCCAGATTAAAAAAAGTACGTGTCACCTATTTTTTAAATCTGGGGAAATCGATTTTCAAGGGGTGAAACGCACCCTAAAAAAATAAGGGTGTTCTTGGTTTGAAATTCGTTGTTATCTGCATCGTTCTCATCTCTAATGTATAGTACGCGGAAAAATAAATGTTGTTGCAATAGGATTTTTTTTTCATATCTCGTACCGTTAAAACGTTATCGACAAAAAAAGAAAAACGCCCCTAGTTTCGAGGGTTCGTTTCACCCCTTAAAAATCGGGTTCCGCAAATATAAAAAATACGTGTCGCCTATTTTTACCCATTCTACAAAAATGTCAAATTTCGTCGAAATCGGAGAGTTCGACCTTGCGACCTTTCCTTGTTAGGGTAAGTTTTATTACTACTTTTAGCTGTTAGGTCGTATTTTTTTAAATTAATTTTTGAAAATGACGTATGTATGGCACGGTCTTCTAAACGAGTTGCGGCAGATGTTGTCAGACGGCGTGACACATAGCGTCGGCAGGATTAATCTGAAAAAGAACCAACGAAGATTTTTCTTTTATTAACACTCATACGCAGAATATGAACCAAGGAGAAAGATTAGATTTTCCGAAAAAGCTACATTTTGCAATGAAAAGGACTCCTTTATTTTCTAGAACATTTAAAGTCGTGTTTTAGACGATAAGGTTAGAAAAATTTATACCAAATTTGATCAGAATCGGTTGATTAGTTTTTTAGCTACTCGTCACGCCAGTTTAAAAAATGCAGTTTAGAAGACCTTGCCATAATTCCGCCATTTTTAAATATTAACAAAAAAAATACCACGTGACAGCCAAAATTAGTAATAAAACATACCCTAAGTTTCAAAAATGGTGAAGAAATCTATTCTTTACAAAGAAATCATGGACATCAGCAAATTTTTTCCTTGCCTAATGGTATTTTCCTCCTTAATGGCAAGAAAATCATCTAACATATTTTTAGTATATATTAGTAGATAAATCAACAAACACATCTGTAAAACTGGACGGAAAAATATAAATCACTACAGAAGTTATGAAGCGTGCGCCGAAGGACGATTTCGGACAGTTATCCAAATTTTGCAAAAGTTTTTTGAATAAAAGAAAACAATTTATTCGTGTATTGTATACAGTTGTTTTATAATAACAACATCCTTTATGAATACATGGATAATAATGTAAACTTTTTTTGTAAAAAAATGAGAAAAAACTTCAAGATTCACAGAGGCCTCTGGCGCGATACTAAATAACATTGCTAATTATTTGTTTATTCATTTTTATTTAAGCTATTATTATGTTTTCTTTTAATATTACCAATTTTTTGTTAATATGTATACTAATGGTGTGTAGCAGGATAATGTGAAAACCACAATGAAACCAATGAAATCAGATTACATTTTTTATGTTCTAAATATTTTTTTCATACCCGATCCCTCTAAGTTTTTTTGGTGCCCCGATACTTTCTCTACACCCCATTATTATTCATAAATGATCTTGCATAAATTCATAAATTCATAATTTCCTAAATTTCATAATTCATAATTTCATACGTTCATAAATATTGATGATTTTTTATCAGCCTTTTTATGGAAATTTTATTACGGCCCTGCCTTAAGGATATTGATTTAATAGTAAAAAAAAAACTATAATGTGTCTGACTGGATATATGGTTTGCTTTTACGGACGAACGGCATGAAAGATCTCCAATATCCTTATCCTACCGAATTCGTTATCACCGCCTCGAGTTACCTCTTTTTATATCCACGAGCAGTATCCATCAGCATTCATCGGCCGCGTTTAATCGGCTTATTTGGGACTTATCGAAGCGTCTTAAAGATTTTTTTTAGTCTGAACGCAAATAAGCACAAAAAGGAACGTTTTTTTATCGGATTTACACAGCCATGATGTTCACGTCTCGATATATTTTCAGGAGAAGACTGTGTGGTATTGTAAAGTATAAATAGATCGCATTCAGATAAATGTATTAAGGGGCTACATCTACCTAGGGGCCAGAAAAAAATGAGAAACCATTCGTGAAAAAGAAACACATTTTTTTTAACACAAAGGATAAATATATTGAGAGCCTTTAAAAAAACACTCACCAAAAAATACAGAAAAACAACAAAAACATGGCCGCCGGCAGATGATGCATTTTTTCGCGACTTTTGGCGGTGGACATTGTCCAGTTTAAACGGTTCATCTGAAATCTAACAACCAGACGGGTTCTTCAAGTTGACAATAAACACGAGTCGTTAACGACCGACGATTTTCCAAATCATTTTCTTAACAACCTGGCGACGAATCGAAACTTGCGCATACAAAATCCATGAAAGAAGTCGCCGTTTTTACGCAACTATAAAAAAATGAAGATCGATTTAAAAAAAGTGAGATCGTCAACGACCTTTAAATGTCTCTCATCGTATCTCCTGTAAATTCGGAAACAATCCATCCAGTGGTTTTCGAAATATCATGTCCACCGACTTTGAAAGCAGTGTTTCAAGAAGAACGCGTTTGAGGAATCACCACAGTGTGACGAGTCGGACAATAGCTGATTTTGGCGATTTTTTTTTTCGATGGTTAAAATACGCTAATCGGTCTAATTTTTCTTTGTGTGAAATTAGTACAGTCGTGCTGTCGCTAAGAAACCCCGGAATCGGGGAAAATTAGAAGAAGGCTAGTTTTTTGACAGGTGATTTTGTAGGTGCCGCGGGTGCTAAATCCAAGTTTGCCTAAAAATTGGGGTGTAGGGTTTTTCTTTAAGGGGATGAAAGGAGATGGGCGTGGAGTAATGCCAAACTACAACCCCTACGAGGTCGGCGCCGTGAGACAAAATGTTTAGAAAAATCCGGGCTTTAGTTTTGTCCACAGCGCCGAAGTCGTGGAAGTTCATTTTGGGGGTGAAAAAGTGGGATGAAATTTTGAAAAATCGGTTTTAATTCATCAACTTTTTAGGAAAAAATCGTACACTTTTTGTTCAAATGGGAACGTTGTAGCTCTTGAAAAGACGCGTCGATCGAGTATTTGAACATCACTCTCCGATAACATCTTCACCCCCAAAGTAATTGTTGAAGTATAAACAAAAAAATTGTTTATTGAATAACTCAAAAACAATCGATTCTTCGGGTACAGTTCAAATGTACGGAATATAGAGAATAATGTTCTGTATATTTTCGTTTCTATGGACCACCCTTGATTTTTGTATTTGCCAACCTCTCTTGGGGGTTGAAAATTCAAAATGAAATCATGGGAAAACTATTGACCGCACGAATTCGCCGCCGTGGAAGAATTTGTAGCTTGAACCCTCAGCTACATTTTTGTCCACAGCGCCAAACTCGTATCTCTTTATTTTCGGTTAATAATTTTTCCAGAATTTCATTTTGAATTTTCAATCCCTGAGAGGGGTTTCGAAAAAGCAAAATTCAAGGGTGGTCCATAGGAACGAAAATATAGAGAAAATTATTCTCTACATTTGGTACACTTAAACCATTCCCGAAAAATCGATTGTTTTTGAGTTATTCAATAAACAATTCTTTTGTTTATACTTCAACAATTCTTTTGGGGGTGAAGATGTTATCGGAGAGTGATGATCAAATACTTGGTCGACGCGTCTTTTCAAGAGCTACAACGTTCCCATTTGAACAAAAAGTGTACGATTTTCTCCTAAAAAATTATCGAATCAAAACTGTTTTTTCACAATTTCACCCTACTTTTTTACCCCCAAAATGAACTTCCACGACTTCGACGCTGTGGCCAAAAATAAAGTCCGGATTTTTCTGAACATTTTGTCTCCCGGCGCCTACCTCGTGGGGGTTGTAGTTTGGCATTAATCCACCCCCATCCCCTTACATCCCCTAAAAAAACCCTACACCCCGATTTTTAGGCAAACTTGGATTTAGCACCCGCGGCACCTACAGAATGACCTGTCAAAAAACTAGCCTTCTTCTAATTTTTTCCGATTCCAATATACAGCACGACTGTACTAAATCAAATCACTCATCAAGAAAAAAGATACTTTTTTAAACGTTTATTTTTATTTGACAAAAATGTCTTCGAAAAAAGGAGTTCTCACGGTGTACACGGTTGTGGCCGTAAATATTATCTGAAATAAGATTTCTAAAATGATCGCTAATCAGTATGACTCTCTTGCTATGGAGGTTTTCAAAAATAAAAATTAACAAAATGGCGGTGGTTTGAAATGAGTATCGAATTTAGCTTATTTTTTCGATAGTTTTTCGTTAAGGGGAGGTACCTGAGTAAACGGCGAG
Organism: Ophion ellenae; assembly: GCA_963210295.1. NCBI lineage: Eukaryota > Metazoa > Arthropoda > Insecta > Hymenoptera > Ichneumonidae > Ophion > Ophion ellenae. The sequence continues at coordinate 37,773,600 of OY723387.1, read as the reverse complement.
AACAACAGGTAAACTTCGGGAATTTTTATCTCAAAAACTAATGTTTCGATTGGATCCGGGTTTTTTTAAATTGGAAAATATGTACATTGAGGTATGTTTAGGAATTTTTTAAAATAAATTCGTTGACTGGAAGCAATTCAAACGCGATTATCTCGAAACATAGTTTTCAAAGGCGGTGCCAGATGTATCTTGAAAACGGCTTCCCCGATTTTGTCCAAATTTCGATACAATATTCTTCGACAGTTTTTCCCGTTCGCCACGTAGGGGTTTTTCATTTGATTGAACCATTGCTTTTTTATGCAATGTGTATGCAATCCAAAATCGTCGGAAATTGCTAACGCAAAACGAATGTTAAATTAAAACGGTCGCAATTCCGTGAAAAAATAAAATTTCCAAAAATCCTACGTGGCGAACGAGAAAAACTATCGAAGAATATTGTATCCAAATTTCGACAAAATCGGACAAGCCGTTTTCGAGATTCATCTGGCACCGACTTTGAAAACTATGTTTCGAGATAATCGCGTTTGAATCGCTTCCAGTCAACGAGTTTATTTTAAAAAATTCCTAAACATACCTAAATGTACATATTTTTCAATTAAAAAACCCGGATCCAATCGAAACATTAGTTTTTGAGATAAAAATTCCCGAAGTTTACCTGTTTTTCTTGCCGTTCACTCAGGTACCTCCCCTCAAAACAGTATAAAGATTAAAAAAGCTTCCACAGCAAGATAAAGAATGGTGTGAAGAATGTTGTGTCAAAATTTGAGACGGTTAGCTTGAAAACTCTTCCATTGAGAGTGTACAACGTTTTGAAAAACGACATTTCGAGAAAAACGCTTCCTCCCGCGCCATGTCTCACGCATCTGGTCGAATTCCTTTTTCTGAGGAAGGCCATAGCAACCGGAATAATTCGAATTTCGCCCCAAAAATTGAACAGAATTTCTATAACCGCCTATACTATCGGATAATGCAAAAAAATCGATTTTGTTTGAAAAGTTTACACTGTGACGATCCCTTGAAGTTTAAAGTATGGTGCTGCTACCGCTCGCCCGGCTAATCGTTGGAAGCTGTAGCTCATGCAATTTTAGGAATATTTCAATAACATTTTCAGAGAATAGGGCTAAAAGGTGATACTATAAAAGAAAAATATTTTGGGAAAATGCAATTTTTCGACCCACCTAGGTAGATGTAGGTTAATTACACTTTTATCAAAATCTTGTACTTCGAAGTATAAATTTCTATACATTTCCATAAAGAACCTCTTTAGGATAGTTGATTTTTTAAAGAGCTCTTACAATGCTTCTAATATAGCTCTCTTTGTCTGTCTTCCTCCCTTCGTCTGGTGTTTGTTCTAGATCGATAGATCCATTTTCGTGGGTACCTATACGTATTTAAAATATGTCTAGTCGAAAAATAATTGCGTATAAACACAGAACATGTTTTCCTTAAGGCAATGAATTGGAAGGTCCGAAAAACGTTTTTTATTGCTTAAATCGATGGATAAACTATCCAAGAATATATTTACAAAGCTACATAGGCTATTTGTAAATATTTTTGAAGGTACAAGGCCAAAAGCAGAGAAGCGATTGATATTTTATATTGATATTCCCTCCTATTGAAAACTTTGAAGCACGTTTTCTCCAGTTTTTATTTTCACGATTTTTCCAAATTGGCGGGCGTGATAGTAAAAAAAACTAAACAACCTATTGAATCAAACCAAAGTTTATTTTTTTCCCTATGAAAATCTCTTCGAAGCGAACTAAAGAGTCGTCGAAAAAGTAGTTTTAAATCATTTTTATACCACCTTAAAGTGTTTTTTTACCACATTTTTTTTCAAACTTGAGAAAACTTATAATTTCACGATTTTTTCAGCTTTTTCTTAATTCACCGAGAAGAAAAATATGTGACAATTGAAAGTTTTATTGGTGTATTTGGTTCAGTCAAGAATTACGAGCTGCATCTTCCCCGCCGATTGGGGACTGCAGTGGCAAGACGCACATGGAATAGGCTGATAAATCTGCAGTAATTTATTGTTTCATGTTGAACATTTTTTTTATACACTTCAAATATACATGAAGAGATACCTCAATGTTCACAGGGCTCACTTGTTCTTTTCCTTTCTGAAAAAATTCCCGAAAAGAAAACGCTTTTTTGGACCATCTAATTCAGGCTCCCGCCTTAAGGAGATAGAGAATAATCCGTCAATCATTTGAACAAATGTTTTATCCGCACTATTTGCGGTAATATCATAAAATACTATAATTGAGGTGGTATTTATATACCACACTCTTCAATGTTTAAGGGGTCTTCTCCCTTTAGATGCTGAAAAAGGCTATTTTCATGATTTTTTTTATAGGTTTATATTATAGATATTGATATAAAAAGTGTCACTCTTAATAAATACACTTTCGAATTCATTTAAAAAAATTATTGAAGTCACTATTTATAAACGAAAATGGTAATTAAAAAAATGTCCTAAAAAATTGTAGGTCTGTGCTGTTGATGAAATTTCGGAGATGGGTCATCCAAAACAAAAAAATCAACCGGTTTTAGATTCAGTATGTTAATGGCTGTAGAGCATATCATATGATTTTTTATATATGCAAAATTTACAAAATGGCGGACATTTTTCGAAAAAACCAAAAAAAGCTTTTTTTTCACCGATTTTGACAAAAAAATAGAAAATATAATTTTTTTTAAATCCTTAATATGTGCTATAGATATAATATAAGCCTGTCAAAGAAAATCCTGAAAATTGCCTTTTTGGGATCTAAAGTGAGAAGACCCCTTAAATGTATCTATGAACACGATACCCATTCTACGATAATGACCGTTGGAAAAATCGATTCTCAAAACCAATTAATTGTTACGCCTTCATATGAAATTCGTACGTTGGAAAATAATGAAATGAAAATTGGATGAATTATTATTTTACGAAGTCGTAGTACTGTTCGCTGAAAAAACAACTACCCTAAGAGTTCTGGAGGCAGCGAGACGTCTCGGGGTCGGAACTCGTTTCGTGTGGATCGGTAGCAACGCCTGGTCGACGTCGAATCATCGTGAATTTTTGAATCCTGCGATTCAGAGCAACGATCAAGAAATGGTAGTGCTCGAGGGTGCACTGGCGGTTCAACCTTTATCAAGACAGATGTCCGGCTTCGACCGTTACTTTACCAGTCTCACCCTCAAACACGGCGAAATTAATCCCTGGTTTCGCGAATTTTGGCGGGAATATCACAGATGCGATAAAAAAAATTTGACGGATGGAACGAACGGTCGTAGCTGCCTGGCTCCAGGGTTAAGAATAAACGCCAACACCGGATACAAGCAACAAAAATTCATACATTTCGTTCGCGACGCTGTCTACTCGGTTGCTTACGCTCTTCATGATTTGCAATCCGATAAATGTGGTCCAGATTATCACGGCGTTTGCAATGAACTCAAACATATCGATGGGAATACGCTCTGTGCATACTTGAAGAACGTCACTTTCAAAGGTTCGTAAGATTCTTCCCGACAGGCCTAACGAGATGGATAGAAAACAAAACTGACGTTTCCAATTTTCTAATTCAAAAAATAGATCGAAACGAGCCTTGGATGAAAGAAAATAACCCAAAAATGTTTTGTGAATTTCAGACGAGGCTGGTAATCCATTTAGATTTGTAAACGACGTCGATGGTCCGCCAAGGTACTCGATACTAAATTATCAGAAAGATGATTCCGGCTTGTACCACTGGCAAGTTGTCGGAAATTATACACGTAAGAGAAATAAAATAAAGAATGCAACTAAAATATGTCACCTCCCCTGTCACATTGTCGTTACTAAGAATAATTATTACAACGAATAAATTCACGCAGTCTCAATTTTACCCTTCGAGGTTACACCCTCGGCCTGTAGCCTAGTGGTCACATGGGGTCCACGTGACCCCAGCCATGTTTAAACGATTGCCACGTTGATTCTATTGTTCCGAATGGCTTATAAAAATTTAGGATGTTTGTTTGAACCTTCTAGAATGTGGCATTCTTAGTATGATATTGTAATCGACATTCAATATGGCGGAAAAAAATCAATCCCGAAAAAAAACCATTTTTGACTTAAAAAATCAGAACTCTTGCAATTTTCAATTACGAAAAAATGTAAGTGATACTCTTGATATATGATAGTTTGAAGAAAAACATAGCTTCATAGTGGACGTTTCAGAAAATGTATTTATTTCGACATTTGAAGAGGGCCCATCTCGGAGTAAAAAAAACGATAACAGTGAAAAATCAGTAATTTATTCGCTACAGCGGGTCGAAAAATGATAAGATCATAGTGTGAACACAAATATATGAAAGATATAAAAAAAAAACATATTAAAAAATACGAAATATTAAGAAATCGTAAATTAATGAAGTTTTTCCCCCACAGTCGACACAGGTGAAAACTCAGTGCTTGTCGCACATTCTAAATTGTTTTATAGTTTTCCAGGTAGTATTGTAACGAGTTTTAAATTCCGTTGACGGACGTCGCAAAGAATTCGCATATCGGAGTAATTCATATAAACTTGATAGAATTTTTTTTACCGTTCTCATCTTAATACTTACATTACGTAGAGTGATCCCACGCAGAAAAAAATACCACTTTTCACGAACAAATATACGTGCAGATCACATGGGGGTCAAAACGACCCCAGCGCCCGCCCGATTTTTTTTTGTATCGTCTCTAATCGGTACTTACAAAGGACACTCCAAAGCACCCTTACAAAGCAGGCCAGCCCCCTCGGCCGTCTCCAATTTACAGTTATTTTGGGTGAAAGTCACGTGTGGGGTCCCCTGGATCCCATATAGACAAAGAGGGTTAAATTACAGAACTTGATGCTTCGAGGGTGGTGACAAAAAGATAGAGCATACACAACGACGAGCGTTTTGCTGAATTATTGCAGAAACCAACGGTGGCAAAGCGGTATTACACATCGATCCAAAAATGATCAAGTACCGGAGCAATCCGGAAATGGGTCGAGGATTCTTTCCTAACTCAACGTGCGCGGTGCCTTGTCAACCGAATCAGGTGAAGGTACGAGAGAAGCAGGATCCCTGCTGCTGGCGATGTCGCAATTGCGGACTCTATCAGTACAAGGTCGACGATCACAGATGCGAGGATTGTCAACTCGGCACCGAGCCGACTATCGATCGAAAATATTGCGCCCAAATTCCCGAAGAGTTCATCGACTACTCGAGTCCATTGGCTGTCGCTGCTATGGCGGTTGCCAGTTGTGGTAATTCAAAAACTTACGAGCTGACAGCCCTTTCTCTTTTCGGACCATTTTCTCGCTCTACGTGAAGTTAACATGACTTTTCTCACTTTTAATTTAACGCCCCCCACCCCCTCCCCCAAAGTCCGAAAATTTATCGAAAAAAGGGTTTAAATCGACTACAGAATGAAAATTCACCAGGTATCCTTCTGACTATCTTCGTTCTGTCCGTTTTCTGGATATACAGCGAGACACCTGTGATAAAAGCATCCGGACGAGAATTATCGTCTCTTCTGTTGCTTGGTACTCTCGTCTCTTTTTTGATGACTTTTGCCGTCGTCGCCGAACCGAGTACCGAAACATGCGCCATAACGCGTTTCGGCATTGGACTCTGTTACACGCTGTGTTACGCTGCATTGGTCACAAAAACCAACAGGATACACAGGATATTCAACACGCTAACGCACAGTCCCGACAAGCCCAGGTATTCCGATTTTTTAAATTATAGGTCTTTGATTTTTACAAGACCGTGTTCTTGTGTGAACGCTCATTTTCAAGGTGATTTTTTGGGAATCAAATTTAGAGATTTAATGTGATTTGTGACCCCATGTGATTTTTTGGGAATTAAGGGAGACTTTGTCCTTGGAGTGCCATATTTCAGGTGTTTACATTTTATTTTTTTTAAAGGAAACGAGTAAAGCTTTTTGAGTGCGGTTTTTTTTCTTGCTTTTATTTATGATATACAGAACGTTAACAAATTTTTTTTTTTGAAAAAAAAAAACCAAAATGGCGTCCGTTGCAGCTCCGCGAAAACAGGTCCTTAAATCGCGGGAGGTAAACGGCTGACATCACTCCTCTCCCCCCCTCTTTGTTGATCTGAAACACAAATTCAAAGCATATTATCAATCTGTGACCCTTTGGTCATGGAATGACGGATGGGTTTTTCGTTTAGTACAAATTTCGGAAAATGGCGGCGATTAAAAAAAAATCGAATTTCCGCGTTTTTTTTTCGCATAAAAAGATAAATAATAAATGCAAAAATGTATCTATCGAAAAAACGATCCGTCATTCCGTGAAGACATATTTTCTGAGTATGCTCTCCAAATTTCAGGTCAATATGTTAATTACAGCGGTCAGGAGAATGTCAGCCATTTTTAAAAACGTGTTTTCGAGAAAAACGCGTTTAAAGTTTTGTAATGTATTTACACAAATGTGTTTATAATTACCGCTAATCGGCAATGCCTGGTCCATAGGGCATCCCTCCTCTTCTTCTAGCTGCTCATGTTGAGCCGCTAACATCTCCCGCATCTCCGCAAGGACAAAGTCTCCCTTAAATTGAGAGAAACGGTTAAACCTACAGTGTTAGTATTTCACAGTTATATTTATACATATTTGAAGTAACATCTTAAGTATTTTCAAAGCATTTTATTCGCGTAATGTCGCGTCATTTTTTCATCGTCGGGCATTGCGATTGCTGCCGTCCTTGTCATCTGGAACCAACCATTTTTTTTAAATTCTCTACTTTACGAATGTGATTATCGTTCGGCCTTCCATTTTTTTGGTTTATAATTACTATTTTTCCGCGACGCGAGAAATAAATTTTTTATTGTAAAAATTAGAGTACCCTTTTTCAGACGCTGGCATTTCTTGAATTTTCGCGCATATTTAGTAGATTTAGACATTTTTACATTTTCTCTGAAAAGTCGCGGCTATGAAAATTTTTCTGCTAATCACATTTTTCTAAGTTTATCATTGATATTTTCTTTAAACATTCGGTGACCCGTTGTTTTTATTGTCGTTACGGAATCTTTAGATATTTTACACGCGTGAACAGTTTATATCAGACGTCTAGAGTTATTTAGTGTATAAATGATTAGATAAAAATGTGGCCAGCTGTCATCTCCATATAGCGCCGTATAAATGAGACGATTGTTAGAGTTGCAATTTTTCGGTAAAGGTTCGGTAACATGGCTTGAAATTTTGCCAGTATACTGGGATGTATTTTTTATTTGATTATAGACGAAAATCAGTTAATTGTTAAAAATTTGGGTTCGTGAAAGGAATACCTTAAGAATAGAATTCGAAAAAAAATCGATTCTTTCAGATGACTAAGACAGCGGTATTCACAACGCTCGACGATAAAAAAATCGCGACATGTCGTGCGCATTATCAAATATGATGACCAATTTCGAATCAAGTGCTTTACAAAAATTCAAGACGTTACTTGAAAAATCATTACTGAAATACTTACAAAGAAAGGTTGCGAGGTCGATCTCTCCGATTTCGATGAAATTTGACATGCTCGTAGAGTGGGTAAAAGAAGGCGACACGTATTTGTTTATACATGAGGAACCCGATTTTTAAGGGGTGAGACGTACCCTCGAAAATAGGGGTGTTTTTCGTTTTTCGTTGATAACGTTATCGACGAAAACCAGGTAAAAATCGGGTTCCGAAGATATTAAAAAAATACGTGTCGCCTATTTTTACCCATTCTACAAGCATGCGAAATTTGATCGAAATCGGAGAGATCGACCTTGCAACCTTGCCTTGGTAGTGAAATACTAACACTGTTGATTTAAGCGTTTCTCTAAATTTACTTCCCAAAAAATCATTTTTTTAAGAGGTGTTCACAATAAAATACGGGCTTAAGACGTAGATTTTCTCAATAAAAGGTCAACTCCGGGGATCCCATGAGTTCCGGTAAATCAGTTCTGCGGAAAAACCTGATCAAAGCCTCAGCAATTCAGCTCAGTTTCTTATGGAAAATCCCGAAATCTGCTCGATTGTCAATGGCCGCACTTAAGCAGGAAATATGAACCATTGTTGATTTCGTGCTTTTCCATGTAATATTGTGATACATTGCTGAGCGTTTAACTTCCACTATCGGAGATGATGTTGTGGAACTCATTCGAACTTCGAAGTTTTTATCAGTCACATCATGGTCAGAAAAAATCAGTATCCTTCAACATTAATCGGTAATTTATTGGAATATCTTTAACGGGCTATCCCTCTCTGGAAGCCCAATATGAGGGGTCAGAATGATGCATTTTTTTCTAGTAAACACATTGGTTGGAATAAATTAATTTTCTTCCTAGCATGTTGTACACATGTTTGTGGTTACAATGTAATTTTTTCGGAAGAAAATCTTTCAAAGTGTTCGTGGTGCTGCAGTTGGCGTTGCAGTCCTCCAGCGGCGAGGCCCAAAACGGCGGGATCTCTACCAAGCTCAAATGTAATCTGAAACGAAAACGAAAAAAAAATTCTTCACATATATCCAACTGGCTGTGGATTCACGATTCACATTTCGAAATTTCGAAAAATACGAAAAATGAGAGCTTCTCCAAAGAAATCCGTATTTTTCTCTTGAAAAACAGCATGCTGAAGTCATTGTTATAAACAAATGGTTTATCCAATAAAAAAATGCGATCGTGAACCGAAAAAAACTACTGTTTGAACGCCAACTGTGCAAATTTAAGTCAATAATGTGAAAGTTACTCAAGATATCAATCCCGCCGTGTCAAGATATGTAGTTTCGAGATAATCGCGTTCAAACTCGACGGATCGCGGTAAACCCAACGCACACTGTTCCACTAAAATAAATGTAATTTCGTCAATTTTTAGAATTTCAGGGTCCGGTTGGTTTTAAGATATTCTTAAAAGTTCACACTATAACAATGTGCAACAAAAAACGATTTTTTGAAGTTTTCAGAGAGGGATACTTAAGGGGAGTTACCTGAGTAAACGCGAGAAAAACAGGTAAACTTCGGGTATTTTGATCTTAAAAACTAATGTCTCGATTGGTCCGGGTTTTTTTTATTGGAAAACATGTACGTTGAGGTACGTTTAGGAATTTTTTGAAAAAAATTCCTAAACGTACCTCAACGTACATGTTTTCCAATAAAAAAAACCCGGACCAATCGAGACATTAGTTTTTGAAATCAAAATTCCCGAAGTGTACCTGTTTTACTCGCCGTTTACTCAGGTACCTCCCCTCAATCGACTTTCGATTGGAACGTAGTCCATGATCCAACAGGCTCAAAAGTTCGATTCCACGCCCGTAATTATTTTCAGGTACACAAGCCCAAAATCTCAACTGATTATTACGGGTATATTGACGCTACTGGAGGTTCTGATAAACGCTGCTTGGTTGATGAAAGTACCACCGTCCATAGCGCACTCGTTTCCAACGAGGGATACGAGATTGAGAATTTGTCAGGGCCTCGACGACAGATCTTACATGGTTGGCCTGATATATCCTTTTATATTGATCGGTAAGCCAACGAACAATGTGCAATTATCCGACTACGGTGGTTCATCGCTCCTATGATGTTTTAATTTTGACTTAATTTTTTTTTCCGTACCAGTTGTTTGTACAATTTATGCGATAAAGACGAGAAAATGTCCCGAGGGTTTCAACGAGACGCGCCACATAGCGTTCACGAATTACACGACGCTGATACTCTGGCTGGCCTTCGTACCTCTATATCTGGCATCGACGAGTAATTCCATAAGGGTGATCACCCTGGCTCTCTCTCTCTCCCTCAGCGGACTCGTTCAGCTCGGCTGCTTGTTCTTTCCAAAAGTTTACATAGTCCTGATAAAGCCGGAAAAAAATACGAAGGAACTCGTGATGGCTCAGCACAGAAGCTCGTCGTATCTCCCGACACCCGCGACCCCGGTTGTCATTCTCAATGGTAATCCCTTCTTGTTTCATACACCCGCGAGCAGACTCTGAAGAAAAGAAATACGAGCACGAGACATTTTCATTGAACGAATTATCGAGAATCGATGATATCGTTATCGTCGTATTTTAGACTGAAATTCAAGTAACCCACGAGAATAACTTATTCGAGGATTACTTTGAAGGCTATGATAAATTTTGGGTGATTTTCGTACGATCGAGAAGGCCAACTCGAGGCGGGGAAAATAATGAAAATAATAATTCATTGGGTTAACAGAAAATTAAGACGGGCAACCACTTTAGGAGACCGAAAATTAGATGATTTTTTGGTTTTTTTTTATTGTGAAAATAAAAACGGAAAATTCCGCAACTCTGACAATAATTTAATTATCTTTTCCGACAACTCTGGAATTTTTTTTTCAAGTTATTAAATGCATTAATTAAGGTGTAATGCGCTGTATTCCTTGGCGTGGGTTCATCGTCGTTGTCGATCTGCGGGAATTGTGCAGCGCGCAATTTGCATCTGAAATAGTCCAACAAATTTTTACACATTCTTAAGATGTTTTTTGAGAAGATGAACCTAAAGTTTGAAAAAAAAATCGAGAATTGAATGTTGGAACGTGTTTGAAAAAAATGATTGATTTTTAGCATTTTTTCCCTGGAATTTTGCAATAATAAATATGTTTTAAACAATCGAATCTTTCCAACCTTAGGTTCATGTTTTGATAAATTATATTATGTAAATGTGTTCCAAATTTGAAGATGACCCATCAATTAGTTTTTGAGTTATGATTCCCGCAAATTGAAAACATGTCGTTTCGAGAAAGAAGCGATTGAAAGTTTCAGTACATGTAAATCGTTGCGCCACCTGTTCTCACTAAATCGTCTGTCACTTGGTCACTTTTCAATATTTTAACTTGACATTTTTTTGACATATTCTCGAATATGTACACTCTGAGAAAAAGCAAAATAAAATCGAATGTTTTGACCCGTCACAGTGGTTGGGAGTCGAGCTCAGAATCTTTATAATTTATATACATACCGTTAGAAGGAATCTGAATATCGTTTCGAAACTTTCAGGGTGCGCTCTTAAGGGGTCTTCTCACTTTGGACGCTAAAAACGACTATTTTCATGAATTCTTTTGATAGGTTTATATTATAGATATTCATATAAAAGCTGTTACACTTAATAAATACACTTTCGAAATACATAAAAAAATGTTATTTTATGTATTTATGTAACCCAAACAAACTTTAAACGTTTTTCGACGGTTTGTTGATAATATCTTCGAAACTACTGAACCGATCATTATGAAATTTTAACCACATATTTTTTGCAACTATAGCGGATATCAAGGATTTTTGTAAACTCTGATATTTAATTTTTTCGTCGTCAAAAACGGGGAAAAAAGCACGTTTTGTTTTTTCGAAAAATGACCGCCATTTTGTTATTTTTGCATATATCAAAAATCGTATGACATGCGCTATAGCCATTAACATACTGAATCTAAAATCGTTGGATTTTTTTGTTTCGGATGATCCATCCCCGAGATTTCATTAACAGCGCAAACCTACAATTTTGTTAGGACATTTTTTCAACTACCATTTTCGTCTATAAATAGTGACTTGAATAAATAAATAAATAAATTTTAATGTATTTCGAAAGTGTATTTATTAAGTGTAACAACTTTTATATCAATATCTATAATATAAACCTATCAAAAATATCATGAAAAAAGCCTTTTTTAGCGTTTAAAGTGAGAAGCCCCCTTAAGATATTTTGCTAACGATGTATGAAATTTGAAAAATTGATTTTTGAAGCATCTAAGGTGGTTGCCCGCCTTAAAATTTGCTAGAAGAAAAAAATATACATGAAAATTCGAAGATTGTTGTTGCCACGATTTTTTACATTTCATGATTAATTCGTTCGCGTCTTCCCTTTGGGCAAGCTTCTCGGTCTCTTAAAAATGATGAGATGGCGAGATTTGTGTGTGACAGAAATTTTTAAAAATCACCTTGATCTCATCACTTTTTGGAGAAGGAACGAACTTTTTTTTGTACAAACGTAGACCTTCTCTGGAGGGAAAGAAACATATCGATGTTTTCAAATATTTCTCGTTGACATATACCTGTGTACGTCTAGGACTCTTCGTGCGTTCCAACACCATGAGCAGCGAATCTTCATTCAAGTCCTCCTTGAAAGACAGCTCAACATCGAATCTTTGTAAATATACATTTGTTGGCTTTTTTAACTCGATGTGAAGTTTTAACGTCAAAGTGTAGGAGAAAAAGGGCAGCGATGAAAAATATATTTATCAACATTATTAAATAGTGTTTCATGCTGGAAGGGATACTGATGTATCCAATTTGAGTCAGATCTTTAGACGATTCAAAAAAATTAATTATTCTTCATTTTCATTAGTAACAAGTATTTTCTTCCTGTCCTGGAGATCTGACTGAGAATTTAGATAAACAAGCTTGTTTCATGACCCTATTTATTCTGAATGAATTTGGATAATAAAGAATTTCGGTATTTCGTTTGCAGGCCGATTAAAACCGCTCGGATCTCGGTCGAGCGAAGTAACAGTGGATAATACGAGCGATGCGGAAATTAAATAAAGATCGCGATTACGTGCCATCTTTAGAATCTTTTTACTCCGATGAGATTAGAAAAGTGTTTTTTTTCTTCGTACATTAGAATAACAGAAAAAAAAACTGACACGGGTTCCAAACTATCGAGACTTCCAAATGTGACCAAAAAAGAAAATAAAGGTGATTTATATACACGTAAATATAGAAGAAGACAAATCGACGTTTAATCGCACACTCGTCGATTTGAATAAAAACATATCGCTATCCTTAAGTGTTGCATTTATCATTATGTGCTTAGAACGTACGATACGTATCGGTATACGAAATTATACGATTATAATATGACAAGGGCAAAAAGAAAAACCAATGTCATCGTAGCATATATATTGGCGAATAATGTATAATTTCGGCGAACAAAGAAACATATCGGAAAATTATCTCATCAGAGATTTAGCACATGCATTTATCAAAGTTCAACGATGTAATAAATTACGATCGAATCCAAATGGATCCTCAAAACCATTGAACCTCGAAATGCAATTGTCACGAAAAATATTAAATTCTACTTCACGCGATGGAAGAATAAGGCATCTATGTACTTAGGCCCGTATAATTTGTCTATTGATGTAAATTTTCTTATTATTAACCCCACATTGATACACTGGGTCATTTTTACCCGGATGAATTTATAGTAAAAAATTCACTTTTCCAAAATTGGAAGTTTTCAATAATTTTTTAGAACGATTGAATATGATTTTTTGGAATTTAAAGGAAGACATATTAAGAAATGTTTAAAGTATATCTTTGATTTTTTTCAATAAAGACTAGAGGTGCGCGGGTAGCAGAATTGTTCGGGTCGGGTAATGAGACTCTGATTCGGATCGAGTACCCGAATTTTTCGGTACTCGTTATAGTAGATAGCGCCACGAAAACGTACTAAAACGGACGAAATAGACTCCAGCTTTATGTTCTCAACTCTTCGCCGATAGGTTGGACATCATAAGAAATACAAATAATGGATTTAATAATTTTAGTATATTTACATTTTTTTCCGGCAAACTTTTTTTAAGGCCTCAGGCCACAGTAACGGATATAAAATCATGTGAGAATTTAACCATTTTTTTCGTATGAAAAAGCGATTCACTCACAAAATTAATTACACATCTATTTAGTATGAATGTCAAGCTGTTAGAAAATATATATTTTTTTCGATGTACGAAATGGCCGACTACTCGAAACTTCTCGAAACGTCTTTTTTCGAATTGGCGTGACAAACAAATTCAACAATTTTCACTCGATTTACTTCAGATCGAAAAGTTATGTTCCTAATTGCATTTCGCGGAGTACGTACGGAATTTCTGATTAATCGAAAACTTTTCATTCCATGAGCAGTTATCACGAATTTTTTCACTGAAAATTCATTTTTCAAGTTCAAATACCTACAACTTTTGAGTAAAACAATATTTTTGACATTCCGTACGTACTTCTCTAGGTATTCCAATGTAGATTGACGAGAATTTTTGATTTTTATTCTAGGTCAACAATGGTGGATGCTAAATGTCACGCCGCGGCGCGCCTAAAAAAAGATAACAAAAGAAAATATGAGTAGTCGGCCATTATATACATCGAAAAAAAATACATATTTTCTAACAGCTTGATATTCATACTAAATAGGTGTGTAATTAATTTTATGAGTGAATCACATTTTCATAAGAAAAAAAAATTGTTCGATTCGCACATGATTTTATACCTGAGGCCTTAAGACACTCGCATTTCAGGAAATATTGAGATATTTGAATGTCGAAAAACTGAAAAAGAGCAAGATTCTTTCTCGAATTTTCATTAATTCTTTTTAGTGCTAACTGGCAATTTCGGCGATTCTTTCTTCTTAATGTAATTTTTTTTTTTCATTTTTCAATTTT